>CM033694.1:39103986-40303986 GCA_019514585.1 Dendrobium officinale
ATTATGATGGATCATCTGATTTGATTGGGAGGGAATTAAGAAGTTTTCTCATCAAGAGGGAGCTATTTAATTAGGTTATTAATCAAAGGAAATTAATTAGGAGATGTTTCCTAATGAAAGATAACATATTTAGGGGCTGATTTGGAGAGGCAATAATTAAAGAAATAGGGCAGATTTGGGAGGGAATTGGGGGAGAGCTGTTTGGGTATTTGTTGTTTTATTGTTTGCTTTAAGTAGGAGATTTTCCTAGGATTAGGGGTAGTTCGCTGAAATTATAGTGTTTTTCGGATGCTTTGGGCTCTAGTGGGGACAAGAGATTTGAGAGAGTCGGATCTTCCTCTTCAATTGAAGATCCAACTATATCTTGTCTTTTCTTTCATAATAATCTAATAAAAAGTGTTCTTGAGTGTTATTCTTCTTTGTTTACTTGTTACCGATTTTTGTTTTGTAGAAATTGTAAATTCAATCAATGAATTTTACAAGTTCTGCATCCACTTCCTATCAGATTACTTGATTAAGGAGGTCGCTTAAGTTTGTCTTTTAGGCTCAGGTCTGACACTTATGTGTGAATTTAAATAAGTAGGGAACGTTGGAAATGGATGTAAATTTTATCAAAGATCTTATAGTTTTAAAATCTCGAATATACTAGGGGACTCAGGCTACCAACGTTAGAGAAATTTGAGCTATAACTTTCGAGAGCGCAATTAGCAACCATGGGTTGCCTCATTTCAAATATCTTAAGCAAATCAAGGTGAAAGTATGTGTTGAAAACATGATTTGGAGGGTGATGCCAACTCATTCACTAATAGAAGGTTGGTCATGCTAGTTTCACTGAATAAAAACGTGATCAATTAGAGATCAGAGGAATGGCACATCCATTAGCTGTCCATGATTTTGATTTGACATGAAGAACCATGTCCGAGAACCATGATGTTTGATTGATGAGCTTGAAATTTATTGATGGGCTTGTTAATATGAGAGGTAATCGAAATTTAATTTGGGTATGGCTTTACATCCATTAGAAGACTCGAGAATTAAACATGATGTGATATGCTTATTTACTTTGTGTTGTTCCAAATTGATTGAAATAGGGCCTTGCAATCCCAAGCATGAGGAAAACCCAATAAGTAGTCTTATATCATTATCTTATATGTAATGTAGCCTGATGGTAATTCATACAATCCCTCCCTATGGGCAAAGCAACCTGATTGGTGAGTCTTCCAATCTAACCTTTTAAGGACAACAATTTGTATGGTTCGTCATACAACTTGACCCTATAGGAAAAGCAATACGTTTTATTAAATTTCTTTACGATTTTGATGTAGCCTACATTTTAACTTGCATATTAAGGTGATGACTCTCTAGAACCCTTAGATCAATTGGTAAAAAGATCAAACTATGGCCTTCTACTTGATCAACTAAATATATTGAATGTATTTGAGTTATGGCTTGGTCCTTGAACGAGCCCTTTGGTGATTTAATATCCTCAAAATTTATTAAGACCCTTCAGCAGAATTTAAGATCATTCAAAAGCCTTAAGTAAATCAGATAAAGTGCAATTACTTATTATGACTTGCGTTGATTTCCTATTAAAATCATGGTTTTTTTAACCATTGTACTCATTTTAAATTTGCCTCACGAGGTTCCATTTTTTCAGCATAAATATATTTTATTTCAGCATTCTATTAACTGTTTAACACAAATGTTCCCAATACATAATTGTTACCATGGGTTTAAGGAGTTTGAAGCATACGCCTTGGGGTGCAGCTTAGACGCCTCGAAGCTTAAGCCTCGGTGGTTTGACCAAGGTTTACGATTTTCTTCATTGAGGCGTAACACCTCGAGGAAGTATGAGGCGCTGCCTCAATCAATTTTTTATTTTTTATTTTTAGTTCAGAAGGTAGGGGTAGACCTAAAAAGACTTGGTTAGAAAATATTAGGAATGACCTTTCTTTCTTAGATTTAAATGAGAATTTGACTTTTAATAGGACACAATGGAGAAAAAGGATTCATGTAGCCGACCCCACGTAGTGGGATAAAGGCTTGATGTTGTTGTTGTTGTTGTTGTATTTTTAGTTCAGAAGAGTCGAAAGTGCTTATTAGAGTTAGGGCTTCGTCGGTTCAAAATATTTGTTACAATCTTCGCACCCCATCTGCAGCTCGCAGCGAAGGAAATACTCTCTCAGCTACGTGTGCACTGCTTCGGCCTCGACTGCTTTGGCCTTGCTTTGTGCCAGGATGAGTTCTTCATTATAAGATAACAATCAATCTTCCCTTTCGAGCCCGTAAGACATATATTTCTTACACGAGGCATTTATGTTAAAGTTAGATCAGCTTAATTTATATTTGTTAAAGCTTTACAATTTCTATTGCTTTTTCTAGTTTAGGTCAAGCCGGAAGTAATCAATTGGTCACCACAGATAATTTTTTTTTCATAATTTCTTAAGCACCAAGGTATAAAATTTTATTTACTATAGCTTTCTTCTTTAGAAATACGCAATTTTTAGCTGTCAGTGCTCTTAAATTTCAATGACACATTTTTTCCATGAATTTCACCATGAATAAGGCTTTTTCATTTGAATCATTTTTGCTGCAACTTTCACTTTTTTTAAATTTATATGATTGAATTGCCTTCATCTCAATATCTTTTTTAAAATTTATATGATTGAATCTTATGAGGCATCATTTAGACAGGCTAAAATTGGGGGAAGAAAAGTGTAATTTTTGTAAGTATTTATTTTGAATCTTGTATTCCAATAATATTTATCTTCAAACAAATCATTATGTTCATAATTTAATTAATATTCTGTCATTTTATGAGTTATTTATAATTTTTTTTTAGTACTTTAATGTTTTTTCATTTTGAGGCTTACGCCTCACCTCGCTAAGCCAAAACGCCTCTATGCCCGATATCACCTTTTTTTAATCTTGATTGTTACAATAACAACAACGATATGAAGCATTTATACCACTACATATGGTCAGCTATATGAATCTTTTTTTCTCCTTTGTGTGATATTAAGAGTCGAATTTTCATTTAAATCTAATAATAAAAAAAAAATATTTCTAATATTTTCTAACCTAGTCTTTTTTAGGTCTACCTTTATCTTTCTTAAAATAAACCAAATCCAACATATCTACTCCCCACTACATAGGGTCAACTATATGAATCTTTTTTCTCCTTTGTGTTGTTAAGAGTAGAATTTTCATTCAAATCTAATAAAAAAATTATTTCTAATATTTTTATAACCTAGTCTTTTTAGATCTACCTCTATCTTTCTTAACATAAACCAAATCCAATATATCTACTCCCCAAACCTTATCATCAAAAGGCCGACGTTTTATGAGATGAAACCATCTAAGGCAACTCTCTTTGATCTTATATGCCACCGAAGCTACTCCAACCTGACCCACATATACACTTTTCGCATTCTACCTCTAAGTGTAAATCCACGCATCCAATTGAGCATCTTCATCTCTACAACACCTATCTTAATTTTTATTCTTTTATTTTAAATGCTAACATTCTGCATCATAAAGCATTACAAATTCTCCCCACCACCTTATAACATTTTCTCTCAAGTTTGAGAGATACTTTTCTATCACACAATAGGCCTGATGCATTCCTCCATTTCTACCATCCAACTTGAATTCTATTAATAATATCCCCATCTATTTCACCATCGCTTCGAACAATAGGCTAAAGAACGTGCACTCTTTTTAAAAAACTTGGTCATCCAAAGACACAATTCCACTACTAAATCTATTTTAGCAAAATTACCCTCCATTTATTCAGCTTTAGATCAACTCAAATAAAACCTTTAGACTTGAAGGTTGACCTCCATAATTCAAGTTTACCTTCTACTCCCTCTCTAGTTTTTATCAACAAGAAGAATATCATTAGTAAAAAGCATGCAACATGATTCATCCTCTTGAACATCTATGACTAAAGAAAAAAGATATGGGCTTAAAGATAATCCTTGATGTAATCCAATTGAAATAGGAAAATACTCAATCAAACCACCTTATGTTTGAACAATAGTAACAACACCTACATACATATCCTTAATGACTTGAATATAAGCATTATTAACTCCCTCCTTTTTCTAGAACTCTCAAAAGCACTTCGCTTGGAACTTTATCACATGTTTCCTATAAATCAATAAATGTCATAGGTAGATCCTCCTTACTCTCTCTACTTCTCCGCCAAACCTCTCAACAAATATATAACTTCCATAGTAGACCTATGCAACATGAATCCAAATTAATTTTAAGAAACATTACTATCACGTCGTAACATATGCTCGAGTGCTCTCTCCCATAATTTTAGTGCATGACATATTAACTTTTTTCCTCTATAATTCGTTATATTAAAAAAAAAAGGGACCAACACACTCCTTATTAATTTATCTAAATATATTTTTAGTCTTCAAAATAATATTGAAAAGTTTAGCAAGCCAAGAGATTTTTGATCTACTAAACATTTCCACACCTCTATTATAATATTATAAGGTCTTAATGTTTTTCAATACTTCATTTTTTTTAAAACCTCTCCAACTTCAGTTTTACCAACACGACAATAAAAAAACCATTTTCATTTAGGGTATCATATTTTTACAATCTTCATAGAAAAGTGATACGCCTTGGTTTCACAAAATTAGGGTTTGCCCTAATTTTCCTTCAAGAATGGAATTTCTCCACCAAATCTCAATCAACACCAAACAAGAGAGATGAGAGGAAGAACAAAAGAGCTTTGCATTAATCTTCAAGACAAAACAAAATACAAAACTAGTCCACTTCGAGAAGGACCAAATCTCCCAAAAGAAACCCTAGAGAAATAAGAAAGAAAAGAGAAAGAGCTTTCTTAACATGATGCCCTCCAAATAAACCCTAATGGCCCTTTCATACAACAATCACACCACTTCCCCCTCATTCCAAGATTGCCCCCCATCATCCACCCTCCCAATTTCCCCCCCAAAAGCTGGCCGCCCCATCTGGTTCCACAAAATTCAAATAGGTGGGCCCAAGGGGCCCACCGTGGCTTTTCCCCCTTGCTCCCTGGGTTCGGCCGAACCCCCCCCTGGTTCACCTGGGCCGGCTGCCCCTCCCCTCCTCCTCCTGTAGACCCGCAAGGGGTTAGGATGGACCGGCTCAGCCGGTCCATCAATAGCCGGTCCATCAAAAAGCTTATCGAAATATTTCATCCACCTATGCTTAAACCTCTTATAAGAAAAGTATTTTTATCTTCATCCTTAATACACTTCACTTGAAGTGGATCTTTATTTTTCCTATCTCTTTGCTCATCTAACTTATATATACATCTTTCACACTCTTTAGTATATAATTTATTATATAAATAATTAAAAGTTAAATTTTTTACAACATATATTGCTTTCTTAGAATCCCAGCAAGCCTCTCTATATATTTCCAATTTTTCAAGTTTTCATCTAAACCAATTTTTATAATAAAGTTTCTTATTGTTTATCTTTTCCTTGCACATTTTGATTCCATCACCAGCTATTTTTATAATTAAGAACTTTCTCCTTTGATTCTCCAAAAACATAATTTGCAACATTTTTAATTTCATGACTAGTTTTTCTCACATATCAATAATCTTCCTCATAAACAATACAAAATTTGAGATTTTGAATATTAATCTTAAAAATATTTTTATTAACATTCTTTAAGTTCCCCTATCTAATCCTAGGACAACAACAACAACTAAGTTTAAGATAAATTTATATTTTTATTTTTCATTTTGTATATGTTTCTATATATGAAAAAAATATATATTTGATATCATAAATATATGGTGCTTTTGTTTTTATTGAATACGTTAGAACTAGAATGAGGAAGAAGAACTCTTCTTGATCTTGGATGAGAGAGAGAGGAAGAGGGAGGAGAGGCACGGGGATTACAAAAAATTCAATTTCCTTTATTCAATGGACTTACAAGAGGTTTCTTTACAAGAGACATATAATGCCTATTTATAGGCATTTACACTAATTTGGTGTATATGCAGATCAACCTATCCTAAAACCAGACCAATACATAACAATCTCCACCTTAGTTCGTTTTATCATCAAAGAACCACTTGTTCACCTACAGCGAACTAACTAGCTCCCTGCACTAACTCCATGAGCAATTCTACTGAACTGAGCCTAGTCTCTCTTGCGAACTGCCTCCATTGTGCATTCTGATCTACGACACCAGCTTGCGCTCCAGCTATTCCACCCGTGATCCGCACACCTATGCCTTATGCATCGTCTACTTCTGTGTGCTTCTAGTCTGGCATTTGCTCCTGCACAGCACACCCACGCTACAACAGTATTTGACTCGACAGTCTTCCTTGGACACTCGTGCGCGCTCCAACCTGTGACTTCGCACAAGTCACCTTTCTGATCCTGGGGTTTTTGACCTTGTTGCTTTATTACCTCCGCTGCTCCGACACACCAAATCTAATCGACACTGCTCGCCAATCTGCCCGCAATCTTGATCGGAAGCTCCACCTCAAAAGATCTAAATCGATCTTTAATTCTTGCCTTTCAACACACGACATTAACATCCTTCACACTAGGCCTCTTCAAAACTTGCCGCTTCAGTTCAACGTCGAATCCCAGACTGACCTACTTGACCCTGTGAAAACCCCGCACTCTCTAGTTTTGAACCCAATCCTTCTATCAATTCACAAGATTTCCCGCAGTCTTTACACAATAGCAATAGCAGCTGTATTTTCCTCCACTCTACTAGTCAGCTTACAGTCGCGTAAAGCAGCCACAAGATCCTATTTTGATCAAGAACACATAATCCCAACAACTGCTCCCAAGTATATTACGGAAGAACCACAGGAACCCGATCACCTCCTCATAGTCGAACTCCAACTCATCTTTACCTTGTTGTTTTCTTCTTCAACAAAAACAATTGTTTTTCTAGAACCAAGAGCCATCATCTGCTGCACTGAGATCCAAAAAGTTTTTGTAACCTGCATGAACCGAGAGCTACCTAGCTCTCCTAGTAGCCTCCTTCTCAGTCGAGTTCTTCACAACCTTATGCATTACTTCACGTGTAATCTCCCTTAAACAGAACTCTTGCTCTATACCTTCCAACCAAAAAAAAAAAACATAAAAAATTCATCCAGCAAGCTCTGCCTCCTTCCTCACCACATCAAGAACCGAATCAAGAAGCTCGGCTCCGCTCCCTTAATGTAATGTTGCTTGGCCCGACACCAATCTCTACTTCGGACTCCTATGCGAAGGACCATCCGCCTCTAACCCACGAGAAACAATCGCGTGGCTCCAACTTTCCGTCGACCGCGCCCAGCCGGCCCTGTGCGCACGCGGTCCTCACTGCCTTGCCCAATGTGGATCCACCTGCCTCTCCACGTGCAAACAAACCTAACCAAACCTACATGCCAGTCTTCCTGACTCCCACGTGGCCCATCCTACTGTCCGTCTAGCACAAGAGCTCCAGCCCCGTGACCTAGGCGCACTTCTTGTTTCTCGAGCCAAAGCCTAGCTCACGTACGAGCCCTGCTTCTCCTGGCTTATGACCCGCAACTTCCTTCTTGTCTTCGCCTCCCTCTGCAAATCTAGACATAACCAACACCCGTTCTAATCTCACATCCGTGACTCTTCTGCAACACCTGGGCGATTGCCCCACGCAAACTCCCTCGCGAGCTCGCTGTTGCAAGCTAGCAACCCGCGTGGTTTTTACCCGCGCTCAAGTTGCGATCTGCTCTGATACCACTTGTTAGAAAATAATGAGAAAGAAGAACGTGCTCTTCTTGATCTTGGATGAGAGAGAGAGAGGGAGAGGGAGGAGAGGGAAGGAGAGGGAAGGAGATCCAATTTCCTTTATTCAATGGGCTTACAAGGGGTGTCTTTATAAGAAACATACAATGCTTATTTATAGGCATTTACACTATTTTGGTGTATATGCGGATCAACCTACCCTAAACCAGACCAATACATAACAGAATATCATGTAAGTGAGACAATTTATGCCGCAATCGTGGCAGTAGTAGTGGCGGGCAATGGCAACTGGGTGGCGACAGCCAACAGGGGAGGCTAGCCAAGGTGATTTTCATTTTGAAAATAATAAAAACACCTATAAAATTTCTAAAAAGTGTTTTAATTATTTTAAAAAATAGCTTGATCTAATAAAAATAAAATTAGCTAAAAAATAAAAACCAAATATGTTTTTTTTTTAAATAAAATATGATACCAATAGGCCCTTGATGAAATATGTAATAGAATTAGAAACAAGGCTTAAGATTCTTAAAATGGATGTGGAGACCAGAATTTATACGAGGGGTATCAGAATGAAAGGGGTTAGAGTAAATGTAATATGATCAGAAATAACAAAAAAACTTGTTTAACTCACGATTCACAGTTCATACCACCTGCAACGTTCAAAAACGAATAAAGGGCAAAATAATTCATACGGCCAACACCAAATAGTTGGGACAATGTCAATTAAAATGATGACCACTTCAGAACCCCTTCAGTTTTTTCTACAAGTTATGGCTTGTTAATGCTGATTGATAAGTTGGCAAATGATGGTAGAATACCAATTTGATCTACTAAACATCATAATATCTATGATGTTTCCCTGGAGGTGCAGATTAGTGATGGTAAACAATTTATTTATGCTATGAAATATTGAAATCATGACAGAATATGGAATTATATATATAATAGTGCACTCAACAAAATCGCTACTTCATATCACATGGTGACGTTAAAATGTAGACTTCTTGCTCTTTCATTCAGAAGTCCGCTATTCAAAACAAACAATATGGAAAATACCAGACAATTTTTCCTCCCCAATACTCCAATTCAGCAACAACATATAATGAAGCAGTAAGGATTTAATTTTGACCTTAATTTCCATTTTGCAATAATGCAGTTCGTTCCATTGTTACAGCCCTACACAACCATAGAACAAAAGATTATGATGGTAGCACAAGAACAAAACATATCATGTAAAATATAAAGAATAAAATGAAGAACTTATAATTATGCTTACTCTATCTTAACACTAAGAATCAATTAATAGTTTGAAAGAGAATCATCAATCATCATCACCAATGTCATAACATCCTGGCAGAAGGCCCCAGATTATAAATCATATATGACATAAAATCCACAGTTTTCGATATTGCATGTTTTTTGATATAGAACTAGTTCCATCGATACAAAAAGACTCTAATCTCCCATGCAATCCCAATAAAAGAAATCTCATTTTAAGTTGAGTTCTCTCATACTTATCAAACCATTTGGCAGCTGATGTCAGCATAGTATGCTGATGCAAAGCCAAACAAGCCATGTGAGAGTTTCTAAGGCCAACCGTAGACTAACTAGAGTCTGCAAATCAGATCTGAAATTTCTCTAGCCTGAATTTGGAGTGACTTTCATCCTAAACTAAAGGAGGCAAAATGCTTGTTTCTCCTTAGATAACTACACCAACTAATCTAAGATGAGTAAATCTAAGTTAAAAGGAGTTACCAATTAGCAGCAGGTCAAATCAAGCCTTTAACAGATATTAAAGTGAAGGATCAGCAATGCCAATGAAACTGACAAAGAAACAAAAATATAATAAAAATAATAATAATAATAATAAACATGTATTACCTGAACAGAAATTTGTGTGGTTCACTAAATTGCATAAAGTGTCATTTATATCATCAGGGATAATTGCTAAACGCTTGGTGATGGATGTTGTCACTTGTCAGGCTAATTTACAAGGATGGTTCCACTAATTCAGGGGCTATGAGGATATCAAACAAGTATTAACAAAATAGAATCCTCAAAGGATGAATTTTAGTTTTCTAAGATAAAATGCCAAATAGCTTGTATGCTTAGACTATGGTTGGATCAGCTAAATACCATTTTTGTATTCTCCTTCACCCTAATATTCTCGAATTCAAAATTAGCCTTTCTTGAATATGATATACCAACATTCTAACTGGGCTCTTTGGCCTGATAAACAAATTACAAATCCTTCAGCTATGCATTGACAGAGAAGTGGACGACTATTCACAGCTCCAACCAAAGTATTCCTATACACAATTACATGATGGAAACCTATGAATGGAAGTGAAATTCTCTAACGATATAAAGAAATTTTTACCAGCATACCACTCTAAACATGTATTTTACTGACATATCACCCAATCAGTCATAATTGGAGTCAGGTCTGGTCCCGTAGAATCCTGAATAACAAAACCTAAAACAAAAGTATAACCATAATGAGAGCTAGGCTTGGTTAAACTAAGCTTCTGGACCATAAAATCATTCCAAAACAATTATTGATTAGGTCAAGTCAATTGGGTGTCGAGTACCTACCTACTTAAGCCTATATTTAGATCTGACTAGAGCTAGTTAACTCGTCTAAGATTAAATTATGATAAAGTGAGTTCATTGAGTGGCTCATTAGTAAGGGTGACATACCAATGATATCAATGATTTGTGTAGTATAACAGTAAAATCATATAATTCGAGTTAGATGCTAGAAAAAAATTCTGAAACTTAAAAAGTCCAAATAACTCTTGAAATAGCATGTGATTGTGAAAGCGAATCAAACGCTGACCTTAAAATTTAATGCACATTAGAATGACTTTCACTCATTCAATTTAATATTTTGTCATGAAGGAATGATTACCTTCTCAATTTTCTGCAAAACAAGCAAAGGGCAATCATAAAAAGGCACAAGCAATTCGAGATTCTGTGAATACTGATCCTTACCTGGAAACGAGAAAAAGAGCGTGTTAATCATTAAATCCTTTTAATTTCTGAAGGCAGGGCATATTCATCAATAATGCTTCAAGGTCAGCAACTAAAAGAAAAGTGTATTAGTCCCGTTAGAGCACATGATAATTATCAAGTATCACTTGTAAGCTATATATATTTGATTAAAGTTATCCGAAAATGAGTTACTGTCTTCTTTGATTAATCAATGTTACAAATTCTATTTACCTAAACTCAAAATCATCAAAGGAAAACACTAATAGAGATTTTTACTGATTTTCCAGGAATTAGCATTGCGCAAAACTGATAAGGGACACTCTAGTATTATTGATGTGGGACTTTTCAGGATCTAGGATTTCTAATGCAGCTAAATGATGTAACAGATAAAAATCATACAAAACATACTGTTATTTATAGTTTCAAATACCACAAATAAAAGCAAGAATTTATCCTCATTTGATGTTATATAAAAATATGAGAAATTCAAAAGAAATAACAATTTAAAGAATAATTAAACCAAGGAACATTGATAAATTGAACCCCAAAAAGAAAATCTACAAGTCAATAGGAATCCACAACAAAATTGATGAACAATTATTCGTTGTGGGCAATGGACATGGCTCTAAGTGCGGAACATAGGAGGACAAAACTGTGTACTCCATTTATTTTTTGGGTACACAATTGTGTACTTGCTCTACACTCAAAAAAATGTAGTACATAGCTGTATGCTCCATTACTTCGCACGTAAACGCTACATCAGACATTCTGATGCGGACATCGGTACGAAGATTTGGCGCATCTATCACAGGCGGCGTCGTAAATCGACGGCCATTATTTAAATTTTCAATTATGAGTTATTTTTTGCATTTTAATTCTTATTTGATGTATTTCCTGTTTTACCCCTAGGTTAGTTTATTTGAGTGTTGTGGCTCAAGGGGCAATTTTGTAATTTTTTATTTTTCTCATGTTGTGGCCTATATATATGGCCTTAAGCTATTGTAAAAGGGATGAAGAATTGATTTAAAAAATTTTGCGTCCACACTTTTGTTCTTTGTGAGAGAGCTTAGTGAGATTCCTATGGAGAGGAATCAGAGTCTTCACCAGCCGCAGGATGGGTCTGGGCTCGTGAATTGAAGTCCCTTGGAGAAGGGCAAAGCATCACCCGTCAGTCGTCGGAAGAGTCCGAGGCTCGCGGTTTTTGTTTTCTCTCTTTAGTTTTATCTTCTATCTTTGGTTTTTGTTTTCTTTATTCCGTCTTTGTATTTTCGTCTTACCTCATCACCATCCATCATTCGTCGTCACATCCAACTCCACCAAATTTCCCTCAACTTCCTCCATACACCAAGCTTTAACTAAAAATTCCCCATAGCCTCGGCCACCTCCATCCGTCCCCAATTGGCCGCCGGCCAGACCCCATCCGCCGGCCCCATTTCCCTTTGTCCCCTTTAATTTAATTCTTAATTTGGATTGGAATTAATTGGGATTAATTTGAAATTCAAATTCATCCAAATTTGAATTCAAATTATTTCCTAATTTAGTTAATCTATTTTAGGAAAGTATTTGATGTAGATCCACTTTTGAATTTTAAATTCAAGAGGATTTAAATTGACTATTTCCTAAATCTATATTCTAAATTAGAAAGCCTTTAATTGCTCCCACCAATCAATTCCCCACCCATGCATGCCGCCGGCCTTCATACCCTCTCCCAGTAATTCCCTCTCAAAATATTTCCTAACTCCAACACCTTAGGAAATATTTCAAAACTCCCAATTCCCCCATCTGGTCGAGTTTCCAATCACCTTATGCTTGCAATTCTTTCCTAAAATCTGATTGGAATTTGGGAAATAAATTCCCTCTCTATACATGAATGCTCCCTCTTCATGCCCGTAACTCCCTTCCAATCAACCTGCTTTGATTGGGAGCAATTAAGTTTAGTTTTCCTTCTTCCCAACTCACAGTTTTCCCATTGGAATTAATTCCAGAATTTCTTCTCATGCTCAGCCGATCCCGGATTCAAGGAATTTGAATTCCTCATTGAAGTATAACTCCTCTACTATTTCTTCCTTCCCGTAACAGCTCTTTGGAAATTAATAAAAAAAAAAAAAAGTGGCCAAATTCCCTGAAGCTTTAATTCCTAATTTATTTTCCTAAACCCATTAAGGGAATTAAGAATTAACTATACCTTAGCCCCTCAATCCCGTCAACCTACCCGCCCCTCTCCCTCTTTGTCAACTTTTCCCCCTCTCAACTAGTTCTCTCTGCCAACGAAAAATCTGAAGCTTACTTCAGATTTTTTTCTCTTGTTTGCTGCTGGCTCTCAACCATTCACCATCCCAAGAGAAATATTTTCTCTTCATTCATCTCAAGAGGTCTAAGCAAGACAAAGAAGAGGAAATCTGAATTCTCTCAGGTTTTGGGGGGAACAAAACTGACATTGTTCTCAGATTTCGGAGAAGAAATCCTCTCCCTAGCAAAACCGTTTTCCGTTCTACATCACATTCGCACCTGATAATTTCTCACAATTGGCAATTCGGTTGTAGACGATTTGACTAAAATTAAGACACCAACAAAGACCAAAAATGAATGATGTAGAACAAAATAGAACAATGAAGCGGATCACATTGAAAATCCATGTTGCATGACGCCACCAGATATGAGTTCACTGAAATTGGTAATTGCACTTGTACCGTAATCGACATAATGAAAATCAAACTGAGCGCGCATAAAAATTTAAAAAGGAATTTAAATTTTTTCATCATATGGCTTGTATGACATTTATGATCATTTGATTTATATCCCAAGTTCGACAATTTTCAAGACTAATCATAGTTTAAAATAGCTAGGTAGTTCATGTGGATGAGGCATATATTCCACCACCTATTCAACAGTGAGTCCATAGAAAACAAAACTGCAAACATCAGAATAATAAAGAACACAACTCATTCTGATAGTTCAAATCATCACAAGCATGTTTAAACATTGAAACTAAAGTTAAAGTTATAACATAAAATAACTTACAATTAATGAAACTAAATTACATTTGCACATAATTTATTTACATGATTTAACAAATGATATTCTTCAAACATATCAAGACATAAATGTTATGCATTTTACAAAGTAATCCAAGAATCATCAAAAATAGGTTTCTGATATGTATGGACGGGTCCAACCGGCCCAACTTGTTATGTGTTTTACAAAGTAATCCAAGAATCATCATCAAAAATAGGTTTTTGATACGCATGGACTGGTCCAACTAACCCAACCGGCTCATATATTATAGCAGATGTAAGCCTACTGAGCCGCAAGGTACAATTCCCACCCCCCTTGGGATGGGGTCCATTACCTAATGGAGTTTGTATGGGGGGGTTGTTTAATCATTTTGCATTATTTTTGTTATTGGCTTTAAATAGAAGTTTGTAATAGGGTTAGGGCATCTTTTTGGTGACTGATTTCTGAATGCTTTTGGTGCTCTTGGGCTCTAGTGGTGTCTAGAGAGTTTTGGAGAGATTGACCATCCTCTCTAATCTAGGATTTCTTGTATCTTGGTATTCTTCTGTTCCTTTCATCAAATAATACAAAAATATCTGCTGTTTTTTTTTTTTTTTTTTTTTTACTTGGAGTTTTGTGGAGATTTCTCGTTGATTTTCTAGGATTGATAAGTTTCGCTTAAAAACTACAAGCATTTCCTATCAATTTTTCATACCAATGCATGATATATCTCTAGAATCTAGTATTAGTAGTCGGCACAATTTCATTGTCAAATATAGATTTAGGAACAAGAAGTGTAAAGTGGTTTGGCATAGCCGCATAGCATTAGATGCAAGTTTATAAAGAGATAAAAGAGAGAAGAATCTAAGTCATTACATGTTTATGAAATAAAATTAAATCATATATAAGTATTAAGAGAGTAAAACAAAGAAAACAAATGTAGCTGAAGGCATGAACAAATAAAGTAATGGCAAGACCGATTAGCTTAGGCAAATTACATTTGGGAAGTGCAATATCACGAGTGGATTTTCAATGTTGTGATGGTCAAATAGGGTAACAATAAGTGGGGAATGCTTAATTAGCCTCACCAAAAAAATATTCATTAATAATCAAAGAGTTCATACAACCAGCTCTATTAATATAGAAACTAATCTCAAATATAGGATGAGTAAGTCATTAACTATATCACCTAACTATAGATGAGATTATCCGTTTTTCTAACTTTAAAAAATAAAATAACCATACGAATTTGGTAAAAAATAAAGATGGTGGTTCTAAAAAGCCTTGAAAATTTATTTGATTCAGACTGATTGAAGCCTTGTTCACTCCTTGTACTTGCCTATGAAAAAACTGAACTTCTGTGGGTTAGTCTAAAAAAATAATTAAACAATTTGTATTGTACCATCCCAAAGACAATTAGCCTCTATCAAGCATTAACACACAAATCAACTAAACAATTCAGTACCCTAAAGATTAATATCATCAACGCTTTTTAAGGCTACAACCAAGTATGAATGCCCCCAACCAATGAAGAGAAGACCAACTTTTTGACGCCTGCAGATACTTTTTGCTATTGAGCTTTCAAATTGAGAAATGATGAAGCAACAAACCAATGACTTATGGGCAATATCTTCTACTTTTATAGTGGAAAGAACCTTAAGTTCTACATTGATGATCTTGCAATGAAGAATCAAACATATAAAACATCGAAAAGATTAGGAGGAAACTTTCTGTATGATAAGAACTCAATCTTAACATGTTCATTTGGAGCCAAGTCTAGGAAATTGTTGGATTATATTATTTCATCAAGTAGAATTACGCTTAAGACACAGTGATGGAGACAACTTCATTTCAATTGAATAGTGAGATTTACAGGTTGATAGGGCGTGACAAGTCTTAGCCCCTTCATCTCTTGATCAACAGAAAAGTGTGCACCATTCTTTAAGGCCCTGAAGAAGGTCTAGGTTTCCAAATGGACAAAATAGTGTGAGATATCTTTTCAAGAACTCAAACAATATATGACATCACCTCTAATCTTACGTTGCTCAAAGCCAAGATGGCCATTATTGTTATATCTCGAAGTCAGCAGATAGTTGTCAACATAGTCTTGGTTTGAGGGGAGTCACGAAAGCATCAATGTGTTTACTACATGAGCAAAATTTTGACAGAAGCTAAATTGAATATCATATCATAGAAAAGCTAGGATTAGCTTGTCATTTCACATGGTGACTTGCACCTTAATTTAAGTCCATCAAATAAAAGTAATGGCTCATAAGCTATTGAACCAAGTCTTAATTTAGCCAAAACATGCAAACAAACTCAAAAGCGTTCAATTGATCTGAGAATAAACCATTGTATTAACCACATACAAAAATTAAGACACAAATAAATGCTAGCTAACTTGTTGCCAAATTTGTCCTATCTCTAGAGGTAGAGCTCGTATCAAAAGATTGTATGCTCATTGATGTAGCGTCAATAGTCAATAGTAGTAGAGTGGGTGTAGTTCTCATCATCTTAAAAGGGGCAGTTTTATATTAAGCTCTTCACCTAAAGTTCTAGGCCACAAAAAATCAAGCAAATATAAATCAATGCTCATCAGGCTTCGATTTGTGCTTAGCATTGGAGTGAAGAAATTTTGTCTTGAAATAATCTTAACTAGAGATAAACCAAGTCAACAAGAACATTATTGTAATAACTAAAGTAAAGCCAAGGCGTTGATCACAAAGTTTGAGAAGTACGATGACCCACACAACTCTTCCATCAAAGAGATGGAGACCCCATCTATTGATGAACCTAAGTCGATACAAATAGACCAAGTCAAACATTGGTGCATCAAGATCTTCAATTATTTGATGACTTAGAAGCGGCCACGCAACTACGTCAAAGCAATGAGGATGCAAAAGGAAGATCCAAGATATATTCATTTTTAATGAAGTCATTTACACTACATGAAAATCTGTCATTACCGTCGAACGATCCGACGGAAATATTTACATCGGTAAAACCAACGGATTTACCGGCGGAATATGTGCTGGTAACTTTATGACGAAATTTCTGGCGCAATTTTTGCCGTTGAAACACCAGCACATATTCCGCCGGCTTTTTGCCGGTATTTTTAAAGGTTTACGACATATATTCTGTCGGTAATTACCGGCGAATATTGCGCCGGCTTACTTAAAACTCGACGAAACTTTACCAGCGTATTATTCGCCGGTAATGAAACCGACGGATAATACGCCCGTAACAGCGCGTTTTCCTATAGTGTTATAAGAAATCCTAGATGAGAGTGAGTAAAAAATATCTCACTTGTCTAATTCCATGAGGTGTTTTGAAAATATTCATAGAAATAGATAAGTGTGGTAGACATGTGATTGGTAATATTTGACAAAGAAAGCACTTCAACAAGGGTATTATATGCCCAAATTAAAGTATAACACCAACGTATTCACAAAGATGCGTCATAGTTTCAAAATTCTAGTATAGAAATCCATCAATCAAGCAAACATACAAATTTGATAACAAGCCCATGGTCATTTATCGTGCACATATGGACATCCTTAGGCTTATTATGAAGGTCATGGAAGAAGGTATTCTTGTTAGTCATATTAGATTATTTTACTAAGTAGATAAAGCCATATAATTAGCTAACTAATCTACTATTATCAATATAAAGTTCCTAAAGGACAATATTTTTCACTCATTATGGTTGTCCTACGCCATCACAATTGACAATAATATATAATTTGCTATGTCTAAGTTATTCAAGTTTTTATAAAGAGAATATGACTACGTTAAAGTTTTCTTCAATCAGAAGCCACCCATTGACAAACAAATAAATTCAAGTTATCAATAAGATAATTCACTTTAATATGAAAAGGCTAGAAATTAGACAAGGTCTTTGGATTGACAAGTTTTGGCTACGTTGTGGATGTATAGAATGACATCGATTAAACAACACTTTCTTTTGGTCTTTGGAACAAAGACACTCATCCCAATAGAATTCTTTCAATCCAACATCAAATTCCAAGCTATAGGTGCAATCCAACCAATTCAACAATACTAATGGAGATAAATTAACTAAAAATGATTAACCTCGACAAGCTCAGGGAATCTAAAATTAATGTAGCTTGTTGAGTGCATGAACAATAGAAGAGTTTAGCCTACTCTTTTAATTCATGGGTTAAGCATATGAAATTTCATTCGAGGGAATTAGTCTTCTGAAAGATTAAAGCTACCAACATGATTTCATGACCTAGCATAGTCCATTACATAGTTCATATGCCAAGCAACAAATCATGCTACCGCCTCTTCTAATCCCATTTCTTTTGCTTATTGAGATTTGATACTTTAGCCTCCACTTTGGAGGAAAATCACTAACACATGATATTGAGTGAATTATAATTTTATCTCTATTATAGGAAGAATTCAATATACAAGAATAGCAAAAATAGATTAAACCTTTGAGAAATTGATATCCAAAAATATCATGATGTGGAAATTTTCAAACTTGCTGCTACTGTATATTGGAAGACTAAATGTGAGATGTAAGAAATCATTATAATAAATTAAATTATGCTCTTACAATGAATTTAAGTAGTGGGTCCCAAATAGGCAATCTTTAGCATAATGGTATGACGTGAAATTTCCTTAGTGACAGTACAAAAAGACACAAATTTTTCAATTTAAAAATTCTAAGATAAATTATTTTTCAATGGGAAATGGGTTGACATTGACTAAATTCCCTTTTTAACAAAAAATATACATATTGTGATTGCTCTATTTTGCACAGTTTTTTTCATGGCATTTATCCATATCACTTTTGAAATGCTATTATTCTTCTTGATGCTTGCAATCTAACTCCATCTACTGCTTTTATTGCTGCATCTTTTGCACCCCATTGTCCATGCCCTATTAACCAAGTCAAATTCTAATTGTCACTACCTTCAATAGTGCTCTTCTGATTGCATCTCAAATTCTAATTTAGTTTTCCATAAAACCATGTTAATATTTTCATTTCTAGCACGCCACAATTGGTTATCTATTGCTTTTTGTTGCTTAACACTCAAAATCATATAATATAATCATTCTAATTTTAGTTTGACAAAGTCCACCTTTAGGATTCCATAATATTCTCTTATATATAGTAGTTTTGTGGTACTTCTCCATCTTTAGGCTTAATTTTGTTTGTTAGGTTATCACTTATACCACCATTCTCTTAGATCCTATGATGCACCGACACCTCTCCTCAAAGAGGCGTGCAGTGTCCGACACCGTGTTCGACAGGACACTCGTCCGACACGTGTCGGACACGCCAAAAACATGTCCGATTAAAAAATATTAAATGCAAATTGGACACGCGTGTCCGACACGCGCATCTTAAATATTTTATGAATTTTTTAAAATATAATTTCTTGTATTTTGCGGGATTTAAACTAAATTTCTTATTTCTTATCCACAACACCAAATCAACATCCGCACTTAATTCCCAATCATTGAATATTCTCATTTTCATTTCTTTTTGGTAGTGAAGATATTTTCATCTCCTCTCTCGGTGACTAATAAATGTCATCGACGCCTGAAATATTAATTGTTGTTTTTTGAAACTTACCAAAAAAAAAGCTAATGTACATGCTCGGTACCGCTAGATATCGCTAGGTACATGTTCGCTACCGCTAGGTATCTCTAAGTACCGCTCAGTGCATGCTCGGTACTGCTAGGTAAAAGCTCAGTACCGCTAGGTACATGCTCGGTACCACTCAGTGCATGCTCGATACCGTTAGGTCCATGCTCGGTACCGCTCGGTACATGCTCGGTACCGCTCGGTATCTTTCCATACAAATAACTTACGAACTTTAAAAACAAGCAGAACTTCAAGTCATGGTTTAAAATTGCGCAATATGAGGCTCGCCTTTGCGCAATTCCAGTAAAAAACGCCTCGATGCTTACACCTCAAGTTTTTTTATGAGGCTTGCGCCTCAACTTGGTTGAGGCCCGCTTCACCTCACTGACTTGAGGCTTACGCCTCACACTATATATATTAAAACTTACATAAATCTTGAAGTAAATGCTCAACATTGGACTCTATAGGAGAGGAAGGGTAGAGAGCAGTTCACCATAATGATGATTCAAATGACGAACCCTTAGTGATGACAGTGCTGATGACTTATGAGTTATTATGTGATATGTCATCACTATTTTTTTTGGAAATTGGAATTATATGTTAATGAAAAGAATACTGAGATTTGAGAAAGATAGAATTTTGAGTTGAACTATATTTCATGTTGTCTTATTATTGAGATATTTTGATTTCACTTAATATCTTATGTTTTTTTATGTTTTATATTATTCACTCATTAGTATATAAAAAATTTATCATTTTATGTTTACGCAATCTTTTGATTTTGAGGCTTACGCCTCAAAACGCCTTGAGGCTTACGCCTCGCCTCACGAATGAAAAACGCCTCAATACCTAAATACGCAATTTTAAACATTGCTTCAAGTATCATCCTCTTCTTGTTGTGAGAGAAATTGGAGCACATACTCATTTATTCAATCAATGAAGAGGAATAAAATAACTCCACAACGAGCTGAAGATTTAGTTTATGTGCATACAAATCTTCGTCCTCTATCAAGAAAAACCCCACTTTATATGATATGTGATAACAAGATGTGGGATGTTGCTAGAGATGGGTTCGAGTGTCTTGATGATATGAGATTATTGGAGGTTGCAAATCTTTTTCTAGATGAACCAGAGTTGGGAGTAATGATATTCAATGATAATGATATTGAAGGCCAAAGATCAACCTCTGAATCTAATTCTATTATTCCCTCTATTGAGTAGTTGGACCTTCATGTTGTACTAAATGATTTTTTGCTAATATTTTATGGTTGTACTAGACATTTTGTTCTAAACATCTTTATGTTATAAGCTAAACAAGTTATCATGAAATTGATTTATTATTGCTTGTCATTTTTAATATAATGTTACCTTAATTTCTATATATTATATTAAAAATTTATTATGCCGTGTCCACGCCGCACCCGTGTCCTATATTTTTAAAAAATGCCGTGTCCCGTGTCCGTGTCGTGTCGTGCCCGTGTCGACGTGTCCGCGTCGGTGCATCATAGCTTAGATCCGACGACCTTCATTCTATCACATCTTGGTACCACTTTATTCCAAAAAGACTGATTAATAATTTTGAATTTCACATGATTTAATAGTGTACGCTAAATACTTTGTACTATAATACTAATTTCAAGTCTCTTATTCTTTTCTAAATTATTTTAATTTGATCTACTTAAAATTTCCGAATCTATCTAAACTATGCCATTGATGTATAACATCTTCTAAGGAAACTTATTTTGAATATCTATTGGAAGAATCTCCATACAAGAAGATACCAAAGTAATGTTGATCAATGTTAATTGAAATTTTTTGGGTTACTTCCCAATTGGTCTTTATTTTAGTTTGCAGTTGGTCTTGATTTAGTTTGAAATTCATTATATTCATTTATTATAATCTTAACCAAACCTTTGTCACCAATTTACTTTTAATGCACTTTGAATCAATTTGTGCCTCAATCTTATGCCTTGTTTAAACCAGTTATATTAAAAAAAAAAATCATTTGGTTGCTTTCTACACTTCTATTGATTTCCAAATGCCAAAATGACATTTAGACTAGGTATTCCTGTCATCGAATTAAATAGATTTCTTTCTTATTAGTATAATTTTTTGACCATATGACTCCTACCATACTAATCATAACCTAATTATTTATTTTCTAGGCATTTGGCATCCTTCCAAACATTTGTATTTCAAGAAAAATGTATGTTAATCATGTTATCTTGATATCTCTTAGTAAATTCCAAATCTCAATAGTATATGAACTTATAGTTGATGAAGATCTAGTATCATCCACGGAAGTTAAAAGTTGTGGTCAATTCCTTGAGTAGAAAGTCTTCATGCTGTGCAGAGCATAGATGATTATTCAAAAGAAACAACTCCTTTAGATTAAATTATCACTTTCCAAGAAGATTACAATTGCCTTCTTGATGTAGGTAAGCTTTGGACTGTTTTTTGCCTCTTGGTTTGGGCCATGGCTGCTCTCGGATTGGGCTTTGGTTACTTGGTTTTGAGCTAAATAAATTGGGTTCTACTTAGTTTCTAGCTCATAAATGCTTGAGCTAATGTTAGCTCATTAATTGGAAAAGGTATTCTTCTTGTAAGCTCATTAAAATGAGTTAAAACTTGTGCCTCTTACCCTCCCTTTGCCTTCTCGGTTTTCCCTTGCTGGCTGGTTTTCCGTGCCCTGCCTCTTTGTCTCATGTGCTGGCTTTTCGGGTCCCTTGCTGGCTGGTTTCCCGTGGACTGTTGCTTTGGCTCCTGTGCTGATTTTTCGGGTCCCTTGCTGGCTGGATTCCCGTTGCTGTTTGGGGGGGAATTCCATGGAATTTTCCCTGTTTTCTGTGCAGTTTTCCTACAGCTGTTTGCTGTCTTTTGGCCTTTTATATTCCATGATTTATTGGGATTATTTTGTAGTTTTAGGTGGCTGTTTGGCTGCCCTTTTCTTCTATAAATAGGAAGTGTTTTGGGATGTTAAAAGGATGGTTATGTGGCTAGTTTTTGGATAAAAACATGCGGGTTTCTTCGTGGAAAAGCTTGCGAGCTTGTTCCATTACTCCCTTCTCCTAGGAAAACTTGCGAGCTTGTCCTCCTATCTCCGTCTTGGACTTCTTGCCTCCTTCTCTCCGCAAGTACCATTCCACTTGTATCTTTCTTCTCAAAGCAAAGCAACTTTAGGTGTTTAAGTTGTTGTCGTCAAACTTTGTTAGCGTCTTTTATAATATTAAAGTTTGTTTTTGTTGTAATTTGTCTATTTTGGGGCAATCTTTGTAATTTTTATTACCTAGGAAAGTTTAGTTTTTGCTCTCAAAAATTTGGGTTCCTTCCCAAATTTTTGCTTGCATCAATTCGGTATCAGAGCGAGTTAGTATATCTTAGGTTTTGGTGTCATGTTATTTGTCATGTAATTTTTGTTTTTGAGTCATGAGTCATAGTCCATGCAATAAGCCTTTGGAAACCTCAGGTCAAGATTCAAAGCAAACTCAAGCTTCATCAGGAGATGAGTTCTTTCAACCAGAGGAGAATTAATGTAGGCAAGCATTGGACTGTTTTCTGCCTCTTGGTTTGGGCCATGGCTGCTCTCGGATTGGGCTTTGGCTACTTGGTTTTGAGCTAAATAAATTGGGTTCTACTTAGTTTCTAGCTCATAAATGCGTGAGCTAATGTTAGCTCATTAATTGGGAAAGGTATTATTCTTGTAAGCTCATTAAAATGAGTTAAAACTTGTGCCTCTTCCCCTCCCTTTGCCTTCTCGGTTTTCTCTTGCAGGCTGGTTTCCCGTGCCCTGCCTCTTTGTCTCTTGTGCTGGCTTTTCGGGTCCCTTGCTGGCTGGTTTCCCGTGGACTGTTGCTTTGGCTCCTGTGCTGATTTTTTGGGTCCCTTGCTGGCTAGATTCCAGCGGGGGGGGGGGGGGGGGGGGAATTCCATGGAATTTTCCCTGTTTTTTGTGCAGTTTTTCTGCAGCTGTTTGTTGTCTTTTGGCCTTCTATATTCCATGATTTAATGGGATTATTTAGTAGTTTTAGGTGTTTGGCCGCCCTTTTTTGCTATAAACAGGAGGTATTTTGGGATGTTAAAAGGATGGTTATGTGGCTAGTTTTTGGATAAAAACCTGTGGGTTTCTTCGTGGAAAAGCTTGCGTGCTTGTTCCATTCCTCCCTTCTCCTAGGAAAGCTTGCGAGCTTGTCCTCCTATCTTCGTCTTGGACTTCTTGCCTCATTCTCTCCGCAAGTACCATTCCACTTGTATCTTTCTTTTCAAAGCAAAGCAACTTTGGGTGTTTAAGTTGTCTTTATGTCGTCAAAGTTTGTAAGCATCTTTTATAATATTAAAGTTTGTTTTTGTTGTAATTTGTCTAATTTGTCTATTTTGGGGCAATCTTTGTAATTTTTATTACCTAGGAAAGTTTAGTTTTTGCTCGCAAAAATTTGGAAAAACACTCTCAATTGATCATTTTAGCATCTCATGTCATTTCCTTTTTTTGGTTGGACCGCGATTGCGTATTCTAGCATGTATTAAGTTTTAAATTTTGATGCTTCTTCACATATGATGGATAATCAATAATTATTTTCATCACGTACAACGACATCACTTTTTCTTATTCTAGTTGTTGATGACTCTCTTGCTTCTATATGTAGAAAAAGGATATGTTCATACCTCTTACTCATTAACATTAGACAATGTTTTATGTCGCACAATTTTCAAATTTGACTCAACTTTATTGTTTACTTAATGATTTATATATTTTCTTCTTCTCAAACCTTTTTCTTAATCCTTTAATTTAAAAATTAGTAAAAGATATTATTTCATTGTTATTTGATATCTTAATCTTGAATTAAAATCTTAACATCTTCATTTTTAATACATATATTTGATCTAAATCTTTAGATCTCTTCCCCTAAGTATTTTTATATCTTTTTTTCTCCTTATTCATTATATCTATGCCATGATTGTTCAAATATTTTTATGTTGGTTGTCGACTATCTAAATGTTACCCTCAATTTTTCTCATCAAGGGCTTTGATATGATAAACTTTTCAATGAAGGTTGTGAGAATACGATTGACTTTAGTGACTTTAGCACCCTAAATGAAAATATAATTTTTATTTTTATCGTTGTATTAATAAAACCAAAGTTGGAGAGGTTTTAAATAAAATGAAGCGTGAAAAATAGTATGACCTAATGATATTCCAATAGAGGTGTTGAAATGCTTAGGAGATCAATAAATTTTTGGCTTACTAAAGTCTTTAATATTATTTTGAAGACTAAAAATATGTCAGATGAGTGAAGAAAAGTGTGTTGATTCATATTTTTAAGAATAACGATGATGCACAAGGCTGTGCGAATTATACAGGAATTAGTTAACGTGTTATACATTAAAATTATGGGAGAGGGTAATAGAGAATGGGCTATGATGGGATACTACTTCCTATCAATCAATTTGGATTCATGCTGATTGAGTAGGTCTATTATAGAAGCTATACATTTGCTGAGAGGTTTGATAGTAGTGCAAAGAGAGTAAGGAGGATTTATATATGATATTTATTGATGAAGAGAAAACATACGATAAAGATTCATGAGAAAAGCTCTAGAGAGTTCTAAAACAATAAAGAGTTAATAATGCTTATATTCAAGTCATTAAAGATATTTATACATGAGCTATTATTAGTATTTAAAAACAAGATGGTTTGACTGTTTGACCTATTATTTCCTATTTAAGTTGGATTACATTAAGGATTAGTTTTAAGCCATATCTTTTTGCTTTAGTTATGGATGTTTTTACTAGACATTCATAAATGGATATCCCTTGGTGTATGCATTTTGCTAATGATATTCTTTTTGTTGATAAGACTAGGGAGAGAGTTGATGAAAAACTTAAATTATGGATATTGTGTCCCTTGTGATATTGTATGATCAATTCATTAAAAATAGTGCACATTTAAGATCTCTAGGGTCTATTATTTAAAGCAATGGTGGAATAGATGATGATATTTTCAGTAGAACTCAAGTTGGATGGTTGAAATGGAGGGATGCATCAGGCTTGTTGTGTGATAGAAAATTACCCCTCAAACTTTAGGAAAATTTTTATAAGATGGTGGTAAGACTTACAATGTTTTATGACGTAGAATATTGGTCATTAAAAGAGAAGAATTAAATTAACTGTTATAGAGATGAGCATGCTCTGATGTTTGAGTGGCTTTGCACTTGGACATAGAATGTGAAACGAGTATATATGTGAAAAGGTTGGAGTAGCTCCAGTGACATATGATTAGAGTGAATCACCTTTAATGGTTTGATCACATAAAATGTCAGCATGTCGGTGACCTTGTTAGGAGAGTAAATGTATTAGATCCATTCTATGTTAAGAAAGGTAAATATAGACTTAAAAAAACTAGGTTTGAAAGTTTTAAAAATGATATTTCTTTAGATTTAAATGATAACTTGATGCTTATTTAGACATAATGAAGAAAAATTGTTCATGTAGCCATCCCCATGTAGCGGGATAAAGGATTTTTGTTTTATTCATTATATCCCTTACTATATGCAAGCTCTTAAAAATTGTGCTTCGACTTTGCTAAGAGAGTTAGAATTTTCCTCGTTTATTTTCAGAAGACATATTAGATTGCAGATGAGGCACTAGCCAGATATTTTATTTGTCATTGTGCGATGATTTTAAGATTTAATTTCAGGATTTTCATAGACCCAAGCCTCTATGGTTAATTATCCCCCTCTATGACAAGAGAGAATTTTTGATAAAGGCTAGTCATTAGATAGATGCCAAACGATTAGCGATTTAGTTTAAAATTGAAGAAAAATTGTCATCATTTGCTTAAAGTGGATAATGGGGGGAATGATGACGAATTTGATCGAGATCCCATGGTTTCATTATTTTGGGTTGTTATGTACCTAGGTCTACATAGTTGATGGAGGTTATCAATCAAACCTGATCGAAGGATTCTTTTCAATAACCATAAATTGCGTTATCTAAGGGGATCTAAGAAGATGACTTTGTGTGTCAAGTTGATGCTCGAAAACGCTGCATAGGAGAAAATAAATAAAATCAAATTTCTCCCACTCTAAAAACACACGATTTTTCCACAATAAGCGAGGAGGTTGATGTGTCTTGGGGGGCATTTGCATGACTTCATGTTCTCCGCTTACTTATTTTTACTGTATTCGATTGGTTCGACTTCGAAATATTTATCGAAATCAACACTATGCTAGGTATCTAAAATTGTGATTTTTAGTTTGCTTATTACACGTATTTTATTCTTCCAGCCTTTGTTGTTTTATACTTTATTGCATTTATATGATTTTTTTTTTCTATTTCTTATATGATATATTTGATTTGAATTCAACATTGGCTTACTTGAGAGTTTCAACATGGATTATCATACAATTTTATTTAAGATAGCTAGTCCATGGATTAACTAGCACACTTGGTTTCAATTAATTTCTAGAATGACTGGAAAATGAGGATTTATAAAATCAATCCTAAATAGTTTAGATTAGGCTAATGATGATGATGACAATTTGTTTTTGAGGATTGAAGGATGTTAGATAAAAATGTGTGCAAATTTGCACAAAATAGGTTTAAAACTTCATACAAGTGTAATTAATAATATTATCTATTTTGCTCTTCTCAACATTTCACTCTTAGCCTTTTTATTCAATAATTCCAAAAAATACTTTTTCATATTTCTTTGATATGATTTTTTTAATAATGATATCATTATCTTTACTCTTAATCCATTTATTTGTTTCAAAGTCTAGAATCACTTTTCTCTTGCCATACTTAGCATTGACTTTGTTTAATAAATGCTTTTAATTCTTCCAACCTTTTTGAAATTTGGATCTTTATAGTTTTTTTCTACTCATTTATTTAGTTCCAGCATAGATGAGCAATATCGTTTTTTTTTCGATATTATAGCTAGTACACTTACTAGTTCCGGCTAGTTTCAAAGAAGAAAATGAGAATTCATAAATCCATCCCAAATAATTGAGATATGATTGATGGTGATAATGGGAGTAACTAATGACAAAATAAGTTTAAAATCTTATGCTTCACACCGTAGGAATGTGATATGCCGCTGGCCCAGGAGGGGCCGGCTGGACCGGTCCAACCTGGACCGATCCATGTCTACATGCGGCAGGCCCCATAGGGGCGGCGGAAAAACAGAAAGAGAAGGGGGGCGGAAGCCCTAGGTGGGCCATGCTTGGTTTAATTTAACTTATGAGGGAAAATTTGAATGTGGGGGGCTGTTTTAGGAAGTTTGTAGTTGTCCTTTGATGTTAATTAGGAGCTTAGGAGGGAATTGGAGATTATCTTGAATTTGAAATATGAATTTGAGATCTCATCGTGTGCTTGGGCTCTAGGGTTTGCTAGAGACTTTTGGAGAGTTGTTCTTCCTCTCGAATCGAAGAACATTGTATCTTTCATCGTTTTCTTGCATCTATTAGTGAACTACTTTGTTTTTCTCCGAACTTCTCGCTGTTTTAAATCAAAACCTGCTGTGTTTGGTCTTATTTACTGCTGTAATCAGCAGATTTATCTCTGTGTTAGTGCTAATTTCGATTAGGTTTGCTTTTGAACTCAAATATTCCCTTAGGGTTACTTGCGAACTCAAGTATTTCCTATCAAATTGGTATCAAAGCATCGATTTGGGACCCTTGACAGCTGAAATCCTGAAACTTCAGCTGAATTTTTTTTTTTCACTGGAAGAAGATTTTCGTGATTCTTGGGAAGATAGATGGCCGGTAAGAAGGTAGAGGTCTTGGAAGGCGAGATCGGTCAACTAAAATCAGATTTGGATGGAAAGTTCTTTGACTTTCAAACTCAAATCACCTCCAACAATGAAAGGATAAAGGGAAAATTTACGGTGATGGAAGAGATTGAAACTGTTGGAGTTGAAGACAAATCCTACGACATTGGAAGCAAGAGAGACCACCGGAGGTCATGGTATAGGAAGAAATTCGAACTCGTTTAAGGGGAGGAGAAATCCAGAATTGGAGGTCATTGAGGGGGAGGACAACATGCCACCTTTAAAGTCACTTTCTAGAGAGGAGATGAGTTTGGGAAATGACTGGAGGGGTGCTGATTTCGTCGGGAGAAGGGAAGAATTTCATCGCCGGGGTGCTGATTTTGAAGGGACAAGAGGAGAATATGATGAAGGGTTCGGGTATAATCGCCGGAGGGAAGATCGTGATAGTTGGGGAGCACCTCCTCTTCGAGGAATGGAAGGTTATGGAGGATTCAGGGGACATGGGGGAGACCCACGGGTGAGGAAGCTGAAGATGCTTGTCTTTGAGGGTGAAGACAACCATGGCTGGATCTACAAGGTGGAGCGTTACTTCGCTGTCAACGTGTTGACAAAGGAAGAGAAGCTGACGGCGGTGGGATTGTGTTTGGAAGGAAAAGCTTTGGCCTGGTATCAAGGGCGTGACATGAGGGAGCCCATACGGAGTTGGAGAGAGTTCAAAGATTGCTTATTAGAGTGTTTTCGAGTCGATGGGGGAGGAGATTTCTATGAGCAATTTTTTGCCTTGACTCAGGAGGGGACCGTGGCAGATTACCGGGACAAGTTTGAGTACTTGGCTAGCAGATTGGATCATATTTCAGAGTCAGCCCTAGAAGGGAACTTCATGAAGGTGCTTAAACTTGAGATACGAATAGCAGTCAGGGTGCTGGAGCCGAGGAACCTAGGGAAGGTTATGGAGCTGGCGCAATTGGTGGAGGATCAGAAGAAATCAGGAAGAGGAGCTCGAGAGAATTATTCAGGGGGATCATACAAGATGACTACCACATTCTTACCCTCAAAAGGGGCAGCGCTAGGGAATCTGAAGGAAGCGCCAAAGGAGAAAATTGGAGGGGGAAATGGGGGACAATTCAAGAAGCGGACAGAGAAGGAGATGCAGGATAAGAGGGCAAAGGGGTTGTGCTTTAGATTGGGGCTCCGAAAATTCGGCCCCGGCCTCCGCTCGCTTTTCTTTTTATTCGGCGAGGGAGTTTTAACGAACTAAGTTCCGGGGTAAATTTTGGAAGGCAGATGAGTTTGTAGATAAGACACTACCCAGAGATTTCGCCCTCATTTTGTGAGGACTTTATGATTTGAGTTCTGGTTTCCTATAGGCGCAAGCCCCTATAGTTAATTACCCCTCCCGATCACGAGAGAGAACTTTCGATTAAGGCTAGTCGTCAATTAGATATGTATAGAATACGTGTTATCTGGCATATAGTAGCAGCAATGGATTTATATATTGGTAGAAATTGGATTTGAAAATTTGAAATTTGAAAGGTTTGGATATTTGGAAGATTTGGTATTTAAAATAGAAATTTCACCATCTTTCACTTAAAGCGGATGGTAGGGGAATGAATGATGGGCCCGATCAAGATCCCATGGTTCCATTGTCCCGGGCCATCGTGGTCCCTGGTCTACTTAGTCAGAGGAGGTAGTCGACCCAACCTGATAGAAAGATCCTTGTCGGCAACCATGGGTTGCTTCGTCCAACGGAACCTTGTAGACCGGGGTTGAATTTTTGTCTAAGGGGACAAATTTAAATTCACCTTAGCTTACAGAGGGCTTTGTGCCCTGTCAATCATATCCTATTGATTCAAATCTCAAGGATTTAACGCCATTAAGGAGCGTATTGGCTCTGGCCATAACCGCTATCTGTGGTGCCATTTGGCGGCAAAACCCACTCGGTTCAGAGGGCCCCGGGTCATAACCGTTTACCTGCAGTGCCATTTGGCGGCGAAACTGACGGTTAGAGGACACGTACCACGTCCTTAATGACAAGAGATTGTTTGAGAATGGATCCTAGTGATATTTTCGACTAGGCATTTGGCTCTTTGTGAGCTAGAGTAAATTTGAATTTGTCCACCCCGGCAGACTGTTGCGGAGGGTGGATGTAATTTGCTTTAAGCGATTGATGGTTTGATTTCATTTTTTAAATATATGGAATTTGGGCTTTTTGTGGAGCTTTGGATTTTGGGAATTTTTGGATTTTTGTGGATATTTGGGTGGAGCTTTGGAATATTTGGGATTTTTGGAATTTTGGGTGGAGCTTTGGAATATTTGAAATAAAACTTTGGATATTTGGGAGATATTTTGAAAATATTTGGGGAACCCCTCCGGTTGAGATCTACATTCAACACGGCCATCATCGGGGTGTTTGAGTCATTTCTCTTTATGGATTGAACCTTGTCAACTCTATCGGGCTGTCGATAGAGGATCGGGTTTCGTAGGCTTTATGCCTTTTGATAGTGAATTCTCATTGTTATAGGCCTTGAAGGCATAATATGGATGTTTTAAAGTAAATATACCGGTCGCCACAACCTTATATTTGCTTAATGGTTCGAACCCTGTCGACTCCTATTGACCCGTATAGAAGGATCGATTTCGAACCTGAATTCACTTGTCAACCCGCGCAACATCCCTAGACTTCACGTGTGTACCAATAACACGCTCGCCGGGGCCCATGCGGGTTTTATAATTATTTTTACCCAATTTAGTGTACCTATGTGTATACAATTTATAGTACACGTGCAGGGGTACTTTAAAAGTACTTGTAGACGCCTTATGTCTGCTTGTACGAATGTTCCAGATCCGGTGGCATAGCGTAGCAGCTTCTGAATAGAATTGTTCGCTGCTTCGTACAGGTAGACTGTCGTGCACTAGTTGTTGCTTTCTATATGTGGATCATAGTGCACTAACGAGTCTTCTGCTTTATTCATAGATGCTTGCATTCGTTGTAATTTATTTGGAATTTGTTCGTAGATATCGAGTTGAATGTATAACGGGCCTCCTTTAGCAACTCGTAGGATTTGGTATTTATCATAGCCCTTTTATATTTTGTTTGTGAATACCATGTTTGTCATATAATGGATCTTCTACGATAACTCGTAGGAGCCTACATCCACTGCATATCTTCAATCCTTGCTTGCAGTGGATCAATGTATTTCATAACCATTGATTGCAAATGTGTTGTAGCATTTGTTATTCGTTGTTGATTGTCATTATTGCACATGCATATGTTTGCTACAATTGGTGTATTTGCTTGTGCATTCTTCAATTCTTCTAACAATTGTTGCATGTATCCTCAAGACACTACAAGCTTCTGTCAAATTCATTATTGTTGATAGAAGATTTGCACTTTTATTGGAGTAGCTTTCATGGGTCAACTACAACACCTGTTGGAGCTCTTATACGATAACCATTCAATTGAGAGATGAATCATGTTTACAAATCAATTATCATGCTCCTTAGGCCCTCATGTAGTGTCTTTGCAATCAAGCCATTCTTTTCATGCTCTATTTTTGTATTTGACTTGAGATGATTGTCATCTCTCATTTGTTTCCCGCTCATAAATGAACCATGTTGAATGTGACAAATCTTTTGCTACCATATGAAGATGATTCAAGTCATGTGTGATAAGTTTGTTCAATGGCATTTGCCTCCCAATCGAAGTAATAATCTCTTAAAATCAATTGGAAGTCTTCTATAGCAAATTACAAGCATGCCATTACATTCTTCAATTAATCATTAATTGCATGATTAAAGTTGTTACTTCACTAAATTATAAATCTCATTTTAGGCATTGAATTTCATTCCATATTTTCCATTTAATTTTCAAATTCTAGTTCTGTTCATAGTTGCTTATTCCATGTCAAATTCAATGTGCAAGTTCGATCCAAGTCTAACTTCAAATCGAGTTCTTTGTAGTTCAAATGTCCAAAAATTTGGTTGCAAGTTCAAGTCCAATTTAGGCTTAAGATGAGCCTCTTCCCTTTATTCGAGTCCCCTGTAGTCCTTGCAAATGCAAATTAATGTCCAAATTGTTCTTTATCATTTGAGTTCAAGTCCAAGTGTAGTTCCAAGTGGTCAACTTGTATCATTTATTTAAGCTTGAATTCAAGTTTCATTCAAGTCCTCATGATTTTAATTAAGCTTGAATTTGTTTTAGATTTGAGCTTTATTGCATTAAAGTCCACAAGTCCGAGTTCACCATTGTTCTTGCATGTCATTCGAGTGCAATCAAATCCAAGTCCCAAATTGTTCTCTTGAGTTCAAATGCAGCATTGCGTTCACACGAAATTTCGGCAGCCTTCCGGCGTCTCCCCCGTTTAGGGGAAAACTACGGAAAACTGGGCCTTTCCCACCACGCTAAGAAAAACGTGTATGGTAGGTGCCCTCTTTCGAGGACACCGCGGCCGTGTATTTTTTCGATCCTCCACCACGCTAAGAAAAGCGTGTATGGGTATTTTGAAAATATTTTGTAAGAAAAGCATTTATTATTATTTTTTTTAAAGTATTTTGTAAGCAAGGCAGTTGTTTCCCTGCAAGCGGGTACTTATGGGTATCCCCGCTTCGTCGTGCGCATCGCACCGGGATCCCTTCCCACCACGCTAAGAAAAGCGTGTATAGGCGAGGTTTCCAAGGCGATACGAACTTCGAAGAAGGAATTTGAGTGATTACCCGCTTCGTCGCAAGCGTCGGGACGCACTCCCTCCCACCACGCTAAGAAAAGCGTGTATAGGTGGTCGTTTTGTCTTGACGTATGCGATGAAATCGGGTTCTCGGAGTTTTAGGGTTTAGAAGTTATACCTTGGCGGTCGTCGGCGCAGGGATTGAGGCAAGAGAGAAGCATTTTTTATTTTTAATATAATTAATTATATTAAATAATAATGAATTATGATTTAAAAATAATTAATTATAATTAATGATTAATCATAATTAATTATAATTAATAATAATTAATTTTAAATTAAAATAAATAATTATAATTAATTTTAAATAATTATAGTTAATTATTAATAATAATTAACTATAATCATAATAAAAAAATTAATTATAATTTATTTTATATAAAACTAATCATTATTAATAATGATTAAATATAATTAAATTTTAATTATAATTAATTTTAAGCAAATATAATTAATTATAATTAAAAATAATTAATTTAATTAAAAAAATGACATGAATAATATCTAAATAAGATTTAAGCTAAATCCTATCTAAATGACAGGATTTGAACTAAATCCTATTTAAACAAGCTTAATTAATGTCATGGCTAACTAAATCCACTATCTTCTTCTCGGTTCGGTGGATCTACGGGATTTGGTCGAAGGAGCACACGTGAGGGAGAGCTTTACCTTCAAAGCCAGTGAGCTCCTGTTGTCTTCCGATCCAACAGAGAAGGGAATGTCGAGAAGGAGGCGGAGAAGGGCTCTCGGCAAGGTAGGTCTTCCTCTCTCTCTCTCTCTCTCTCTCTCTCTCTCTCTCTCGGCTTGGGATCGATACAGGCAGAGGAGGAAGCTCGATAGGGTTGAAGAGTTTGGATCGGGAGCAGCGGCAGGTAGAGGAGAAGGAGCTCGGGTATGAGGTGCTCTCTCTCTCTTTCTTTCTTTCTTCCTCTATCTCTCTCTCTCTCTCTCTCTCTCTCTCTCTCTCGGCTGAAGGAGATCGGGCAAGGGACTGGTTAGGGCAGAGAGGGAGGCAGCGGGATGTGGTCGTGTGGAAGAGCATCGGCAGTGGAGAAGGTAGCGAATGGGAGGGTTTCCTTCTCATTTTAAAGGCAGAGGAAGGAGCGGGATCGAGGCGAGCTCACGAAATTTACGCAGGAGATGCGGAGATGCGACGCGAACGGCGCCGAATCGACGCGATCTGCGGTAGAATCTTTGGATCCGATGGGTAAGATATGTGTATGTGGGATTTTTTTTGTTCTTCTCCCCTTTGTTCCTTTGAGCATTACATGAGGGTCAACATAGATGCGATGAGAAGTACATGCCAAGACATAGGTGCAAGGATCGAACTCTTTAGGTTCTCCTTGTCTGTGAAGATGAGGAAGACGAGGAGGGAGGTGGTAGCAGATCTGAAGAGGAGGAGGAGAAGCTGCACATAGATGTGGCAGAAGTCTCTCTAAACTCTGTAGTGAGATTCACTCTGAGTCACACTATGAATGTGAAAGAAGAGATAGTTGACCGTGAGGTGGTGGTGTTGATTGACAGTGGGGCAACCCATAATTTTATTTCCAACCAGGTCATTGAGCTGTTGGGGATGGAGTTAGTGGATACAGGAGGTCATTGGGTGATGATGGGCACGAGAAATGTGGAAATGGGTAGAGGAGTTTGTAGAGGGTGGTCCTGAAGATTCAGGAGATCCAGGTGAGGAGAACTTCCTTCCCTTGGAATTGGGGAGCACTGATGTTATCCTAGGGATGAAGTGGCTGCAGACATTGGGTGAGACCAAGATCAATTGGGGTACATTGAGGATGGAGTTGGTGGTGGGGGAAGAAGGAGGATGATTCAGGGTGATGCTGGGCTGACCAAGGCTAGAGTTTCTCTCAAATCCCTAATCAGAACCATTCAGGAGGAGGGAGGAGGCTACTTAGTGGAGTTGCACCGCCTGGAAGTGGTTAGACTAGAGAAAGAAGACAATGCTCCATCTTCAGCGCAGTTGCTCATACACCAGTTCAGCGAGGTTTTTCAACCTCCCAAGGGTTTACCTCATTAGAGAGAGTTGGAGCACGCCATTACTTTGAAAGAAGGAGAGACTCTGATCAGCGTTCGCCCTTATCGTTACCCACAAATTTAGAAAGATGAGATAGAGAAGCTGATCCGGGAAATGCTGGAGGCTGGGATCATCAAACCCAGCGTTAGCCCTTTTTATAATCCAGTTCTCCTGGTCAAAAAAACTGATGGGAGTTGGAGATTCTGTGTGGATTACAGGGCTCTGAATAGGGGCACTGTACCAGACAAGTTCCCAATTCCGGTGATTGATGAGATGTTGGACAAGCTATATGGGGCAGTGATGTTTTCCAAGTTGGACTTAAAATCCGAATACCACCAGATCAGAATGATGGAGGCAGATGTTCCAAAGACAGCCTTCAGAACACATGAGGGGCATTATGAATTTATGGTAAAGCCCTTTGGATTGACTAACGCTCATGCAACTTTTCAGTCTTTGATGAATAGGGTATTCAAGCAGCACCTCATGAAGTTTGTCCTGGTCTTTTTTGATGACATTCTGGTGTACAACAAGATCGTGGAGGAGCACTTGGAACATTTGAAAGTGGTCTTAGAAGTGCTTCAGGAGCATCAACTGAAAGCCAACCTGAAGAAGTGCAGTTTTGCTCAGGCAAGTGTGGAGTACTTGGGATATGTTGTATCCCAGGAAGGAGTGGCGGCGGATCAAACTAAAATTGAGGCAATGCAGAAATGACCACTGCCTAGGAACATAAGGGAGTTGAGGGGTTTCCTAGGCTTTGCTGTTATTACAGAAAATTTATGAAGGGGTATGGTACCATTGCCTGGCCTTTGATTAAGCAGCTAAAGAAAGACAATTTCTCATGGGGAGAGGCAGCGACCCAGGCCTTCGAGAGGTTAAAGGAATCCATGACCACTGTTCCTGTTCTAGCCTTTCTAGACTTCAGTCAGGTCTTTGTAGTAGGGACCGATGCCTCAGGATATGGGTTGGGGGCAGTGTTGATGCAGAACCACAGGCCGATGGCATATTTCAGTCATGTACTATCAATCAGAGGAAGATTGAAGTCAGTGTACGAGAGGGAGCTAATGACCATTGTTTTGGCCATTCAGAAGTGGCGCCCCTATCTATTGGGTTGACACTTCATTGTTCGGACCGATCAGAGAAGCTTAAAGTACCTCTTGGAGCAAAGAATGGTGATTGAGGAGCATCAACAATGGCTATCCAAACTATTGGGCTACGATTTTGAGATTCAGTACATGTCAGGTTTGGAAAATAAAACAGTTGACGCTCTATCCAGATGTGTGGGAGAACTCCAGGAATTAGCGGTGTCTGTACCCTTGGTGGTCGACTGGGGGCCATCAAAGAAGAAAGCCTACTGGATGAAGAATTGAGAAAGATCAGGAAGGATCCGATGAAGAACAAGAGTAGCCATCCTGGTTACTATATGGAGGGGGAGAGATTGTTGTACCAAGGGAGGTTTGTAATGCCACGAACTTCTATACATATCCCCCACTTGTTACAGGAAGGTTCATAGAAACACGGTGGGGGGTCATTCAGTGGTACCGAAGATATATAGAAGGCTAGCATCTGAGCTTTACTAGAAAGGGATGCATAAAGATGTAGAAGAGATGGTGGCCAGATGTAAAGTGTGCCAGAGGAACAAATACATGTTATGGCTCCGGGAGGACTACTCCAACCATTGGCACTTCCGAATAGAGTATGGGAGGAAGTGTCCGTGGACTTCATCGACGGCTTACCATGATAATAAGGATACACTGTTATCATGGTGGTGGTGTATGCACACTTCATCCTCTTGAGATATCCCTACACTGCGGTGTCAATGGTAACAACATTTATCAGGGAGGTTGTTAGACTGCATGTGATTCCTGAATCGATAGTGTCGGATTGTGACAAGGTGTTCCTCAGTCAGTTTTGGAGGGAGCTGTTCCGATTGCAGGGCACTATCCTCAAGAGAAGCATTGCCTACCATCCACAGACAAACAAGCAGACGGAGGTGGTAAACCGCAGTCTGGAGACCTATTTGAGGTGTTTTGTGTCGGAGACGCCGAGAATGTGGGCAAAGTGGTTGCCTTGGGCTGAGTATTGGTACAATACCTCCTACCATTCCGCCTCATATATGAACCCATTCAAAGTGCTGTATGAAAGGGACCCTCCATACCTAGCGCACTATGGGAGTGGTAGTATATCCATTTTGTCAGTTGAACAATACCTGGAGGAAAGGGAATTGGTGTTGGAAGAACTGAAAAAACATCTGATGAGGTCACAACAGATCATGAAGAAGCAGACGGACTCACACAGGAGAGACATGCAGTTTGAAGTGGGGGAGAAGGTGTTTCTGAAACTACGACCATACAGGCAGAGGATAGTGGCTAGAAGGAGAAATGTGAAATTGACACCAAGGTACTTTGGCCCCTATGAGGTTTTGGACAGGATTGGAGTGGTGGTGTACCGATTGAAGCTACCCCCATCAGCCACTATATATTCAGTGTTCCATGTGTCTCAGCTGAGAAAGGCCATAAGGGAGCATGCAACAAGTGAAGAACTACCAGATACTATGACGGAGGACATAGAGGTGGTTTTAGAACCACTAGAGCTGGCAGGAGTCCGATCAGATAAAAAGGACAACAAAGAAGTGTTGATTAAATGGAGAGGCCTCCCTGAGTTCGACACTACGTGGGAACCAATTGATAGAATGAAGGATCAATTCCCTTCTTTCCACCTTGAGGACAAGGTGAGTCATTGGGAGGGTAGTATTGATATGCCGCCGGCCCAGGAGGGGCCGGCTGGACCAGTCCAACCTAGACCGGTCCATGTCTACACGCGGTGGGCCCCACAGGTGGGCCATGCTTGGTTTAATTCAACTTAGGAGGGAAAATTTGAATGTGGGGGGCTGTTTTAGGAAGTTTGTAATTGTCCTTTGATGTTAATTAGGAGCTTAGGAGGGAATTGGGGATTATCTTGAATTTGAATTTGAGATCTCATCGTGTGCTTGGGCTCTAGGGTTTGCTAGAGACTTTTGGAGAGTTGTTCTTCCTCTCGAATCGAAGAACATTGTATCTTTCATCGTTTTCTTGCATCTATTAGTGAACTACTTTGTTTTTCTCCAAACTTCTTGCTGTTTTAAATCAAAACCTGCTGTGTTTGGTCTTATTTACTGCTGTAATCAGCAGATTTATATCTGTTTTAGTGCTAATTTCGATTAGGTTTGCTTGCGAACTCAAGTATTCCCTTATGTTTACTCGAGAACTCAAGTATTTCCTATCAGAATGATAGGAAAAATTAAAATTTATAAAATCAACACCTACTAGCTGGGATAAAGCAAATGATGATAATGATTATGTGATTAAACGAGGATGAGTTAAGAGATTAAATTTAAACATTGACATGGCATGCTGTTAGCTTTCTGCCATGGAAGTTGTGAGTTCTAGCATTTATGGAAATTTTGGTATGGATAATATAGTACCCGATTAACCAAAGAAGATGCAAGTGATTACATTCAGATGGCCAGGAAGATAATTCTTGTATAAGCTAGACGTTGAATTGCTAGTTGAACAAGCCCATATATAAATAAGATTTACATGTGTGTATTGTGTTCAAATTAACACCAAAACCTCTAATACTCCATTCGCTGAAACACTTTTATAAGTTAGGATTTAGTTGGCAGATGCATATGCTGATGGGCTACTTATGCAGTGTGTTCTTTCTTCTGTGTAGCACCAATACTTTGCCTGATTTAATTTTTGGCATACACTAGCATAAATGTATCATCACATTCTCGGCCCTTTTAATCCTAGCTTATTTTGATTGACACACCTTGTATGCTACACTTAAAAACCATTTATGCATAATAGTTTGAGGCCACATCATATATTTTTGACCACCTCTCTGATTTCAGTATTTTAGCATAGCTTCTTCCTCAGCTAAGAAAGATCTATCTTAACTTCACGTAATTCTTTTTCTCACATATTTTCTATTTATGATTTATCTCTCGTCTACTTTTAGAGTGAATTTATTGCAGAATGCTTTATGAGAAGAACCTACCTAACAGGCTTTGATGGTAGTGCTGGAACTGCTGTGGTGACCAAAGACAAGGCTGCCCTTTGGACTGATGGCCGCTATTTTCTTCAGGTAATTAAACAACATTTATCCCATTTCACAATTAACCACAAGCCCCCCTTTCAGTTGATTGAGTCATGCATGTTAATGAGACTTAGTATTTGAAATCGTCATTCATATTATAATCTTCATTGTTAACATAGTCTTTGGTTTCATGATGATTAGGCGGAGAAACAATTAGGACGTGATTGGATTCTCATGAGAAGTGGAAATATTGGTGTTCCAACAACTACTGAGTGGCTGAACGAAGTATTGCCGTCTGGTTGCAAAATTGGTGTTGACCCTGTCAGTTTCCATCACTTTTGTTGATCTTTTGCATGAGTTCTACCTGACATTTTGTTTTGGCATATATACAAGTAATATTTGCACGTGGACTTTCTCTAATGAAAAAATAGCTTCATACGATTTAAACTACTTATTACTTGTCACGACCCTTATTCTGGTAATTTTACTTTTTTTTAAGAAAAATCATTAACTGGTCCTGGTTTTGGCATTTTCTGTATTTTATTTTTAAGTTTTCGAAAGGGTTTTGTTAAGAAAACTTTAAAGTACTGTTTACGACTATAGTTTCTTAAACCCTGAATGCTTGCGTCTATAAAATTATTATGTCAGTTGGATGTAAACTGAGTTAATATTATGATTATAACATATTTTTTGTTCATATTGTCTCTCAATAGTCCCCTCAATGCATAGCAGTGTTTACAAAAGGAATAAATAACGTTGGGAGATATACTAGTACTAGGATGAAAGAAAGGATATGCCATGATTTGTGTTACGTTTTATGTTATGTTTTCCTTTTGTTATTTTTAGGCTAATTATTATTGGTTGAAGTATCAGTTATTACTTGGGAATAGTTTGATTTTTCTTTTTATTTGTCTAAGGGTAGGTTTGTAATTTTGAATAAGGACTAATATCATAAATAGTGCATTTGGCCATGTAATTCAAATATTTATGAATGAAATATTGAGTTATATTTTTATGGGATTAAATATCCTTATAGATGCTTTAGGAATTAGGATTCACACCCCTCTATATTTGAGAGTTCATACCTTGCCTTGAGGATTCTCTAGCTCCATTTTTGGGGCATCTACATCATTAACTTGGTGATTCAGTCTATAGTTTATTCCCTTTTCTCTATTTTTCTCCTAAAATCTTCTATGCTTTCAAATTTCAATCACATACCTAAGTTGGTATCCCATTCAAATTCCTATGGTTTTTATCTTTTCCTCTCTATTTTTTTGCAGTTGAATACAACAATTCCCCCTATGTTTGTTATATAAATTTTCTATATTTTATGTCTTTTCCCTCACTTCCTCTTTTCATGTGTGTTTTCTCTCTCTAAACAAGCACTTCTCATTCCCTCTCATGAAGCATAACAAGCAAACCATACAATTTTTGTGGATATTCATTGCACTCATCCCTAGCTATTTTTCATAGTGCTTTCTCTTTCCAACACCTCCATTCTCCTCTTTTGCATGTGACTTGATGTGAATTAAAACTCTTTTAGGAGAATTTAGTTTCTCTATTTTTTCAATCTATAACTTTACAATGTGACAATCACCACCATCCACATTGCCAACAATGATATTTTCATGAACACACCGAACATATTGAAGAAGATTGTCATTTCATACTAGATATAGATGTACTTTCCAAGTAAATTATTATTCTTGTCTTCAATTTTAAACTAGTAGCTATGTCACTTATTTATGTAACAAAATGGAGCTTGCAGATTTCCAATTCTCATTCTCTAGAAATAAGAAATGAAAACTGCATTACGACTGCATTTGTTTTGCCTTTGTAGCTCTTATGCAATGAAAAAAAGAAAAAAAAAGTTTCTTTTAGACGGTGTGTCAAAATTAGAGCGCCTGATAGTCTATGAATATGCATGCAGACTCTCAAGAATTATATACCAATGCTTATTGATGTTGCTTAAAAGGATCTACGGTGAGTCTTTTTTCTATATCTCTTACCTCGAGATTGATTTTCATTTTATCTTCTTTTTTTTTTTCTCGGGATGGATTTCCCATTTGTCTTTTCTACTTTAGGATGGGATCTCATACAGTAGATTTTACGAACTTAATAATACAATAGATCTTCTATTGTTCCTTCAACAATAGTTCATTTATCTGGATTAGGTTTATTTTCAGGCTTGGGAAATTTATGAGTATAGGAGGCTTACTCTTGGATGTCTACAGAGTGGCATTGGCTAAGTTTATGCTTTCAGTTATACCTTTTTTGCTATATTTGTCCTTAGTTGCCTTTTAGCAAATTATTAATGGTTACTTAAGACTAGTTTTTTTTAAACTGTTTAAGGGTAATATTCTCGTTTTGAATAAGGCTTGTTATTCTAAGTAATCATATGCTGATGAATGAAATATTTTGAGTTCTGGTTCCATGGGGTTTCATCCCTTTTTGTATTTTATTTAATAGGGATCACATCTTCGTTCTTTGATGGTTCAATGCCTTGCGTTGAGGTTTTGATAACCCAATCCTTTGGGGAATCAAAATGAACAATTTCAGGATTTTATGCGTATCTTTCTTTTCCTTCCCTTTTCTCTCTTTTCTCTTCTAATATCCTATGTTTCCATATTCCCATTGTTTACCTCCATCACTATGCTAAAGCTTGCCAAAGCAAGCAAAAACTAAAGTAGTTTGAAGGTTAAAGGTATTTTGCTTAATCTGAATCTACGCTAAACTAGCTCTTTATCATGGATGAATTGAGCCAATGATTGATAATTTTTATCTTAATAGATGTTTGTGATTGATAGTGACAATGTCGTTTCTTTTATATGAACTGACAATCATTAGGTTTTTGTTAAAGCTTTGGTTTTAAATTAAGTTGATTGCCCACATTAATGTTATGTTGAATAAAATGCTCATTTAAGTACTAGTTTATTTGTCAATTGCTATTTGTTTGATTCAATGCCATCTTTTGAAAGAATTTAGTGCTCTTTAGAATAATGTTATGAGGTTTGTTGTTATTTATGAGTTGAAGTTCTCATCCAACAGTTTACCTTCATCCTGTGTTAAAATATTTACGCTTTAACTTTTTGAATCTTTTCTTGTGGTTAACAATTATTCCAATACTATTATAATTGATTAAATGCAAAAAATCTAGTAAAGCATTGCAATAATGTATGACAGATTCAAATAAGAAAAACATTTAATGTTTTGTACAAAAGAATAGGATTACCCTCTAAAGCTAAAGCTGGTTAGTTAAAATGGATGTCTCAAGAGTTTTTGTGATATGTGAAATATCATGGAAGCTCGAAGCTTTATTTGGATCTGAGTTTGCCAGCAAAAGAATACATGAAAAGCCAAGCCTATATTATAATTTTTAAGTGGGTGTGGAGTCAAACTAGAATGATATTAGAGAGATGGCAAGAAGTGCATGTTGACCCATACAAAAAAAGCATGAAAAAAGAGCCAAATCAACGACTCGAGTGACAATTAACAAGCGCGATGTGTCACTTAAATGGTCAAATGATTTTCGATCACCAAATGGATTGCGTCATTGTCATAAGAGTGTCAAATTTACCTGAGAGGGAGGCCCTCACAGTCAAATCGAGTGAAAATGATCAAAATCGGTGATCGACACCTGAAAATGACGCTCAAGGCTGCATAAACGATGTCCGATCGGAAAACAGACTTCGCAGTTGCGTTCCGAACATCTGAGTCACGAAAATGTCCGAGTCACCTAAAAATGATTGTAATTTTGATCAAATAGAATTCGCACAAGAAAATCGGCGCAGATCCTTTGGAGACGGCATACAAATCGAGGCTAAATTAAATTTTCTCTCATTATTTTATTATTTTAAAATAATAATAATAATAATAATAATAATAGTAGTAATAATAATTAAAATAAAAATATATAAAAAAGAAAATACCTAGTACTTGTTCTGCACCCATGTCGTTCACTTTCCCTGTATTTTGCTCAAATCTCTGCAAATCGGCGCCTAACAGTCCCCTTACTCTCGCCTCGATCGTTGTTGCTCTCGTTGATAAAACGAAGGAGAAACGGGACCTTCGTTTGGTTTTTCTTCCACGCTCAACTCTAGCAGCCGATCCTTAGACCCATCAAAATCTTTTGCTTTCTCTTGTAGCCAAATCGAGCCCTCCCATCGATCCACCTTCACAGCCCGTGCCTCAAGCCATCATTAACTGCCTTCGATCCACTCCTGTCCCATCACTCCCCAACCAGCCGCACCTACAAAGCCGCCGATCAACTTCGCTAATCCTACGATCGAACTTGTTCTTCAACCTAGCCATCTGATCTAGTTGCCCTGAACCATTCGAACACTCCCTCTACACACCGACTCAACTCTAATTTGCGAAACTCCCGTCCGCACACCTGGTCGGGATCCCGTTCATGACCCAGCCACCCGATCTGGTCCCTCAAGCCGCAACTCCGCTTCCTCCTCTCTATTTCGACCGACCATAGTCGTCTACTGAAGCTTGCCCGATATGGTAGCCGTGTTTCCAACCTCACTCACAGTCGCACCCGACCCCTCCAACCTTAGGAATCCACCCAGTATAGCAGCTCAAACACCCCCTCCCATTGTGATAGGAAATACTTGAAATCAAGTAATTCCTAGCCAAAACTGAAGCAGAACCAGGGAAAAACTGCTGTCTCCAGCAGTGGACAGCAGCTTTGCACAGGAAAACAGTGAGGAAACGCGAGAAAACTGAGATCCAACGCAAGCAAAGGTTAGTATTTTATTGGTAGACGAATAAAATGGCAAAGATACAATTTGTTCTTCAATTCGAGAGGAAGAACGTACTCTCCAAAGTCTCCGGCGAAGCCAAGAGCCCAAAAAAAAACCAAGATCTCAAAGAGAAAACTCAAATTTAAGATAACCCTAATCCCCCCCCCCCATCTTCCTAATTAAAGCAAAAGGAAAGATACAAATTACATAAACACCCTCCTCATTCAAAATTTCCCTCCAACGAAACGCTGAAAATCCTCCTAGCCCGCCTCTTCTTCCGCCGTTTCTGCGAACAGGTTCCGCCCGGCTTTGAACCGCCGGGCGTAGAACCGGACCGGTCCAGCTGGGACCGGTCCAAGCGTAACATTACCGCCCTCCCAAAGAATTACCTTGTCCTCAAGGTGAAAATCAGGAAACTGATGTTTCGTCCTCTCGTATGGCTCCCACATGGCCTCGTAGTTAGGAAGGTTCTTCCACTGGATCAACACTTCCTTAGCTTTATCTTCTTTTTGGCGAACACCCCTCAGCTCCAACGGTTCCATGATCACCTCTAACTCCTCCGTAAGTGTCGTCGGCAGCTCGGGAATGGTGATGTGATCACCAATGGCCTTTCTCAACTGTGAGACATGAAAAACCGGGTGTATAGTCGTCGATGGAGGTAATTTCAATCGATATGCTACTGCCCCAATCTTTTCCATCACTTCATAAGGACCAAAGTACCTTGGAGCCAGCTTTTCATTTCTCCTATTGGCGACTGTCTTCTGCCTGTATGGACGGAGCTTCAAGAACACCTTATCCCCTGCCTCAAACTGGATATCTTTTCTATGCCCATCTGCTTGCTTCTTCATGATTTGTTGCGCCCTCAGCAAATGCCTCTTTAACTCTTCTAGCACTCGGTCCCTCTCCTCCAAGTACTCCTCTACCGACGAAACAGGGGTACTACTGCTCCCAAAGTGTACCAAGTGTGGGCGATCTCGTCCATACAACACCTTGAATGGAGTCATTTGTGAAGCCGAGTGAAATGACGTGTTGTACCAGTACTCAGCCCAGGATAGCCACTTTGCCCATAGCTTTGGTGTCTCTGAAACAAAGCATCTTAAGTACGCCTCCAAGCTCTTGTTGACTACTTCCGTCTGGCCATCCATCTGTGGGTGGTAACTCCCTCCAGAAATGGCTGAGGAACACCTTGTCCCTATCTGATACGATCGCCTCTGGTATTCTGTGCAGTCTGATCACTTCCCTGATGAATGCTGAAGCTACTGTCACTGAGTGGAATGAAGTGTGCATATTTGCTCAGCCGGTCCACCACTACCAGTATTACCTTGAATCCTTCTGACCTGGGTAAGCCATCGATGAAATCCATGGACACTTCCTCCCAAACTCTGTTTGGAAGTGCCAATGGTTGTAGTAACCCTCCTGGAGCCATGACCATGTATTTGTTTCTTTGGCAGACCTCACAACCCGCCACCATCTCCTCCACATCTTTATGCATCCCCTTCCAATAAAGTTCTGTTGCCAGCCTCCGGTATGTCTTCTGAACTCCTGAGTGACCTCCAACTGAGCTGCCATGAAATTCCTGCAACAGATGAGGAATGTGTATGGAAGTTCGTGGCATCACGAACCTCCCCTGATACAATAGTCTCCCTCCTTCAATGTAGTAACCAGGATGACTACTCCTGTCTTTCTCCAGATCCTCCCTGATCTTCCTCAGCTCCTCGTTCAGCATACTTTCTTCTTTGATGGCCCCCCAGTCTACTATCAATGGCGCTGACACAACCAACTCCTGAATCTCCCCAACGCATCTGGATAAAGCATCGGCCGCCTTATTCTCCAAACCAGGCTTATATTGGATCTCAAAATCATAGCCTAATAGTTTGGATAACCACCTCTGATGCTCTTTGGTCACCATCCTTTGCTCTAACAAATACTTCAAGCTCCTCTGATCAGTCCATACAATGAAGTGCCTTCCCAAAAGATATGGCCGCCACTTTTGGATTGCCAAAACAATGGCCATCAACTCTCTTTCATACACTGACTTCAATCTAGCTCTGGATGAAAGCACTTGATTGAAGTACGCTACTGGCCTGTGATTCTGCATCAACACCGCCCCCAGCCCATATCCTGAGGCATCTGTCTCTACTACAAAAGCCTGATCAAAGTCTGGAAGAGCTAGAACAGGGACCGTCGTCATGGCCTCTTTCAACCTCTCGAATGCCTGGGTGGCCGCCTCTCCCCAGCAAAAATTATCCTTCTTCAGCTGCTCAGTCAAAGGCCAGGCAATGGTACTGTATCCCTTCACGAACTTCCTTTAGTATCCAGTCAATCCTAGAAAACCCCTCAATTATGCATTGCCTCGATTTTAGTTTGATCCGCTGCTACTCCTTCTTGAGATACCACATGTCCCAAGTATTCCACACTTGCCTGAGCAAAACTGCACTTCTTCAGGTTGGCTTTCAACTGGTGCTCCTGAAGCACTTTCAATACCACTCTCAAATGCTCCCAGTGCTCCTCCACAGTCTTGCTGTACACCAGGATGTCATCGAAAAAGACTAGGATGAACTTCCTAAGGTGCTTCTTGAATACCCGATTCATCAAAGATTGAAATGTTGCAGGAGCGTTAGTCAATCCAAAGGGCATTACCAGAAATTCATAGTGCCCTTCATGAGTCCTGAACGCTGTCTTTGGAATATCAGCCTCCTTCATCCTGATCTGGTGGTATCCAGATTTTAGATCTAGCTTAGAGAACAGCACTGCACCATGTAGCTCGTCCAATAGCTCATCAATCACAGGAATTGGGAACTTGTCTGGTACAGTGCCTTTATTCAGAGCCCTGTAATCCACACAAAATCTCCAACTCCCGTCCTTCTTCTTGACTAGGATGACGGGACTAGAAAAAGGGTTGTTGCTGGGTCTGATAATCTCTGCCTCCAGCATTTCTCAGATCAGCTTTTCAATCTCATCTTTCTGAATCTGTGGATAGCGGTAAGGACGGACGCTGATCGGAGTCTCACCTTCTTTCAGAGTAATGGCATGCTCCAACTCTCTCTGAGGAGGTAACCCCTGGGGTGGTTGAAAGACTTCGCTGAACTGTTGTATGAGCGGCTGTACTGCAGAGGGAACATTGCCTTCCTCCTCCAATCTGACTCCTTCCAGGCGGTGCAACTCTACTAAGAAGCCTCCTCCTTCCTCACGAATGGTTCTGATGAGGGATTTGAGAGAAACCCCTGTCTTGGTCAGCCCGGAATCACCCTGAATCGTCCTCCTCCTGCCCCCAACCACCATCTCCATCCTTAGTGTTCCCCAATTGATTTTGGTCTCTCCCAGCGTCTGCAGCCATTTCATCCCAAGGATGACATCCGTACTCCCCAATTCCAAGGGAAGGAAGTCTTCCTTTACCTGGATCCCTTGAATCTTCAATACTACTCCTCGGCAGACACCTCGACCCATTTCCACCTTTCCGGTGCCCATCATTACCCCGTAACCTCCGGTATCCACTAGCTCCATCCCCATCGCATCAACAATCTGGGTGGAATGAAATTGTGTGTCGCTCCACTGTCTATCAACACCACAACCTCGCGACCAGAGATCTCTCCTTTCATCTTCATAGTGTGACTCGAAGTGAGTCCCACTACTGAGTTCAGAGAGACTTATGCTACATCCAGATGCAACTTCTCATCCTCCTCCACCTCGGGGTCATTTTCACCTCTCTCTTCGTCTTCCTCATCTTCAAAAACGAGGAGAACCTGAAGAGATCGGTCCTTGCACCTATGCCCCGGCATGTACTTCTCATCGCATCTGAAGCACAACCCCTTTGCTCTCTTGTCCTGCATTTCTTTTTCGGTCAGCCTTTTGAACTGTCCCCCATTTCCTCCTCCAGTCTTTTCCTTGGGTGCTTCCTTCTGACCACCTGGTGCTACCCCTTTGGAGGGTAATACCGCAGTAGTCATCTTGTATGATCCCCCTGGGTAGTTGCCTCGAGCTCATCTTTCTGATCTCTTCTGATCTTCCACCAATTGTGCAAGATCCATAGATTTGCCTAAATTCCTTGGCTCCAACACTCTGACAGCTGTTATCTCCGGTTTGAGCCCCTTCATGAAATTCCCCTCTAGGGCTGATTCTGAGATGTGATCCAAACGGCTAGCCAAATACTCGAATCTGTCCCGATAGTCAGCCACGGTCCCCTCCTGAGTCAGAGCAAAGAACTGCTCATAGAAGTCTCCTCCTCCATCGGCTCGGAAACGCTCTAATAAGCAATCCTTGAACTCTCTCCAATTCCTAATAGGCTCTCTCTTGTCTCGCCACTGATACCAGGCCAACGCCTTCCCCTCCAGACATAATCCTGCCGCCGTCAGCTTCTCATCGTCTGTCAACCCGTTGACAGCAAAGTAACGCTCCACCTTGTATATCCAGCCATGACCATCTTCCCCCTCAAAGATGGGCATCTTCAACTTCCTCACCTTCGGATCCCTTCCGTTACCCCGGTACTCTCCATAACCTCCCATTCCTCGAAGATGAGGTGCTCCCCAAGTGTCCCGGTCCTCCCTCCGACGTTGGTATTTGAGTCCGTCGTCATATTCCCCTCTTCCCCTTTCAAAATCAGCTTCTCGACGCTGAAATTCAGCACCTTGACGCTGATATTCTTCTCTTCTATCGCCAAAATCTGCTCTTCCCTCATATTCCCCTCTCCTGCCATCAAAATCAGCACCTCGACGCTGAAAATCAGCACCTCGATGCTGAAAATCAGCACCTCGATGCTTAAAATCTGCACCTCGACGATTATTTCCCATGCTCATATCCTCTCTAGAAAGTGGCTCTAGAGGTGGCATGTCGTCGTCTCCCTCAAGGACCTCTACATCCAGATTCCTCCTCCCCCTACGCGGGTTCGGATTTCCTCCTACGCCGTGGTCTCCGGTAGTCTCTCTTGCTTCCGACGTCGTCGTATTAGTCTTCATCTCCAATAATTTCTTCATCATTTCTTCCATTGCCGTGAATTTTTCCTCCAACCTTTCGTTGTTGGTGGTGATTTGATTTTGAAATTCAAAAAATCTTTCTTCCAAATCGGTTTTCAATTGCCCGATTTCACCTTCCAAGACGTCGACCTTCTTTCCGGCCATCGCTCTTCAAACGGATCCCAAAAAATCTTCTTCCGGAAAAGATAAACTTGCTGAAATTTCAGAATTGCAGCCGCCGGTGGTCCCAAATCGACGCTCTGATACCAATTTGATAGGAAATACTTGAAATCAAGTAATTCCTAGCCAAAACTGAAGCGGAACCAGGGAAAAACTGCTGTCTCCAGCAGTGGACAGCAGCTTTGTACAAGAAAACAGTGAGGAAACGCGAGAAAACTGAGATCCAACGCAAGCAAAGGTTAGTATTTTATTAGTAGACGAATAAAATGGCAAAGATACAATTTGTTCTTCAATTCAAGAGGAAGAACGTACTCTCCAAAGTCTCCGGCGAAGCCAAAACAAAACCTAGATCTCAAAGAGAAAACTCAAATTCAAGATAATCCTAATTCCCCCCATCTTCCTAATTAAAGCAAAAGGAAATATACAAATTACATAAACACCCTCCTCATTCAAAATTTCCCTCCAACGAAATGCTCAAAATCCTCCTAGCCCGCCTCTTCTTCCGCCTTTTCTACGAACAGGTTCCGCCCGGCTTTGGACCGCCAGGCGTAGAACCGGACCGGTCCAGCTGGGACCGGTCCAAGCGTAACACACTGCCAATCCTGACTCCAGGCAAACACACCGAGTAGCTAAACACATCCCTCTCTATCCGACCCAGCGCCTCCAGTTGACCTTCAATCCTCCAAGCCGAGACTTCCACATAAGCTCGACTCCCTTCACTTTGTTGATCCACTCCACTTGCTTCCTTTCTCCAACAGCTAAACACTCACAACCTTCCATCACTTCAAATACATAATCCAACCCAACTTCCTTCTTAACCTGCTGCTGTCCAACCCATCACCAATTACCCACAAAATTCCACACAGTATAGCCTACTGTTGTCTGAACCTCAAGCAAGCAACAACCCTCAATTACTTACCTTTTTCTCACAAATAGTAACTTTCTAACCCACTTACTTGACCAAAAATCAGCCCATTTTATCTAATTATTATTATCATTAATTAAAAAAAGAGAGAAGGAAAAGACAAGAGGAAGAAAAGAGATTTTTTTTTGCACTTTCATCATTTGTCATCGCCTTGATACCGTCGTTTCTCCTCTCTTGCGCAAAGATATATTGTCATATAAACTCAAAAATCCTGAAATCTTGTTTTCGGCGCTTGCGGCGCGTTGGGTGACCAGCTATGCACGTTTTTTTTAAGTGGTGGGAGGGAATTAGGTGCGGCGCTTGTGGCGAGATTGGTGAGCCTTGTGCATGCTTTTCTTAGCATGATGAGGTAAAACTTAAGTACCCGTGTACGAGCTTCTATGCCTGTAGGGAAAAACTGCATAATTTTCACCCAGATACCCCTAAAGACACATGCACGCCCTTTTTGGCTTAGCAGGATTGAAAATCATAGTCGCGGTAATGCTGATACCGCTCATGCACGTCTTTCTTGATGTAGTGGTCAGGCTAAGACTGTCATAAATGGGAGAGATACCGGGAGGCTACCGTGCAAAAATTTACCATAAGTTCTTTATATCGAATTGATCAAAATTAAATGTACAATTTTATAAAATTTATTTCGTTAAAATCCGACAACTTCGAAAATTTGATCCGCACCACAACGCATTGTTACACTACAATTCAGTGTTTTCGGGTTTTACAACAGTGCACTTATTGAAGATTGAGATATTGAACAATAGATTTAGATGGTATGAGCATTTATGATAGAATGGAAGACAGAACCAACAAAGTTGATAAAATTAACGTGAAGGGAGTAGAAAAAATGTGCTCCAAAGATAACTTGATTTGAAGTGTGCAAAAAGACTTGGACAAAATAAGTCTTACTGCTTACATCACATGCACTACTCAACTAAAGTGAATGGAGGCGGGGGTTCATAAAACCAATCCCAAATAGTTTTGATACAGCTAATGAAGATGATGCGGAATTCAATATCAATTGTAGTAAAACAAATACATTTATGAAGTATAAAAGAAACTCCATTTCCTAGTTTCCAAAAATTGTCTTAATTTCTATTAAATTATTTTGGCTTTGTAAGCGATCAAATGCTTCAGTCAGAATATCCATAGTTTAAGCATAGCTTGAGATTAGCTGAAAGATGGAGGAAGATGGTTTTGTACAGTAGATAGTGTCGATGTTGGCAGAGGAATATGGGTTTCAGTGATTGTTATCACTGCACGTGCCTATGGGGTAAGTGATTCTTTCAGAGATGCTTGGTTTGGTGGAGCTTGTTGGTGGAAGATCTCAGCATTGGGTAGCTTGTTCATAATGGAGATGAAAACTTGTAAATACTGACTGCTGGAAGAGTTAAGCTTCCAGAAATGCTTGTTTATCTCGAAAAGAAGCACCTAGGGTAGGAAATTGGCTTCCGGAATAACTTGGCATCAGAAGGATTACTCACAAGGGATACGCAGCAGCACAGGGTTTTGGAAACGAGGCTGTTAACCACTTTGGGTTGGCCACCTGAGAAAGGAAGGAGGCTATGATATTGGCTTTTCCAAGCTTTAGGTGGAATCTGTTAGCGCACATATCTATATCTAGAGACATCTGCATAGCACCGATATCTGTTGGCATCTGTAGACAACCAATATTGGTTGCTCTTAACAGTAACAAAAAACCGGAAGAATTGCTATGGTTATTGAGAGAAATTTCCGCTAAGATGACTACAAATCTGATACTTCATTTCTGAATTGTGGTTCATCACTCTATTATGATGTATGTCAGCGCTTTTGCTTTTTGGAGATCAGAGCGTATCAAATGTAGTATTAAAATGTGATTCTTATGCTTGTTGTAAATACAATATGCACCCCTCATTTTAAATTCTAGATGTTTATAACAGCATCTAACTTATGCAATGACCGCATCTTGTTAAAAATATACAGGATTCCTTTCTCAATAAAATGTCATTAAATAGGAAGACCAGGGGGGCTTTTTTGTTCGAATATACGTGATATGGCTAATAAACTCAGAGGGAACCATGAAGTTATTTTAAAACAGGGGTTACCTAGTGCATGAAGTTCCTGTTAATACGAGATATGGTAAAGGTTTGATGCATGCAACCTTACCCCTTATTGGTAAAAAGGTTATTATTAAAACTTAGGACGTCCTGAATACATGAGGTCTCCCTTAAACCATTGCTCGAGACCGACACTATTTGAAGTTCTTGATAAGTGATAGTTTAGTCGTCATATCAAGTTCTAAGCTAATCAAAATGCTTAAAATTGAGTTCTAAGCTAATCAGAAAGCTTAAAATTGAGTTTTGTACAAGGACCAGTTAGCTGAAGAGTAAGCTTGGTATTATCAACAATGCAGAAATTATTAGGCAAGGAAAGGCTTTGTAACGGTTGTGTAATTAAATTCTTAATGGCATTATTGCTTTTGCGAGCTAGCTGGCTGAATGGAATATTAATATCATTAATTTGAATACTGAAAAAAGCCTGATTTTTCGAAACTTAATCTTGAAGAGAACAATTTTTTTATTCATGTTTAGCAAGCTCATTCACGTTCAATTTAGGCTTGGTACCTGCATATGGTTTAGTTAAATATTTTCATGCACCTTCTTATGTAGCAGATTTTTTGAAGCATTACAATGAACAATGAAATATGGGATAAATTTTCATAGAAATGCTAGCTTTTTGATGATTTTTTTCCCTTAAATTCTGTTGGTTAAGGTGCATATTTTCTGGTGAAAAATTTAAAATTTCCTGAACTCTAATCTGATTCCTAGCTGTGATACCTTCAGACTTTTCTAATTCTCTATATGATGCTATTTTATCCTTAACTTTTTGAAGGGAGCAGTTCCTGTTTTCCTACGATACAGCAGAGGAAATGAAAGCAGCAGTTTCCAAAAACAATCATGAGCTGGTCTTTGTATATGATTGCAATCTTGTGGATGAGATATGGAGAGAATCAAGACCAAAGCCTCCTTTTAAGCCAATTAGAGTGCATGATATCAAGTATGCTGGTGTAGATGTCTCTTCAAAACTGTCTACTTTACGATCAGAACTTATAGAAGCAAGTTGTACGGCTACTGTTATATCAATGCTTGATGAAGTTGCTTGGCTTTTAAACTTGGTAATTCTCAACCTGTAGGTTTTCTTTAATTTGGATTGGTTATTACTATTCTTGAATGACTAATTTCTTTCAAAGATTGGAGGCACATTATAGTTGAAGACCATTATGCATTCTCTCAATTGAACGTAGTTTTGTCTTGGAATTATAGAAGTATCACTTGAAAACATAAAATTCATTCTTGTGGCCTAAGGCCTTTTGCTTTTGTGGGATCTGTATCAGTGTAAAATTCTTGAGCCGATCAAAACATGATCCAAAGTTTGGTTTTTATTTGATGCAGTACAAGTCTACCAAAGTCCTTAGTCATGACTTATGAGTTCGCATTTTAATGTCATTTAATGTAGCCTGTGGTCATCCTTCTTCATATTTAAGCTAATTATTAATGGTTTAAATATCATTTATTTTCTATGACCAATTTGGTATTTTTATAATTATTTAGGGATAGTTTTGTCATTTTCAATGATGCTTATTTCTACTGGTACCCAAGGTGTTGTTATTTAGTTAGTTTGAGATGGAATAAAGTGGTTTTCTTTCTGGCATCAACTTCAGGGAATTATTCTCTCTTTTAGAGTATCATCTAACTTTCTTCCTCTCTGCCTCCTGCCTCTCATTGAGGTATTTATTTGTCTAATTATATGAATCCTTTCTTCTCTTTATTCTTTTGATTCTCCTCCTATACCATATTCTTATGTTCTCTACTATCAAAATATTTTTCGTTCCCCACTTGTCTTCATTCTGGCATCAGAGCAAAAATTTTGCCATCTACAATTGATTTTTTGTAACATGTTTAAATCCTTGTAAAGTTTCGTTGCACATTAAAAGTCATTTCAAGTTAGTACTAGCTAGTTAAATTCCCATTCATATGACAGAGCCATCCCTTAACATCCTTGTTGATGTTGACTTTTTTTAGTTGCAAGTTGCAACCTCATGGATGCCCTAATCTCTCACCTTCGCTTCATTTCAGTTGTCAAGATAGTCAATCTTGACACTAGAAGTGTAACACCATAGCTAGGAGATTAATCCATCCCGTTCCATATATTTTTTGCAGGAAACATGCAATATTCTCTCATTTAACATAAACATCGATGTCTCCATGTGTTCAAGTAAGTTCCCTACATCTTCACATACACTTGCACTTTTGTTGTTGACCCTAATACTAGCTCTAGGATTGAGTCAATCGTGCACGACAAAAATGACGACTGAAGACGTGACTTCGCGTGAAACTTTTCAAACACATCAATCGAATATTAAAATTACCGAAACAATGTCCATTACTGAAACAAATAGCATCGGTACGTTCGGTTTTTTTTAAAAAGCTAACATCAATACTCATATTAGCTGAGGTTTTCGACTTATAAAAATAAAAAATTTGCATGTGCAAAATGAGGTTGAAATCGACGTTTGTGAACGACGAAAGTTCATTGAGAAAATTGATGCATGTTTAATATAAATAATTTTTTATTACTAATGTCAAAAACTAATTTTAAATTTATATTTAAAAAAATAATTAATTTTTATAAAATATTATTAATATAAATAATAAGAAAAGTACAAAAAAGGATGGATGTCCTTTCAAGGCTATCTTTGGTTTGCTTTTTCAGAAAAAGTTGAAAAGAAAAAAAAAAAGAAAAAAGGAAAAAAAAAGGGGTGGGGGAAATCTTACTACCAATAACCCCCTCTCATTCCCTCACACTCAAAAAAGCAACGGACTCACGCCCTAGGTCATGCATGCAACGCCCCCGCTTGACCCCATGCGCAACCCCCACTTGCAATTCATCGGCAGCTGCTCAACCTGTTACATATAGACAAGGCCGCCGTATTGTCTTATTCCTTTGTCCTTCCTTCTCTTCTTTCTTCTTTCTTCTTCTTTCTCTTCTTTTTTTGTTCTTCTTCTTCTTCCTTCCATTTCCTCCATTTTCTTTTCCTCCCTCATCTTACTATCTCTTTTTCCCTCTCTACATTGTCTTCCCTCCAACACCTCACTCTCTGCAAATCTTAACTTAATATTATACTTTTCTTTTAATGGCCAACATTTTGCGCCATAAAGCATTGCAGGTCTAACACCATCTTATAGAATTTTCACTTAAGTTTAAGTGGTACTTTTCTATCACACAACAAGCTCGATGCATTCCTTTACTTTAACCATCCAACTTGAATTGTACTAATAATATCCCCATTTATTTCACCATCATTCTGAACAATAGACTCAAGATATCTAAAATGTGTACTCTGATTAATGACTTGCTCGCCCAAAGCCACAAACCCCCCACTAGATCTATTACTACTAAAATTACACTCCGTGTATTCGGTTTTAGATCTACTCAAATGAAAACCTTTAGACTCTAAGGTTGACCTCCATAATTCGAGTTTACCTTCAACTCTCTCTTTAGTCTTATCAACAAGAAGTACGTTAGCAAAAAGCATAAACCAGGGAACATCCTCTTGAAAATCTCTAGTAAGAACATTGAATGCTAAAGCAAAAAGATATAGGCTTAAAGTTGATCCTTGATGTAATCCAACTTAAATTGAAAAATACTAGGTCAAACCACCTTGTGTTTGAACACAAGTAATAGCTCCAGCATACATATCCCTAATGACTTGAATATAAGCATTATTAACATCTTTCTTTTTTAGAACTCTCCATAGCACTTCTCTTGGGACTTTATCATATGATTTCTCTAAATCAATAAATATCATATGAAGATCCTCCGTATTCTCTCTTAAATGTTAAATTATGGGTATGACCCCAATACTGTACATTCGCATGAACGATTGACACATGTTAGATCTTTATAAACCCCCAACAATTGTTTCATGGGAATACCTTTGAAAAAAAATAAAATGAACAAATATGTTGCAAATCATGGGTGTACCAGTGCCCTAAGTAACACACATGCTAGCTACTAAAGCAATGGAACTCATGCATATCTCGTGAACATGTCTTATATCCCGTGAATGAAAAGAAACAAAATAGTAGACTGTCATGCATCATAGATTGTACGAATGCTTCAACAAAGTGCACGACACACATCAAATCATTAAAAGAAAAGCTTATCTACACGTCCCCTATGCGTATAGTGCTAGTGCAACTAAGACATACAAATGCACTATACTCACGCACAAAGAAGTGTATAAGCATTATAACTTGCTAATGCGTTGTACAAGCTCTTGAAAAAGTGTATAATCATTCAAGTATACAAATGCACCATGTAAGTGCATCAAATTCATGCAGGCGCGTCGCGCAAGTGCATTATGAACATACGAATGCATTACGTGAAAGCATCATAGAACATGCAAATATGCTGTGAAAATGCATAAAAAAAATATGTTAGTGCAATGAAATCTCACGACTAATTTTTAAATATTAAATCTCTTTTAAAAATCAAATGTCCGCATGTGCTTTGACAAGCGTGACAAATATTCAAGCATGATGTTCGAGAGTGTTGCGCGGACTATAGAATAATAAATAAATTTTTAACCTTGTTCTAAAAAATGTGTAAACATGCCATAAAATGCCCCAAAATATGTGCAATTGCATCAAAAAGTGTGCCAATCTGGCCAATGTATGTGAACACACTAAATAAGTGTGCCATAAAATGTGCAAGTGTATCGTATAAATGCACAAAAAAATGCATGCATCATTTGAAAGATATTTAAATTATCTAGATGTGTGATGAATATGCTAAATATTTAATTTCACTGCCTGAGAATGCTGAGCGGATTAAATATAAACATAAAGTTTCATGTCTAATCCTACTAAAAAGGACTAGAGTTGATAAGATTTGAACCCGATGAATAAACACATGGCGTGAAATCTACGATAATATGTTATTTTTTAAAGTTCACATTAAGCCTTCAATGTCGTTTATAAAGGAAACTCATTATAAAAATACAAACTCTCAGATTTGACACTCGCATAATGATTCACAAAGCTAATATCGAACCTAATCCGGTGTTAGCAAGTAAGTAGAGTTGGTAAGACTAAAATAACATAATAAAGAAGAAAGAATTTCATGCGGGCTAAATAATGACTTGAATTTTGTTTCCAATCCTTTCCCTTAAAAGGATTGGAGTCGACAAGACTTGAATTAATGAGCGAATGCAGGGCCATGAAATTTATGAAGTTATTATTTTTTAATGTTCATAATAGTCCTAGGCTATCTTTGAAAAAAAAAATCATTACAAATGAATACGAACTCTCTAGCTTAATGCGCATGATAATTCACAAAAAGTTGACATGCGAGCTCGATCCTCTATTAATATGCAGACAAAGTTGACAGGGTTAAAATAACAAAATAAATTTATTCAATTCCTGATGATGATCGTGTTGACACAAAATCTCAACTGGAGGGGATAACTTAATTTAAAAAAAATGTCCTGATATCCTAAATCAATTATTCATGGCTTAAGTTTATTAAAAAAATTAAAAAATTCTATACATATCAACATTTGAATATTTAAAATGAAATTAATAACTAATTTAAAGTAAAAAATTCATCCATATTCCACAACTGTTTATTGATGTGAATAAATTTGAGAATAACTCTAGCTAACAAAGAGTGAATATCTTATCGAGTATATCGCTAACATTCATTCTCAAATAATCTTTGCGAATAAGGACATGAACATGTTCTCTAATAGATGGTTCTATTATTAAATGACAGGTAAATGGTTACGGGCTCTCTAACCAAGTGGTTTCCTGCTAATTGACACCATTATATTATAGTTATAGTCAGAGCATGTATGTTCTTCAAATATCCATTTGTTAGTTAGGGTTACTAAATCTGTCCTCTTAGATATCCTTTGATGAAGCAACCTATGACTGTCGACATGGATGCTTTGTTCAGGTTGGATTAACTACCTCCTATGACTAAATAAACTAGGGATCGTGACAGACTGAGATGATGGAACCATGAGATTTTTATCCGGCTCGTCATAATTCCGCTACTACTCGCTTAAGTATACAGTGGTCAATTTCAAATCTTAAAAGTTTAAATTCAAACCCTAAAATTGTTGCTAGTATATGCTGGGCATTTAGTGTTTATCTAACAACTAGCTTTATTCGAAATTGCTCTTATGCTTATGGAGGGGTAATTTTCCAATTGTGCCTATGGGAAATCTCGAACCAGATCTTAAGTCCTCACTTAGTGCCTAGCGTCTCATTTAAATCCAATCTTCCTTATGAAAATTTGACCTGAAACTTAGTCCCTTAAAACTCGTATAAAAAAATGTGTTGAGAATTCGGGGAGCTAATTTTTGGAACCCTTAGGTTTTTGGTGACTATGCTTGGGAGGTTTATCTTTTAATCTTGGGTTAGTCATACATAAACTATAATATCAGCAAAAGCCTAGCTCCACGGGATGAAAATAGAGGCATGACATTTTAACCATACGTCTAAATATCCATCGTTGAAAGGTTCTGATAGAAATGAAAGCAAATAGAGAGACAAAAATCTCCAAAAACTTTTACTAAGAGAAAGAAAGGCGTGACATCTGATTTGTATTTCCATAGATCTGTCATTAGAGAAATTCATCAAAACTGAGTGGATTATATTGTCTCAAGCTATACCCTATTCAATAAAAAAGAGCTGTATCTCATTTAGGAAGTAACACTGAAGAAAATGATGACATCTCTGCTAAGCTTGAGGCGATGTGCAAAGGCTCGATAAAATCCTATTCATCCATGAAGTATTCCTAATTAGTAGTTCTTTTTCTTAATAACTTTTGGATCATCACAGATATTGTAGCAACATTTCAATTGGCTGGTTACAGATGATCACTTTAGCTGATACTGCTTAGATATTCCCCTCCTTGCTCCTTTTTATAAGGAGCAGCTCTGTTGCATGAGTTTGACCTCTCAAGAACATCACCATTCTGTTCATTTAACATCAGATTTTGTTTTCAACTCAAATATGCAGTAACTTATTTTGTGCAGTTGATTTCCATCATGTTTGTGTGCTCTTTGTATTCTTTGCTTTTATATTCGTTTGCACTTTGAACTCTTTGGATTTACTGGAAAAGTTAACGAATTGACTTTAAGTAGGTAATAATCAGAAAAAAAGTCCCTGAAGTAAACCCCTGATTTGTAGATTTAGATTGAGCAGTAATCGATGTTACCTGCAATTTCTAACTGGACACGTAAGTTCTATGATTGCTACTTTTATGCTATTCATATGGTATTCAGCAAATGTCAAACCAAATTAACCTACATTTAGTTGAAGCTTTATCATATTCTTTAAATTAATCAGTACTAGGAGGATTCTGGATGGCCAGATGTTCTATTTCAGTTCTTCATTTGTCATTATATTTTCTACTTACATTTCATTTGATGACTAATATTTATTGGGTTTTGTAGAGAGGAAGTGATGTTCCACATTCACCTGTCTTCTATTCATATTTGGTTGTGAGTTATACTAGTGCCACCTTATTTGTTGATGCTAATAAGGTTACTGAGGAAGTATTGGTTCATCTGTCAAAAGCTGGAGTACAATTGAGACCATATGAAGCCATTCTTTCTGAGATAGAGAGGTATTCTTGTAACCTGAAGAAAAGTGTTCTTCTTTGACTTGTTCTTACTTAAGGACAAACATTGCAGCCAGAGGTTCAGTATGTTCTTTTGATAATATCATTATTTACTATATTGCTTATTTGTCTGCATTATATGTTTCTTGCCATTTTTTTTAACCTTGTACCAGTAACTTATTTTGGTGATTGTATTGTGAATTTAGGTTTTAGCTTGATGGTAAACGTGAAGTTAATTTTGATGATTTTAGAAGGGCATAAATATTCATATTCATCAATAATGTTCATGTCTTATATTTTGAAACTCTCAGTTTTGATAGCTATTTATTTCTTGGACAAAATTTACTTAATGTTTCAATAGTAGAGGGGGAAGAGGGAGGAACTCCACATGCATGATTTGGCTACACAACTTGGAGCTATCCACATACATAACTGGGATTAATCTTCATATACAACTTTGATTAGGAGAACACTCAGTCAGCTTGGCAAATAATTCACATTCATTTAATTATTAATATTTCTAATTTGAACACGTTCCATCAATCCACATGCACAACTTAGCGCGGTTCACATTCACAACTTGGATCGATCTGCTGTACACAAACTTAGATCTAGAGACCACTCAAGTGGAATGACAAATAATTTAGATTCATTTAATTATAAATCTTCCAATTTGAATACATTCCATTAAGCCTTTGTTATAGAAATATAGGGTTAAGATGACATGGCCAAATGATTTGAATTCAATTGTAATCCTATTTGCAATTAAATCTAGCCCTAATAGAACATATAAATTTAAATTTAATTTTATTGTCCAAAGAAGGTAATACAACCTAATAAAATAAGTTAAATTAAAAATAAGAGAAATTCAACCATAAATAGAAATGGTTCTTAAAAGATTGAAAATAGTTTTGAGTTCAGTTGTTTTGTAGTTTGATTCAGCTCATTTTGATTGTTTATTAGAATCTAGTATGTTCTAGGTTAAACTAGATGATTTGTATTGCATCAATTCACCGACCAATAAAGAATTCTTTTCCTGGAGAGTTTGCAGTAGTTCACTAGATGAAGTTTCATCATTAGATCATATGATGGTAAAAGCGTCCTTGAAGTAGAGAGATCAACATGAATTAATCCACAGAACACACTAGGATTTGGAAGCTTGGGTGTTGGATGGTTTCAAATTTCAAACACTTGTAAGTTTTTCACAATGTGGACTAACAATCAATTAGGAGATGATGATGGCCACAACAACATAAATTCAATCTTTTGTAGGAATAACTGAAGCAAGCTATGGTAATAGCAATCAAATATAATTTTCAATGAATTCTCTCATGTTGAATTACATTGTTGGGCTTAGACACTTCATCAAACATAGGATTTGGCTTATCCTCCAATAATATTTATGAATCAACCTCAAATATAATAGTACATTCAGATATCATCATTGTCACGACCCGGCCCGGTTAGCTCGCGTAGGCGAGGCGGGAACAGAGGTCGGACGGTAGGTCAAGCATCTAAATTCCTAAATCTATCAATTCCTTAAATAAATCTCCAATATATTTTGAAAGAGCCACTATAACAATAAAGTTTGAAATCACATTAACATATAAGCAAACATATTCTTCGTCCTTACCTTTCTTCCGGAGCTCCTGCCCTACGATAAACAATGCCGCCCCTTCTACTCATTGAATAAAATTAAGCTCACCTGAAAATGTTAACAACTAACATTAAGCTAAAGCTCAGTAAGCAATACACAATTCTAAACTACAGTAAACAAGGAAACTGAATAATATGATAGATGCAAATTTCATATGAACATAACATAAAATGATTCCATACTAACATAGCATTAAACATATCATATCATAAACCATATCTTTCATTTTCCTTTCATTTCCATAACATTATACATGTCTTTCTCTTTTCGTATATAATACAACCGTCACAGGAGTCACCGTCTGTACCATAAAGGTACACCTTTACCATTTTCCTTTTCCATATCCTTTACCATTTTATCGTGCACGAGTACAGCGTCCCCAGCTAGTACCATAAGGGGGTGAACTCCATCCTTTCAACATACACATGCAAGCATTCAAATAGTATTCATATCATCTCATTTCATATAACATAAACTTTATCATATAAGAACATAAAATGTACATGTAATTTGTATGATCATTCACTTGACAACAATAAAGAATTTGACAACAGTAAAGGATAATGATTGCATATAACTTGAGGGTAACAAAAGTATTACTGAAATAAAGAACCGTGCATACTTACAGAAGTTTGTAAAATTGATTTCTTCACGCTAATCCTTCTTCCTTCGAGATTTCTTTAAAACACCTAAAAGATATAATTTCTTCTTCAAATACATTTATAATAAATCTAAATTAATGTTCCCATTCTATTTTTTTACAATCTACCCTAAGTTCTTCCTCTTCCTCTTTCCAAAAGATCACATAAAGTATATCATAATCTAAAAACTCATAGTTTTTGTCTAATTACCTAATATTAATCAACATAACACTTTCTCCTTAATCTAAATTAATTTAAAATAATTCTATTTTCGGATTTACCTAAAACCCTAATTTTAGAAAACCTATTTTCATTATTTCCCTCAAATAAACATGTTATCCTCTCCCCCACACCTAAATCATAATTAAATATTTTCCATTTTCGGATTTAAATTAATTAAAAATTAGGAAAATAAGATTTTATAAGAAAAACTCAATTTATACCCTTAAAAACCCTCTTAGGACTCTTAGGAACCATATTTGTAAAAGCATTTTCAAAAACTCAAACTTTAGAGAAAACCCTAATTTCCAAAATTCATATTTTTCAATAAAACACTTCACATTAGGGTTTTAAAAACATTCTCTAACTCTTCCCTAAACTTTTGTCAAAGGAACCTTAAAGAAAACTCAAGTTTCCCTAAAACCCTAATTTCCTTACTCCACATTTTTTAAGAAAAACATCATTCTTATGCACAAGATCATTTCTTAAACATATCCTAACATTTTCTTAAAGAAAAACAAAGTTTCCCCTCAAACCCTAGATTTTCATTTTAAGAAAACTTTGAGAGGAAAGGAGGAATACATAAGTAAAGCATACCTTAATCTCCCTCTTATTCTCCTCTACAATTTCCCTAGCTTTCTTTGCCGGAAAAACTCGCCGGAGCAGCTGCCCGTCGCCTCGCGTGCTTCCGCCTTCTCCCTTTCGCGCTCCTCTTTCGTTCGGTTCGGCCAAACCGTGCGTGATAGGAGTGGGGGAGGCTCGGTTTGCTTAATAGAGAGGAAGGAAAAATGCCAAAAGACCTCTATGCCCTCACTTAAACAACCCATGCTTGAATAAACATTAGGGGTACTTTGGGTATTAAGAAACTTCTCTAATTTTTATTTCCTAAATTAAGCAAAATCAAATATAAGTTTTATATACCAAATTTCTTAGAATTTTGTGTAGAATTTTATAAAATTAATCCCGTCGAAATCCGACAACATTGAATTTTTCACTTAAAACTCGTCGCGGCGCTTTGAAAAGCGTGCGAGGTCTAAAACAGCATTTTCGGGTTTTCACAATCTTCCCTCCTAATAAAAATTTCGTCCTCGAAATTTACATAACTTCTAGTTGCAAAATAACCCAACAGCTTCCATTTCATTAACATAAACCCCATCATTAAAATAGAATAATCTGATCAATCCCAAAATATTTGACATGACATAACAAGATAAACTACAAAAATCCAAAACATCAAAACATCAAGTTTATCATTACAAGTTTTTGAAAATAAACTATAAAGCCATCTCAATTATCATTGTCAGCATCTATAGATCCATCGGGCTCTTGCTGAGTCAAACTGTAAACTCGTGGTCTGACATTCTGCCTGGATTGATTTTGCACTGAACCTGTAACTGATGGTTCTATCATCTTGGGTTTTCCATAATTCTTCTGTGAAGGTGTTTCAGCAGATCTCATTCCTCCTGAACTCTTCTGAACCAAAGAAGGACAATATTTTGCTATGTGTCCAGGCTGATGACACCAATAGCAAGTGTTTGGAACCAATCAGACATTCACCTTTATGCATTCTGCCACACTTAGCACAAGGTTCAGTGACTTTACTTACAGTTGCATCACTGCCTCCACTAGAACTAAACTTGGGCCTCTTCCCATTTGATCCCTCTGTCTGGTTGCTTTGAATATCCTCTTCAGAATTCTTCCTTTTCGAAAAATCTTTTCTCCTCTGAATACTTTGATAATCCAGCTCAACCTTCCGTGCTTTATCAACTAATTTAGAGTAATCTTCAATCTCAAAAGCAACCAATGGCTGTCTAATGCTATCTCTCAAGCCACAAAGGAAACGGTGGCATTTCTCTTCTGCATTAGGAATCAGATGAGAGGCATACCTAGATAGCATCGTGAATTCAGCCTCATACTCTACAACAGTCTTATCACCCTGCACCAGCCTATTGAATTTATCTTGCATTGCTCTCCTAGCAGTCATTGGCACATACCAATCTCTAAACACTTTGACAAATTCCACCCATGAGATTTGACTGCTAGATTTCCCAGTAAAAGTTTCTTCCAATTGTCTTCTCCACCATCTGTTTGCCTCCCCACTGAAGGCATAAGTAGCTAAGGCTACCCTCCTATCCTGAGGGCATAGCATCCCCTCCAAGATCTTCTCAACTTCCATTAACCAGTCCTCTGCTTCTACAGCTCCACCTCCCACAAATGATGGTGGCTTCATGTCCTGGAATAACTTTAAATACTTGTCAATTGGAGCACTTCCACTACCTCCAGCTTGAGTCTGAACATTTCTTATCATCTGTGTCATAGACGCCATCATTTGAGTGAAAGCATCCAAAGTAGCATTAATGCTACTGACTTGAGGCTCTACTACTGTTGGTAATACTCTCCTGACCTCTCCAGTGTTGCCATTAGTGGCATCAGGTTCAGGTTCCTCAGCCCTAAAACACAAATTAACAAAACAATCTAAGCATTAAATAACACAAGCACCTTATATCTACCCTAACCTATAAGATCATCCTATTGGCTCTTTCATGAAAATCAATATCCTCAAATCCTTTGCTCTGATACCACTTCTGTCACGACCCGGCCCGGTTAGCTCGCGTAGGCGAGGCGGGAACAGAGGTCGGACGGTAGGTCAAGTATCTAAATTCCTAAATCTATCAATTCCCTAAATAAATCTCCAATATATTTTGAAAGAGCCACTATAACAATAAAGTTTGAAATCACATTAACATATAAGCAAACATATTCTTCGTCCTTACCTTTCTTCCGGAGCTCCTGCCCTACGATAAACAATGCCGCCCCTTCTACTCATTGAATAAAATTAAGCTCACCTGAAAATGTTAACAACTAACATTAAGCTAAAGCTCAGTAAGCAATACACAATTCTAAACTACAGTAAACAAGGAAACTGAATAATATGATAGATGCAAATTTCATATGAACATAACATAAAATGATTCCATACTAACATAGCATTAAACATATCATATCATAAACCATATCTTTCATTTTCCTTTCATTTCCATAACATTATACATGTCTTTCTCTTTTCGTATATAATACAACCGTCACAGGAGTCACCGTCTGTACCATAAAGGTACACCTTTACCATTTTCCTTTTCCATATCCTTTACCATTTTATCGTGCACGAGTACAGCGTCCCCAGCTAGTACCATAAGGGGGTGAACTCCATCCTTTCAACATACACATGCAAGCAGCATTCAAATAGTATTCATATCATCTCATTTCATATAACATAAACTTTATCATATAAGAACATAAAATGTACATGTAATTTGTATGATCATTCACTTGACAACAATAAAGAATTTGACAACAGTAAAGGATAATGATTGCATATAACTTGAGGGTAACAAAAGTATTACTGAAATAAAGAACCGTGCATACTTACAGAAGTTTGTAAAATTGATTTCTTCACGCTAATCCTTCTTCCTTCGAGATTTCTTTAAAACACCTAAAAAGATATAATTTCTTCTTCAAATACATTTATAATAAATCTAAATTAATGTTCCCATTCTCTTTTTTTTTACAATCTACCCTAAGTTCTTCCTCTTCCTCTTTCCAAAAGATCACATAAAGTATATCATAATCTAAAAACTCATAGTTTTTGTCTAATTACCTAATATTAATCAACATAACACTTTCTCCTTAATCTAAATTAATTTAAAATAATTCTATTTTCGGATTTACCTAAAACCCTAATTTTAGAAAACCTATTTTCATTATTTCCCTCAAATAAACATGTTATCCTCTCCCCCACACCTAAATCATAATTAAATATTTTCCATTTTCGGATTTAAATTAATTAAAAATTAGGAAAATAAGATTTTATAAGAAAAACTCAATTTATACCCTTAAAAACCCTCTTAGGACTCTTAGGAACCATATTTGTAAAAGCATTTTCAAAAACTCAAACTTTAGAGAAAACCCTAATTTCCAAAATTCATATTTTTCAATAAAACACTTCACATTAGGGTTTAAAAACATTCTCTAACTCTTCCCTAAACTTTTGTCAAAGGAAACTTAAAGAAAAACTCAAGTTTCCCTAAAACCCTAATTTCCTTACTCCACATTTTTTAAGAAAAACATCATTCTTATGCACAAGATCATTTCTTAAACATATCCTAACATTTTCTTAAAGAAAAACAAAGTTTCCCCTCAAACCCTAGATTTTCATTTTAAGAAAACTTTGAGAGGAAAGGAGGAATACATAAGTAAAGCATACCTTAATCTCCCTCTTATTCTCCTCTACAATTTCCCTAGCTTTCTTTGCCGGAAAACTCGCCGGAGCAGCTGCCCGTCGCCTCGCGTGCTTCCGCCTTCTCCCTTTCGCGCTCCTCTTTCGTTCGGCCAAACCGTGCGTGATAGGAGTGGGGGAGGCTCGGTTTGCTTAATAGAGAGGAAGGAAAAATGCCAAAAGACCTCTATGCCCTCACTTAAACAACCCATGCTTGAATAAACATTAGGGGTACTTTGGGTATTAAGAAACTTCTCTAATTTTTATTTCCTAAATTAAGCAAAATCAAATATAAGTTTTATATACCAAATTTCTTAGAATTTTGTTTAGAATTTTATAAAATTAATCCCGTTGAAATCCGACAACATTGAATTTTTCACTTAAAACTCGTCGCGGCGCTTTGAAAAGCGTGCGAGGTCTAAAACAGCATTTTCGGGTTTTCACAATCATCTCATAATTATTATCAAAGTTCATTTCATTATTTGAAAGAGGTGTGTCATCATAAATATCTTCATAAGGACTATCATCATAAAGTTCATCATCAGTAAGAGATCTATCATCATAAGCATCTTTGCAAGGATCATTATTATAGCAAGAGGGTGGGTGGTGGATTTGAGCCTTTTATTTGCTATTTTGGCTTTGGTGATATCGTGATTTAGTTAATGGCTATGATGAAAATAGTTATATTGGGCTAAAATTTTAATGCAATGAACATATAAGGATAGTTTGGTTTGCTACATGGAATATGGAAGGATTGAAAGAACTTTTTAGCTAGTCGAGATGACATTTTGAGAGATAAATTAATACAATTTCTTAAAATAAATAAATAAATAACCAATTAATTAAAAAAGGTGAATTTCTTAAAATAAATAAATAATCAATTAATTGATGTTAATTAATACAAAATTGAGAGATCAAATTAGTCAGCTGGATTCACATGAGGCAATTTTTGGGTAAGAAAAGATAGTTAATTAGTATGTTTTAAATAATATTTATGCATTATAAAGTATATATGGGGATTTAAAAAAAAGTATATATGGGGATGGGGAATAAATTGTCAATTTAATAATATGATGCTTTTCGATAAATCCAGAGTTCTTTGCTTTATCTCTATTTAGAACATCTACATGGCGCACACAGGATCACTTCTAGACATTGATATCTATATGTATTCTGTAATGCATTATTGTTGTTGTTGTTGTTATTATTATTATTATTATTATTATTATTATTATTATTATTATTTTCCAGTTTGTCTGACCAAGGGGCAAAACTTCTGTTGGATCCATCAACTGTAAATGCCGCAATTGTCAACCTATTCAATTCTGCTTCTAATAGACATCTACATAGATCTGAAAATAAAGTTAAGGGAAACATTGGTCGAGGAACTCATCTTGAAAGTACAACACAAAAAGACGCACCGGTTCAGGTTAATGGGCACAATACTCTATTTAAGATTTCCCCCATCTCTCTATCCAAGGCCCTGAAAAATGAAGCAGAAATCAAGGGGATGCGGAATGCACATCTGAGGTACCTAGATACGAAATGCACGTTTTCTTGCTTTTACTATATCTTGTGTTAGCGAAGCAACTTTTTTTCTGATCATAACATGTATAGAATATTATTCTATGAAATAGAAGTGGATGATTATTTAGTTGATGTCTCAAGAAAAAGGCAATATACCACGCAGGCATATTAGTTTGGCTTAACAGTGTACAAACAGCTATTTTTAGCCATGCGGCATGCTATTCTTTATGATATGCAGTTTAATATAATTGGCAAAATGTTGTCCATCCGTTGCTGAATTCATGTTTTCCTGGATCTCTTTTCATCTAAACATTAGTCAAGTTTCTTATGTGATTTATGTGTGGAAACTAATACAAACCAAGTGATTGTTACTGTATTTTTTACAGCAATAAAAATACTATAGATCCCCACATCAAACAACAATATAGGAGGCATACATAGATATTGGAGTAGAGAATCATCCGAAAGGCTCCAAAACATCCAAGAAAAAGAAAAACAAAGAAATTAGAGAGACTGGATAGTTTAGTTGGAGTGAACTTTGCACGGGTGGCTGGACTTTGCAACCAAACCAACAGCTCGAATTGCTTTTTCTAATTGGCTTCTACGTTCGCTTCAGCAGACACTACCGAAGCATAACAACGGAAACATGCATCACTCCATGGATGTGATGAGCAAGATCACGATTTAAAACTTCTGGAGTTTATTTCAGTTTAGTTGCATAAATAAGTTAGCATCAGATGATCAAAATTAGTAGTTTTCAGTGAATTGTTTGATTCTTCAAGAAGAGATAGCAGATTTGATACTGCTAGGAGCAGGCTATTGTTGAAACTACAAAGAGTACTTTTGGAGTTTTTAGAGAAATCCCCATGCCACATGCATCTTTTGTTATCTCCATGTTCCCTGTTGACCTCTTCATCTATTTCAAAACCCAAATTGATCAAATGGGACAAAATGATGGCCAATTGATGCAGTATTGAGCCAATTATATTCAAAACAGTTTGCCTGCATGAAAATCAAACAGTTGTGACCCATTTTACAAAATGGATTGCATTAATACGGTCCTAAGAGTTGAAATTGCCAAAAAGGGCACTGAGATTGATTTGATTGAACCTGACCAAAACGACGAAAAATAGATGTAACTTGATGCATCTGATTTGATACACACTGCACAAAAAAAAAAAAACTACTCAATTGTCGGCCTTTTTGGAAAATGAATTGCGGTGACACATCTGAAACATTACAACTAGCCAGAGAAGGCACCCATATTACTTAGGTCATCACATGAAGGAGAAACATAATTTATTCACATGCGTCATGGTGACATGAAGGAGTTTATTCATTCATGAGAAACGTGGAATTGCATTAGGAGCTATTCACATGTTTTTTTTGTACTTTATAACCTAAGAAAATTTAAATTTAGGATTAAAAAAATCATCAATCAATGGACGTACCCATCTAATCCTAGGAATCCTTCAACATAGTTCTTTCACTGTGCATAAGGTTTCATAACCATCTTGCTCACCTATTAATCTTTTCTCTATTATTCCTTAATGACCCAATAAACCCTCACTCACTCGAAACTTCTCCTCCAAGTCTCACTCTCATGTACTCGCCTCTCTCTTGCATTTTTCAACTCTTTGTCAGTCTCAACCCACGCCATAGCTCTATCACTGTAGCTCTTTTGCCCGCTGCCCTTGCTACCCATGTTGTTGTCAAACAACTTTCATGCTGTGATCTCCAAACCACACCCAACTGCTGATAGCATTCCCCTCCAACACTAGGCTTCGATCACATTTCACTGTCTTTATTCTCTACCCCGCTCCTTCCTCTTCTCTCTCGATGGAACGTGCACCTATCTCGCCTCCTGTGCAAACTATCGCAAGCTTTCTCTTTCACAACAAATGTTTGCCATCGATCCCTACTCTCAATTTATGAATCCTCAAATCGAGATTGATTTCCAGCAACTCCGAACTTCCATCTCTTTCCCAAGCAATCATGCTTCGAATAAACCACACCTGAAACTATTGCTGTTAACTTCATACATTCATCGTCAGCAAACCATTACTCCAGTTGCATCAACATCTGCACATATCGTAGTTCGTCAAGCGTGCTTACTCTTCTCCAAACAATGGCAGTCAAAAACAAAAACTCCTCGCACTTCAGCACCAAGCCGAGAAAAGCCGCATAGCTTGCAACCCTTCTCGCACCTCCTCAGCTTTACTCTATTTCTCTTCCTTTGACATTCACCATCTCTACCTTTATTTCTCTTTCTTTCTTTCTTACTCTCTCTTATAGATGAAATAAGAGGAAGAAAAGAAATTAAAAATAAGAAAAAAAAGATGAAAATAAGAGAAAAAAAACAAATATCAATATATGAAAATAAGAGGAAGAAAATAAAATAAGAGCAAGAAGCCCGATAACATTTCTTTCTTTCTCTCTCTTATAGATGAAAATAAGAGGAAGAAAAGAAAACAAAAATAAGAGAAAAAGTTGAAAAAAATAGAAAAAACAAAAATAAGAAAAAAAGATGAAAATAAGAGGAAGAAAAGAAAAAAAAAAAGAAAACAAAGAGAAAAATGAAAAAAAGTGTACTCTGCCATCACAAATTCATCAACTCATCATCTCATCTTGTTGCCTCGCCTTGTGTGCTAAGAAAAATACAACATTTGATAACTTATAAAATCCTGATTGTGGCATGTTTTATGCGATGAGATGAATTCGTGCGTGTTATTCCTAGCATGGTGGATTAAACTCATACCAACACTTTGACTCTTAGCGTGCAACCCTATACATATTTTTCTTAGAATGGTTGAAAAAATATATTGCTTTATAAAATTTATTGTGCAAGTGAATTATACATGCCTTTCTCGGCATGTTAGGGCTTAGAATGGTAGGAAAAATATATTGCTTTGTAAAATTTATTGTGCCATTTAATTATACATGCCTTTCTCGGCATGTTAGGGAGAGATGACCCAAAAACTATATTAGTGCTCATGCATGTTGTTACAACACAATAGGGAAATCCCATGTTGCAATGTTTCATGTTTTTATATGAAGGATCATGCACATTTTTCTTGGTGTGATGTCGTGGAAGACTCCTAACTGTAGTGTCTTAGAACATCAACCATATAACCTTTCTTAAAATGATGGGCATGCCTAACACCTCTTGTTGGTACTCTATATTTGGGGGTGAAATTGGGCAATTGACAAAATTTTTATTCGAAACTCAAACAGAACAAGTTGAAAAGGATTTTTGAACATGAGTACAACATTAAAATGAAATTAAGCTAAGAATAAAATTGCAAAATTAAGGAATAAGAAGAAGTTTGTAAAATGAGGACCAAGTTGAGCACATAACTAGACTAAAATAGGACTTACTATAATAATTGGAGCTGGCAGAACTAGTTAGCTAAACCGGCCCAAATAAATTGGTTGTCTCTTATCAAAGAAGCAGGCATGGTGGAATTGGGGCAAGTGAGATAGAGGACACGACTACTCACATGGTTTAGGGTGAATTTGAGTTTGGCTTTGAGCGGTTTTATTGGAGATGGTCATAGAAGAAGAGGTTGTGCACAGAGAAGAGACATGTGGTTTTGTTTGATGCAAAAGACATAGAATGATAGAGGGTTAGAAGGCGATGTGGACAAAAGAGAGAGTTTTGTTCAATTGTGCGTTTCTGTTGGACATGAAGGAAGAAGTGTTTGTTCGGTTCCTGTTCGACGAACACAAAGGAGAAGAAAAAACACTTTTTCCTTTCTATCGATCATGACACAATCGAACAAAATCCTCTCCTTTCTCATTTGCTACCTTCGAGCTCTCCGCTCTTTGCTCTCTGCATCGAACACAACGACATGCCTCTTCTATGTGCACAAACTCATCTTCTCTATCTTCGTCATCATTGAATCGCTTAAATCCAAAATCCAATTCACACTTAATTGCGAGAGTTATGCCCTTTGTTTGTCTCACCCTAATTCTTTCTTACCCGCTACTTCGATTAGGGGAAATTGATTTCTCTGATCGGGTTTAGCCGGCTCTAGCTAGTACAATTATAACTTGAAAGCTCGCCTGAAAATATCAACGAAACTTCCCACTACTCCTAGAATACTTTGAACACTCATGAACACAACCTATGAAATATAAACAGGAGACTAGAATTAGTGCAAAATGAACTACAATTCCCCTCGTGTTTGTAGGAGATTTTGATTCTTTTCATGGCTCTTATCTTTGAAAAATCCAGCCATATTACAAACAAAAATTATGTCATCTTGAAACATGTGATAACATTCTAACTCGTTCTCTTCCCAACTTGATATGCAATTCATACTTGCAAGTGGACGGAATACAATGTTTTAAAGCTCAAAATGAAACTTTGTGTGCATCTTAAAGACATGCTGTTTGTGTAAACAATCAAAGCTGAATAATTTTAAGTCCCCTATGTGCATCATAAAGCAATTTTCAACTCAAATGAGATGCTTTGAAATTCATGCTAGCTCATTGAAATGTGTACACCTCCTCTTAAGGATACATCAAATTGCCCCCATGTGTTCTGATAAATATCTTAAAATTCAAATCTAAATATCAAAATACTATGCATGCTAAAAATAAAATGAGCTGAAATTTCCACTGCCTCGAAAAGCATGTAGCTATTTCAAAAATCATGCAATCATTTTAAAACTTAACAATCTCTCTCTCTTTCAAACTTAAATTTATCTATGTATATGCATGCTCTTTAGCAAGTTGCCTTATGTATAGGGTAGTGTTATAAGTCCCATATTTCAAATTTGACCCTAGATGTTCCAAAAATTGGAGTCGATAATATTTGAGCTTTTGCGACAAACTTCTATGCCAAAAGCTTAAAATGTCAAGATATTTTGTTTTATGCTGAATTGACGTCTTTAAATTTTCTTAAAAAAGAGAATTTATTTTTAAAAAGCAATATCTCGAGGCTAGCTTTCCTCTATAGCAAACGCAATTTGAACATTCAAACACCTGATCCTCTACATGCGGGGGTAGAGTCAACAAGGTTTGTAATGTTGCAAATGTTTAAATGAACTTAAATCATAGGCAAATTATGAACCCAATCATCTAAACAAGCCTTATCTTAATGCAATAAAGCTCTATCACATCAACTACCTCTATGGTAGGAATCACAATTGCTTATCATAATTGAATGTCACCATTTTTTAAAAATCAAAGCTTTGAAGTTGTAAATATGTATGATGTGAATAGTTAAATCCCGTGAAATTGAATCTTAACCAAAGAGATCATATTTTTAAAATGTCCCTAAATCCCCTTGTCAAATTATTTTAATCCTGAATTTGCATAAATAATATTAATATTTAAAAAGTTTATAAAGTCTAAAAACTTTCCAGTAAAATCTACTGCCTAAAGCATAAAACAAAAATCCATCCATCATTCACAATATTTGCCGAGGGTGACAAAATTCAAGATTAGCTTAAGCTCACAAAGCATACAATCACTTTTGATACAAGTCATCAGGACATTGAAATCCTAAGCCTATTGTTTGATAAATTATTTTGTATTTAAAAATGAATGAAAGAAACATCTTAATTTGCATTGGCTTTGGTGATTTTGATTGATTAGAGGTGTGTGCTTTCTTCCTATCTTTTGCAACTCAAATGTTTTTTTACATGTAACCCTGCAAAGCTAGCTGTATTTGCATATGGCATCTCATCTATTTATGGGTATCACACGCTCTCTTAATTTTATCTATGACTTGGGGTAAGTTTATATGATGCTGTGTTTTATTCGTATAATGCTGTGTTTTATTTAGGTTTTTTTTTTAATGATTGTCGAGTAGCTTTAAAAGTTGCATCTTATTTAAAGCTTATCACATTCATTTAAGTGAAATTTATTAAGTTTGCATGATCTGTGACACAAGGATTTTCTATGACAGAGATGCAGCTGCATTAGCAGAATTTTGGGCTTGGCTGGAAGATGCAGTTCACAAGAATATGAATCTAACAGAAGCGGAAGTTGCCCAAAAACTACTTGAATTTCGCAGAAAGCAGTTTGGTTTTATTGACACTAGCTTTGAGACTATCAGCGGTATATTCTCGGGAATTAGTTTTTTTGAGATTAGGAAATCTATTGCGATCAAATTATTAGAAATAATTCCTACTCAATCTGTTGATTTGACCCATAAAGTATCTTTTAAGATCCTTCCATTTGATAATTGACCATCAAAGATATTAAATTAACGAGGTAGATCACATTGTAAGGTCATTCGTTATAAAATCGATCTGGGGGATGGGAAGGGGATTTAACTGCTTTAATTAGAAAATTTTTGGAAGAATTTAAGAAAATTTACGTTCATTGCAATAAAAAATAATAAATTGCAAGAATTGTAAAGAACATGAAGGAAGCAATGCAAACTGAATTTTTTTAGGTGGATTGGCCCTAACTAACTGTTATACTCAAGCTACTATATTAGGAATTCCAGCATTCTTTCCTTCACAATTTTCTGTCAGCGAAGCATTTAAAAGAATCCTTTCTCTCCTTCGCTTGGCTAAGTGAACCCTAATACCATTGGTTATAGGAAAGGGAACCTCTTCAAATCCTCCCAAGGCAATGATAGCACAAGCAAGTGGAATGAAAGAAGATCACTGAATCCTTACCCTTAATTGTAGGGTTACGGTAGTGACAAACAACTGGAGAATTTAAAAGAGGCTAGGTGAAAGATTTGGCTCAAGAAAGATTGAATTGAGTGTTTAGATCTCCTGAAAAGAATTGTAAATGAAGCTTTTATCATTAGCTATTCAACAGTGAAATGAGTCTTGCCTTTATAGGTAAAGAGTATGCTTAAATGACTCCAAAAATGGCCATACCTGGAATTATCAATTCCCAACTAAAGCAATTTTCCGTTATATAAAAAAAAAAACTAGTTATTGTTGACAGATTGTAGAGCTGTGGTTTGCTAAGGCCGTAGCTGTGACGTATTATGTCTAGATTTGAGATGTACCAAATATAGACCTGTGGCGAGTGTCATCTCTGTAGAACAAGCCATTTTTTGTCTGAGCTTCATGTGATCTGTTGTACATCACATGGGTCACCCGCAGCTTGTGGTTCTATGCACAACAATGAATATTTATTTTACAATTTTATATAGGATAGTAATGCATGACATTTTAGCAGTACGCTTTCTAATATATATAATATGAGATATTGAAAGCCATCAACAGGCATTTAAAATTTGCTCGATACATACTTTTTGTTTATAATATTCTTCTCGAACTTTGAAAACTAGAAACAACAACAACATCAAGCCTTTATCCCACTAAGTGGGGTTGGCTACATGAATCCTTTTTCTTCATTGTATCTTGTTAATAATCAAATTTTTATTTAAATCTAATAAAAATATCACTTTTAATATTTTATAATTAAAACTTTTTAGGTCAACCTCTACCTCTCTTACATAGGTCAAGTTTAATACATCTACTCTCCTAACCGGGTCATCAGAAGGCCGACGTTTTAATTGACCATACCATCTAAGGTGACTCTCTTTAATTTTATCTGCCACTGGAGCTACTCCAACTTTTTCACGTATATGCTTTTTTCGTATTATGTCTCTAAGAGTAAATCCACTCATCCACCCGAGCATCCTCATCTCTACAACACTTAACTTAATTGTATGCCTCTCTTTTAATGACAAACATTCTACGCCATTGTCACGATCAAGCCTAGAAATTTGACTTAAGGAGATGAGAATGAAAAGTCGGACGGTAGCAACAATTCAATTCATATTATAAACAAATTAACATACTTCTCAAAATAACCGAAGAGCCACCATTACAAAATTTTCTCAAATACTTAACATTTATATAAATCATAAATTACATGTTTTCATTTGTACGCCGTCTTTTATAGACAGACTCTTCTCTTTCAGTCATTTTTAATTCTCTAGAGACTTGCCTAAAATATTAGTTGGATAGGTTGAGTTTATAAAATAAACTCAGTGGATAATCTTTATATAATATAACCTTTAAACATGTACAAAATACAATGCATTTTTTTTCCTGATTTTATATACAATATTAGAATTTATATAAACAGTCATATAACGTTTAGTATATGCATCTCATTTTCCATTCATTTATTCATTCCTTTATACAATACATTTCATAAAAAAATTTCATTTATTCCTTTTCCAATTCAATTTATCCTTTTTCCAATTCAATTTGTATATGAATACCGTCTAAATGTACCAATAAAGGTACAACCATTTTTTATTTTCATTTAACGTGCATGGGTGCGTTGCTTCCCAAGTCAGTACCATACGAGGGTGAACTCCTGTAATTTGCATGCATTTCTTTTTACCTTTTTTATTTATTCATTTATGTTTTATAATTTACATCATTTTCTTAACATTTATTTATTTACATTCTTATATGTATATGCATATCATACATATATGTATGCTTTTCAACTTTACTTTCCATTTCATTTACATGTATTTTGTTCGCATGTATTTTCTTTTAAATATTCATATACTTTTATATTCTCATAATATTTCAATCATTTTCATTTATAACAATTTCTACATCAATCTATGCATTAGAATTTCCATTGCCTCATTCATGATAGTCTCCAAAAAGAAGTAAAATAGTTATATGAACTACTATATGCAGATTTGAAATAAAGATAAAATATTGAAAATTTACGTAATTATAATTACCCACTTTATTTCTTTCAAATCCTTGATCCTTGGTATAATCTCAAACCTCAAATTTTTCTTCCTTGTTGAATCGAACTCTTACAACTTTCGATCTATTCCTTTCTAAAATCTCTAAAAATATACAATATAAATTTTCATGTAAATATAAATTAATAACAAAATTTAAAAAAAAAACTGTGGTAAAAATTCACTTACAAATTAGGATTTTCCAAAAATCCAAAATCTTTCTTTTTTCTCTCCCAAAATCCCTTCTCCTCGCTTTTAATCTCTTTTTTTTCCTTATGAAATATCACTTGCTTTAGATGAAGTAAAAGATGACAATTTATACAAAAATGGAACGAAGAATCGGCAAACCTTCTTCCCTCTTTTCTCCTTGCCGTTCTTCTCATTTACCATCGTTTCTTCCAATTCTCCACTTCTTTAACAATAGTAATGAAAAGGAGTTGGTAAATCTTATCCGTGAATGCAATCGTTCGCTAAAAATGGTGAAATGAACTCTCCCCAGTCCCTTTCGCGCAAGTTTGGACATTCGTGCTCTATTCGCTTTTTTCTTTCGCGGGTCGCGACTTAATGCTTTTAATAATTGGCCGGTTCAGTTGAACTAGCCATTACGGTTATCACAATCTCCCTTATAAAAATTTTTTCCTCAAAATTAAATCAAATAAAGAAAACATATCTTAAATAAATAGATGACGATATTGACTTTTCATTTTTGCTTCTTTCTCTCGAGTGACATCTTTATCTGTTCAATGTTTCCATAAAATTTTCACGAAAGATATTGCCCTCTTCCCCAATTATTTCACATCATATTCCAATATTATTTCAGCTTCTTCAATATATTTTAAATCAGGCTGCAAGTCAATTAATTTGGACTGGATTCTATTCTGACACATACTTCCGAAGTATTGATATGTGAAACACATTATGAATTCCTTACATATGCACTGGCAGATCCAATCTGTAAACCATATTTCTAATCCTCTCTATGATTTCAAAAGGACCTATGAATTTTGGACTTAATTTCCCTATTTTTTCAAATCGTTGTATATCTTTTATTGGACTGATTTTTAGAAAATAAATTCTACTACTTTAAACTCAATTGGCATGTATATTGCATCCTAATATTTTCGTTGCCTATCTCGTATTGCCTTCATTCTATCTATGATCAATCTGATTTTCATAGTAGCATCATCCACCAGTTCAGTATCAATTATTTTTCTTTCTCTTGCTTCTACCGAACAAAAGGGTGACTTGGACTTTCTTATATGAAGAGCTTCGTGCGGTGCCATTTCAATATTTTAGACTAAAAGCTGTTATTGTAAGCAAATTTAATCAACGATATGTGAGTCACAATTTTCTCTAAAATAAGAAACCACAAAACCATAATAAATCCTCCAAAGTTTGAATTGTTCTTTTTGATTGTCCATCTGCTGATGATGAAATGTTGTACTGAAAGTTAATCTGGTACCCATATCTTCATGAATTTTCTTTCACAATCTAGAAGTAAAACGGGCATCTCTATCAAATACTATTGATGTTGGAATTCCGTGTAATCTCACAATTTCATCAACATATATTTTTGTCAATTTTTTAACTGAATCCGTCTGTTTGATTGATAAGAAATGAGTTGACTTGATTACTCTATCTATAACAACCCATATAACATCCCAACTTTGCCTTAACCTGGGTAATCCAATCATAAAATTCATTGCAATTTCTTTCCATTTCCATTTAAGTATAGGTAAGGGTTGTTGTTGACCACATGACTTTTGATGTTGTGCTTTAATCATTTGTTAGAGAATACATTTCGCCACAAATTTTGCAACACTCTTATTTGGTTTAGGCCACCAAAATAATCCTCTCAATTCTTGATACATTTTTGTGTTGCCTAGATGAATTTCATAGCCAGAGAGGTGAGCTTATTGTAATATCTCTGTCACGACCCGACCCGGCTAGCCCGAGTTAACGGGGCGGGAGCAAAAAAGTTCGTACAGAAAACTATAATAAAACATAAATAGTTCTAATTAAAAACTTTAATTAGATAACATAATCATCATCCAATATAAGAAAGAGCCACTAACAACAATAAATTCAAATAGTTCCAACCAGTTTAATTGTCTCAAGATCATTAAAACTTTCAACACATCATTACATAAACTACACTTACTGTTCATACTCAGATACAAACTCAAACTTAGACTTAAAATATAAAAACAAATGGAACTTTTCTTCTTCCTGAGGTCCCCTACGACGATAAGTATAAGGTCGTCATGTAGCCATTACTTCTCTCCTGAAAAATATTTCCAAAACAAGAAATGAGCCAACGCTCAGCAGGTAATTCATAGCACAGTTAATTTTATAAGATTCATAAATTAAAAACATTTACAATTAGAAACTAATTCATTTAATTAAACAAGTCATAACATAAAATGTCATTTTTCTTTTCCATAAACATTGCTATCCTTTCATTCTTTTCTTTAATCTTTTTCATATGCAATGCAAAGTGCAAAATGATTATGCTAAACGTATCACCCGTCCCGGAAGTACCCCTTTTTCGTACTGATCAGGTACGCAGTCAAATTTTTTGTCCATTTTCTTTACCATTTGGCTTTACAAGCCCCATTACCATTTGGCTTTTGTAAGCCCCTTTACCATTACCATTTTGGTACTTCCGGATCAACATGCAACATGAAAATTTTATTCTATTTAAATCTTTTCATTTCCTTTCAATTTCCTTTCATATTTATTTCATTTATTCATATACCTTAATTTCTTTTCAAGAATGCATGAAATATAAGCATGAAACTGTAGGGTACTTTAAAGTATTAATATCAAAACATTTGATAGTAAATAAAATATTTGACAAGAAAATAATTACATGAAATTACATTTTAAGCATAAAAATTTTAAAGCACTTATAAATTTAACTGGGTTCTGAACACCTACCTCAAAGCAATTACAGTACGTCACTTCGACAAAGTCTTTTACTTCACACCTTAATGATCACCACCTAAAAGTTTATAAAATAAACGTGTCACATCAATAGAAATCAACTTTCCTAAGTCTAATTGGTATACCCGGCATTTTCCCTTAACCATTCCTTACGACATTTAAAGGATATTTAATTAAATTAATATGAATTTTCGGATTTAATAATTACCTAATTTTCAAAAATCTATAAATCTTCAATTTCATCAAATCATTGTTTCAAAATTGGTCATTAATATATATTAATAATAATATAATAATTTTCGGATTAAAATAATCATGAAAATTAGTGAAAATAAATTTTTCGTCCAAAATCAAAATTTTCGCATTAAAATCATTCCCAATACCCTTAGAAATCATTTTCGTAAAGGTGTCTTACAAAATTAAGTTTTAGGTCAAAAACCCTAATTTATAAATCTCCAAAAATCTCTATGTTTTTATTGCCAAAACATCCCTCTAAATATTCCTTAAATATTTCTTAAAGAGATTTCGAAGGAATTCCAAAATTTTATAAAACCCTAGAATTTTATTTTTACAAATATCTAGAGATCGAGAGGGATTCGTTTAAAAAGAATCATACCGGAGTGTTTCCCTCGTCGCCCTCTTCGATTCGACCTAAATTTCTCGCCGGAAAAACGTCGCCGGAGCCACCCTCGCAGAACCCGCACGGTCCGCCCGTCCGCCTCTCCTCTCTGTTTCGGCTGATCGTTTGCGTGAAATGAGAAAGGGGGGGTGGGCGGTTTGCTATATTAGAGAGAATAATTAATGCTAAAAGACCAAACTGCCCTTAACTAAATTTAGGCTTTTAAATGACTAAGGGTAAAATCGTCATTATGAAACTTCGTTAAATTTTAACTCCTAAAATAGGCTAAATTAGGTAAGGGTTATTTATATAGAAACGATCAGAATTTCGCGTAGGATTTTCTAAAATTAATTCCGTTAAATTCCGTTAACGTTGAAAATCTCACTAAATTCTCGTCGCGGCGCTTTAAAAAGCGTGCAAAGCCTAAAATAGCATTTTCGGGTTTTACAATTCTCCCTGCCTTATAAAAAATTTCATCCTCGAAATTTAAGACAAGTTTAGGAAAACATACCTTAGTCAAAAAAGGTGAGGGTTGGTCTCCCTCATCTTTGACTCCTCCCAAGTGGCATCTTTCTCAGAACTGTGCTTCCAAAGCACCTTAACAAAAGGAATCGCTCTGCTCCTCAACTGCTTAACCTCAAAGTCAAGAATCTTCTCTGGTTCATTAACAAAAGTCAAATCTAATTGAATGTCTACCACATCAGTATTAATCCTCTGAGCCTTATCTGAAATATATTTCCTTAAGGAGGAAATATGAAACACATTATGTACTCTACTCATGTGTGCTGGTAGAATCAACCTGTAGGCCACCTTTCCAATCCTTTCTGAAATCTCAAAAGGACCTACAAATCTTGGACTAAGCTTTCCTACTTTACCAAACCTCTTCACTCCCTTCATTGGACTGACTTTGAGAAATACAAACTCTCCAACATCAAACTCAACTGATCAGTGCTTGGCATCATAATATTTCTTCTGTCTGTCCTGCACTGCCCTCAATCTATCTCTGATCAATCTAATCTTTTCTGTAGCATCATCAACTAAATCAGCACCAATTATTTTTCTTTCTTCTGTCTCAACCCAATTTAAAGGTGTCCTACACCTTCTCCCATACAAAGCCTCGTATGGAGCCATACTAATACTTGCTTGGAAGCTATTGTTGTAGGCAAATTCAATCAAGGGTACATATGCCTCCCACTTACCATTAAAATCCAGAACACATAATCTAAGCAAATCTTCTAAGGTCTGGATGGTTCTTTCTGACTGCCCATCTGTCTGAGGGTGGAAAGCTGCACTAAAGGTAAGCCTAGTGCCCAAAGCTTCCTGAACCTTCTTCCAAAATCTGGAAGTGAATCTCCCATCACGATCTGACACTGTAGTCTTAGGTACTCCATGCAATCTAACAATCTGATCAGCATATAAACTTGCCAATTTCTTAACAGGATCAGACTGTTTGATAGGTATAAAATGTGCAGATTTAGTCAACCTATCAATAATCACCCATAAAGTGTCACATCCTCTTCTGGATCTGGGTAAACCAACCACGAAATCCATAGCAATGTCTTCCCATTTCCACTCTGGTATGGGTAAGGGCTGTAGATATCCTCCTGGCTTCTGATGCTTAGCTTTAACCATCTGACATGAAATATATTTGGCCACTGTATCTGCTACACTTTTCTTTATTCCTGGCCACCAAAGCACCTCCTTCAAATCCTGATACATCTTATTACTGCCTGGGTGAATGGTGTAACTGGAGTAATGAGCTTCTTGAAGGACTTCTTTCCTCAATTCATCCACATCTGGAATACACAACTGCCCTTATATCTAAGCAATCCCTCACCATCAAGCTCAAAATCTTCAATGTGTCCCACACTAACCATATCCAATATCTTCTTAAAATCTGCATCAAGTGGCAAAGCTTCTCGTACCCTTTCTGGAAAGGTTGACATAATTGTAGTCTGATTCAACCTTATAATTTTTGCATCACTAGGCGGAACAACTGAAATCTCCAACTTCTCCAAATCTCTTATCAACTCCTGCTGCTGTGTAATCATCCAGTTTGCACTACCTGAATTCTTTATGCTCAAAGCATCAGCAACCACATTTGCTTTGCCCGGATGATATTGAATATCCAACTCATAATCCTTTATGAGTTCTAGCCATCTCCTCTGCCTTAGATTCAATTCCTTCTGAGTGAAGATATACTTCAAACTCTGGTGGTCAGTAAAAACTTCACACCGAACTCCGTACAAGTAATGCCTCCAGATCTTCAAGGCAAAAACTACCGCTGCTAACTCCAGATCGTGGGTTGGGTAATTCCTCTCATGATTCTTCAATTGCCTAGAAGCATAGGCAATGAATCCCATTTTGCATCAGTACACAACCAACCCTTTATGTGAGGCATCACTGTAAAGCTGAAATCCATCTGTCCCTGAAGGAATAGTCAGCACTGGAGCAGTTATCAAACACTGCTTCAACCTCTGAAAAGCTTCCTCACACTGAGCTGTCCATTCAAACTTCACTACTTTCTGAGTCAATCTGGATAGTGGCATAGCTATCTCTAAAAATCCCTCAACAAACCTCCTGTAGTAGCCTGCCAATCCCAAAAAGCTCCTAACTTCAGTCACTGTAGTAGGTCTTGGCCAGTCTGCTATTGCTTGCACTTTATGCTGATCTACAGATATCTTCCCATCAGAGATCACATGCCCCAAGAAGTTCACACTCTTCAGTCAAAATTCACACTTGAAGATCTTAGCATACAAGTCATTATCTTTTAAGGTATTCAATACTAACCTTAAATGATTTGCATGCATCATTTCATCTGGGGAGTACACAAGTATGTCATCTATGAATACAATCACAAATAGATCTAAAGAAGGCTTAAAGATTCTATTCATGAGATCCATAAATACTGCAGGGGCATTTGTTAAGCCAAAAGACATCACTGTAAACTCATAATGCCCATATCTGGTACTGAAAGTAGTCTTTGCAATGTCCTCCTCTCTAATCCTGAGCTGGTGATACCCTGACCTCAAATCAATCTTGGAAAATACTGAAGCACCTTCCAACTGATCAAACAAATCATCTATCCTGGGGAGAGGATACTTGTTCTTCACTGTCAACTTGTTCAGTTCTCTGCAATCTATACAAAGTCTCAGGCTTCCATCCTTCTTCTTCACAAATAGTTCAGGAGCACCCCAAGGAGAGGTACTAGGTCGGATGAAACCCTTCTCAAGCAACTCTTACAATTGCTCCTTCAATTCCTTAAGCTCCTTAATCGCCATTCTGTAAGGAGCTTTAGCAACAGGTTTAGCTCCTACCACTAGCTCAATAGAGAAATCTATTTCTCTACTAGGAGGTAAACCAGGTAGATCATCTGAAAATACTTCTGGGAATTCCTGAACAATTGGAATATTCTTCAGCTCTCTTTCTTCCTTCTTCTCCTCCTTAATATAAGCCAAGAAGCCTTCACAACCTTTCTTTAACATCTGAAAGGCCTTCAAGGACGACACAATCACTGCAGTTACTCCTCTATCCCCTTGAAATTTGAACTTCTCCTCTCCTGGCATACAGAACTTAACCTCCTTCTTGTTACAATCTATAGTCACGAAATGACAAGATAACCAATCCATGCCTAAGATTGCATCAAACTCAAACAGAGGCAATACAATCAGATCTGCTTCTAAACTCTTATCACAAATCTTCAAATTTACTTGACATTTCTGATTAGCTTCCATATGATTCTCATTAGACATCAAAACTAATAGAAACTTCAACATAAAGGTAGGAAGCAATTTAGCAGATCTAATAAATCCTTCTGAAACAAAGGAGTGTGACGCTCCAGTATCAAACAGAATTCTAACGGGTCTATCACACATAAGGATTGTCCCTAAACATGAACAAGTGCAACATTCATTTACAAAACATATTATTCATTGATTGGTTCATTTCATTTTCATTCATTGTTCATTTCAATTTCATAAAAAAAATTCATTGCAATTGATTAAACTACGCACCTGTAACCACATCAGGAGACCCCTTAGCTTCTTACTGGGACAGTCCATAGACTCGTGGTTGAACATTCTGACAAGTCTGACCTTGAGAAGGAACAGAAACTGTAGACTCCACAGCTCTTGGTCTACCAGCTGTCCTCTGAGCATTATTGCCTGACCTCACATCTGTAGTAGATCGCTGACCCAAAAGAGGGCAAGACTTTGCCATGTGCCCAGGCTGATGGCACCAGTAACAAGTATTAGTGCCTGAGAGGTACTCTCCCTTATGCACTCGTCCACATTTACTGCACAATGTAGCAGTTGAAGCACTGCTATCAGAATCACTGGATCATGGATTCTTTCAAGTAGAAGCTCCTGACTGAGAAGACTGAGTCATCTGGGAAGGCTTTGACCTGCCTTCCATCTTCCTTTTCTGAAATTCCCTCCTCTTCTGAGTTGCTAGCATATCCATCTCAATCCTTCTGGCTCTTTCCACCAAAGTAGGGTAATCCTCAATTTCAAAAGGAATGAGAGGCTGTCTAATCACATCTTTCAATCCATTCAGGAATCGGTTGCACTTCTCTTCAGCATCAGGTATCAGGTGTGGGGCATACCTGGATAACATCGTGAACTCTGACTCGTACTGAGAAACAGATCGGTCTTCCTAAACTAATCTGTTGAACTTGTCCTGCATCTGTCTCCTGGCAGACTTAGGTACATACCAGTCTCTGAATACCTTCACAAACTCCTCCCAGTAGATTTGGCTGCTTGGCCTTCCTCCAAATGTTTCTTCTAACTGACTCCTCCACCACCTCTCAGCCTCGCCATCAAATGCATAAGCAGCCAATGTCACCCTCCTTTCTTCAAGGCAAGACATGCCCTCCAGGATCTTCTCAATCCGCATCAGCCGGTCTTCTGCTTCTATAGGTCCGCCACCTGAAAATAGTGGAGGCTTCATATCCTGAAACAGCTTCAGGTTCTTATCCATAGGCCTGCTTCCACTTCCATTGTCACTGCCCTGATTTTGGGAAGTCTTAATTATCTGAGTCATCGCCTCCATCATCTGCACGAATGACTCCATAGTGTCGTTTCTTCGAGGTTCTGCTACCTCTGGTAGTTCCCTCCCTTCCTCCATATTAATGCCATCAGTGGCATTCTGCTCAGGATCCATACTCCTAAGATAAAACACATCAATCATAAGTTACAAATAATCATAAAATTATACTTTCTATACATTCTAAGGCTCAATCAATCATCCTATAGGCTCTTTCATTAATCATTATTAAACCTCTGGCTCTGCTACCACTCTTGTCACGACCCGACCCGGCTAGCCCGAGTTAACGGGGCGGGAGCAAAAAAGGTCGTACAGAAAACTATAATAAAACATAAACAGTTCTAATTAAAAACTTTAATTAGATAATATAATCATCATCCAGTATAAGAAAGAGCCACTAACAACAATAAACTCGGATAGTTCCAACCAGTTCAATTGTCTCAAGATCATTAAAAACTTTCAACACATCATTACATAAACTCCACTTACTGTTCATACTCAGATACAAACTCAAACTTAGACTTAAAACATAAAAACAAATGGAACTTTTTTTCCTCCTGAGGTCCCCTATGACGATAAGTATAAGGTCGTCGTGCAGCCATTACTTCTCTTCTGAAAAATTTTTCCAAAATGAGGAATGAGCCAACGCTCAGCAGGTAATTCATAGCACAGTTAATTTTATAAGATGCATAAATTAAAAACATTTACAATTAGAAACTAATTCATTTAATTAAACAAGTCATAACATAAAATGTTATTTTTCTTTTCCATAAACATTGTTATCCTTTCATTCTTTTCTTTAATTTTTTTCATATGCAATGCAAAGTGCAAAATGATTATGCTAAATGTATCACCCATCCCGGAAGTACCCCTTTTTCGTACTGATCAGGTACGCAGTCAAATTTTTTGGCCATTTCCTTTACCATTTGGCTTTTACAAGCCCCATTACCATTTGGCTTTTGTAAGCCCCTTTATCATTACCATTTTGGTACTTTCGAATCAACATGCAACATGAAAATTTTATTCCATTTAAATCTTTTCATTTCCTTTCAATTTCCTTTCATATTTATTTCATTTATTCATATACCTTAATTTCTTTTCAAGAATGTATGAAATGTAAGCATGAAACTGTAGGGTACTTTAAAGCATGAATATCAAAACATTTGATAGTAAATAAAATATTTGACAAGAAAATAATTACACGAAATTACATTCTAAGCATAAAAATTTTAAAGCACTTATAAATTTAACTGGGTTCTGAACGCCTACCTCAAAGCAATTACGGTACGTCACTTCGACAAAGTCTTTCACTTCACACCTTAATGATCACCACCTAAAAGTTTATAAAGCAAACATGTCACATCAATAGAAATCAACTTTCCTAAGTCTAATTGCTAAACCCGATATTTTTCCTTAACCATTCCCTACGACATTTAAATGATACAACAACAACAACATCAAGCCTTTATCCCAGTACGTGGGGTCGACTACATGAATCCTTTTTCTCTATTGTGTCCTATTAAAAGTCAAATTCTCGTTTAAATCTAATAAAGAAAGGTCATTCCTAATATTTTCTAACCAAGTCTTTTTAGGTCTACCCCTACCTTTCTTAACATAAGTCAAATCTAATACCTCTACTCTCCTAACCGGGTCATCACAAGGCCGATGTTTTATGTGACCAAAACATCTAAGGCGACTTTCTCTAATCTTATCTTCTACTGGAGCTACTCCAACCTTTTCACGTATATGCTCATTTCGTATCCTATCTCTAAGGGTAAAGCCACTCATCTACCTGAGCATCCTCATCTCTGCCACACTTAACTTAGTATTATGCTTCTCTTTTAAAGGCCAACATTCGGCACCATAAAGCATTGCAGGCCTCACTACCATCTTATAGAATTTTCCCTTAAGTTTGAGGTGTACATTTCTATCACATAACAAGCCCGATGCATTCCTCCACTTCAACCATCCAACTTGAATTATGCTGATAATATCCCCATTTATTTCACCATCACTCTGAACAATAGATCCAAGATATCTAAAATGTGTACTCTTATTAATGGTTTGATCGCCCAAAGTCACAATCAAAATTACACTCCATATATTCCATTTTAGATCTACTCAAGCGAAAACCTTTAGACTCTAAGGTTGACCTCCATAATTCAAGTTTACCTTCAACTCCCTCTCTAGTCTTATCAATAAGAAGAATATCATCAGCAAAAAGCATACACCAAGGTACATCCTCTTGCAAATATCTAGTGAGAACATCCATGACTAAAGCAAAAAGATATGGGCTTAAGGCTGATCCTTGATGTAATCCAACCGAAATAGGGAAATACTTGGTCAATCCACCTTGTGTTTGAACACAAGTAATAGCTCCTGCATACATATCTTTAATGATTTGAATATAAGCATTATTGACTCCTTTCTTTTCAAAAACTCTCCATAGCACTTCTCTTGGAACTTTATCATATGCTTTTTCTAAATCAATAAATATCATATGTAGATCCTCCTTATTTTCTCTATATTTCTCCATCAAACCTCTTAATAAATGTATGGCTTCCATAGTCGACCTACCCGGCATGAATCCAAATTGATTTTGAGAAACATTAGTATCACGCCGCAACCTATACTCCATAACTCGCTCCCATAGTTTTAAAGTATGACACATTAACTTAATACATCTATAATTCGCACAATCTTGTGCATCACCTTTATTCTTAAAAATAGGAATTAACACACTCATTCTCCACTCATCTGGCATCTTCTTAGTCTTCAAAATAGTATTAAAAAGTTTAGTAAGCCATGGAATTCCTTTATCTCCTAAGCATTTCCACACCTCTATTGGAATATCATTAGGTCCAACAGCTTTTTCACCCTTCATTTTCTTTAAAGCCTCTCTAACTTCAGTTTTACTAATACGCCGATAAAAACATAAATCTTTATTTTCATTTAGGGTGCTAAGGTCACTATAGTCAATCTTATTTTCACAATCTTCATTAAAAAGTTTAGCAAAATATCTCATCCATCTTTGTTGAATATTATCTTCTAAGAAAAGTATTTTTTGATCTTCATCTTTAATACACTTCACTTGAACTAAATCCTTACTACTCCTATCTCTTTGTTTGGCTAACTTATACATATATCTTTCTCCCTCTTTAGTATCTAATCTATTATATAAATCACTAAAAGTTAATGCCTTTGCATCGCATATTGCTTTCTTAGCATCCTTACGAGCCACTTTATATATTTTCCAATTATCATAATTTTTAAAATTAAACCAATTTATATAACAAAGCTTCTTATTTTTAATTTTATCTTGCACATTAGGATTCCACCACCAACTATTTTTACTATTAGGAGCTTTTCCCTTTGATACTCCAAGCACATCTTTTATAATATTCTTAATATCACTAGCCACTTTTTCCCACACAATATTAGCATCCTCATGCACAGACAAAATCTTAAGATCTAAAATCTTATTTTCAAAAATATTTTTGTTAATATTCTTTAAATGCCCCCATTTAATCCTAGAAAATTGTTTTACTTTATTTTTTATTTTATTCCCCTTTATCTTAAAGTCCAAAACTAATAATCGATGTTGGGTACATAAAGTTTCACTCGGAATAACTTTACAATCTTTGCAATCTAAACGATTTAATTTTCTAATAAGAAAATAGTCAATCTGGGTTGTATTATATCCATTTTTATAAGTGATGAGATGCTCATTCCTTTTCTTAAATAAGGTATTAGCAATTAAAAAATCATAACAACAACAACAACAACAACATCAAGCCTTTATCCCACTACGTGGGGTCGGCTACATGAATCCTTTTTCTCCATTGTGTCCTATTAAAGGTCAAATTCTCGTTTAAATCTAATAAAGAAAGGTCATTCCTAATATTTTCTAACCAAGTCTTTTTAGGTCTACCCCTACCTTTCTTAACACAAGTCAAATCTAATACCTCAACTTTCCTAACCGGGTCATCGGAAGTCCGCCTTTTTATGTGACCAAACCATCTAAGGCGACTCTCTCTAATCTTATCTTCTACTGGAGCTACTCCAACCTTTTCACGTATATGCTCATTTCGTATCCTATCTCTAAGGGTAAAGCCACTCATCCATCTAAGCATCCTCATCTCTGCCACACTTAACTTAGTATTATGCTTCTCTTTTAATGGCCAACATTCGGCACCATAAAGCATTGCAGGCCTCACTACCATCTTATAGAATTTTCCCTTAAGTTTGAGGGGTACATTTCTATCACATAACAAGCCCGATGCATTCCGCCACTTCAACCATCCAACTTGAATTCTGCTGATAATATCCCCATCTATTTCACCATCACTCTGAACAATAGATCCAAGATATCTAAAACGTGTACTCTTATTAATGACTTGATCGCCCAAAGTCACAATCCCCTCACTAGGACTATTACTACTAAAATTACACTCCATATATTCCGTTTTAGATCTACTCAAGCGAAAACCTTTAGACTCTAAGGTTGACCTCCATAATTCAAGTTTACCTTCAACTCCCTCTCTAGTCTTATCAACAAGAAGAATATCATCAGCAAAAAGCATACACCAAGGTACATCATCTTGCAAATGTATAGTGAGAACATCCATGACTAAAGCAAAAAGATATGGGCTTAAGGCTGATCCTTGATGTAACCCAACCGAAATAGGGAAATACTTGGTCAAACCACCTTGTGTTTGAACACAAGTAATAGCTCCTGAATACATATCTTTAATGATTTGAATATAAGCATTATTGACTCCTTTCTTATCAAGAACTCTCCATAGCACTTCTCTTGGAACTTTATCATATGCTTTTTCTAAATCAATAAATATCATATGTAGATCCTCCTTATTTCCTCTATATTTTTCCATCAAACCTCTTAATAAATGTATGGCTTCCATAGTCGACCTACCCGGCATGAATCCAAATTGGTTTTGAGAAACATTAGTATCACGCCGCAACCTATGCTCTATAACTCGCTCCCATAATTTTAAAGTATGACACATTAACTTAATACCTCTATAATTCGTGCAATCCTGTGCATCACCTTTATTCTTAAAAATAGGAATTAATACACTCATTCTCCACTCATCTGGCATCTTTTTAGTCTTCAAAATAGTATTAAAAAGTTTAGTAAGCCAAGAAATCCCTTCATCTCCTAAGCATTTCCACACCTCTATTGGAATATCATCAGGTCCAACAGCTTTTTCCACCCTTCATTCTATTTAAAGCCTCTCTAACTTCAGTTTTACTAATACGCCGATAAAAACAGAAATCTTTACTTTCATTTAGGGTGCTAAGGTCACTATAGTCAATCTTATTTTCACACTCTTCATTAAAAAGTTTAGCAAAATATCTCATCCACCTTTGTTGAATATCATCTTGTAAGAAAAGTATTTTTTGATCTTCATCCTTAATACACTTCACTTGAACTAAATCCTTACTACTCATATCTCTTTGTTTGGCTAACTTATACATATATCTTTCTCCCTCCTTAGTATTTAATCTATTATATAAATCACTAAAAGCTAATGTCTTTGCATCACATATTGCTTTCTTAAAAAATCATAAGCTAAACAAAAATCCAATTTTGTCTTGCCACCTTCATTCGTCGTTCTAAATCCATGGCCACCATGAATGCTTTTAAAATCATCTACCTCTCTACCAACATGTCCATTTAAATCTCCTCCAATAAAAACTCTTTCTTCAAGAGGTATATTTTGTATTAATTCTTCTAAGTCATTCTAAAAATTTAATTTAGAACTCATATCCAAACCTACTTGAGGAGCATAAGCACCTATAATATTAACAATCTTATCATCAACAACAATCTTTAAAGCTATAATTCTATCTCTAATCCTATTAATTTTTATAACATTATCCTTTAAACTCTTATCTATAATAACACCTACATCATTTCTAGTACGACTCCTACCCGAATACCAAAGTTTAAATCCTAAACTATCAATTTCCTTAGCCTTATCTCCAACCCATTTAGTTTCCTGAATGCACAAAATATTTAACTTCCTATGAATCATAATATATATTAATTCCATTAATTTTCCTGTAAGGGAACCTATATTCCAAGTTCCTATTCTAATTTTAGTTTCATGGACTAGCTTCTTTGCCCACATCCGTCCTTGATGTGGGAACCCTTGCCTATTTAACACTGCACCCGGGCGCCGGTGCAGCGGCCCTTGTACACTTATCACTGTATTCAGGCCATACAGCGCGTCGCTTCCAGGGGACGCCCTAGCATTAACACAATTTCTTAAAGGATTCATGTCATTGTTGTTCGACAAGTTTTACGCTAGCTGTCGACTACCTAACGCAACCCTTCACTTTTCTCATCCAGGACTTGGGACCTGGCAACGGTAGTGTTAAATAATGACATTTAAAGGATATTTAATTAAATTAATATGAATTTTCGGATTTAATAATTACCTAATTTTCAAAAATCCATAAATCTTCATTTTCATCAAATCATTGTTTCAAAATTGGTCCTTAACATATATTAATAATAATATAATAACTTTCGGATTAAAATAATCATGAAAATTAGTGAAAATAAAGTTTTCGTCCAAAATCAAAATTTTCGCATTAAAATCATTCCCAATACCCTTAGAAATCATTTTCGTAAAGGTGTCTTACAAAATTAAGTTTTAGGTCAAAACCCTAACTTATAAATCTCCAAAAATCTCCTCAAATCTCTATGTTTTATTGCCAAAACAATCCTCTAAATATTCCTTAAAGATTTCGTAAAGAGATTTCGAAGAAATTCCAAAATTTTATAAAACCCTAGAATTTTCTTTCTCAAATATCTAGAGATTGAGAGGGATTCGTTTGAAAAGAATCATACCGGAGTGTTTCCCTCTTCGCCCTCTTCGATTCGATCTAAATTTCTCGCCGGAAAAACGTCGTCGGAGCCACCCTCGCGGAACCCGCACGGTCCGCCCGTCCGCCTCTCCTCTCTATTTCGACCGATCGTTTGCGTGAAATGAGAAAGGGGGGGGGGGGGGTTTGATATATTAGAGAGAATAGGGAATGCTAAAAGACCAAACTTCCCTTAACTAAATTTAGGCTTTTAAATGACTAAGGGTAAAATCGTCATTATGAAACTTCGTTAAATTTTAACTCCTAAAATAGGCTAAATTAGGTAAGGGTTATTTATATAGAAACGATCAGAATTTCGCGTACGATTTTCTAAAATTAATTCCGTTAAATTCCGTTAACGTTGAAAATCTCACTAAATTCTCGTCGCGGCACTTTAAAAAGCGTGCAAAGCCTAAAATAGCATTTTCGGGTTTTACAATCTCTTCTCTTAAATTGCCAACATTTGGAATACAGATTATGCTGTTATGCTTTAGCAATCTTTTGTCATTGAATACAAAAGTCTCTAACTGGCATGCTTGTACTTTCTTTATGATGTCTTGAAATTTTACATCTTGATGTAATAAAGTATATATTATATTCTTCAAAGTGGATTGTATCATCAACTGATTTAATAACATGTCTTTAGTATCTTTCTAATTGACTACTAAATCTCTAATCTTTTCATGTCCTGATTATCTGCTCCTGTTGGGTGATTAGCTAATTTGCATATCCAAGAATTTTCCTGCTAAGTGCATCTGCCATGACATTTGTCTTTTTAGGATGATACTATATATCCAAATCATAATATTTAATGAGCTCTAGCCACCTTCTCTGTCTCAAATTAAGTTCTTTTTATTGAAAATATATTTGAGACTCTTATGATTTGTAAACACTTTATATCTGACTCCATATAAATAATGTCTCCATATTTTAAGTACAAAAATCATAACTGCTAATTTCAAATCATGCGTGGGATAGTTTTTTTTCATAAACTTTCAATTGCCTTGAAGTATATGCTACCACTCTACCATGTTGCATTAATACACATCCAAGTTCCCTCAATGAAGCATCACAAAAAATTTGAAATCTTTTTTAACCTGATGGAATTGTTAATATTGGGGCAGTCATTAAACAATTTTTTAGCTTTTGAAAAACTCCTTCACACTGATTATTCCATTCAAAATTTACAGTCTTTTGATTTAATCTGGATAACGACATTGCAATCTGAGAGAATCCTTCTACAAACCTGTTGTAATAACTAGCAAGACTTAGAAAACTCCTCACTTTTGAAACTGCTGTTGACCTTGGCTACTTAGCAATGGCTTGAATTTTATTCTTATAAACAGAAATGCCTTTTACCAATAATCACATGCCCAAAAAAATTTACACTGCACAACAAAAATTCATACTTCAAAAATTTAGCATACAACTTGTTCTCCTTAAGTGTTTGCAACACTACATGCAAGTGACTGGATGACTCTCCTCATCTCTTGAATAAATCAAGATATCATCTATGAACATAATTACAAAAATGTCCAGGGATGGTTTGAAAATTTTGTTCATCAAGTCCATAAAGATAGCTGGAGCATTCGTCACTCCAAATGGCATCATAACAAACTCATAATGGTCATATCTGATTTTGAAAGCAATTTTAGCTATATCATTCTCCTTAATGCATAGCTGATGATATCCAGAACGCAAATCAATTTTAGAGAAAACTGCAGCTCCCTCCAATTGATCAAATAGATCATCAATTCTGGGTAAAGGATATTTGTTCTTAACAGTAAGCTTATTCAATTTTCTATAATCGATGCACATTCTGAAACTCCCATATTTCTTCTTTACAAATAAAATTAGAGCTCCCCATGATGAGGAACTTGGCCTAAGAAACCCTTTTATCTAATAATACGAGATTTGGAAAAGTGTATTCAAGGCGTATAGATCCAATTCATGCTCCAGAGTAGATCCAAGAATCTGAATCATCTCTTGAAATTGAGGTAAATACAAGTTCACCAAAAAAACCTCCTTTGTACCCCATAACTAACTTTGCATCCTTCCATATTCACATAAATTTTTTGGTTACACTAAATAATATTCATATTTCTAATAATATTTTTAAAGCCTTATTTAATGAAAATTAGAGAAGTGCCATGAAAGATGAAATGTAGGTTCTAAAAAAGAACAATATATGGGAGATCATTTATCTACCAGTAGGGAAAAAATCAATCGGCTGCAAATGGGTGTTCTATATGAAATTCAAAGCTAATGGTACCCTGGAAAGGTATAAGGCAAGACTGGTGGCGAAAGGGTACACTCAAACATATGGGATTGACTATCAGAAAACTTTTGCACCTATGGTCAAGATGAACACCATGAGGATCTAGCTCTCACTAGCAGCTAATTATAAATGACATCTAGAACAGTTGTATGTAAAAAATGCATTTCTACACGTGGACTTGGAGGAAGAAATATTTATGGAGATTCCACTAGAATTCAAGGAACAATCTAGGGTTAACAAAGTGTGTAGGTTAAAAAAGGTTTTATGATGTGAATCAATCATGCGGTGAAATGTGAATTGCACTTAAAATTAATAGAAATATTGAATCAAAGTTTGCTACCAAAACTTTATGCGTAATCAATTGAAGTTCAAGAATTAAAAGACGAATGATTAAGTAACAACAAGAAGTCACAGTCAGAGATTAGAAGGCTTTTCAAAATAACGTCAAAATTTCAAGTAATGCGAATAGCTAAAATAACAAAGCCCCAAATTTAAGGTTTAAACCCTTCACCTTAGGATCCGTCACTCAATTTGAAGTGGAGGCTTAGCGGAAAAGGACCGTAAGTAGGCTTAGCGACGCTACGAGTAGACAAGTGATCTTGAGGGGACTCGTCGCCGGGGAGGGAGCCGGACTCGCAGGAGTAGGTGGTCGTCCTTCAATGATCCACGTGTAGACGGAGAAATGGTCGTCGATGGCCTCCGCTAGTGGTGGTAGAATCCTCTCCAAGTATTCCTCGACGGTATCGTCAAAGTCGAAACCGACGTCGAAGAAAGGTGATCGGAGAATATTGACCCTTCCGCGGTTGTCGTACTCAAACCCGAAATTTCACTCAGGTACCTCCATGCGTTCTTGCCGGGAGCCGATGGAGCATGCTGGGAGGAGAAGCAAGAGGTCACCAAATTATGAAATGGTGTCGGGTTGCTGTCGTGGGAGGAAGGGCTTGGATGGGAGAGCTCCAGCCAACGCCAAGGGGAGCTCGGGTTGGGGAAACACGCCTCAGGTCACGGCAGTTTCAGGTTTTCTGAAATTCGGTTTAGGGAGGAGACCTGGGGGGTGGGAAAACTAATTTTGAAAATCAAAATAGTTTCCAAATGAGGTGTCAATGGTTAATGAGGGAGTAGAGTTTTAATAGGAAGCAATTAATATAATTGAAAGGGGAGTTCACGGGCAAGGATGGCCGGCCATATAGCAGGGAGGGATTTGGAAATTGGAGGTGGGGCCCACGTTTGCAGAAATTAATCCTCAATTAATTCTGAAATTTGTTATTTCAGATTTAATTTAAGTTTAGGTAACTTCCCAAAATTTATTTTAAAAGAGAAGAAAAAGGAATTTGAATTTCAAACACAATCAAATGTGATTAATTGCCTGCCATAATATGGAATATTAATTAGGCAATTAATTAGGCATTAAGATTTTACAATTCCACGGGCTGGGCAACGCAGGGAGGATCGGCGGCAAGGGCCTGCAGGAAGAAAATTTCTTTCAGTGGGCTGGAGCTCTCGGTTGGACTCAGTTGTGGAGTTGGGGAGCTGTGGAGGTGGGGTAGCTGCACGGGTTGGTCTTGGGTTGGCGGCCAAAGGCCTGGAGAGGGACTGGCCGGCGGGAGGAGGCAGCTAAGGTGGCCGGCGGCCTGAGCAGGTCAAGGTTAGGCGGCAGCCTATGCAAGGGGAGGAAGAAAGGGAAAAATCAAGGGATTCGAGCGATCATGAAATTACTAACCTCAGCTATATTCAATTTGAATTTCCACGAGAGTGACTAGCACGAAAACTAGAACTCACAAAGAGATCTAGTCTTCTCCGGCGAACTCACTAAGAGATCTTGGAGGGAGGAACTCACAAAGAGAACAATGATCAAATTTCATTTCATCAAAACTAAAAAAAAATATACAATGCATATTGCCTCATATAAGGAGGCTCAAACTGAAAGAAAAGAAAAGACATAAACGCCCTCGGGGCTACATAAGTCAATTAATGCCCTCAGGGGCAAACTAGGAAAACTAAGAAAATAATACATGACATAAGCTGTAAAGCTCAAAAGTAGAGGATCTGGATCGTAGCCGTCGATCTGCGCCGTCGGCGATGGTACACGTGTCGAAATCGGATGTCCCCATCATTTTATATGGGCTAAAGCAGTCACTTAGAGCTTGGTTTGGAAGATTCTCAGAAGTCATGCTTCTTAATGGTTATCGACAAAGCTAAGGAGACCATATATTATTCTTCAAGCACCCAGACTCAGGTGAAGCACAATTTTAGTAGTTTATGTAGATGATATCATCTTGATTGGGAATGATGAAAAGGATAAAGAAATTCTAAAGAAATGTCTTGCAAAGGAATTTGAAATCAAAGATCTTTGTAGATTAAAATATTTTTTTGGAATTGAAGTGCCCCACTCTAGCAAAGAAATCTTTATTTCACAACAAAAATACATTAATGATATTCTTAAAGAAATAAATAAACTAGCTTGTAAACTAGCACCAATATCAGTAGAACCAAATCTCAAACTGAGGGATGCTAAAGAAGATCCAAATTTAGATAAAAGATCTTATCGGAGGCTTGTGGGAATTTGATTTACCTTTTCCACACCAAACCAGATATAACACTTGTTGTAAGCAAGGTCAACCAGTTCATGCAAAATTAAAACCAGACTCACTTGCAAGCTGTGGACAGAATACTACACTATCTTAAGGGGAACCTAGGTAAAGAGATTCTCTTCAGAAGAGGTTGTGGAATAACTTCAGAAGCATATATTGATGCAAATTACGCAGGATCACTAGTAGATAGACGATTTACCTCAATGTGAAACCTTGTTACATGGAGAAGCAAGAAACAGAATGTGGTGGCAAGATCTATTGCAGAAGCATAATACAGAGCTATGACCTTTGAACTATGTGAACTACTATGAATCAAGATAATTCTAGAAGACCTAAGGATCAAGTGGGAATGACTCATGAAGCTACACTATGACAACAAATCAACAATCAGCATAGCTCATAATCCGGTTCAACATGATAGGACCAATCACATAGAAGTGGATAGATATTTCATAAAGGAGAAATTAGATAGTGGTCTTATATGTATCGACCATGTCTCATCAAAAGACTAGCTTGCATATATTTTTACCAAGGGACTCGATAACTTTACCTTCCTAGGTTTGTTTACCAAGTTGGGAATGACAAATCTGTATTACCCAGCTTGAGGGGGAGTATTAAATTCTAGCCGTCCCTTAGCATTTTGATCCCATGGCTGGATAAGAATCCGTGAGAGGCTCACTTATTAAATCCTAGCTGTCCCTTGGCATTTTGATCCCACGGCTAAGATGGGAATTCATGGGAGGCTCACTTGGATCACGTTGATCTCCTTCCATATTTAGATGGTTGATTTAGGAAGGATTATATTAGAGCAATTATGAATTATTCTGTAATTATTTGTTTATTTATTAGGATATCTTGTACAAATTTTTAAATGGGGATAAGTTTGTGCAATAAAATTAAGTATTTTTCCGCTCCAATTTTTTGAATTTAACATTTTCAACTACTTGGGGTGAATCTTTTTTCCTCTCCAATTTTCACTTATTAAATCCTTTTTTTTTGCATGCCTTTCATGGATTTTTCTAATAGTCTGCATAGCTTTTTCATAGAAATTCTTGAATCTAATTGTTTCTTACTTATTGCTGCTCATTTTAGGCTATGGTGCAAATGGAGCTATTATACATTACCGCTCAAATCCTGATAGTTGCAGCATTGTTGGTGACAAAAATCTCTTCCTTTTAGATAGCGGTGGTCAATATGTTGATGGTACTACTGACATTACACGAACGGTGCATTTTGGTGATCCTACGGCTAGGCAGAAGGAATGCTTCACTAGAGTTTTACAGGTAATTTTTAATTTCTTTCACAATTTTCATTGAAAATTTAATATAAATCAATATAATTTTTTTCATTTGTCAAGTTTTGAGGCCTATCATTTTACAATCATTTTATATCATTTTGCCCTTCTCCTTTTCACAAAGTAGCACCTTCTAACAAAACAATGCCACACTTTGGTCCTTTTAAGAAACAATCTGCATACTTTATATTAATGTTAAGCAGGAATTAAGATCAATGAACTCATGAAAACACTCCATCACCTAAGTTTTCAGTATGCCCATTTTCAGCTAGAAAAATCTAATTTGGTTGACATGCTGTAAATGTTCGTTTAGGCAGCATATTTTTTTAAACAACTCCATTCTCATGCCTACCACTTGCTCAATATGACATCATAAAAATGAAAAATGAGCTTTTCACCATATCCCCTAACTCTAACTAACGAATCTTATGTAAAGATATTGGTAATTCCTCTCTGTTGTTGATTTCTAAAGTCAAATAGTAGAGTTGCAAAAAAAAAAACACACACACACACACACAATATACATTTCAGACACACAAAGGGATCACCTTGTGACTTAGAGCTGGCAATATAATTATTTGATTCGGGTATAACAGCGTATCTTAAAACAATAGTTTCAGTGAGACTTTTGGAGAAGGTGGGGGGTGGGTGGGTGGAGGGAGGGGACTGTAAAATACTCTTTATTCCATCTTTTATTTGGAAATCATGCCAAAATATGGTTTTAGTATTTTGTAACCGCATTCTTCTTTTTTTTATATAGGGTCATATAGCTTTGGATCAAGCAATATTCCCTGAACGTACTCCTGGTTTTGTGTTGGATGTGCTTGCCCGATCTTCTCTATGGAAAATTGGGCTTGACTATCGACATGGTAGTTTTATTTTTTACTTTGTCGAGCTGTAATTTGGAACACCCATAAAATCTGCTCGGCTCCTATCATTGTAATTCTGGTATGCACATTCTCTTGTATATATTGTCTAAGATTTCATCTTTACATGTTTTAGGTACTGGACATGGGGTAGGAGCTGCATTAAATGTCCATGAAGGCCCGCAAAGTATAAGCTTTCGATATGGAAATATGATTGCTCTGCAGATGGGTATGATTGTTAGTAATGAACCTGGATATTACGAAGATCATTCCTTTGGCATCCGAATTGAGGTATTTTGTGCAGTTCCCAAAGTCCTTGTTTATTTTAGGGTGCACAATACATGTGATATTGGTTTTAACTGATTATTGAATGCTGCCAGCTTACATGGTTGCAGGTTTTACCAAAGTCTACATGTTTTAATGGCATTTGGTGTGTTAGCTTAAATCTTTCCACGCTTAAGTATTCATTGGTTTGCTACCTTTTTCATAATAATTGAAAAGCATGCGCCTCAGGCCATTGGAACTGCAGCTGATTTAGCATTTACATTTGTATTATATATCAAGTAGGCTATTAACTCATTGGCTGGTCCTGGTTCTACTTCAGATCAATGAATTTGGCTTCTGAGCACAGAATTGTTTACATTAATATTTTAAAACCAATCTCAAGCTAGTCTTTTTTTTTTTCATTTTGGGCCCGAACATTTATTGGAAGCTATATTAAGCTCCTTAGTTTTTAACAACTTAACTTTGAGTTTTTCATTTTCTCCTGTCCCAATGACCACCATGCCTCAAATTTACATTGACTTGCTCTTAAGAAAGTGATACCTAATGACTCAACTATTGTCCTATACCTTTTTTTTGTGGTACTTTTTTAGATTGATGAAATACATGAACTCAATTGCAATGGAATTTCTTGGTAACGTTTGTCTTGTACAATACATAAAGATTAGCAAAAAGTGATTTTTACTTTAATTTGTACATACGTGTCATAAGGTGATGCCCTATGAGCTAGGTCTATATGGCATAACTCTCATTATACTAAACAAGTCTAGGGAAATTTGAGAAATATGCCCATAATTTTATTTCTTGGAGAAATATACTTGAAAGTTTTGTTTGGACTAAAATACCCTTTCTTTGGAACGAGAACTACTTTTTTTAAGTTCACTGCAATTTGGTTTGAAAAACTTTTAGACAAGGTTCGAACAAAATTCTAATATGATTATGATCATATGCAATAAAAAAATGATCTATGACCTAATCAAACATTAATCGTTGTTATTAGAAATTGTTTTATCAAGGTTCAATATAGGTTGAATAAGATATTGTTAGAAGAATTTATAAAAGTTGAATAAAATGTTCAAATAATGTTCGTTTAATATTCGAAATAACCCAACAAATTTGGAGTGATTATAATAGACAACATGCAATAATTCAGTTATAGCATGGGCTGAATAGTAATCAAATAGGGTTTGAGTAGGTCCGAATAGGGTAGATACAACTAAGGTTTACAAGAAACAACAATAACATCAAGCCTTTATCCCACTATGTGTGGTCTACTACATGATTTATTTTTCTCCATTGTGTCTTATTAAGAGTCAAATTCAAATACAACTAAGGTTTAAAAAGATGAAATCGAGAAGACGTTTTTCCTTAGCAAGATTAGGCGTAAGCCTCAAGGCAGATCATGACATAGGCCTCAAAATAGAAAAAAAAAACTCATAAAATTACAAATAATTCATAAAAATGATAAATAATAAAGCTGTCAACATATTTAATCGATTCATCATCATAAAGACATAAATAACAAATCTTAATATGAAATGTTATTATAAAACAAAAGTTTGAAATAAGATTCAAGTTAAAGATTCTCTTAAAATTTAAGTACGCACAAGAATTAAGATTCACGGCAGCCTCATTCTCAGTTTCATATTCTTCAGAAGAGTCCTCTATGTAATAATTATATCATCAATGAATTTTGTCTCATTGTCATCTTCTGTTGACCTCTGTATAATACCCAAAGGAAACGAAAATGAAATCATATCTTAGCTTTTTCTGGATCCCGCGAATCCTGCGAAGTTCCGCCGAGGTACTATGCAGTAGTGCCGAATCGATCATCTCCTGCAAAAATTGCATCTCACCTCGATCAAGCGTAAATAGTGGAGGAATGGAGGTTTCTGGATGCTCTCGACTTCAAACCGAAAATCCACGCCCCTTCTCTGAAGTCGGTCAGCCCAGTCCCGCTGGCGATCTCCCGACCTAACTCTTACCTCCACTCCTGAAGCTGCCAAACTCCGACCACCATAGCACTGAAACTCCTCCTTCCCTACCTTGCTGAAATCCTCCGTCCATTGAGAGCTCCCTCTACCCAACCTCCCTCTGCCCTAGCCTTACCCGAGCCCTTCCGATCCAGAGAGAGAGAGAGAGAGAGAGAGAGAGAGAGAGAGAGATCTTCTTCCCCATACCTGCTCCGACCGAACCCTCCGCTCCTTGCCTCCTTCGACGCTCGTTCTTCTTGGGGCGGAAGTCCCAACATTTTGATAAGAAGCAAAAATGAGAGCTCGCTCATTTCGAAGGTAACTTTATCCATATCGTGTGCTTCTTCGTCCAAATCCCTGAATCCGTCGAGCCGAGAAGATTTAAGGATTTGGCTATAATAACATTAAATTAATTAAAGATAATATTAGTTATAATTAACTTAATTTAATTATAATTAATTATTCCTAATTTTAGTTAATTATTATTAATTTTATTTAAATATAATTAATTAATTATATGTTAATTACTTTAATTATAATTTCATAATAATAATCATAATAATTTATAATTAATTTAATTATGAATGATTATTTTTATTTTATTAATTAATTAATGATTATTAGTAATTAAATATAATTAGTCAAATTAATTATATATTAAATATTTTTATTTGTAATTAAACAATAATAGGTATAATTAGTTATAATTAAATTTAATTATAATTAATCTTTTTTAATTAATATTCCTTTTTAAAAAAATAATGGTGCCTTTCCTCCAACCTCGATCCACGTGCCACCAAACATCGCAAAGGTATGAATTATCTAAAGCTTAGATTCTTGCCCTTGAAGTTCGCGGCGCACCAGAAAATCGCCTATACACGTCTTTATTGCGCGTGGTGGGATGGGACCCCAGTGCGACGCCTACGACGAGGCGGGTAATCACCTACAAGCCCTACTTCAATGTTCGTTGCGCACCGGGAAATTGCCCATACACGCCTTTATTGCGCGTGGTGGGATGGGACCCCGGTGCGGCACCTACGGCGAGGCGGGGTTACTCATAAGTACCTCCGAGCGGGGGGGGGAAGCAAACTGCATTTTCTAACAGGTACCCTCGAAGACCCCATACATGCCTTTATTGCGCGTGGTGGGAAGGAAGATCACGGCCGTGGTGTCCTCATCTGAGGGCACCTATCATACACGCCTTTATTGCGCGTGGTGGGAAGGCCCAGTTTCTCGTAGTTTTCCCCTGAACGGGGGAGACGTCGGGAGGTTGCCGTAATTTCGGGTGAACACGGGTGACTTGTACTTGGACTTTTGAACAAAATCTAAGTGACTTAATAAGCAGTTGAAACCAAATAAAAAAATGTGCAAGAGGCTTAAATTGAATTGAAATCAAACTTGAATCAACTTCAAACCACAATGGACTTTTGAATATTCAAATTGAAATGAACAAGGACATGACTTGGACATAATTTGAACTCAAGCGAATACTTGAGTTGGACTACAGGGGACATAGAGTTTCAACTTGCCACTTGAACTTAACAAGATTATTTGTGTACTTTGAACTTGAATTACAATAAAGCTTGAATTTGAATCTCATTTGATTCAAGATAGCCATAATTTGAACCATTTGAACTCAAACTTGGAGCAAATCTTGAACGAATTTGAGTTTGGACTTGATTTTAATGATGACCCAAAGAATTTCAAATGAACCATAAAAGATCTAACTTGTATAGATTACAAGTGGTAAGCTCCAAATTAAATGCAAAGGAACATATATAGAACTCGTGGTGGAATATTTTCAAACATAAGCAACATACAAGCAAATTTGTTGGGTTTCTTTGTAAATACTAAAATTAATGTGTGATGAGCATCAATGAACAAAACACCATACATGTGGCAGATAAGCTCTAGATGCATACGAATTGTGGATAATGAACATAAAAGTACCTTATGATTTTCAATCCGTTAAACTGCAAGGTATAACAAGTGCCTCTTATGCTCTGTTGACCTTCATGTTATACACAAAAGATCAAAAGAGAGGAGAAAACAAAACGAAAATCCCACATACAAACCTTCCACCCGACGGATCCATGAATCCTGCCGCGATACCTTGCCGAAATCACGCCGATTCGGCGCCGTCCAAGTCTCCTCGCAGGATTCCCGCGTACGCTTCCTCGATCGCTGATTTCTGAGGTCGTTAAATACTGACCCAAACGAAGCCTTCCGTCGCTGCTCTCCACGCTCGACTCCCTTCGCTGCTCTCGGCTCTCTCCCATTCGCAAATCCACAAATCCTTGCGTTCGACCTCCTCTGCCTCTAAGCCGACGGGAAGCTTGCGATCGAATCCCGTCTTCCTCTTCCGTCGCTGCTTCCGAACTCACGGGAGATCTCCAACTTCCAAGCCCCCGATTTCCTCAGACACCCAGACCGACGCCGACCCTACTCAACCCGACCTCCTCCCGTTCCCCTGCTCTGTGCCGATCCCAAGCCGAGAGAGAGAGAGAGAGAGAGAGAGAGAGAGAGAGAGAGAGGGAGAGAGATCAAGCTCCTCTTACCTAGCCGAACCTGCCTCGTGCTCCTTCCTCCGATCCGCACACACAGAGAGAGGTAGAGAGAGAGCCGAATCCCTTCATCCAACCCCTTGCCCGAACTGCTCTACCCGACCTCCTCTTGCCAAGACCAAACCGACTCCTCTTCTTGTCGGATCGGAAGCCAAAACCAGGAGCTCACGGGCCGTGAAGGTAACCATCTCCCTTTGCACGCTTCTCGGCCAAATCCCGTAATCCTGCCGAGCTTAATCGAGAGAGAGAGGGAGAGAGTTTAATTAATTTAAATTAATTTTGATTAAAATTAATTTAAATTAATTTTAATTATGGTTATTATAATTAATCATATTTAATTTTAATTAAATAGTTATAATTAATCTAATTAATTATGATTAATTTAATTAGAATAAATTTAATTAATTATAATTTATAATTATTAATTAATTATAAGTTGTTAAAATTAATTAATATTTATTAGTTATAATTAAAGCTAATTATAACTAATTATTTTAATTAATTTTAATAAATTGTAACTAATTATTTTAATTAATTATAATTAATTAATTATAATTGCCTAATTATAATTAATTAAAGAGAACTTTTCTCTTACCTCGATCCTCGTGCCGACATCTACGCACCCCGACGGCCGCCAAGGTATAACTCTCTAACCCTAAAACTCCGAGAACTCGTTTCAACGCATTCGTCGAGACAAAACGACCACCCATGCACGCTTTTCTTAGCGTGGTGGGAGGGAGTGCGTCCCGACGCTTGCGACGAAGCGGGTAATCACCTAAATTCCTTCTTCGAAGTTCGTATCGCCTTGGAAACCCCGCCTATGCACACTTTTCTTAGCGTGGTGGGAAGGGATCCCGGTGCGATGCGCACGACGAAGCAGGGATACCCATAAGTACCCGCTTGCGGGGAAATAACTGCATTACTTACAAAATATTTTCCAAAATAAAAAAATATACTTTTTTACAAACAAAATACCCATGCACGCTTTTCTTAGCGTGGTGGGGGATCGAAAAATTACACGGTCGCGGTGTCCTCGAAAGAGGGCATCTACCATGCACGCTTTTCTTAGCGTGGTGGGAAAGGCCCAGTTTTTCCGTAGTTTTCCCCTAAACGGGGGAGACGCCAGGAGGCTGCCGAAATTTCGGGTGAATATAATGCTGTATTTGGACTTAAGTGGACTCAAACTCAAGTCATAATTTGAACAATTTGGACATTAATTTGCATTTGCAAGGACTACAGGGGACTCAAATGAAGGGAAGAGGCTCATCTTGAGCCTGAACTGAACTTGAACTCGGACTTACACTTGTACTCGGACTTGAACTAAATGGACTTAAATAAATTCAAACTAATTTAAAAAAAAAAAATTTAAAGCTTGATTCGAACTCAAGCAAAGTGATAACAAAAATGAACTTGCAAACGATCATCAATATGAAGAAAATGGAGAATGTAATTAAATGCTCATGATTGAAAATGTGAATCTTAACAAGCAAAGTGAAAGAAAATTGCAAAAGTTAATGATTTGATTACAAAGCAATGATGTGAGCTTTTGGATCAAACTAATTAACTCATAACATAAGATTTGATTAATCTTTGAGCAAAGTTCATGAAATTACAAAGCATGTGACAAACTATTTCCAAATCATCATGCATGTTGGAAATGATATGTGGAGACAAGGAGTATAACTTTGCTACAAGCAAAGAGCTATGCCAAAATGATTTACAAATTTTGGCATGGAAATAACAATTGAGTTGTAAGAATTGTTGCAATTAAAATGAAAATATTGATGAATAAGCTACATTCATCATACAAATTGCAATGAATTTTTAGAATGAAGAAATGATTAATGTAGCTTGTTTATAAGGAGCACAAGATTTTGGAGGTATTTTTTTTTTTTTGATCATAAAGCCATCATATGATGACTTTAGAACAAGTATTGAATGATAAGTGACAATCATAATCATTCAAGTGAAGTTTGTTTGCAAGCAATAAATGAGTTCCATAAACATTGAAAGGAAACATACAATGAGCATAGTAGATTGTTGACGAATGTATGTGAGAAAATTAGCAATGGTTGTAGACATTCCGACAGTCAACAATAAATCTGCAAATACACACATCAATATCTTATAGATTATTGAGATCCACATGCAACGAGTTCAACGAATCATTAGCAAACACAAATGGCGGACATGTGGTAAACACAACTCACACCCATGGAGCTACCATGCAAGTAGATGCATCCATCTCCTTCAAGAAGAAGAATCAAATATGCAACAAACACAACAACTTTCTTGCAAATATAGATCAAATTGAAAAGGATAACAATATGCTTACAATCAAGTGTATGAGGCTCTCAGCAAAAGTTGAGAAAGTTTAATGTCGAACAAGGTGAAAATACCAACAAACACTCAAAATCCATACACAAGCAAGAATAGAAGATCTGCAACACATACAAGCTCTCTACAAAGACAGATGTATGTGCCACATGCCACTGATGGGTAGATGCAGAAAGACTTCAGTAAATGCAGTATCCTGAAGTCAATTTCAGTCTGTGAAGGAATACATCTACCTGTCCACTCATAACAATGACGGATGTACTATATGAACCAAGTAACTACAGCGAATACAGGTATCTACGAACAAAGGCAGGAGGCTCGTTAGTGCACTATGACCCGCCTACAAAAATCAACAAATAGTGCACGACAGTCTACCTGTACGAAGCAGTGAACAATTCCATTCAGAAGCTGCTACGTCACCGGATCTGCAACATTCGTATAAGCAGACAGAAGGCGTCTATTTAAGGAATACCCCTGCACGTGCACTATAAATTGTATACACATAGGTACACTAAAGGGGAAAGTACAATCTCACCCGCATGGGCCCCGGCGAGAGTGTTATTGGTACACACGTGACGTCTAGGGATGCTGCGCGGGTTGACAAGTGAATTCAGGCTCGAACCCGATCCTCTTATACGGATTAATAGGAGTCGACAAGGTTCGAACCAACAAATAAATATGTGGCCGTGGCGACCAGAATATTTATTTTAATACATTCATATTAGGCCTTCAATGCCTAAAATCAAAAGAATTCATTTTCAAGGGTACAAAGCCTACGAAACCCGATCCTCTATCGACAGCCCTTTAGAGTTGACAAGGTTCAATCCATAAAATGAGAATGACCCCAAACACCCCGATGATGGCCGTATTGATTGGTTATCTCAACCGGAGGGGTTCACAAATACTTTCAAATTCCATTCAAATTCCCAAAACTCCACAAAATCCAAAAAAAATCTCAAAATCCCAAAAATCCTAAAAATATTTAAAAATGAAATAAATCCATCAACGCGCTTAAAGCAAAATCCATCCGCCCTCCGCAACAGTTTGTCGAGGCGGACAAATTCAAATAAACTCTAGCTCACAAAGAGCCAAATGCCTAGTCAAAAATATCACTAGGATCCATTATCAAACAATCTATTGCTAGTAAGGACGTGGTACGTGTCCTCTAACCGGCAGTTTCGCCGCCAAATGGCACTGCAGGTAAACGGTTATGACCCGGGGCCCTCTGAACCGAGTGGTTTTGCCGCCAAATGGCACCACAGATAGCGGTTATGGCCAGAGCCAATACGCTCCTTAACAGCGTTAAATCCTTGAGATATGAATCAATAGGATATGATCGATAGGGCACAAAGCCCTCTGTTAGCTAAGGTGGATTCAAATTTGTCCCCTTAGACAAACATTCAACCCCGGTCTACAAGGTCCCCTTGGACGAAGTAACCCATGGCTGCCGACAAGGATCCTTCTGTCAGGTTGGGTCGACTACCTCCTCTGACTAAGTAGACCAGGGACCACGATGGCCCGGGATGACGGAACCATGGGATCTTGATCGGGTCCATCATTCATTCCCCCACCATCCGCTTTAAGTGCTAGATGGTGAAATTTCATATTTTAAATATCAAGCTTTTCAATCCTTTCTGAATTCCCAAATCCAAACCCAATTTCTAAATCCAATTTCTACCAATATCAAAATTCAAATCCATTGCTGCTACTATATGCCAGATACACGTATTTATATACGTATCTGATTGACGACTAGCCTTAATCGAAAGTTCTCTCTCGTGATCGAGAGGGATAATTAACTATAGGGGCTTGCGCCTATAGGAAACCAGAACTCAGTCATAAAGTCCTCACAAAATGAGGGCGAAATCTCTGGGTAGTGTCTTATCTACAAACCCATCTGCCTTCCAAAATTTACCTCGGAACTTAGTTCGTTAAAACTCCCTCGCCGAATAAGAAAAGCGAGCGGAGGCCGAGGCCGAATTTTCGGAGCCCACATGCTCTACAAAGGAGTTCTCTACGAACACATTTGACATGCTTGTAGAAGATGTACGACAAATGTGGTGGCATTCCAATCAAGGTGCTAATAAAAAAATATGAACTTCCCAAATAAATATTGGAAAGCTCTTATACCAATCAAAATGCAAGCTATAAACTACTTCCAAGGGCAACGAGAAGCTTATGATATTCAACATAATTCTCACACAAGCGACATATTTGCAAAGTAAATGAGCATGAAGGAATATAATAGCGAAGGACATGTTCACAAGCAAAGCAAGGGAGATGTAGGAGAAGCAGATTCTTTGTTATCAATGCAGACTAATGGGTAAATGAACACACAACAATCTACTTTAAAATTAGAAGAATAAATATACTACAAGACCCTTGATTTATGTATAGCCAACATGAAATCTGCAGTATTCATATCAATCGACCAATGAACTTGTATGTTAAAGATTAGAAGCCCTATTGAAGAGAATTATTAGTTGATGCAAAGACTGACATGCAACAGATACAAGCACCCGCAAACTCTTGTAGCAAGGGTATTCTAGCATCCTCGTAGTCAACATCAAGATACAAATAAGCACACTGATCTGCATGCAATCAAGGATAGAAGATCTGCAATACATACAAGTTCCCTATGAATACAAATGCTTGCACATGTGGGTAGATACAGAAAGACTTCAGTAAATGTAGTATCCTGTAGTCAATTTCAATCTGTGAACGAATATGTCTTCCTGCATACATGTAGCAGTAACGGATGCACCACGAGGACCAAAAGACAGCATTAAAACGCACAAGGACTGCAACAAATGTAAATGCCTATGGGTCCTCGTAGAAGATACATTGTAGGAGACCTACAACACGTTAAATGCCATTTATAAACAAAATACCAAATGACTGCAACAAATGCAAGTATCCATGGGCCACTGTAGAAGACTCATAGTACACCCGGTCTATTATCCACAAACAAGATACAAAGTGACTATATCAAGTGCAAGTGCTTACGAGTTATAATGGGAAACGCATCGTGCATACAACAAGCTATCTACAAGAATCTACAAATGTAAAGTAGGAGATTAGTTAGTGCACTATAATCTATATGTATAAATTATACAAGTAGTGCAAGATGTCTACCTATTCAAAACAGCAAATAACTCAATTCACAAGCTACTACAACACGCCACCGGATCCGCAACATTCATGTAAGCTGACAAAAGGCGTTTCACAAATATTTCAAGAAAGCCCCCGCACGTGCACCGTAGTTTGTATACACATAGGTACACAAGGAGTAAGTACAATTACAAACACCCGCATGAGCCCCGACGAGTATGTTGTAGGAATACATGTTACATCTAGGGATGTTGTGCAGGTTATTAAATTTGAATATGATCCTCCTAAGCAGGTAAATAAGAGTTGACAAGGTCTGATAAATAACTATAAAATGCTCCCAAACACCCGCATGGGCCCCGGCGAGCGTGTTATAAGTATACACATGACGTCTAGGGATGTTGCGCGGGTCAATAAGTGAATTCAAGTTCGAACTCAATCCTTCTATGCTGATCAATAGGAGTCGGCAGGGTTCGAATAATCAAACAAATATACGGTTACGATGATCGATATACTTATATTAATACATTCATATTAGGCCTTCAAGGCCTAACAATGAGAATTCACTAACAAAGGCATTATCGGCAAGTTGATAGGGTCGACATGGTTTAAGCTTTAAATGTAAATAACCCCAAACACTCCAATGAGGGCCACGTTGAATATAGATCTCAACCGGAGGGGTTAATTTCAAGTATTTCAAAATGTCACTCCACAAAGTCCAAAATCCAAAAATAAAAAAAAAATCCAAAAATTCTAAAATTCCAAAAAGATCATCCAAATCCCGGATATTTAAATATGAAAATAAACCATTCAAACACTTAAAGCAAAATTCATCCACCCTCCGCAACAGTTTGCCGGGGTGAACAAATATGAAAATTTACTTTAGTTCACACAGAGTTAATGCCTAGTCGAAAATATCACTAAGATCCATTCTCAAACAATCTTCTGTCAATAAGGACGTGGTACGTGTCCTCTAACCGGCAGTTTTGCCATCAAATGGCACCACATAATAAACGGTTATGACTCGAGGCCCTTTGAACCGAGTGGTTTTGCCGCCAAATGGCAACACGAAATACCGGTTATGGCCAGAGTCAATACGTTCCTTAATGGCATCAAATCATTGAGATATGAATCAATAAGATATGATCGATAGGGCACAAAGCCCTCTGTTAGCTAAGATGGGTTCAAATTTGTCCCCTTAGACAAACATTCACCCCAGGTCTATAAGGTCCCCTTGGACGAAGCAACCCATGGCTGCCGACAAGGATCCTTCTGTCAGGTTGGGTCGACTACTACCTCCTCTGACTAAGTAGACCAGGGACCATGATGGCCCGGGATGACAGAACCATGAGATCTTGATCGGGTCTATCATCCATTCCCCCACCATTCTCTTTAAGTGCAGGATGGTGCAATTTTCAATTTTAAATATCAAATATCCAAATCTTCCAAACCTTAAATTCCCAAATTCCAAATATCCATTGATGCTACTATATGCCATATAACATGTATCTCTACGTATATGATTGACGACTAGCCTTAATCGAAAGTTCTCTCTCGTGATCGGGAGGGGTAATTAACTATAGGGGCTTGCGCCTATAGGAAACCAGAACTCAGATCCTAAAGTCCTCACAAAATGAGGGCTAAATCTTTGGTTAGTGTTTTATCTACAAACCTCATATGCCTTCCAAAATTTACCCCGGAACTTAAATCCGTTAAAACTCCCCCATGAAAGAAAAGCAACATGCGGGCGAAGGCCGGGGCCGAATTTTTGGAGCCCACATCTTCAAAATCTTCTTCAATTACAACATTTTTTCTGACTCTATATATCAATTAATAATATATTCAATATAATCTAAAGCTAATTAACAAATTAATAACATAACAAAACAATTCCTTATATTCAGCTCAATGAGAATATTATGCCACAGGATCCACCTAAACCTAAGAAGATTGTTAATGCTACTTTAGACTATAATGTCTTGGTCCATCTCTGCAAGTTGTCTGCATTGCTAAGCATTTATGATGCTCTCATTATGTCTAAGGACCTTCAAGAGATGCTTATTAAAGCTTTGCAAAATGCAGAACAATATGAGGCATTCTTCGTAGACAAGGTATGAAGGAGACCTTGTACGCTCAGAATCCTCCTAAAATCACCTTTAATGATGACGATCTGCTCTTGGGAATGGCAGATCACAATCGATTGCTTCATATTACTGCGGAAAGTAACAAAACTCAAATGAACAGAATTCTAATTGATCCAAATTCCTCTGTTAATCTAATTAGCCTCAAAACCCTCAAAGGGTTAGCTCTGGATGTCCAATATTTGAACAAAAGTATAGTATTTCTGCAAAGATTCTATGAACAAGGATTAAGAATCTTGAGATTCTTGGTCTTAACTCTAAGTTTTGGGGAACTCTACACAGAGGCAAGATTTCATATAATTGATTCTAACATTTCTTTTGAGGCACTCCTCGAAAGATCGTGGCTGCATGAATATGGAATCGTGCCTTCAATATTGCACCAATGCATGAAAAGATAATCGAGATGGGGAAGAACATCGAATAGATGGTGATGAACAACCATTCTAGGTGCATGAAATTAAAATTTATGACGATACCAAGTATTTTATAACACAAAAGCCAATGATCGAGGATCTTCCAAAAAATTAAATTGCCATACTCGATAAAATAAAGCCAAAAGATTAAGGCAAGAGCAAATTGAAACAAATTATCTCGGTGCCTCATCTTGACAGTAATATTGAAGAAGAAGAAGATTTCTTTGAATTCTATAAGCATGTGATCAAGAGGAAAGGAGAAGTGAACAATCATATATTCCTTTTGATTACTAAGCTAATCAGGCAAATAAGGTACGATGCAGCTCTTCAATTAATCTGAGAAATGAGGAAGAAGAAAAATTCCTCTATCAACCTAGAAGCAATACGAAGCCGCATAATGAAGAGGATTTGGGGACCAACCCTAACTAGGAAGTAAAACAAAGTGTCAATTTTGATTATAAGGATATATGAAAGTTAGACGTCCACAAACATCATCAAAATAGTGCTCATGCCAATGGCACATTTTAAAACTTTGATTCCTCTTTGAGCACAAATGTAGAAATGTTAAAAGCATTGAATGGGGTAATGAGCGTGGAATCTTAGAAAGGCTATATTAAGTCATATTTCCCACAAAATAGAATGTGAATGGGGCGAAGAAAATCAGTGGATAATTGTCCCTCGATATCCCGCACCCCTTATGTAAAAGTTTATTAAGAAAAATATCTTCTTCGTACTGTCACGACCCGGCCCGGCTAGCCCGATTATATCGGGGCGGGAACAGACGATCGTACGGAAGAGCATAATTACATAACAAAATTTTATTTAAAACTTAAGGTTAGAACATACATATCATCCCAAAATACATGAAAGAGCCACTAATAAACTTCAAACTGAATTGTTATAAAGTGATCAACTGTCTCATAACCAATAAAACTTTCTAATTCATCATCACAACATAAACTTTCACAATTACATAAACCTCAAATTCACGAACTACACTGAAACAAATACAAAGACTCAAATTGAAAACACAAAAAGGAACCTTTCATCCTGAGGTCCCCTACGACGATACATGTAAGGTCGTCGTGCAGCCATTACTTTTCTCCTGAAAAAGATTTCCAAAACGAGGAATGAGCTAAAGCCCAGCAGGTAGTTCATAATACAATTACTTTTTATAAATTGCTGAAATAAAACTATTTTAATTAGAAACTGATTCTTTTAAACATGTCTTAAAGCAATAACATTCTCTTTTACATAAACATTTCCTTTCCTTTCTTTTCTTAATCTTATTCATATGAAATGCAAAGTGCAGAGTATGTATGCTTAATGAATCACCCGTCCCGAATGTACCCCATTTCGTACTGATCAGGTACGCAGTCAAATAGTGGCCAAATTCCTTTACCATAAGTTCATAAGAACTTTCCTTTACCATAGGTTCATAAGAACCTTCCTTTACCAATGCTCGTAAGAGCTCCTTTACCATTTGGGTACATCCGGATCAACATGCAAACATGAAAGGTTACTATTCCCTTAATTCTTTCTTTTTTTTAATAAAATTTCTTTCATAAACTTTTATATAAATTTCATGCCCAAATATGTCCCTTTATATGATTCGTATGCATAACAAAAGATGAAATCAAATAAAAGACATAAACTTACAAAAGTTACTGAATTTAAAACATAATTCAATTGAATAAAAACATGAATTATAAATGAACTAAAGAATTAAAGCATTTATAATTTTAACTGTTTCTGAACACCTACCTCAAATTTAAGCACAATTCGTCGCTTCAACAAGGTCTTTCCTCCTTAACGATTAGAACCTATAGATGTTTCCAAAAAGACATATCATTAAAACCAATCATATTTTCCTTAACGTTTTTATACGACATTTAATAAATATTTAATTAAATAAATATTTATTTTCGGATTAATTAAAATACCTAAATTTTGAAAATTCATAAATCTTCTATTTCATCCAAACATTGATTCTAAATTGATCATTAACATATAATAATAATAAAAATAATAATTTTTCGGATTAAAATAATCCTAAAAATTAAGAAAATTAATTTTTTTCTAAAATATCAAAAATTTTATCATTAAAACATTTCTTATACCTTAAGGAACAAGAATTGTAAAAAAGATTTTTTCTTAAAATCATAGATTAGGAAAAACCCTAATTTTTACAAATCTCCAAATATTCTTCCAAAAATATCGTTTTTCTACGGCTAACATGCTTCCCTAATCATTTCCTAAAGGTTTCTTAAAGAAATTTTGGAAGAAAACTATTTTTAGGAAAAACCCTAGAAATTTTTCCTTCTCAAAAATCTAAGGATCCAAAAAGTTTCGTTTGAAAAGAATCATACCGGAGTAATCCCTCTCGTCGTCCTCTTCGATTTGACGTAAAGTTCTTGCCGGAAGATCGCCGCCGCCGGAACGCCCTCGCGGAAGCCACGCCGTCCGCCTGTCCGCCCTTTCTTCCGCTCGGTTTGTCTCTCACGCGTGAAATGAGAGGGGAGGAGGGATCGGTTATGCCTAATAAGAGAATTTGGGTTTGCTAATTACCATACTACCCTCACTTAAATGGATTTGGCCTTAATACAAATGAGGGGTAAAGTTGGCATTTAGGGACTTCTAAAATTAATAACTCCAAAATTAGGCAAAATTGGGCATAACTTCTATATACTAAAACGATCAGAATTTCGCGTAGGATTTTCTAAAATTAATTTCGTTGCATTCCGATAACCTTGAAAATCTCACTTAAATTCTCGTCGCGGCGCTTTAAAAAGCGTGCTAAGCCTAAAATAAGATTTTCGGGTTTTACAATTCTCCCTCCCTTATAAAAATTTCGTCCTCGAAATTAAAAGGAAACTAAAAGCAGTAAATCCATACCTTAGTCAAAAAGGTGAGGGTAGAACTCCCTCATCTCTGACTCCTTCTCCCAAGTGGCATCTTTCTCAGAACTGTGCTTCCAAAGCACCTTAACAAAAGGAATTGCTCTGCTCCTCAACTGCTTAACCTCAAAGTCAAGAATCTTCTCTGGTTCATTAACAAAAGTCAAGTCAGGTTGAATGTCTACCACATCTGTACTAATCCTCTGAGTCTCATCTGAAATATATTTCCTTAAGGAGGAAATATGAAACACATTTTGTACTCCACTCATATGTGCTGGTAGAATCAACCTGTAAGCCACCTTTCCAATCCTTTCTAAAATCTCAAAAGGGCCTACAAATCTGGGACTTAATTTTCCTGCTTTGCCAAATCTCTTCACTCCCTTCATTGGACTGACTTTGAGAAATACAAACTCTCCTACATCAAATTCAACTGATCGGTGCTTGGCATCATAATATTTCTTCTGTCTGTCCTGCACTGCCCTCAATCTATCTCTGATCAATCTAATATTTTCTGTAGCATCATCAACCAAATCAGCACCAATTACCTTTCTTTCTCCTGTCTCAGCCCAATTTAAAGGTGTCCTACACCTTCTCCCATATAAAGCCTCGTATGGAGCCATACCGATACTTGCTTGGAAGCTATTGTTGTAGGCAAATTCAATTAAAGGCACATATACCTCCCACTTACCACCATAATCCAGAACACATAATCTCAGCAAATCTTCTAAGGTCTGGATTGTTCTTTCTGACTGTCCATCTGTCTGAGGGTGGAAAGCTGTACTAAAAGTAAGCCTGGTGCCCAAAGCTTCATGGACTTTCTTCCAAAATCTGGAAGTAAATCTCCCATCTCTGTCTGACACAATAGTCTTCGGTACTCCATGTAATCTAACAATCTGATCAACATACAGGCTTGCCAATTTTTCAACTGGATCAGACTGTTTGATAGGTATAAAATGTGCAGACTTAGTCAACCTATCAATAATCACCCATAAAGTATCATTTCCTCTTCTGGATCTAGGTAAGCCAACCACAAAATCCATAGTAATGTCTTCCCATTTTCACTCTGGTATGGGTAAGGGCTGTAGATATCCTCCTGGCTTCTGGTGCTCAGCTTTAACCATCTGACATGAAATACATTTGGATACTGTATCTGCTACACTTTTCTTCATTCCTGGCCACCAAAACACCTCCTTCAAATCCTGATACATCTTATTACTGCCTGGGTGAATGGTGTAACTGGAGTAATGAGCTTCTTGAAGAACTTCCTTTCTCAAATCATCCACATCTGGAATGCACAATCTGCCCTTATATCTAAGCAATCCCTCACCATCAAGCTCAAAATCTTCAATGTGTCCCACACTAACCATATCCAGTATCTTCTTAAAATCTGCATCAAGTGGCAAAGCTTCTCGTACCCTTTCTGGAAATGTTGACATAATTATAGTCTGATTCAACCTTATAATTTCTGCATCATTGGACTGAACCACTGAAATCTCCAACTTCTCCAAATCTCTTATCAACTCCTGCTGCTGTGTAATCATCCAGTTTGCACTACATGAATTCTTTCTGCTCAAAGCATCAGCAACCACATTTGCTTTGCCCGGGTGATACTGAATATCCAACTCATAATCCTTTATGAGTTTCTAGCCATCTCCTCTGTCTTAGATTCAGTTCCTTCTGAGTGAAGATATACTTCAAACTCTGGTGGTCAGTAAAAACTTCACATCTAACTCCATACAAGTAATGCCTCCAGATTTTCAAGGCAAAAAAAACTACTGCTGCTAACTCCAGATCGTGGGTTGGGTAATTCCTCTCATGATTCTTCAATTGCCTAGAAGCATAGGCAATGACTCTCTCATTCTGCATCAGTACACAACCCAACCCTTTATGTGAGGCATCACTGTAAAGCTGAAACCCATCTGTCCCTGAGGGAATAGTCAACACTGGAGCAGTTATCAAACACTGCTTCAACCTCTGAAAAGCTTCCTCACACTGAGCTGTCCAATCAAACTTCACTGCTTTTTGAGTCAATCTGGATAGTGGCATTGCTATCTGTGAAAATCCCTCAACAAACCTCCTGTAGTAACCTGCCAATCCCAAAAAGCTCCTAACCTCAGTCACTGTAGCAGGTCTTGGCCAGTCTGCTATTGCTTGCACCTTATACTGATCCACAGATATCTTCCCCTCAGAAATCACATGCCCCAAGAATTTAACACTCTTCAACCAAAACTCGCATTTGGAGAATTTAGCATACAAGTCATTATCTTTTAAGGTATACAATACTGACCTTAAATGATTTGCATGCATCCCTTCATCTGGGGAGTACACAAGTATATCATCTATGAATACAATCACGAATAGATCTAAAGAAGGCTGAAAGATTCTATTCATGAGATCCATAAATACTGCAGGGGCATTTGTCAAACCAAAGGGCATTACTACAAACTCATAATGCCCATATCTGGTACTGAAAGCAGTCTTTGCAATGTCCTCCTCTCTAATTCTGAGCTGATGATACCCTGACCTCAAGTCAATCTTAGAAAACACTGAAGCACCCTCCAACTGATCAAACAAATCATCTATTCTGGGAAGAGGATACTTGTTCTTCACTGTCAACTTGTTCAGCTCTCTGTAAACTATACAAAGTCTCAGGCTTCCATCCTTCTTCTTCACAAATAATACAGGAGCACCCCAAGGAGAGGTACTAGGTCGGATGAAACCCTTCTCAAGCAACTCTTCCAGTTGCTCCTTCAACTCCTTAAGCTCCTTAATCGCTATTCTGTAAGGAGCTCTAGCAACAGGTTCAGCTCCTGCCACTAACTCAATAGAGAAATCTATTTCTCTACTTGGAGGTAAACCAGGTAGATCATCTGAAAACACTTCTGGGAATTCCTGAACAATTGGAATATCCTTAAGCTCTCTTTCTTCCTTCTTCTCCTCCTTAACATAAGCCAAGAAGCCTTCACAACCTTTCTTTAACATCTGAAAGGCCTTCAAGGACGACACAATTACTGCAGTTACTCCTCTATCTCCTTGAAATTTGAACTTCTCCTCTCCTGGCAAACAGAATTTAACCTCCTTCTTGTTACAATCTATAGTCACGAAATGGCAAGATAACCAATCCATGCCTAAGATTGCATCAAACTCAAACAGAGGCAAAACAATCAGATCTGCTTCTAAACTCTTATCACAAATCTTCAAATTTACTTGACATTTCTGATTAGCTTCCATATGATTCCCATTAGGCATCAAGACTGATAGAGACTTCAACATAAAGGTAGGAATCAATTTAGCAGATCTAACAAACTCTTCTGAAATAAAAGAGTGTGACGCTCCAGTATCAAAGAGGATTCTAACGGGTCTATCACACATAAGGATTGTCTCTAAACATGAACAGGTGCAACATTCATTACAAAACATAATACTATTGATTGGTTCATTTCATTTTCATTTATTGTCCATTCAATTTCAATTTCAATTTCAATTTCATAAAAAAAAAATTTCATTGCAATTATTTAAACTACGCACCTGTAACCACATCAGGAGACCCCTTAGCTTCTTGCTGGGACAGTCCATAGACTCGTGGCTGAACATTCTGGCGAGTCTGGCCTTGGGAAGGAACAGAAGCTGTAGACTCCACAGCTCTTGGTCTACCAGCTGTCCTCTGAGTGTTGTTGCCTGACCTCACCTCTGAAGCAGATCTCTGTCCCAAAAGAGGGCAAGACTTCGCCATGTGTCCAGGCTGATGGCACCAGTAACAAGTATTAGTGCCTGAGAGGCACTCTCCCTTATGCACTCTCCCACATTTACTGCATAAGGTAGCAGTTGAAGCACTGCTATCAGAATCACTGGACCTGGGCTTCTTCCAAGTAGAAGCCCCTGACTGAGTAAACTGGGAAGGCTTTGATCTGCCCTCCATCTTTCTCTTCTGAAAATCTCTCCTTTTCTGTGTTGCTTGCATGTCCATCTCAATCCTTCTGGCTCTTTCCACTAAAGTAGGGTAATCCTCAATTCCAAAAGGCACAAGAGGCTGCCTTATCATGTCCTTCAACCCATTTAGAAAGCGGTTGCACTTCTCTTCAGCATTGGGTATCAGGTGAGGTGCATACCTGGATAACATCGTGAACTCTGCCTCATACTGAGAAACAGATCGATCTCCCTGAATCAATCTGTTGAACTTATCCTGCATCTGTCTCCTGGCGGTCGCAGGTACATACCAATCTCTGAATGCCTTTACAAACTCCTCCCAGGAAACTTGGCTGCTGGGTCTTCCTCCAAAGGTCTCTTCTAATTGACTCCTCCACCACCTCTCAGCCTCGCCATCAAAGGCATAAGCAGCCAATGTCACCCTCTTTTCCTCAGGGCAAAACATGCCCTCCAGGATCTTCTCAATACGCATTAGCCAGTCTTCAGCTTCTATAGGTCCACCACTTGAGAACAGTGGAGGTTTCATATCCTGAAACAACTTCAGGCTCTTATCCATAGGCCGACCTCCACCTCCACTACCACTTCCCTGATTTTGGGAAGTCCTAATCATCTGAGTCATTGCTTCCATCATCTGATTGAATGACTCCATGCTATTGTTTCTCTGAGGTTCTGCTACATTTGGTAGCTCCCTTCCTTCCTCCATATTAATGCCATCAGTGGCATTCTGCTCAGGATCCATACTCCTGAGATAAAACACATCAATCATAAGGCGCATAATTCATAAAATTACACTTCCTATATATTCTAGGACTCAATTAATCATCCTATAGGCTCTTTCATTGATCAGTATTAAACCTTTGCTCTGATACCACTCTTGTCACGACCCGGCCCGGCTAGCTCGATTATATCGGGGCGGGAACAGACGATCGTACGGAAGAGCATAATTACATAACAAAATTTTATTTAAAACTTAAGGTTAGAACATACATATCATCCCAAAATACATGAAAGAGCCACTAATAAACTTCAAACTGAATTGTTATAAAGTGATCAACTGTCTCATAACCAATAAAACTTTCTAATTCATCATCACAACATAAACTTTCACAATTACATAAACCTCAAATTCACGAACTACACTGAAACAAATACAAAGACTCAAATTGAAAACACAAAAAGGAACCTTTCATCCTGAGGTCCCCTACGACGATACATGTAAGGTCGTCGTGCAGCCATTACTTTTCTCCTGAAAAAGATTTCCAAAACGAGGAATGAGCTAAAGCCCAGCAGGTAGTTCATAATACAATTAACTTTATAATTGCTGAAATAAAACTATTTTAATTAGAAACTGATTCTTTAAACATGTCTTAAAGCAATAACATTCTCTTTTACATAAACATTTCCTTTCCTTTCTTTTCTTAATCTTATTCATATGAAATGCAAAGTGCAGAGTATGTATGCTTAATGAATCACCCGTCCCGAATGTACCCCATTTCGTACTGATCAGGTACGCAGTCAAATAGTGGCCAAATTCCTTTACCATAAGTTCATAAGAACTTTCCTTTACCATAGGTTCATAAGAACCTTCCTTTACCAATGCTCGTAAGAGCTCCTTTACCATTTGGGTACATCCGGATCAACATGCAAACATGAAAGGTTACTATTCCCTTAATTCTTTCTTTTTTTTAATAAAATTTCTTTCATAAACTTTCATATAAATTTCATGCCCAAATATGTCCCTTTATATGATTCGTATGCATAACAAAAGATGAAATCAAATAAAAGACATAAACTTACAAAAGTTACTGAATTTAAAACATAATTCAATTGAATAAAAACATGAATTATAAATGAACTAAAGAATTAAAGCATTTATAATTTTAACTGTTTCTGAACACCTACCTCAAATTTAAGCACAATTCGTCGCTTCAACAAGGTCTTTCCTCCTTAACGATTAGAACCTATAGATGTTTCCAAAAAGACATATCATTAAACCAATCATATTTTCCTTAACGTTTTTATACGACATTTAATAAATATTTAATTAAATAAATATTTATTTTCGGATTAATTAAATACCTAAATTTTGAAAATTCATAAATCTTCTATTTCATCCAAACATTGATTCTAAATTGATCATTAACATATAATAATAATAAAATAATAATTTTCGGATTAAAATAATCCTAAAAATTAAGAAAATTAATTTTTTTCTAAAATTTTAAAAATTTTATCATTAAAACATTTCTTATACCTTAAGGAACAAGAATTGTAAAAAAGATTTTTCTTAAAATCATAGATTAGGAAAAACCCTAATTTACAAATCTCCAAATATTCTTCCAAAAATATCGTTTCTACGGCTAACATGCTTCCCTAATCATTTCCTAAAGGTTTCTTAAAGAAATTTTGGAAGAAAACTATTTTTAGGAAAAACCCTAGAAATTTCCTTCTCAAAAATCTAAGGATCCAAAAAGTTTCGTTTGAAAAGAATCATACCGGAGTAATCCTCTCGTCGTCCTCTTCGATTTGACGTAAAGTTCTTGCCGGAAGATCGCCGCCGGAACGCCCTCGCGGAAGCCACGCCGTCCGCCTGTCCGCCCTTTCTTCCGCTCGGTTTGTCTCTCACGCGTGAAATGAGAGGGGAGGAGGGATCGGTTATGCCTAATAAGAGAATTTGGGTTTGCTAATTACCATACTACCCTCACTTAAATGGATTTGGCCTTAATACAAATGAGGGGTAAAGTTGGCATTTAGGGACTTCTAAAATTAATAATTCCAAAATTAGGCAAAATTGGGCATAACTTCTATATACTAAAACGATCAGAATTTCGCGTAGGATTTTCTAAAATTAATTTCGTTGCATTCCGATAACCTTGAAAATCTCACTTAAATTCTCGTCGCGGCGCTTTAAAAAACGTGCTAAGCCTAAAATAAGATTTTCGGGTTTTACACGTACAAACAAACAAACGAGTTCGTTATTTCAGGAATCTCTGGTATAATAAACATATGCAGAGGTCTATTAGAAATGGTTTATATACGACATGAGGTCTTGGATATGCTCGGCGTTCATATCTTGAGTATGCCCATCATTCATATCTCAAGTACGCAACATCCTACAATATTACAGATAAGGATGAAGAGGCACCTGAGTTCGAAATACAAGTTGAAGATCTAATCATGGATTTGAAAGAAGCCCCAAGAGAATATGAAGAGGTGGCACTATAGATGAACTCAAAGAGGTGAGTTTGGGTACTAAAGAATATCCAAAATCAACATTTCTCAATTTAAATCTTCCATATGATAAAGTAGAAGAACTAAAAATGTTACTTCTCGAATGTAAAGATTGTTTCGCATGGAACTACATCGAGATGTCTGGTTTATCACCAGAGATGGCAGTGCACAAGCTCTCCATCAATACTAAAATGTCGCCTGTCAAGCAAGCACCTAGGCAAATGCGACTTAAGATTGAAGAACAAGTCGTTGCTAAGTCAAAAAAACTCATACAAGCCGCTTCATTTGGGAAGAAAAATATGCTGACTGGATCACTAACATTGTCCTAGTAAGGAAAAAGAATGGTCAAGTCCATGTTTGGATTGATTACCGAGATTTGAACTAGGAATGCCCAAAAGACAATTTTCCATTGCCTAATGTAGAGTTTATGGTTGATAATACATTGAACCATGACATGTTCTTATTCATGGATAGATCTTTCGACTACAATCAAATGAAAATGGATCCCAAAGATGAAATGCACACTTCGTTCCGAACTCCTATTGGTATACAATGTTACAAGGTTATGCCGTTCGGTTTGAAAAATGCTGGGGCTGCCTATCATAAGGCGATGACTCGAATCTTTGATGATTTGATTCTCAAACATTTTGAATGTTATGTTGATGATCTAGTTGTAAAAAGTAGAGTTCAACATGAACATATAAATGATCTCAAAATTGTATTTGAAAGAATTCACAAATTTAATTTGAAAATGAGTCCACTTAAATGTGCTTTTGGTGTTTCATCCGAAAGAAATAATTGGACTGTAGTAAGATAGATACTAAGATACATAAAGGGCTCTTTAAATCTTGGAATACTTTATGATCGTGGAGGTAAGACTGCTGAAGTTCTTTCAGGTTTCACATATTCAAATTTTGTTGGATGCTTAGATACTAGAAGATCAATTTCTGGATACATATTTATAGTATGGTAGAATAGTTAGCTGGAAATCATCTTTTCAACACTTAGTTGCATTGCCCACAATTGAGGCCGAGTTTATGGCTGCCACCGAGGCAATCAATGAAGGTCTTTGGCTGCAAGGTCTTCTAAAGGAACTTTGTTTCCCGCTAGGAACATTTACATTATATTGTAATAATCAAAGTGACATTCATCTCATGAAAAATTCTGCTTTTCCTGAAAGATCCAATCATATTGATGTGAAGCTTCATTTTTCATCAGAGATGCCATTGCTAATGATAATGTTGTTGAAAAGATAGTATCTAAACTAGATAATGCAGATGCAATGACTAAGAGTTTGCCAATTGCTAAATTTAATTTTTGTTTGAAATCTGCCAATTGTTGCATCATTGAATATTATATAAACAAAGATCAAGGTGGAGATTGTTAACTTGTGATCTTCATTTAGATTCAACAATCTGATTCTTAAGGGAATTGTCATATGTCTCAGTTTGTTCTCGTTATTTGCGAGTTTACTGATTGTTTGTAATTATGTTTTCTGGCTTATACTAGGAGCCAGGAATCTAACATGTTAGAGAAGTCAGTTTTCTGTTAATATGCATTACTAGCTTATAAAAGAAGCCAGAGACCAATGTTATGTTTTTTGGTGGGCTTATGCAAATTTTCTTAGCTGATATGATAAAATGCATATATAGGTCTGTGTAATGTGCTATTAGCCTATTAGGGGCATCTTAGAAAGCTGAGTAGATCAAAGGGATCAAAGAGAGAGAAAAAATTGTGCAAGGGTTTTTCAAGAAATAAAATTTTCTTTTCCTCTTGCTTCTGCATTTGTAGTTATTAGCCGTGCTTGTGCTCTGTTAACAGATGGTTCTGATTGATTCATTGAATCAAGAAGCTGCATTTGCAGATTGTTATCACAACACAGATTGTTATTTCAACCACTAAATTACTATCCTTTAGCCTTTAAAAACTAAGCTTAAGCTTTAATAAAAAAAAAGATTAACTATGTGATGCAAATAGCAAGTGTGTTTTAGAATATAAGGTGAGTTGATTCTTATTTGGAAAATTCCATGTAAACTCCATTAAATATATAGCCCGAAGAGAAATCCCATGTAATATATAGGTTATCATTTTTTTTTTATGCACAATTATTAATCTCAAACAATGCAATCAATGGATGGAAATCAAATAAAGCAATGGGTTATATCATACAATCTGACATTTATCTATGATTATAAAGTTATTTTTCCCTTAAATTTAAAGTTCTAATTGTTGACCGAATAAGCCGATGTGTTATAGTGCTAATTGTTATTGGTTTGATGATAATAATTATTGTATGTTTAAATTTTTTTTATTTATAATTCAATTAAAGGGAAATCATATAGATGATGATGGTGTCCATTGGACTAGCTTGGAGCACCTACTATTTGGAGGAGTGCTTAACATATTCAGTTCAAATGATTTAAGTGCAAGATCCTGATTCCAGTGTTAATTAGTTTAGTGAGTATGTTTAGAATATTATTCATTGTTAACTATCGAATAGGATTTACTAAGGTCTCAAGGATGATGAAGATAACCCTAAAAAGAACTTGATTTTTGTTAAAATTTATCTAAGTTTAATATGCTAACTCTGCTGTTGCAAATTTGACTTTGTTGTTAAAGCGTATTTTTCTTATCATCAACCCTGAAGGATATTCGATCTTGGATATTATAATTTCTTTCTTTAGTCTGGCTCAGTTAAAAAAAAAAGGGGGGTTTTGCGGAAAGTTCTTTAGTTTTGTGTGATGCTTAAGTGGTTCAATCTAAATATTTTGCAGAATCTTCTTCACGTTAAGGAGGAGAAGGTTCCCAATAATTTTGGAGGCATTAGATATCTAGGATTCGAAAGGCTTACATTTGTGCCAATCCAGGTATTCTCAGCATATTTCTTTATTTTGCATTTCCACCGTTTGCAGTTACCTGGTTTATGCTAATTAAACTGCTTAAACGTTATGAACTAATTTAGGATGGTTTTTCATTTCTTTTTCTAGATGGATTTGAGAAGAGCTTATATATTTAATAGGTTTTCTAACTATGAAGACAATGCCTCTTAGATCTAATTTTGATTTTTTAGTAAATATTTGATTAAATCAATTCGTGCAAGGGAAAGCAATTTATAAGTTGTGCATTCATCCAGAACGATTACCATGTTATTTCAAATCATTAGATTGACACATTTTGGTTGGCATAGCTTTGCAGGAATGTTCAAATCATTTTTATCGCCTTTTCAATTTCAATACAATAATCATTGTTTTTTTGGCACAGCTTTAGCAGTTGTAATCATACACGAATGATTTGCTGTTATGATCATTTAGCGTTAATATTACCGGACTTCCCAAATTCTAATATATATTTAATTAAGCTTATCAATCATTTTATTTAGACAAAATTAAGCTTTAATAATATTTTACATCTCAGATATAATTTCTATATAACTATTGTCCAAATTACTTCCTTTCTAAAATTTAGAGTTTATAAAAAAAAAATCATTCTGAATTAGAACTCTACCCTTGTTGCATCTTTCTCTAATTTGGCTAGATCTCACACGACATATCACTTGTTCGTTCTGTTTCTCTCTCCTTACTCCATATCACAATTTTATAAGGCCAGAATGAAACACGAATCCTTCAATGTCTCCCCTTCTATATCTCATAATTAAAAGAATGAAACCCAACCCTTAGGCCTCCCTCTCTTTTGCTCTCGCAATGTTTGTCGCTCATACCAGTTTTTTGCCACCACTTGACCTGAAGATCGTGAACAATCCTACTTCCCCTGCTCAGTTGCTTATAGGCAAGGTTTAAAATTGCGCAATTGAGTATTGAGACATTTTTTGTTCGTGAGATGAGGCATAAGCCTTAAGGCGTTTTGAGGTATAAGACTCAAAATCTAAAAATTGCGTAAAGTCAAAATAAAAGTTAAAATTGTTTTTTATATAATATCCAAATAATATGTTAAAAAATGACATATTAACTTTTTATTGAACTCAGAAGTAACAAATTTACATATATATATGAAACAAAAAATTGTATAAGATATAAAGTGTTAAGTAACAAATTATGTGAAATAGAATTAAAATCAAAATATTAGAGGAACAAAATAACATAAAATATATGAATTGTATTAAAGTGTCATATAACATCAAGTTTAACTTTAAATTTTTCTTTCTCAATTGTCTACTCATCTACATTTAATTCCTAAAAAAAAGCTCAAATAATTGACTGCAACTTAAAATTATATATATATATATATATATATATATATATATAGAGAGAGAGAGAGAGAGAGAGAGAGGCGTATGCCTCATGCCAGCGAGGCGAGGCGTGCCTCAATGTGGGCCTCATCCAAGATGAGGCGTAAGCCTCTTAAAAAAAGCTCAAGGCGCCTCAATGTGGGCCTCATCCAAGATGAGGCGTAAGCCTCTTAAAAAAAGCTCAAGGCGTAAGCCTTGAGGCATTTTTTACTTGAATTGTGCGCCTCTAGGCGAGCCTCATATTGTGCATTTTAAACAATGCTTATAGGTTATCTCTCTCCCTCAATGTCATGCTCGCTCAATTGTCGCACACTTCGATCTCCTTTGCTAGCTCTCTCAGTTACCCTCTGCTCCCTTTCCTCATTTCTCACTATTAAGGAGCGAAGCTTTTACATCTTTCACACTTTGGAACCAATACAATCCGTTCGTTGTCTTTTTTGTTCAGGAATATTACACAACTAGCCTCAATTAATTTCATTCATCAATCAATAATAATCAATTATAAGTCATGTTTTATAGAAATAATGTTATAAAGTTAATGCAAAATAATTTAACTTCAAATACAATCCCATATAAAATGAAAATTAAAAATATAATCCATAAGAAGATAAGGGAACATAATAAAATAAATCAAATTAAAAGTAAGGAAAATTCAACCAAAAATAAATATGAGTTTGAAAGCCTTGAAATCTTGTCCGGTTCAGTTCCATTGTAGCTTCATTTGACTCATTTTAGCTTTCATACGAGAAGCTTGTATTTTGCAGGTTAATTTGGTTAAATAATCAGCCAGTTTATACTACTTCAAAAACTTATTTGTCTTTTTATAAATAGCTTGGATGGTAATATGAATGGTTTCCTCTCTAATTAGTCAACAGATTTACATGCGAATATTATATTACTTCTACAGAATTCTGGGAAGTATTTTGATATTACAAATGTTGCTTCTTATACTTGTGTTGAAATCATAAGCTCGTGTTTGAATGAACATTTCTATCTCTAACCAAACACAAGCACTCACGCACAATAAGAACACAAATATCATTTTGAAATAGGTCATGAACTTCCATTAATTGTGCATAAAATTTCACCGAAGATTTGATGACTAGTGAAAAATCACACAAAAATAAGGCGATGTTCATTTTTTTTTAATTAGGGGGATTTGCGTACAAAACTTATAAAACTATTATATTTACATGTCCAATGCCTAAAGCTTATGATTTAATAAACTACTACCCCGTTAACTTTCGTCTCATGGAACTCATTTCTTAGCTTGCTCCTACTAAATCTTGAAATCATTGACAACAAAGAGGTGGGGAAGTTATGATGGGATTATGTTAGGGATAGGGCATCTTTCTTCCTCTTCTCTATTAGTTGTTATTAGAGCTGACATTAGTACACCCTATCCGCTTAACTTTTCTCTCATCATTACCTACTCATCAACTTTTGATGATACATGGAACCCTTCATTGAAGCACTTTTTGTCGTAGATTCATGTACTCATCTTAGCCATTGGTGCATGAATTGCTTATTTGTGAAACTCCGACCATCCACAATAATTAAGCTGTTGATCGCCTGCAATAGCCCATTAATACTAATCTACGACGCCTCCCTTGCAACCCATCACCCTCTAGCCTCTCTCTTGCATGAAACCATAACATACTTGCGTAACAGGCCACCACAATCTACGTTTATAATGATTGCAATATTCCGCCATTGGCACCCTATCCCACGCATTTTCATCATTCTCAAACCATTGCATACTAAAATATGTGCTCCGTTGCAGCGTACCTGGCATTGATCACCTCCTAGAGAATCTAGGGGGGAGAGATTAATAGAGGTGGAGGTAGTAGTCCGGAGCTGTTAATGAAATAAAAATCTGTTTCTAAATTATTAAAAATACCTAAAGTTATTTCTAGTGTTTTTTAAAACAGAACAATTTGTTTTTAAAAATGAAAACTAAAAATAAATAAACAAACATGGTTGTCATCTTGTTAACTTTTTTTAGGATATAACAAACAGAAAAGCTAAAAAAAAAGTGATCCCCAATAGAGCCTAAGTTGTATCTTTTTTAATGGAATCATAAATTGGCTCTGAATCTGATATAAACTGATTTTGAAGAATAGAATGAATTACTTCCATGCATGGATACAAACCACCTATTTAAAATGCAATAAATGCATGGTTAATTATGCTCTCTTCTAATTCAACCCTGCTGAAGGGCATGGATGATCTTGATTTCCGTAGGCTTGGAAATAAATACCTTGAGGATAATATGCAGACTCTAATACGAAAAAAAAAATGGTATGACTTATGCATTACCTAATTGTTGCATATTCCGTATAAATTGGTCAAATTTATGCTGTCAGTAGAAGAGAAATGTTAATGTTCTTGACACCGACTCATAAATATGAGTACCTTTTGTTTGCTGCATCTATCCAAGATTTCTTCTTATTTGCTTTCACTGGAATGGCCATCCACTGCAAGTTCAAAGTCTATTTCTGCAATTATTGTATGATTTAGCATAAAGCATGCAATGAAAATGTGAAAGGTATAGTTCTTTTTTTTTGTTGTGGAACTCCCGCTTTATAAATGAAATTGAGACAACTAATTACCATGTATACTTTAGATCTTATCTTAGAGCATCAGATTTTTCCGCGCTTGACTTTTTAGAAAATTATAAAGCAAGAAAAATTTAACAGCAAATGGAAACTCCAAGGATAAATCAAAGCTTAGGGTGCCTTTGAGTGAGTTGCCTTTCCTACTTTGAATTATATGGATCAAAATAATACAATTTCTAACTTCTCACCTTCAATATCTTTGTTTATTTAAATATTCTGTCTACTTTTTTTATCCTATTACTTGATTTTTTTTTTTTAGTTACATTGGTACCATTTTTGTTCTCTTTGTCAGAGTAAGCTAGTTGATTGCTCATTGCTGTCTTTTGCGGAGACCAAATGGTATAATGAATATCATTCAGAAGTTTGGGAAAAGGTCAGTTCGATACTTTTCAATGAGTGATATCTTATTTATTTTTAGTTCAAAGTGCCCAAAATTTTATTAAAAAGAGTTAGGTTGTTTGATTCATGTACGGTAACTGCAGTCATGTACACTAAATTATATTCCTTTACTTTAGAAAGGCATTTCTTGCAGTGGCTTTTTCAACGTTATACCACAAATTTGGACTTTTCCTTTGGAAAAGGATGCGCTATGTTAAGGTAGGAAAGTTCGGCAATCATCAATCTTCATCTTCGATGGTAGCAACTCCATAAGAAATTCTCATTCATTCATCTAGTTTTTAAGGATGTAAGCACAAAGTTGAACTAAAATCTGCGACATAACAGTAATTTTGGATCCAATGTGATGTTCATCCTACTTTACAAAAGAGAAAATAAGCTAAACCAAAACCAAACTGACTTTAAAGCAATTCTTCATTGGTTCATATGCTAATGTAGTGGAGATAGGGGTGTAAACGAGCGAGTCGAGCTCGAGTCAGGGGGTGTTCGAGCTCGACTCGTAAGCCAAATATCGAGCTTGAACTCGAGCTCGAACTCGAGTCGAGCTCAAAAGTCGAGCTCGAGCTCGACTCGCGATACTGTAACGAGCCATCGAGCTGCTCGTCGAGCCGTTTGTCTAGCTTTCCCGCCCGGCCTTTTGTTTTCCCGCCCAGTTTTACCATGGTATTAGACACCTACTGCATTCAAAAAAAAAAAAAACAGCTATTGCATTGGGAGAAAAAAAAAGCTGCTGCAGCATTTATTATGCTTCTTATTATATTATTTAGATGGCAAAAAAGCTGCCAGCATTTATTACTATTTGTTAGAGTAGACATTTGAGAGAATACTTTTTGAAATTTTTTGAATTTTTATATAAAACTGCCGGTCTTGGTGGAAAAAAACTGACATCAAAGTTTTTTTTTTTTAAATTGGCTCAAAATATTATTTTCGAGCCGGCTCACGAGCTCACGAGCCGAGCCGGCTCAAGCTCGAACTCGAGCTCGTTTACGAAACGAGCTTGAACTCGAGCTCGAGCTCGACTCGTGAGCTCGATAAGCTCGGCTCGCGAGCCTATAAACGAGCCGAGCTCGAGCCGGCTCGGCTCACTTACACCCCTAAGTGGAGAACACCATTGCAACATCACAAATGAGCATCATACTGACACCGCAGAATTTCATTTTTGAATGATGTCAATGTTCCCTCTTAGTGTGGTGAAATAAACCATGCAGCAAACACAAACAAGAAAGTGAAATGTAGTGAAAAGAAAAACACCAGGGTTTAACATAAAAAAATCCGAATCTGGGAAAAAATCACGGAGCCAGATGCACAAAGAAATTCACTATGAAAATTTAGGAGGAATAATGCAGATCTCTTTTCTCTCTATCTCCTTTTGTCACTCTTCACTCTTGCGCCATTCTCTTACAAGAATTAACAAAGAGATACACAATAATACCACCAATGGATGCAACTCTTCATGAAAAATTAGAAAGAAAATTGTCCAGCTCGCCTCGTAGCACTGTGGTGCTAGATTTGGAGCGTCGTTGCGCTCCACTCTTTATCCCCAATCTACTTAACAGCGCCAAAATGCTTTGCTCTCTGTCCCTTGCCTGAGTCGTAGCGCCACAGTGCTATACGATTGCACGACTGTGATGGTGACTGGGTTCAAAGGCTTGGCGAAGATCAGACGAAGGTGTGGAAGGATCGAAAGTCTAGATCGGAGCGTGATGTGGCCGGTTTCAGCACAACAGGTAGGTGGGCTATGGCTTTGACATTGAATTAGAACGGGAGGTTAGGGCTCGGTTTTGGCAGGCGTTCGACAACAGACGAGGAAGATCGAGTTGAGCGACGAGTAGGGCCAGGATCATGAGTTGCTTGCAGTTGGTGGATGAAGATGGTCATCTGTAGGGACTAAGTAGACCAAGGACCACAGAACCATGTGATCTTGATCGAGCTCGCCCACCATCTACTTTAAAGTTCAAGATGGCGAAATTTTCAATTTTAAATATTAAATTCTCACATACCTAAGCACTGATGCTACTTACGTTAGATACCACATATCTGTTTGAAGACTGGCCTTAATCGAAAGTTCTCTCTTGTTATACATAGGAGTAATTAATTATAGGGGATTGCGCCTATAAGAAACCAGAACTCATATCATAAAGTCCTTGCAAAATGAAGGTGAGATCTCTGGGCAGTACCTTATTTAAAATTCAATATGCCTTCTGAAAATTTATCCCGGAACATACTCGTTAAAACTCTCCTCGACGACCTGAAAGAAAGAGGGTCCGTAGAGAGGCCGCAAATTTTTAGAGCCCACAGTAGCGAACATAAACAAGAAAGAGACAATGCGACGAAAAGAAAGAATACAAGGATTTAACGTGAAAAAAATCATGGATCCACACCACACCAAGAAATTTATTATGAAAATTTGAAAGAAATAATACAGATGTCTCTTCTCTCTCACTCTCTCTTTGTCTCTCTTCACTCTTGCACTATTCTCTTTCTCTCATAAAAACTAACAAAGTGATACATGATAATACCACTAAGGGTGTAAGTGAGCCAAGCGGGCTCGAGCTGGACTTGATAACGAGCTTGCGAGATGAGCTTACCGCGCTCGACTTCGAGCTTGATGAGGCTTGGCTCGCATGCTCGCAAGGTGACTCGTAATTTTATAACTAATTAAATTGTTTTCTTAAATAAATCATCAAATAACTTTTTCCTCTAATAAAATTTTCTAGTAATGATAAAAGCAGCAAGCTTTCCCAAAAAAAAAAAACTTATTTAATTTAAAAAAACTTCATATTCCCAAGAAAAATTATTGCTTTACATTAATAAAGTTGTAGCAATTTTTAAAGTAGTTCTAAAAAAATAATAAAAAATAGCCTCCTCATCTTCTTACTAGGGATCTGCTTAATCGTGAGTTTGAGACACACTGTGACAGCACGCCTTCTTCTCCGGTGGCATGTGTTCTCCTTCTTTGGTGATATCATGTAAGGTTGTGATCTCATGAGCTGCTCACGAGCCGGCTTGAGCTAGACCCGATAACGAGCTTGCGAGCTAATCTTATCGAGCTGGAGTTCGAGCTTGATGAGGCTTGGCTTGGATGCTCACGAGCTGGCTCGTAATTTTACTAATTAAATTTTTTCTTAGACAAATCAGTAAATATTTTTTTTCCTCTAATAAAATTTGCTAGTAATGAAAAAAGTAGCAAGCTATTCCCAAAAAAAATTGCTATTATTTGAAAATATTTTATATTCCCAAGAAAAAAACTGCTTTACATTAATAAAGCTGTAGCAATTTTCAAAGTAATTCTAAAAAAAATTAATAAAAAATAGCTTCCTCTTCTCATCTTCTTACGAGGGATCGGCCAAATCGCGAGCTCGAGACATGCTGTGACGGCATGCCTTCTTCTCTGGCTATATGTGTTCTTCCTCTTCAGTGGTATCATGTAAGGGTGTGATATCACGAGCTGCTCGCGAGCTCGTTTTCAGTGCCACGAGCCGAGCTTGTGCTCGCCTTTCGAGCTTAACTCGAGTTTGAGCTCAGGATTTGGCTGGAGAGTCGAACTCGAGTTAGACATGCCTCGAGATCGACTTGACTCGTTTATACCCCTAAATGCCACAAAGGGATGCAACCTTTATAATAAATGAGAAAGAAAACTATCCAGCCAGCCTTCTAGCACTGCGGCGCTCCATTCTCTATCTCCAATCTGCCTAACAGCACCACAGTGCCGGGGTCTGGAGCACCCATCGCTTTGCTTTTTGTCGCTTGCCTGAGTTGTAGCGCCGTAATGCTCAAGCACTCAACATTGTATGGTTGTACGGGGAAAAAAAGTTATACTTGTGCAAAGCACTCGCCAACCTAAGCAAGGGGAGAACCCCTGGGGAGCTCGATTGATGGAGTTGTGGAATTGAGGTCTAAGGTATTAGTACAACTCAATTGATCGACACAATCAGATTCCACACAAAACTATTACTTAGTATCTTCTTGATAGCTATATCATCTTAAATTTGGGCCAATCATGTTAAATATTTCATTATGATGATCTCATTTATTTTTTTTTTATTTAAGATGCTTTCTTTTAATAAAATTCAAGTTCAATTGGTTCCTTTAAATTGCTTTTTGTTTACTTTCAATCATAGATATTTCACTACGATTTTCAACGGTGAATCTACTTTCATTTCGCTTCTAACTCTTCATTCGTCTTGAAAAGATATGTTTTATTTTTGTACCTCCCTCATTCCAGTCCTTCGGAATTTATTAGTATCATGATCTAGAACATATATTAAATTGAGCATTTTGTAGAGTTAATAACAAGGGAATCAATGAGATTCCTCTCTCGCCTGCTATTAGGCCCAAAATCACCATTTGAGATGCCAATAATTTGACCTTTTTTTTAAATCAATCTAGAAAACTGAATTTTCTATTTTTCTGCTCGAGTCCACATGAAATGATATGTGCAATTAATGACCCATGAGCCAGTCAAATATGGGAGGCGGTGGTGGGTGCGGTGTGAACTGTAACCCACTTTTCTTTTACTTGGAATGAACAGGTGTTCCCACATAAAACGAGATGTGCAATTCACGATCCATAAGTCACTAATCTAACTTTTTTAGAGGGGACGTTTAAACCACTTTTCTTTTACAGGAACAAGTGTTTGGCTTTAACCTTTTACTGTTTTTCAAGATGAGTGGAGCTATATTTGAGTGCTTCAGTTCGTAATATATTATGAGGAAAACAGTTTTCATAGAGTTATTCAGCCTAGTTCTAATTTTACTTTTGGGGTTAGACCATCCAATGCATGTTTATTTACAAGCAGAAAGTTTTGTCTTCGCTCCTTCGTTTCCTTGATTCAGGCTGTAGGATTAAGACCATCAGAATATCTAACTTTGACAATCAACAAGTATTCTCAATTGCCTTCAATTTGAAGAGATCTCTTGGCTTATTATATTTTGATATAGAACACAAACATCCATAGAATCAATTTACCTCAAACGCTGGTCTCCTTTTCCATGCTTGAAAGAAAGCGAGAAGCTGAAATTGCATTTCGATGCCACTTATGAGGGGAAGCTGAAATCCTTGGTTATTAACTGACCAGTGAAAACCTAATTCAATTGTTGGGTAGAAAGAATGATGGAAAAGCTATCTTTCTTTTCTTTATTTAGAAATCTTTTTAAAAAAACATAAGACGTGAAAGCAAATCTATTTCCGAAAGTCTGCAAAGCAATGGCTTGTATTCAACTTTCAAGCCAAGATCTGCTACTTTACTAAATCACTTGTTTTCCTGGCCTGTTTCATACAAGGTGCAGATGCTCTCACACATGAAAGTGTGCGCACATTCACTTGCTTTTTGCCTGTCTTGTACGAATTGCACATGCCTGCGCTCATTCAAGTGCACAAATATATGCAATGCGCGCACATACATGCATACATAGGCATGTATGAAGAGCGAGGGTTTTTTTTTCCTAGTAGGATAATGACTATTCTCCTCTTCAGGGGCAGATTCAGTCTTAATTTTTAGGGGGGGAGGGGCGCAAATTTATAGAAGCGTAGAGTTTTTTTTTCATAAATATCCTTACAACCAAAATTTGTTTCAAGGGCATTACCTCTTGACTCATATTTATTCATCGGTGTATGCTTCACAAATATGTTGGGGTCTAAGGGGGCAGTGCCCCCGGAACAAATTTTGATTGTAAGCATATTTTTGGATTATCTTTACTATTTCTCTTTGTATTTGGTTCATCGTTCCCTAACAATAATATCTCTAAACAATGTATTTAATTATGTTGGGGCAATTGCCTAAAGACCATAGTATTTTAAAACTTGTAGGGGGCAATTGCCTAAAAACATTGTAATAAATACTAAAAAATACATTGAGGGGGACAAATTACCTAAAGATTTTTTTTTATTTTTTTGGCGCCCGTGGCAATTAAGAGGTTGATCCGCCCATGCTCCTCTTAATTTTATTTTAATTTTCATTTATTGCTTTACATGGTCTTTATCAAGTTCAAACCATTATTTGTGATCTACAATAAGAAATTACCTGTAATTTCAGTAAAATTCATTGTAATAGATCCTTTCATTAAACATATGAATACAATGATGATCATATTACAGAGAGAAGCAGTAATTAAAAATCTAATTTTTGTTTCTCATATTTCTTTTTTTTTTTCACTAAGGGAAGCACCGTATATACCCCGTCTCTTTTTCTCCTGTCCAAAGCCAGCCTCACATCTTAGCACAAATTCTAGAGATATCAATCAAGCTCAAAGCCTAAGACTGAGAACATACCACTTTTTTATATTTTCGTGTAGACCAATTTCAACTGATAACCATATATAATTTTTTTTTTTTTATCATTTCTGTCTTCGCTTAATGTTTCTGATTCATTATTCTAAAACAAGAGCAGCTACTGAATTTATTTAACGATATTGTTGCTACTCATCAGGTTTCACCTCTAGTGGAAGGAGCTGCTCAAGAATGGCTCTGGAAAAATACTCGGCCCCTCCCCCTTCCACAGCAATAAATGTCCTCATCAGGCAAATCATTTCTTCTGTTATAGTCTGCAAGATAAAAAATATGTTTATAAGAACTGAATGATAACGAAGTCGAGCTAATACGAGCAATTATACAAATATTGTCAGTAACGCTTAGAAATACTGGAAACTATTGTAATATATGCATGAAGACATTTTTCCAGTTTGATAGTGAAGGCTAACAAAGTGGTCTCATTCTCATTAGTTTTAAGTGAGTTCCCTTGCACAGTTCTTTAGATTCAAGGAGAAACGCTATTTAGGCCAATTCGGTCTCACAATATGAGACATTTGATCAAATTTAAAGTGTCAACATGGCATTATCTCTTTTTTTTTTTTCTTTTTTTTTGAGAAATTAGTGCGAAGCTTAAGACACATACGTGAGACTTGAATTCAGGACCTCTTATTTGGGAGCCAAATTTCTAACCAAAAGAGAGCTGTGCACATGGCATTATCCAAATGGAAGTTATTTTGGGCTCTTAGCCTCAGATTGCCTTCATATAGATAGATGCCTGGAATGTCCAATTTCTAGGTAGTCTTATATTGTCAACTAAGGGTTTGTTTGGGATGTCTTTTTTTAAAATAAAATTATAAAAACATTATAATTCGGTTTGACTAATATATATATATATATATATATATATATATATATATATATATAATGGTTTTAAAATTGTTATTTTTCTTATAACATTTTTTACAATTATTTTTACAAAAAATTTAGTTCTTAAATTAAATGGGATGCTGATTTAATAGAAACTTATTATGATCCGAAATTTGGTGAAGGAACTAGAAATAAATTAATAAATTATTAATTTAGTTAAAAAACTGTCTGTTAAATAGGCGATTAAACTTGTTCCACATGCAGCATGGTGCCTTAGTGGCATATTGGCAATAGTTGCCCGTTTAACTATTGTTTAAGCTTTTTCTTTAAACGATTACCTCTTTCTCTCTCCTGTGCGGGGAATAATTATTAGGTCCGGACACTGGACGTAACTCTTCATCCGGAGGTCAATAATATGTCGCCACGTGCTTTGACTTTTTACCGCACGGCCGGACGACCCGACTCGGACCGGAACCCAGTATTGCTATGTTCGGGTATTGCTAGATATTGCTCGGTATTGCTAGGTATTGTTAGGTATTGCTTAACAATAACGATAAATACTATATCAAGACCAATATCGAGCAATACCTAGCAATATCTAGCAAAATCGGGGTATTGCTCGGTATTGCTCGATATTGGTCTTGACAGAATGGTATTTCTCGTTATTGTCGAGCAATATCGAGCAATACCAAGCAATGCCCTGGTCTGCACAAATCAGGCGATACATAGCAATCCCGGGCCCGGGTCGGGTCGTCGGGTCATGCGGTAAAGAGTAAGAGCACGTGGCATTATTTTACTGGCGTCCGAGCGTGGAGCAACGTCAAGACATCGGACCTAATAAAAATTCCCTGTGCAGGTGGCTTGGGCGCCTTATGTGTACAATGGGCCTCTTTTAATTTTTTATAACAAATGATATATATATATATTTATTTATTTAGCCTCTTCAAATTAGGGGATGGGCATTTGCTCTTCAAACTTTTTAATTTTTATTGTAAAATGCGATCCAGTAGTACCTTCAACTTGTGCTTGAGTACTAATATGAAATATCCTAGTGAGGTTTAGAGAAGCTATTAATGAAGAGTTCCTCAAAAGTATGAATCGAGTCATTTGATAGATTGTTGAACTACTCAAGTGATATATCAATAATGATATTGACAAATTGTTGGTCAAGGAGGGCTTCGTTTCCTTTAATGTGTAAGCCAAGTGTTGCCTAGGTGTTCTAGTCCATCAAATATCTTGGATGATGGATTGACAAATCCTAATGAGTATTGAGTTTGCTTATATTCTACAAGTTATAAACAAATTTATTTATGGTGTCCTCTACTTATTTGGTGTTGAAGGCCTGCTTGATCGTGTGGTTGATTATGTCCTAAAATTGAATCAAGCACAAGGTAGTTGGAGAAATCTCAATACATGTTGAAATTAAAGAAATGAACGAAGTAGGCTCATGGATTGACTTTAGTGTAACTCTTATGGGCTCCTTTGTTATCATTTTGCCAATATTGCCCTCATCATATGGAGGAATACCACTCTAAATTGGCAATTTTTATTTTCTTACAAATTTGTTGGATTGTTCTATCAATGGTAGTTAGTTGTGCTGACATTATTATCATCACTTTTATAATCTTGCACACAAAAAATTGGGTGTGGGCCTCCCCTTTGGGTTGGAAGGTTGAATTAAATAAGTGGATAGGAGCTTGCTCAATATCATTAGCACTACCCTCTAATATCATATTTATTATACTAACATTTTAATGGGATATAATGGGGAGTACAAAGATGTAATGAATCGATAAACAATCACGTGTCTCTTCATTCATCGTTCATATATTGTCCTTGTTCTTCCATCTAATCCTCTATAGTACGAGGCACGCTTGAAAACTAATTGGATGTGAGTAGGAGGAATGAACTCTTAGGAAACTATACTAATTACTAATAGACTAATGATCTATGCTCTAGTATTTTTATTGGGAAGATGTGAATCTAAGAGTCCTTGACATCATCATTCTAAAACTAAAGGAGCAATACACTAAACTCCTATGGCCGAGAACTACCATGAACAATTGAGGGAAACTGATATGAGACTAACTTGTGTCTTGTGTTTGCGAGAAGAACCTATTGATTGGATGTGAGTGTTGATTAAATTATTATTATCATGAAGGTCTTGCTGGTGATCGAAATGAAAAAAAATAATTTCCCTTCATGAACCTATGAGAAGAGCCCATAGGCCTTGTGTAAAGTGAGGTGAATCATATTTTTATTTGTCACCCTGATTAAATAATAAGAACAAACATATGCATGTCAATGTTTTATTAGTGGGAGCTAAAGTGATGTCTCCCAAGGGCAAATCTCGAGAAGCCCTCTTGAGAGAACTTCTTAGAAATATTTCTCATGATGTCCTTTCAGGCATTATCTCAAGATCCTCTCAGCCTATCTAATGAAGTCTTCTAACTCTCTCAATGTATACTTTTTCTCACACCAAAATATTCTACCAAAGGCTTCAAATTCTTCTAAAGCATACTTCTTATATAGATCGCAATTATCATTTATTACATATCCTATAATATTCACCATATTTAGATAGCCATGCGTGTTTAATGTGGTGCACCACTATCCATGTTAAATATTGTACTCGTGAACATCAATCAATGTTATTTTGGAGAGTTGTCACATAGATATGCCTAAATCCTATATTCCATTCTTGGTATATGAAAAGACTTTATCTCATGGTATATGAAAGGATATTCCGAATTGACACCCCTGTAAGGATATATAATTATATTTCTTCTTTTTTATGTAATTTCTCTATTATAATTCTCTTATTTATTTATATTATCCCTCATCACAATCTAGGTCTTATTATAGATGATTTAATCATATAAGGGTTATGAATCCTGATAAAATTGATGAAGACTTGTAAGTATTCTCAAAATACTCACAAGATGGGGACTTTCAAATCTATAAATTCTACCGAAATAAATTCAGCGATGAATTGATAATAATTTTTATGAGCGGCATTTTAGTTTTAAGTTGAAATATTTCTCTCAAATATCAATAATGAATGGCAAGAATTAACTCTTCCAAAATTAACATATGAGCAGACGATATTGTCACATGAATAAAGTAGTTAGCCCACCTAGCTATATTAAGGTTGATTCAAGTAAGTAAACCTAATTCAATGATGAACACTACCACCAATATCTCTAATCATAACTTAAATATGACATATCATAAACAATAATCCCACAAGCACCCCATTGGTGTTGGATTGAAGCATAATATAGAAATAATTTCAAACAAATTTGTTATCTCAAAACTTTTTTTTCATCTTTTTGTTTTCATTGGAACTTATTTTTAGTTTTATAAAAGTCTTGTTGATCTTAAACATTAATTATAACAATAATTTAAGTCCAATTGCCTTCATAACTTGACCAATTCACAATACCAACATATATCCCCTCTCCTTAGAAAAAAAAAAGCCAACATGCCAACCACTAAGCCAAGAATTTTGAAAGATTCGCACAATAAACTACCAAAACTTCCACAAAATCAAATAATTTATTTGATAAATAAGCAATACTTTGACTCTTTCTGTTCCATGGTGGCTTTACCAACCCAACTAAACAATTTTTATTACATCCATACCCCATAGGCCATATCTTTCTGTCGAATATTTCCTCTTTCCCGGCCCTGTTTGTCAATATTTATGACATTTTCTTCCTCTGTCGACTGAGTTGATCGCATTAAATGCGTTGACTCGTCAGAGAGATCGGATGGATGAGGCCCTGAGCAGCATCCACGTTACTTAGTCAATTTCAATGGAAAGTCTATTCATTGGTTGGGAGATTTGTCTGATCAAAGGGAGAAATTATTAGGTACGGAGTGCGGACGGGAGAACCGTCTGCACACTAGTATAAAACAGTGTTCGGTACCGTTCGGTACCACTCGATACCGCTGGGTACCGCTCGGTACTCTGTGTCTGTGCAGACGGTTCTCACCCCGTCTGCACTCCGCACCTAATAATTTTTCGATCAAAGGTGCGTTAGTGTGACTTTTTTAGGGCTCAAGATTTTCAAAGTTTTGAAAATGAAAGAATAAATAAATATTCAGTGAGCCACAGCTTGAGCACTTGTTTTGTTAGTTAGGAGTTTTGACTATCAACTAAGAGATTTTGTGCAAGAGATGCGTGTGTGAATTTATCTTAATTGACCTGAATATCCCTCCACCTAAAAAAGCCACAACTTGACCTTCGCCTTATGAGCTAAATTCAATGAGCTAGTGAGTTAGGTTTGTGTTAGTACTGACTCGACATGTTTATTATTAAGCTGGCTTACTTTTAAAAATTGATATGAAATATACTTAAAATATATGAAATTATTAAGATTTTTTAAAATTATATATCATTTTTTCTTGTACAGTAGTTTTTAATAATTTCTTATTATTTTTATCATTTTATTATAAATTTGCTTTAATAAAAAAAAATTACTATCTTTTTTAATAAATAAGCTGGCTCATGAGATGATTTGAACTCAGAGAATTGAGTTGGAGCTCTAATTAGAACTTGATTAATTAATCAAATTTAAGATCAAACTGATAGTGGCTTGAGATTGAGGTTGTAATATCAAAATCTGCTCCAGGATCGTCCAGGACGATCCCTCGTCCTGGGACGATCAGTTGAGAATTTGCTCTAGAATTTGTCCAGATTTTCTCCAGGTGGTTTTTCTGTAGGCATCGTCCGGGCCGATAAAGACATCGTCCAGGCCGATTTGCACTGTTCAAAATATCGGCCTGAAAATAGTTCTGGGAACCGTCCAGGACGATCAAATTTGGTCTGATCGTCCCGGGATGATCTGTTGATCGGCCGGGCCGATCTGAGTATTATAAAACTGAAATCAGTCGTTTTGAAGAGAGAGAAAATCAAAAATAAAAATATTTGATTTTTGAGGAGAGAGAAAGTCAAGAACTTTTTGGGAAAAGTTAATTTTCGGGCGACGCGAAGCCGTTTTTGTCCGACGAGACTGTTCGAGATATTGTTGTACGCAAGGTAAGGCACATTCCGCCTTTCTCAATTTTCAGAACCGTCGTATTTGGCGGTATTTTCTGTCCGGATTTTGTTTCTGTTAGTGGTTTTCGTCTGTATCTTTCGATTGGTTCAGTTTTTACCGCGTAACTTTATGTATGTTGTTGACGTGCCGAGTGTGCACATTTTGGTTATTTTCTGAAGATTTTTGTCCGGGTATTTTTGATTCGACAGGGTTTTATTTCGACTGGATTTTTCTGTGTGGTCAAAAATTGTCGGTGCAGTAGAATAAATGTTCTGAAATGTTGTTATCTATATTCTGTGCAAATTTGGCATTTTGTATTTTCAGGAAAAATTGTGTAAATTCCGTATACTGTCATTGTGCTGCCCGATTTTTGTCTGATTTCTGATTTGTCCGGATTTCTTCTGAATTGATATGCTATTTGTATATGCTATAAAAAGGGAGTTATAAGGGGCCTGAATCCTAAGCGATTCAGTCAGTGTCTGGGAAATCTGAAATGAGCTCAATCTGAAATCTGATATCTGTTCTGTTCCGGATCCGATGAATTCTGTCCTGGTGCTATAAGCACGTCTGTTCTGGTGCCGTGAGCACAAAGGGAGGCGTAAGGGGCCAGAATCCGAGAGATTCTGTCAGTGTCTGGGAAGGGAGGCATAAGGGGCCAGAATCCGTTGAGATTCTGTCAGTGTCAGGGAATCCGTTCTGTTATCTGTTATGTGTTAAATTATATGTATGATTTGATCTGATCTGTATGATTTGATCTGATCTGTATGATATGATCTGAATTTCTGATTCTTCTGATTTGATATGATTCTGATATGATTCTGATACGATTCTGTTCTGTTCCGATATGATTTGAATTCTGATTTCTGTACGATTCTGATTTTGTTGATTTGATATGTCTGATCTGTTCTGTTTCTGATTTGATACGACTTCTGTTTCCGTACAGTTCTGTTTGATTTGATATTTGTTCAGTTCAGTTCTGTCTGATTTGATCTGTCCGTATCTGTTCAGATTTGATCTGTTTCGTTCTAATCTGTCCGATTCTGTTCTGATTTCTGTAAGGATTGCTGTCTGATGTGTTGGTTTTGGATTCTGAGAGTTTATATTGGAGGTTTGTTGCTTTGCTGAGCTGTTGAGCTCACTCTTGTTTTTTGGTGGTTTTCAGGTTCTGGGAAAGGGAAGGAAGTCCAGGAATAGATTTCAGAGTCTGATCAGTATAGGTATTTTGTACCCTTTTGATTTTTGTACAGTCATGGCTTTTCTGCTCTGTTTCTTTCTGTCTGAGCCATGTACTGTATCTGTAGATGATTGTTTTGAGGAAAAGAAAAATATAGATGTTTTGTTCCGCTGCATTTGATGATTCATAGTAGCTCTGTGTCTGTGTGTCTGTTTGAGTTAAATTATTTGGAAGATTCAGTTCCGAACCAAATTCCATAACCAGATCCTGGTCAGTAAGTCAGTTCGTTCCGTTCCGGTCGCGACCCGGTGCGAGCGGGATCCGTCCCGGATCGGGTCGGGTCGTGACAGAGGTTTTGTTTGAGATAGCTTTCTTACTGCTTTTTTGAAACGATTTTTTAGTTCAAAAAAATCGAAATCAAGAAATTTTTGTGCTAGCAAGTTGTTTCGGAAAGCAAGAAAAAAATTGTCCCAAAAAAAATCTGAATTGACTAATTCATATACAAGGGTTTGCATTTAGTCAGTTTAAAATTATAATCAATACACAGCTCATCTTGGTCTATTAGCAGGGTGCTTAGGCTACTAACTAAGAGGTATTGGGTTCGAGTCTTGTGTATACGATATGTGTGTGAGTCTATTTTAATTGACTTAAATATCCCAAAAGTATTATTGAAAAAATTATAATCAATAATCAAATTGATTCTTTAACAATTGAATCAAACAAATAAAATAATTTTTTTTGTTTTTATTCAAACGACACACATCCCTTATCACACTCATAATCAGATCTATAGCATTCCTCAAAGAGAGGGTATTATTGGAATTATGACTCCCGGGTTGGCCTACTTAAAGTGTAGAAAGGACTGATCAAAAGAATAGGATTCTCTGCTTCACAAAACTTCTCCTTCTCTCTTTTCCCACTGCTGAGAGAAGCAATCATGGCTTCTTTCGTCAAAGTAGGATTGTTGCTAGTTGTAGTGGTCGTCTTCGCCGGGCTGAATCTGTCGGCGGCGAAGATCTACACCGTCGGCGACTCGATCGGTTGGACGATACTGAATAGCCCCAACTACACAGCTTGGGCTGCTGGGAAGCCCTTCCGTGAGGGTGACACCGTCTGTAAGTTGTAATTCTTCACCCATATTCCTCTTCAAATTAACAGCATGAATTGCCTATCAAATTTGTTGTTGTTGAGAAATAACATGTTACAGTAGCAGTATTTTTTTTTTTTTTTTTTCTTAACCTGTGAGCATCAATAACCTTGAGGTTTTTGATTTTTTTCAAACTAATTTTGTGATTTATTTTCTTTTAACTAGTTAATTTTAATTTCTTATATTCATTTTACTTGAGTCAACTTAAATAGTTTGCTGTATAAAATGTCGGCCTTCTGATGACTCAATTAGAAGAGCAGCTATATTAGATCTGACCTGCAGTAGAGGTAGTCCTAAAAAGACTTGGTAAGAAAATATTAGAAATTATCTTTTTTTTTTTCTTATTAGATTTAAATAAGAATTTGACTCTACACAATGAAGAAAAAAAATTTATGTAGCGAAGGTTTGATGTTGTTGTTGTAGCATATTCATTTTACTCTTGTGATTTTTTATTTTTTAGAATATTTAGTTATGTCCCAATTATTTAGAGTCGGTTTGGATGCTCTTTTAATTTGTTATAAACTGACTAAATTATAATATAAGTTTATTTTCTTTTTATATTATTCTTAATAGTTATTCTTATGCTTATGAAAATGAAAGTAGATAGGCTCATTGTTTAAATATGTTTCACAGTTTCCTTAAACATGTTTGGTTTAGTTGAAATAAAAAAATAAGAATGCTTAGATTTGATTCCAAATAAATTTAAGCTTTGTTTGGAATAGATTTCTTATCACTTTCTAAAGCACTTTTTAGCATAAAAATTTTTTAATTAAAAATTTTTATGGTAAATAATTGCTTTAAGAAGCAGTAAAAAAGCCGTCCCAAATGAAGTCATAACCACTTAGAAATATAATTAGATAATTATTGATGCTATGGGAGGTTAAACGCTCTCTAAATTTTGTGTGTTTTGAGGCCAAATGAAATATCAATGAGATGAATATCAAATGGGCGTAGTTTAAATTGACTAATTCTAAGTTCGTTAAGATTATAAGATGTACCAAAAATATATAACGATTAGGGGACCTATTGTGACGATCCAATAAAACATTCGTTATATATCTACCCGTCATCATCTAATGCTAGTCGTTTTTCGAAATTCTAAATAGACACACTTCATCATTATTGTCTGGTGTCAATTGTCGGCCGATATCAATATCGAATATATGTTGTCAAAGCCTAAGGTCCCCATCAATTATCATTTGATGTCTACTGTGACCAACACTCAACATTTATCAGTCATTCACATTCAAAACATATCTTTACAAGCATTCGATCTATCCTCTTATAAATAAAGCGACCAAACTGATCACCAACCATCACCTAACTTTCTTCATCCTCCGTTGATCATCGTTGGATGCGTATCATTGACTAACGCCTGTCTACAATTAAACCTTCTCTTTTAGGTCAGTAGTCTGCTATTCTATCAAAAGAACAATCGAGTTGAATGGCTACCATTGCCCAACTTCTAATTTCTCGTGCTGACAATCTTCCAATACTTTTAAATACCGGCGTTCGTTGTCCACCATCAACTAATATTTAATACTTGTCTTTCTAGTCAATAAGTCTCCACTTTTGTTATGAGCATGATGAATGTTTCATTTGGGATGGCTTTTTTACTGCTTCGTAAATCAGCTTTTTAGTATAAATTTTTTGAACTAGAAAACTGCTTTAAGAAAGCATGAAAAAACCGTCCCAAACGAAGACTAAGGCGACCACTTGCTTTCACCTAATATATTTGTTGCACAACTTTTTTTTTAAAGATTTTAATATATAAAATTGTATCTTATATGTGATATTCTAAATATTTTTATGACAAATTCTCATTTAATATAAAGTTGTCTGTAAATATTATATGAAGCCACATATTTAATTTTAATTATAAATTAAAAAATAAAATAAGTAGAATTAGTGGACGACCACGACGCTTTTTTTCTTTTGGGATTAGTGTCAACACCGAACCGAAAACCTAAAAAAAAAAAGAAAAAAAAAAGAAAAATGCTCTCAACCACTCTGTCCGCCACCTCCCCCTTTTATTTATGGAAATGCCCAATTAAATTCTAGCAAGCGAATCACGTGTAGGAGCCTCTGGACCTCCTCCATAAAGAAGTAGAAGACAGACCCGGTCGGTTGGACAATAGATGGGGCCCACCAAAAATAAATATTACAGCTCGAATTTAATCTTATGCTTGGTTTGGGATTACTTTCTTAATGTTTCTTAAAATAATTTTAATTTTTATATAAAAAATTATTTTAAAAAATAGTAAAAAAACCGTCTCTAGCAAAGCCTTAGTATGTTGGTTGAAAATTTTAGCTATCAATTAAAATAAATATTCATTTCAAAAAAAATGGAAGAGAGACACTGGGGAATAGAGTGGGGCCCACCCAAAGTAAATATTACAGCCGGAATTTCACTTTTTTTTTTGTTGGTTGAAAATTTTTGCTATGGATTCAAAAGTATTGAATTTGAGTCTTACATAGGAACAATTATTACGTCCTTTGACCGAATGGTTTTATAGGTTCGGCCACCAATAAATTTATGCCACGTAGCAGCCCGACGACCAGACCCAAACCCGCGGCTTTTTGGATATTTGACGTTTATATGAATTTATGGTTGAGGAGTAGAGTGGAGCCCACCCAAAATAAATATTACAGCTCGAATTTCACGGTGGGTAAGCACAGATGCTTCTTCAGTGGAGCCCACCACGACTAACCTGACATATGACGCTCTTTCATAAAATATCCTTCCTAATAGGTATAAAACCTTCCTAAAATGTTTAAAAAATTCAGACTTCTGAACATTTCAGACACATTTCCACGTAGGATTTTCTTTTAAATTTTCTTAAGAATTGCAATGCTCTTTACCTATTCGGAGCCCATGGCTGTAGAAATTATTTTGTGCGGAATTTGGACGCGAAGAATCATTCATATTGCTGTGTATTTATTGAATATTTGTTGGTTTTTTATAAATACTCAATAAATATGCAGTAAATCAACAAATACTTAGTAAATATTCATAAAATACTCAGTAAATACTCATAAAACGCTTAATAATACTCACAACTAAGTATTTGTCGAGTATTTGTAAATACCCAATAAATACTCGTAAATGTTCAGCAAATCCGAACAGTTCTCCCTCACTTGTCCTCTAACACCTATCATCGAAGAATACCAACGGCCAACATCCAATGTTGTCCATAACTTGATGCCTATTGACGCCGATGCAAGTTGCTAAATACCACCCAAATGCCCAATGTTCATTGTAGAAACAGCCAGCATTTGCCACCTTTTGTCATTGACATGGCCAATGGCTATCGCGAAATCTTTTTCAATATAATCTCATCTTCTCCAACCATGAGAAGGCGGACCATTGTATTCGTTGACTTAAACAAGTAGATTTCTTTTCCGGAGAGTTAGGCTCCATGATTTTTTTTTTCTTTTTAAGTTTTCAAATGAAAATTACATTTCTTCATGCCGACCACATTAGCCTAGTAGTTGGGAGCTTTCGCTCACACCACTAAGGCCATATGTTAAAGGCCTTGGGTTTGCAAGTGCATGTGTCAGTTTAAATTCTCTCGCAATCCAAAAAACGAAAATGTTAAGCCTCATATGCATGCTAGTGTTTTTAAAAGTAGCTTTCTAGCACAAAATTCTTTAAAAACAACGAAAAAATGTTATCCAAATCAATTCCTAAATATTGACATAACATTGTTGCATAAAAGAATCACAAAGGGCATTTTAAGTTTTCTTTTGTCTGTGATAGTTGATGATCTATCATGATTTTGTCAAATACTTCACCATTTTATATTTTCTATTCTCTTTTTTTCCTACCTTTTTTCCATTCAAATGAAATCTTAGCTCAACTTCCCTCCAATATGCCATACCATATCTTGACTATGCAGATTTCAAATACAACAAACAATTCCACAATGTATTAGAGGTATCAAAGGCAGACTACAATTCATGCAAAAGTAGCTCTCCTTCAGCAACTTACTCCACTGGCAATGATTCCATCACCATTAAAACCGCCGGCCACCACTATTTCATCTGTGGGATTCCCGGCCACTGTCAAATAGGCCAGAAGGTTGACATCTTCGTCGGAGGCGGCAAAGCTACTGCACCTGCCTCCTCTGCTGCCCCTTCTCCTTCTCTGTCGCCGGCTTTCATTCCAAGCACGGCCCCTTCGGCGAGCGCGGCACAGGCACCGAGCTCCGGTGCTCAATTGCCACTGGCATTGTCGACGATCATTGAGGTGGCGACCATGACGAGTGCTATTGTATTGATGGGGCTTTAGATAGTATGATTTTGCAGTTTATGTTTGGTTGTTTGTTTGTTATTGACAGAACCATTCAGAAATGAGTTTTAATCAGCAATAGTTTGTGGTAAGTTTGTCTGTTATTACCTTAAAGAGATTGGTTTTTTCTATAGTTAAGGAAAAGCTAAGTATTATGATGAGAAAATTTGTTAAATTTAGGAAAGGATTACTTGAAATGCTATTATTTCAGCTTTATAAATTGTCTTTCTAATTCTCAATCAAACAGCTAACTTTTTTGCTTTTGAAACAGATTATTGATGAATATTTTTATTTTCATATTGATTTGGACTCATTTGGGCTCGGATTGAGTCGAATTTGGTTTCAATGGGTTTGTATTTATGAGACGTTCAGTTAGACTTTAATTTTGTTAAAATTGGAGTTGAAATGGTCCAGATTAATTTTTTGAAATTTCAAACTTGATTTTGCTTCAAGATTCATGGCCTATCAAGATAATTTTTTTATGAGATATCAAATGTAAAAACAAAATTCTTAACATTCCCAACAAAAAAAAATGAATAAAATTCATAAGAGTGAATTAATACAAAGGAACATTTTGTAAATGTGATTATAAAAATATTATGAAAAAAGTAACTTTTTTTAAAAGAAGATGTAGATATTATGAATATATTAATTTTAAAAAAATCAGGCAACTATTTTATTATAACTATCATAAAAAATTTTTAAAATAATGAGAAAACAACAAGAAAATAATAATAACCAACTACGATTGTGATTGAAAAAACAACACATGAAGAAAGCTATCTCAAATAAATATTAAAATTTCGTTTGATTCATTTGGTCTTACCGCTTCTTAAAAAAACTTTTTAATAGAAATCAGATTTAAGAAGCAATAAAAAAGCCGTTCCAAAAGAAGCCTAGAAGTCACCGTATTGAAAATACCAAACTTTTGAAACCCTAAACTTTGAGTTTTCAACGAAGCTTGTTTCTAGAGATTAACATCAACCGCTTTCAAACACTTCTAAACAACCCAACCCATAATGAAAATGAAGTTTAAAAAGATGAATATGTCTCTGAATTAATACCTGATAAATCCTTTCACAAAAAGATTTTAACTTTCTAAAATAGCCAGGAGGAATTTCACATAGAATTAGTTTGTACAGCTCAAACAATGCGCACATCCATGACTCCTTTGCTGCTACTGATAAGCTTGCAAAACAACACATCACCCTCCTTGAGCTCGTTGTCTTGGACAAAATGAAGCCATGATTTCCCCCCAAACCCAAAAGAGTTATTGATGCATTTGCAGCTCACAATCCACTGCTTTTGCTTTTGTTTACAAAGAATGATCTTCTTGGGTTTTGCATGAAAATGGTCAGATACAAAACGAGCTGGAATTGCCTACATAAGCATACAAAACAGTTTGAAGTCGAGATTAGTTTCATAATTGTGATGAGAAATGAGCAAGAACAAATCGATAATGGTTATGGCAACTTTCATGGATTGTTGTTAAGTAAAATTCATTCACCCTAATTTAAATATCTTTATTGGTTTTGGTGGTGCATCTTTTTTCCCAACAAAAGAGCTTGGTTAATCTTGGGCTCCCAGTTGTCATTTGGCGTCCTGTGAAAATTCTCACCAATTCCAACAAATATTTCCATCTTTGGGAAGCTTGACATTACTTATATGAAGATATATTCAATAGTATTTGTTGCGTCCTGAAATATTCACGGCGGTTGAGAAAATAAAAGTTTAACGCTTTAGTTTTATATGAAAATCCAGCACGCATACAAATAAAGAAAGAGGATATAGCGTTCACAAGGGCAAATTATTGGGTCAGGTGACCGGAGCCAAAAGATAAGTTCGGACAGCCAATAAAAATTTGCCGCGTCACCTTGCGCTTTAGTTGCGCTTTTTGACTTGCGCTTTAGTTGCGCTTTGGTTGCGCTTTAGTTGCGCTTTGGTTGCGCTTTAGTTGCGCTTTTTGACTTGCGCTTTAGTTGCGCTTTGGTTGCGCTTTGGTTGCGCTTTAGTTGCGCTTTGGTTGCGCTTTAGTTGCGCTTTAGTTGCGCTTTAGTTGCGCTAATTTTAAAATAATATTTTATTATTATCCGAACCTATCTCTGCCTTCGGTCACCTGACCCAATAATTTGCCGTTCACAAGACACATTAGAGTTTTTATGTGGAAAGTCCTGAAAAGGAGGAAAAATCACTAGGCATGACACAGTTTAGGGTTGTTGAAGTCCGGCGATGAACGTGAAGAACTCCATCGATGGTCGACGAACAGAAGGAAATCGGGAAGAACTACGACGGTGGTCGACGAACGGGAGGAAGTCCGTCATTGATCAATAAGAACTTTAATGGTGGTCGATGAACGGGAGGAGGTCCGGCAGTGGCCAGGAAGAACATTGATGGTGGTCGACGCGTGCAGAAGTCTGATAGTGGTCGGCAAACTGGCAGAAGTCCGAAGGTGGTTGGGAAGAACTTCGACAGTCGTCGGCGGACAGGCGGAAGTCCAACGGTGGCCGGCGGAAAGGCGGACGTTCAGTAGTGATCGGCGAACTAGCGGAAGTCCATCGGTGGACAAGAAGAACTCTGGCTATGGTCGCCAGACAGGCGGACAGGCAGACAGGCAGACAGGCGGACAGGCAGACAGGCAGAAGTCTAGTGGTGGTCAAGAAGAAATTTGATTGTGGTGGTCAGCGAACATGCGGAAGTCCAGCGATGGTCGGGAAGAACTCCAGCGGTGGTCGGTGAACTAGAGGAAGTCTGGCTGTGGTCAGGACAAACTATGGCCATGATCGGCAGACCGATGGAAGTCCGACCGTGGTCGATTGATGGGCGGAAGTTCGGCGGTGGTCGGAAGGAACTCCGGCGGCAGACGGGAGAAAGTTCGGCATTGGTCAGGAAAAACTTTGGTGTTGGTCGGCAACAAGCATGCTCCCAAATTCTTCCCTTCTCCAAATTATGGATTGAACCTTCCAAATGCGCTTTGGGTCTTTGATTTGGACTCATTTGGGCTCAGATTGAGTCGAATTTATTGTCGATGGATTCATCTTTCCGAGACATTTAGTTTGACTAAAGTTTGTTGTAATCAGTGTTTAGATGCTTCAAACTTTAATTTCGGAAGCTTACCACTCAATTTTGCCTCAAGATTCATGCTCAATTAAGATAATTTTTTGATGATATATCAGTATCAGTATTGATAATTAAATTATTATACAATTATTTCAAATTAAATTAAAAAAATTAAAGAGAAAAATTATAGGTGACTTGTATGAGAAATTATTATGTGCGAACACCAAATTTTTTTGAGGCAAATCAGAATGCGCCACATCAACCTGTACACAACACCAGTACACGGCAAAAAAGTGACATGGCACATCCTGATTCATCTCCGAACTACACCCGGTGTCCGCATAGAATAATTTTTCATTGTAAGACGTGTTTTCAATTATAAGTTTTCTTTATTTTATAATTTAGTTTCAAATAATAATAATCTTCAACAAAACATTGTTTAAAACCGTCAATGCTAATCCTATGCCTGGATTAAGAAAAAGAAGTCAAGGATATTTTAAAAAAAAAAGTTTGTGCCCCAATAGAAAAAAAATTTTTGCTCTGCCACTCACTAATATAATATTAGAATTCTAAAGCTGTGAAGTTGCATAACCTAAACTTTTGTCCTCTGAAGCTTGAATTGAGCTTTTTTTTTTTTCTTTTTCACTTAAATTGGTAATACAATATAAGACACTATATCAGCACCAAAAAGCAAAGAACCCCACAAGAAGATAAAATGAGAGAAGCAAAATTACAATAGAAAATATCTCTTATGTAAGCAAGATAAGGCACTCCAATCCGTAGTTAGCCATAATCAATCATCCATTTGGACGGATAATATTTGACAAAATTCTTAGCAGAAGACCACATACATTTCAGGCTTAGCGGCAAATCTTAAGTGGTACAAGGAAATTAGGGTTTTTTTCACATATAATCATCAATTTGATGAATATTGATACATCGTTAAAAAATTATCTTGATCGGGCACGAATCTCAATGCAGAATCAAGTTGGAAACTTCAAAAATTAATTCGGAGACCATCTGAACTCCGATTTCAGCAAACTTACAGTCGAACTGAGCGTCTCGGAAATACGAATCCAACAACTCCAAATTCGACTCAATCCGAGCCCAAATGAGTCCAAATCAAGGACCCGATGCATAATTGGAAGCTTCATAATACTGTTTGAGTTACCAAACGGTATCCGATTTTTACAAGCTTATACTCCAATCGAACGGCTCGACGAGACGAATCCAACGAGCTCAAGATTGCTGAATTCCGACATCTATAAGACCTTCAAATGTCCAACGAACGGTGCACGATCGTAGGATTCGATATCGGCCATCCATTCAACTACTCCCTATTCGCCCCTGATCTCACGCCTATTTACGAGCTATGCCACTACAGAAAATCTATAAATAGAGTCCTCATTCTTCACAAAAGGAAGGGCCAAGCAAGAAGGGAAGAGAATAAGTGAAGAGGAGAAGAGAAGGAAGAGAAGGAAGAAGCTCCTCCTCGACCACCGCCGGAACCTCGCCGGACGACCACCTGAGATCCTCACCCTCGCCGGACCACCGCCAGAACTTCGTCGGACCACCGTCGGAGCCTCGCCGAACCACCGCCTGAGCTTCGCCGCACCACCACCTCAAGGCCCAACGTTCTGGCCCGACATTCTGGCCCGACGTTCTGCTGAAGGCCCAACGCTCTGCTCAAGGCCTGACATTCTACTCAAGGCCCGATGTTCTGCTGAAGGCCCGACGCTCTGCTTAAGGCCCTACATTCTGCTTAAGGCCCGACATTCTCCTCAAGGCCCAACATTCTGGCCCAACATTCTGGCCCGACGTTCTGCTGAAGGCCCGACATTCTACTCAAGGCCCGACGTTCTGTTGGAGGCCCGACGCTCTGCTCAAGGCCCGACATTCTGCTCAAGGCCAGACATTCTGCTGGAGGCCCGACGTTCTGGCCCGACATTCTGCTGAAGGCCCGACGCTCTGCTCAAGGCCCGACATTCTCCTCAAGGCCCGAGATTCTGTCCCGACGTTCTGCTGAAGGCCCGACGCTCTGCTCAAGGCCCGACATTCTGCTCAAGGCCCGACGTTCTGCTCAAGGCCCGACGCTCTGCTCAAGGCCCGACATTCTGCTCAAGGCCCGACATTCTGCTCAAGGCCCGACGTCCTGCTGAAGGCCCAACGTTCTGCTCAAGACCCTAAGTTCTGTTCAAGGCCAGACTACCAACTAACACTCGAACTTCCAGGTGACGCCGGGTCTAACACCAGACTTCTATCGAACAGTTACTAGTTGTAATCTGATCGTCCTTGGAGACGATTCAGCCCTTTGTAACCTACTCAAATTCTAGTGGAATCATTTTCAACTAGGCTAGGCCTCATGGTTTTTCCCCCTTTTTAGGGATTTTCCACGTAAAAACTCTAGTGTCTCTTATCAATGTTTCACCCCCTCTTATCTGCTTGTGTACTGGATCTTCGTTCAAGGTTAAGACGTTAAACTATATATTTCTCTACCGCCGCGAATATTCCAGGACGCAACAAATATGTATAATATTTTTGTGTTTTTATGTTTTAATCTTCTTTTCTATTTTCTATTATTTTATGCTCTCCTAGTTTCAAAAGAGTAAAGTTTCATTTGAAACAGCTTTCTTATCTTTTTCTAAAATAGTTTTTTGTACAAAATTTTTTGAACATGAATTTTTTGTAATAAAAAATAACTTTAGAAAGCAATAAGAAAACTATCACAAACAAAGCCTAAGAACTGAGTCTTCACTACACATTAAACACCACAAACGGGTAAAAATTATTCTGTATTTCTACAGTATTGTGTTTTCTGTTTGTCTCAGAAACACAACGAAAACTTGAAGTTGCATCTCTTCTAATTTCAGGGCAAAAAATGAAAACAGTTGAGTATAATAAAAATTGAAGGAAGAAAGTCAGCCGGGTATTTGCCTGATAAGCTCTTGAACAATTCTTCTATAATCCGGTAACATAAAATCTTTTTGATTTCATATCTGAAGAACTCTACCTGGGTACAAACTATTGTCCAAGAAGATTTATTGAAGATTTTAGCAAAATACCTATGCAATTACATTATAATTTAATCATATAAATATGCTAGGAAATTATCTCAAAAACCTTTAATAAAAATATTAATAGGTTGAGTACTAATCCATTACTAAAAAATCGTTCTACGAAGTAAGATTTCATTTGGAACAATTTTTTTACTGCTTTTTAAAATGACTTTTTAGTATAAAGCGGCTATTTAGTACAAATTTTTAATTTTTATATTAGAAAACTACTTTAAAAAGCAGAAAGAAAATCGTCCCAAACGAAACCTAACTTACTGCAGAAAACAGAGTTGTAGATAAGAGGCATACCATAAAAGATTGTCCACAGAGGTGGCTTTTCATCAGTACTTTGGCAAAGGAAGAATCAGCTGTTTCGTTTACATAGAAAGGCTTAAGCTTCTTGACTGCGTCTTCAGAATTTTCCCTCCCTTCTTTTGTTTTTGACTTTAAACGGCCATACAAATTGATATGTTTTTTATCAAAGCCTTGACAAATTTGGGAGGGCTTGACATCTTGATCTAAAGTTAGAATATGAAGAGAAAAGAAAAAAAAATTAGAAGGAACGTAAAGAAGGTCGATTAATTGAGTATTGAGAGTTTTCAAAGATAAGTAAAGAGAAGAGAGAAAAACGTTCGTGAAGTAATTTATTGATCTCCTAAAAGGAAAGTAAATAAATAAGAATTCCCTAAATTCTGATAGAACCCAAACTATGATTATTCTAGTAAAAGAAATTCAACTTGTCTTTATTTCTTTGTATTTCTTTGAGAACAAAGATATATTCTTCTTCTTTTTCTCATGGATTTATTTTAGACTGGTACTGTATTTTATAAAGTTGATTGTGAAATTATAAGTTAGAAAGCAACTTCGCTACTAAGGTTATAGAAAGCAGCTTTCCATCATAGAAATTCTTAAGAAATAGTGAAAAAAAAAAGAATGTAGAAGCCAAATGAAATTATATCTTTATTCTGGAAAATAAAACAGCTACATAGTTGTCTCAAATAGACCCTTTTTTTTGCCCTTCCATTGCATCCCAGTAAGGGGAAATTATTTTGTGCGGTCACCGGATCGGACGCCATCTGGAGGCGAATCAAGACGTGTCACATCACTTTTTTTGTGTGTACTGATGTTGTGTACTACTATGTATCGGGTGATATGTTGCATCCTGATTCGCCTCCGAACGGTCCGGTGACTGCACAGAATAATTTCCCCCGAGTCAGAGGCTGCACTTTAAATAAGTAATAAGTAATCAAAAGTTGCTCTATCTAGATAGGAACTCCAACAATTCAGATGAACTATGTTGGATGTCACAACGAGCTATATTTTCACATGTTAGCAAAAGCTACAAAAAGAAAGTTTAAAGGTAGAACTTATTTTTAAGAAACATTATTTGTTCTATTTAGATATCAAATTCAACATTGCTCATCGAAAAGATCAGAATTGGGCTAAATAAATGACAATACCTCAAAATAAGGGAAAAACTGCAAAAAAAGTGGAGATATTTAGGATTAAAGGAGAACCCACCTGATCTTTCTCTATGTTTTCTCTTACAAGAAGATACTTCATCAGAAAAGCTTCCATCTGAAGAATTGTTGTTTGGTATCTCTTGCTCCGGCTTATAATCATAGTAAGCTAGGCTTGAAGAACGATAGATTTTGAATGTGGAAGATCGAGACCTTTTCAAATTTGGTGCTGCCACATCCACTCTATGCCTCCTTTGGTAAACCTTGTAAGCTTTATTCTTATTGTATCTAGTGAAGTTAGTAGTATCTCTAAAACAGCCAGTTTGGTCAAAAATTTTAACTGTAAAGGTTGAAAACCCAGCATACTTGAAAAATAGAGAATAATGTTCCTTTATACCGTTGGCAACAATAAACTCTTTCCAACCATCTTTAAGATAGAAGTGATTTTCTTCCTTAAACAAGCAAATTTTCCACAAATCTCCATTTGAAACTTTTAAAGTGATCAAATCAGGTAGATCGACTCTGAATTTCCAAGCAAATTTATTTGGAAACTCCTGTAATCATATGCACATATGAGAATGTCATGACTGTTATTAAACTTGATTTACATTGAAACAATTAAGCATTCAAGATGACTGTGTTTCAGCTAAAAAAAAGGCTTATTATGCAGCATGCCTAACATATGAAATATTTAATCACAACTAACAAAATATGATTTCTCCATTTTGCAGTAACAAATCAATCGGTTTATCAAAAAAGCCTTGTTTTTAGTGCTACAACCGAAAATTCCATTTTTCACTCCAAAATACAGTGAAACTCAAAAATGTTGTGATTCATCTCCAATCGAGCTCCATTCTGCATATTTCTGCAAAGGTAACCGTCTTTCTCCTCTTTCGTACATTTCTTCAGCAAATTCGGTTGAAACAGAAAAATCGCGCACGTTTCTTCAACAAATCCGGTTGAGACAGAAAAATCTGCGAAGGTAATCATCTTTCTCCTCTTTCCCACATTTCTTTCGCACGTTTCTTCGGCAAATCCGGTTGAGTCATAAAATTGTTGCCAACATTGGCGTCGCACTGTTCACCCTCCACCTATTGGAGATTTTTTGACATTCGAATGGAGCAAACCAGCTATGTCTTACAGTTGTTTGGAGTTCAGATGGAGATGCCCTTATAAAAAATAATTGAATGCAAAGATATTGGCAAGAGTTTTTTTTTTTTTTCTTTCGTGTGGATTTCGTGAAAAGGTTGGAGTAGCTCCAATGGAAGATAAGATTAGAGAGAGCCATCTTAGATGGTTTGGTCACATTAATCGGAGGCCTTCCGATAACCCGGTTAGGAAAGTTGAGATATTATATTCGGTTTATGTTAAGAAAGGAAGAGGTAGACCTAAAAGGACTTGGTTAGAAAATATTAGAAATGATTTTTCTTCATTAGATTTAAATGAGAATTTGACTTTTAACCGGACATAATGACGAAAAAGGATCATGTAGCCGACCTCACATAGTGGGAAAAAGGCTTAATGTTGTTGTTGTTTCTTTCATGTGGATTTCGTGTGGAAGGTTACAATATTGCACAGTTTTTCCCATATTGGAATTGCATTAGTATCAATACAAAGATATATAGAGCCAAATATGTCTAAATACCCAATATTTTTTTAGCTACATTTGATTTTGAACTTATTTTTTCTAACATTAGTAACACATGCTTTTTACATATAATGAAGAAAATTTCTATGAAAACATCACTATATATTATGATGATATAATAACTTTATACGTGGAAAATATGAAAATACAGAAGGGGCAAATGAAATATTTTGCTTGTGAAGGAAGCAAAATGCTAGATGTAAGATGAGAATTTAAAAAATAAGGGCTTTTGAGTGAAATTCTAAGACTAATATGGGAATGGGATGACACTACTGGTGTTAGTGTTAAGAATGTGAATTTCACGGTCTAAATAAGCCCAACACACCATCAGAGAACAATAATCAAACCAAGAGTTCACTTATTGTTTCAAGTGAACTAAGAACATCTCCAACCGAAAATCTCATTTTTCACTCCAAAATGCAGTGAAACTTAAAAATGATATGATTCATCTCCAATCTAACTCCATTTTGCACGTTTCTGCCAAGGTAACCGTCTTTCTTCTCTTTCGCGCTTTTCTTCGATAAAATACAGTTGAGACAAAAAAATCGCATAGGTGAACAGTGTCATGCCAATATTGGCGTCGCACTATTCACTGGCAAGCAAATAGTGGAAGATTGGCGTTCAGCTGGAGCGATCGAACGAAGTCATTCGCATGTTTGACGTTCAGTTGGAGATGCCCTTAACAAATAGGATAACACATAAATAAATTAGTATTATAGAACAGAAAAATAAGAAATCCAAATGCATGCATAATGATGTAGCAGACATGCTACTTAAGGTTGCATTTCTAAGACTCTCATTGACAAGCTTTAAAATCCAACAATTTGAAGAAGGAAGTAAAAAGATTGCAAGAGCTAGTTCATAATCTCTAAACATACCATGACTAGAGAGAAATCTCCTTCCATAAGCTTCATAAAGCAAAGACTTGTCTCCTCCAGATGGTTCCAATAATAATGCTCTTCAAATTTCTTACAGTTCCAGCATCCCCTTATCTCCATATCTGAAAACCCAGAAAAAGAGATTCAAGTAAACAAAAGAAAATGTAGCGACAACCAGACTAAAATCATAAACTACTCCATGATCTCTTTATGTAAGAAGAACAAAAGAAACTTTTCTTACAGAATTTATATTATTTTTTTCCTCAACTACAAATATTCCTATCGAGTTAACAGGAATCCAAAAGAAGATCGAATCATGTAAGACATCCAGCTTCATTCAGATAAAGATAAAGACAGAATGGTGAACAAAGTTACAGACCTCTTTTATTTTCTCTTAAAAAAGCAGTACCAGTTCGTCAACCTCCAAGGTTAGTGGTGGACCTGCAATTCGAATTTAAAAGCTTGGGAAGGGTTGATATATATGCTTTAATTATGCGTAATAAGTCTCTTATTGTGAGTTTCAAAAAAAAAGTCTTGAGCTTCGAAGTTTTGTCATTTCACTGACAAGAAAATTTTACTTTGACAAGCAAAATTCATTGCATTTATCTCTGTTTTTTTCTTTATTTTTTTTTTTCGAAACTAACATCTGAAGTCTACATTCTGAACATTTAATTTATTTAAGAAGAAAAAATCCAGATGGCCCAGTACTGGTGAATATACAGACTTCACCACAATTTACTTCAACACAATCCAAGTACTGACTAAAAAATCTAAGGGATATGACTTATTGTGACTGTCTTAGTCACCAGCTAGAAAATTTTAAAAAAAAAAATTTTTGAATAATATTTTTCATAGCTGTGAAATATTTGAGAAGTAAAAAATATTAATTGTTTTGAGTTGAATAAATGCCATTTGCTTGCTCTGATTTGCCATTGCCTCGTTCTTATTTGCCAATTCTATTCAAGAATAAATCTTGTAAATTAAAACGAGGAAATTGACAAGTGGCTTGGAAGTTCTTTATTGCAGTTGGTTCATTAATCGGCTTATTGTTAGTAAAATTAGAGCCAAATTTGTAGCAAAGAGAGTCAAATATCAATATAACAATTCCATAGAAGAGATTATTAAGAAAGTAACCTTAGATTACGTCCTAAGGAAGGTAACAACAAAATCAATCCCAAGTCCAATCACATCTCCAAAAGGAGTCGAGGAACAGCAGATTAACAAAGATTCAGACCAAACGTTAATTAGCAGATGCCAGATCATAGTTAGCCACAAAGAGGCAACCTCTCAAGTCTCAAATGGTGTTCACACCACAGGAGAATCGTTATTTACCAGAGGATTTTTCCAGCGACTTCCTGGCGGACTATTTTCCGGAGGTTTTTCAACAAATTACGATGAAATATTTTCAACTAATTTTCTGATAAATTTTTCGGCGGATTTTCTGACGGTTTTTAATAATTATATTTTAAATAAAAAAATGACTGTTTTAACACATTTGTCCTTCCCGCAATCCAGTTGGGTCTTTGAAGTTTTTTGTAAGGAATTCGACTTCTATATTTTATTATAGATGTGCAACTATTTCTCAACATTCAAGTGTCTTTCAACCAAAAGGAAAAAACATACAATAGCTTGTTCTTAATTTCTAAAGCATACCATCTCATGGGAAAATTTTCCTTCCATAACCTTCATAAAGCGAAGACTCGTCTCCTCCAGATGATCCCAATAAAAATGCTCTTCAATTTTTTTGCAGTTCCAGCATGTCCCTGTCCCCATATCGGGAAACCCAAAAAAGAAATTCTAGCAAACAATAGAGAATGAAGCAAAATGGCGAGTACTTACTACTTTCAATGTACAGGTCTTCATATAAGAAGGCAAAAGAAAAAAATTTACATCATTTATAAAGTAATTTTTACCTTCAAATATTCCTGTTGAGTTCATACGGAAATCAAAAGATCGAATCATCGAAGACATTCAGTTCATTCAGATAAATAAAGATAAAATTAGAATGCTGGAAAAAGTTATAGACCTTCTTCACTTGTACGAACTCTTAGTTACAAGAGCAATACGATTTCGTCAACTTCGCACGGCACTGGTGAACCTGGAATTTGATAGTCGGAAGGCCTTCTCCTCTCTTTTCCTCGACCTTCTTTATAGCTCTATTCTTGGCGTCGCCCTGCGTCTCGTTCATTTCAGCCTGCTACGTTTGAAAGAGGGCTGCCCGGCATTTGCTTATCACCCTTCTCCACTCCTCAACTCCCTCCCGCCGTGCCTTGACCTGTACAAAGCCCTCCTTGCAAGAGAACCAGGCCCCCCCTCTCTCTCATCCTCCAACGCTCAGTCATCTACTCTTGGGGCTACACCCTAAAACCCTACCGCCTCAGGCCCTCAAAGGTTAGAAACCGCTGCCGGGCACCCCAGTGCCGCCGCCTCCGCGGGTTATCGCTTCAGATGACTTACTACTTGAAGCATCTCAAATGAAGCCTTAGGCCTCATTTGGGACGGATTTTTCCCTGTGCTTCACCGAACGTAATCGAGAGGTCGTTTGGGGTTAAGCGGAGGTGCTCCGTTTTAAAAATTTCTACGTCCCGCGGTTGCTTTTTCCATTCAAAAGAACATTCCTGCTTTCGCGTGCTTTTGGCGTGCTTCCCGCTGTTTGGAAGTATAAGAAATACGTCAATACCCTTACAGTTCCCGTCTTCCTCATCCGGAGAACTTCCGTGACCATTTCTTCCTCACGACGCTCATTCCTCTGATACATTGGAATCGTTCAGGTATTTCTCCAAATTTCTAGTTGTAAGAACTCGATGAGAGTGAAACATAGCTTCACCGACATTATTTGACGAAGCTTTCTACATAATTATTTGCATACCCAGCCCCTACTTCTATCAGGTTCTCCGCCTGCTCCCTCCTCCTCCTAACCAGACCGGTTGAAGAGCTAAAGGTCCATCCCATCTTCTCGCGAATCTTGACGTCATTATCCGGCGGTAATTCCACCGAATATCGCCGCTTGGGCGTCGCCACTCGTCTGCTGGCTGTGCGCAAAGCCTCTTGCACCAAACAATTTCTCCGATTGTTTGTTCGTTTTTAGGTTTTCTATCGCCGGAATCAAATAAGTGGAGGGCCACTGAAGTAGATTCACCAGTGCTGAGAAAGAGGTAATCTTTTGATCTATTGATTTATCTGAAAACCTAATTTGACTCTCGTTGTGCTGCCAGTTGCTTTTGCCCTCGGATTTGTTACGACATTTCTCTATTCCCTCATCTCAATGGTGCCAATTATTGATTTACAATTTGTTGGTGAATTGGATTTTATATTTTGTTCTACGGTTTTCTTAGGTTTTTGCTTAAAATTTGTTTTGGATTTTTTTTTTTTTTTCCGGTTTGCTCTGATGTCATTATTGTGTTCAGCCCTTCAAAGAGAAGTCGAATGGCTCAAGAAAAATTTTTGAAGTTACTATTTGCTTATCCAATGCGTTGACCTTTACTGCCATTTCCTTTTCAACGACATACCTGATTTTTAAAAAATTATCTAAAACTTTGAAGTATTAACAGGCAAATGCTACAAAAATTTTATGCTTGTATACTTGGTGTTCATTTACTAAATTCAATTTACATCTACTGAGCTCTTTGTAATGCAAATTTTCTCTTTCAAGAGCAATGCTCTTACAATAAACCTTTTAAGGCCATGGTTGGATGCAAAAAAAATCACAAGGAATTATAATTTTAATGTACAAGGATTACAAATCATTTTTAAAAGGTTGTAATTCTAAAACAAACTCAACTTGTTTGGTTAGTAATACATTCGTTAATAGTTCAGTTTATAATTTTCGAAAACATACATAAAAAACTTGATGCTTATGACATTTTTAATTGAAAGCCTGCTCGAAGCTTTTTTTGCCGTTTTTAATGAAAATTAAGGGCCGCGACTACATTTAATTAATAGAAAATTGCTTATAAGATCACTAAAATATTATAAAAACTAAAAATAAGATTGATATATCATCAAAAAGTTATCTTGATGGGACCAAATCTCGAGGCAAAAATCAAGTCAGAAATTTCAAAAATTAAACCCGGGATCATCTGAACACCGATTTCAGTAAACTTGCAGTCGAATTGAGCGTCTCGAAAATACAAACCCAACGACATCAAATTCAACTCAATCCGAGCCCAAATGAGTCCAAATTAAAAACCCAAAGCTCTGTTGGAAAGTTCAAACCACAATTTGGATTACCAAACGGTTTCCAAACATGACATTCTTATAGTCGAATCGAGCGGCTCGACAAGACGAATCCAACGAGCCTAAGATCGTCGAATTTTGATATCATTAAGACCTTCAAATGTCTTACAAACGGTCCACGATCAAGGGATTTAATATTGATCGTCCATCCAAGCCACTACACATTTACCTTTTATCCTCCTCCTATTTACGGGTCTTGGTATCCTCAAAAAACTATAAATAGTCCCTCATTTCTCTTAAGAGGGGACCCGATGTTCAAGTGACGTCATAATTCTGCCCGACTTCCAAGCGACGTCGGAATTCTGCTCGACTTCCAAGTGAAACCGGAGTTCTACCCAACTTACAAGTGACGTCGGAACTCTGCCCAATCTCCAAGTGACGCCAGATTTCTGTCTAATCTCTAAGTGACTCTGAATTCTGCTCGAATACACAACTTATTTATAACTGAATTTTAATTCGTAAGTGAATCATTGTAATCTGATCGTCCTAAATTTTAAGGATGAATCAGCCTCTTGTTTCTCTAGCAAATACTAGTTGAATTCTTTCAATTGGGCGTGGCTCAGTGATTTTTTCCCTTTCTAGGGTTTTCATAAAAAATCCTAGTGTATTTTTTTTTTCTTATGTTTGTCTACTGGATATCCGTACAACGCTGATATGAAAACTTTTTTAACTCTATCGCCATGTATATTCTAGCTCGCAACAAAGATGTATATCAACTTAGAAGATAAAAAGTTAGAAAAAAAAATGATAAGTGGAACAAAAATGACCATCACACATTAAACCAATAAATAAATATGGCACTAGCTAGGTGTAAATTAAAGACATGACTCGATAATCTGACTTGGAAATTTATTTTGGGTCAGAATTGAGCCATTTAGCAAAGGGTTCAAATTTGAGACTTATTTTTCGATTCATTTATGTGTCAGATCGAATTTGGGCGAACCACGAACCCGTAAATAACACAATTTTGAACTGTGACATATTGAAATCATTAGTAACTTCAAATATGATGAGTTTGAGGCTCCCAATCACTCACCTTGTGAATTCTAATTTGTAAGGCTAGGGATTATGTTTTCCCTTTTGCACCGCTTGTATATACCAATTGCTTATGAGTTTTCTTTGTTACTAAGCAATTGACGATCTCACGACAATGTTGTGAGACGCATATGGGTGGCCACTCGACTTTCGTTGCCACTTGCCTACTTCTCCCTTCTCTATATCTTCATTCAAGCTTTTGATTTTCAGTGTGATGTTAGAGTCCCTTTTTTTCAACATAGGAAAATTGGCAGGTAAGGTCGAGTCCAAACAGGCTGAGAGCGAGTCAAGTTTAGGTTCCTGATTTTGACTTGTTTGATAAATGAGTCAAATTGATTCAATGCGGGTAAATTTCAGATCATATATGAACCTACCTCGAAAACACATTTTGACATCCCTGTCAATAGGCACCACAAAAAAAAATCTACAAAAATAATAGAATCATGTATCCATAGTGAAAAATTGAAAGTAATCCATCATAGAATCACCTCAAAAAAGTACCAATTGAAATAACAAAAAAAAAAAAAAAAAAATCATAGCCATCCAAACTATTGGGTACTTGGCTTATACATCAATTTTGGTGTTGTAGAAATATACTAAATTTAAGATGCCTTATTTGTATATGAAAGCTGTCGTTCTCATTAGAGTTTTTATTTGAGTGAATTGTATCTTATTGATCTTAAAACAGGCAAAGGCTTGCCTAAATGGGAAAGTATCATCTAGCAATAACAATAATATATGTATGTTGTGTTCGATATTACAGTTCTAGAAAATTTTTCCAGTCAATTAGATTTTAAAATTACGAATAAATTTATATTATTATATTATTATTAATTTAATAAACAAATTTTAACACATTTATGAATATTAGCGAATTGAGGTGACTTTAAATATATATATATATATATATATATATATATATATATATATATATATATATATATATATATATATATATATATTATTATCTTAATTTGTTTTGTATGAATCCATATTTTAATTAATCCATTAAATCACCTAATTAAGGATAATGAACTACCTGTCAATAAGCTTCTTTAATTAAATACTTATTAAATACTTATTTTATTGACAGCATACATAATATTAAAATGATAAAAAATAAGCCATTAATACGTAATTATCTTTAATAAAAGTACTAAGCTTATAATTTTGAAATTTTATCTAATAGACTTAAAAATTTTATTTTAACTTGGATGAAGAGAACTGATAGAAGAAATATGTTTAAATAATGTAAACTAAAATTGTGCTATAAATGAACCACCGAAAGGACTATGTTGCAATCAGATCGTTACAAAGTCCAGTCGTGCATATAATGTAATCAATCGCCCTTGTCGTATGGAGAAGGTAAAGATAAGGTGAGCCTGTTTGGAAAGAATGCTCTTTGATAAGTAGAGAATATTCTGCAGAAAAACAATACTTGCTGCATAGCCTTGAGCTGAATGCACTGTACAGTGGCAAAGGACACAAAGTTTCAGTTGACCAGTTAAGCTGCAAAAACGTAAATATTATTCAGAATAAATGAAATAAGCAACTGTGGAAACTAGAATTGCATGTGTTTAAAAAAGCAGAGATCTTGGGCCACTATTGCATGCTAGAAGTCCTGGCTTAGCTACAAACGATGGCCCCACACAATCAAAGTAAAATAAAATAGGAAAGAGGGACAATTTTTTTTGGAACAGAGATATATACCCGTTGCCACTTCAAAAGGAGCGTTTGGCAGCATAACTAATCCATTGACGAAACCTAACAAGACCACCCACCAGCATCAGGCCCACACTTGTTTTTCCCCACTGAAGAAGCGGGGCCGTAATAGAGGGGAATCGAACACATTATGGGGGATTCCCAACCGTGCTCGCCCACCAACCACCCTAAGCCTCGGTGGGGGGACAGAATTTTTGTGGAGAAGTATAAGACCTGATATGATTGAAACAACTTCCACCAAAAATAGTTTTATAACAACCTCATTATTGGAAATGCGAAGGGCCAAGGCAACACAGCCAAAAGGCAATGAACGAGGAAGCCTTGGAAGGTCCAAGAGGCCATTGAGGATGATCAGACTTGTCATCGTCTTGGAGGTGAAGGTAACACCATTTGAAGATGGTGGACGAAATGTAGAAAGTTAGAAGAGTGATTGAGGGTAGTAAGAATGATTCCTTTGAAGATGAAGAGGGCACAATTTGAAGGCAACGAACAAGGCAGTGCAAGGAAGCAATGGAGGTGACTGAGGGCAGTAAGGGTGATCCTCCTTCAAGAGGAGGAAATAAGATGACGTATAAACAATGGCTGGAGGCAATATAATTAAATCATAGAGGTGATTGAGGGTAATCAAGACAGTCCTGCTTCTGGATGAGATGAAACGGCTTAAAAGGGGGATGTGCAAAGCAACACAGAAAGTTCATAGAGGAAACTAAAGCAATAAAGATGATCCTCCTTCAGGAGTTGGAGATGGCACAACTTACACAGCAAATGAGGCAATGCAAGAAGGTTATGGAGGTGATTGAGGGCAATCAAATATGACCTCTCTCATGAAAGGAAAAAAAAACTGAGAAATTTGAGGCAAAAGAGACAATTCCCCTTAAAAGAATGTGAGGCAGTATGATGAACGATGAACGACCCAATGATGAAGGTGAAAATGGATCAAAAAAATAAAAAATGATTGATTGGAACATCATTTTTTTTTTTAAAGTTCTGAGATAAATGTTTAAGCCAAAATTTTATATTTGGTTCTTTTGATTTACTTTGAAATCTATTATTTGTACAAAAATTGTAATTAATCAGATAAGAGGATTTTGAAATGCCAACATCTGCTAATAAGCACATTAGGATGCCAGTAAAAAATGGTGAAAAGGCAGGGTAAGTGACTTACATATCTAGGGGAGAAAAAAGGCAGAAGAAATCAACATCCGTTTTCAGTAGTATTCACTAATTCCAATCAAAAATATGGAATGATATAAAAAATGAAGAGACTAATATTGAAAATTTTCAACAACAATAAGCCACTACTCAACGAAAGGAAAGCAACAAACAAGGGGTTGATTTTACTGACTAGAGAAAAGCCACAGACCAAAAACTATGAAAACTGCATAGGGTTGGCAAATAGGCTGTCAATTGTAAATAGGATGATGAAAAGTGCGATTTGTACCAGAGGTATAGATTATTAATTCTGAAACGGTGGGAGATCTAGAAATTAACATGAAAGGGTTATAAAGAGAATGGATTAATAAAAAATCACATGCTTTTTAAGTTCAACAAGTTTTAACAAAATTAAATAAAAAACGAATCCAGCTCATCAAAATTGAATAAGAATTTACAAAGCCAGCCAAAAACTAGCAAAGGTTGGTCCTGATGATTATTATGACAGGTCAAAAGAGCCATATATCAACTGCAAGGTATGTAGCAGGAACAACATGAAAATTATAACTCATAAGGTATAAGGCTAATAGAGATGATCAACAAGAAGGAAAATAAAGTGAAAGGCGAGAGCAACAAAATTGGGAAAAACCCCAAAGAAAGACAAAAAGTTAAGAAAATATTTCCAGCAAAAAACAAACAAACAGAAAGATAAGATCTACAAAGATCATCAACAAGTATGCAAAGAACTGAACTTACCATTAAGATTTTGAGAAGCCTCCATGATCCTTCTCAACATGCTCCACCAACAATACTGGGTCCCTGAATGCTTTGCTGCACCTGGGGCAAACATCAACTATTACTCTATTGGGAGCTTGTTTTACTTTACTCTCATGTACTTTCTCTACATGCTCAATTAGAGAAGTAACATTGGCGAATCTTGCATGACAGTGAATGCAACTTTCAACAAGATCACCATTTGCACCACTGCCCTGAGCCATTCCATCTTTGGCCTTATGCAGAGCTTGGTTAGTTGCAATAGCCAGTCTCTGCATGCTAGCTTCAGCAGAGGCTCTTATGCTTGATGCAGCATTCAGTAGGCCTAAACTCCATTTTGAGGAGCCATTTGAAGTTTGATTTGGCGTAGAATTACCCTTCTGGCTCCTCAGCACACCTATGAATGGAAAGCCTGTATCAGGTTTCCTTGGTCCAAGGCAATTGTGGTCAGGGCCAAATCTATGTCTCAGGCAGTGCTCTTGGGTGCAGTCCTTGCATCGAATTGTGTTCGAAAAAACCAATATTTCTCTGCATCCAGGAGCAGGACACCGTTTCTTCTTGGTTACCTTTTGATAATTTGATGGGTCGCAATCGCCATTCACATGAAGATCCCAAGTGATGTTTGGATCTTCATTTGGAACAAGACGGACACCTTGAGCACAAAGTGGACAAACAAGCACGGTTACATCCATTTGGTTTGCATTTGGACACAAGTGCTTGGCGTAACTTCTGTGTTGCAGACAGAATACCTGTCCATCAATCATGCAGAGGCAAAGTAATCAGAAAAAAAAAACAATAAGTATGTAACATTGCCAATCTATAGCTCAATTAGCATCCATTTAATTATTCAGCTCAGTTGGCCAACATAGTCTAGCCATACTAAGATTAACATTAATAAGATACCCTTCTTGTAATTCATGCATCTATTGTTGTTAGACACATGAAAGAATCTCGATCCAACAGGGTGAAAGGGATACTAATTCATTCCTCTGTCCTTTAATAGCAAAAGCCACATGTAACCTAAAAGGATGAAAATTTTGTACGGTTTATAAATTTAAAACCTAATATTTACACTTAATCATGATTAGGGAAAAAAAAATGTCCCATCAGCCACCTTTCAAAAAAAACTTGGCAAAAAATGGTAGTTAAATAAGTTTATACCACATAAACCTCCATGCACAAGTATTTTGGTATCAATATTTAAGAACAAGATAATATTCGAACTTGAGCTAGCTATAGATGAAATAAGCATAAGATAAAGCTATAGAAGAGAGTAATGAGGCATAGAAATATTATATCAATAGGAAGAACAAATTTAGTTTTCTGAAAGAAAAGTTATATGCAAGTGGTGTTTATACCATGACAATGAATAGAGCAGTGTATAAAGAAAAGATAAGATATTCATATGATTTTTCTTGACCTTGAGATGATTGAGTGCTAAGAGAATTAATATGGTACGTATTAAACAAACATGTGCCAAATGTATGTTGATATTATATTAAACATATATATGATTGAGCACTTACTAGTATTAAGAGTAATTGAGGAGACCAAGCATTTCAAATTACAACAAGTTTACATCAATGACCAACATTGAGTCCATATCTTTTATATTGATTACAAATACGCTAGTGTTTTCAATAATGTGATGGGCAAAGGTTCCTTTTTTGCATATAATGCGATGTGCAAAGGTTCCTTTTTTGCTTCAATGAGCAAAGCATAAAGCAAAACAATGTGTTAATGATTTTGTATATCATATATTTGTATATTATGTGCATATAATAGTCATTTAATAAGCCAAAAATGAAATCATTCTTATTAATAATTTCCAGGAAAAATATAATAGCATGTTCAATAACAATAATTTCAGCTATCGGAAATAAAAAATCAAATATATAAATAATAAAATGATGAAATAATACTTAAAAACAAAGATACCTTGTTTAGACCAACTAAGTCTGTGAGATGGAGGCAACATGAAGCAAAAAAGAGTAGTGTTAAGATAAGGCATTAAAAAGCATTGTCGGAAAGAGAACATAGAACCAACGAGCTACTACTCAATGACTGGAAAAAACAATGAGGATAAACAAACAATTGTGCCCAATCATTGCAAGAACTACTGAAATGAATCACAAAATTTGAACAAGAAAATGAATCACAAAATTTGAACAAGAATTTTGTTTTGAGCTGGAGACAAGCTCACAGAGCTACAGTGCAATGCTGGGAAGCGACGCAAAAATGTGCTTTTTTTTTAACTTGTGCTTCACAAGCAAGTAATGTGTAAGGTGAGCGCATCACTTGGTTTTGCTCCTAGAATGTGCTTCAAAGAGCACTTTTAACAACACAAGGGGATGCTTATAAAGGATAAATTAAAGCAAGGTGTAATGATGTAAGGTGTTTGTTGATGATATAGTTCTAACTGTTCAGAGTCCATTAAAATAAGTAAAAATTTAGAATAATAAGGAAAATGCTTAGAACATAAAGGACTTGATATTTATATTATGAGAAGTAAAGATGATGCCAAGTATCTTTGAAATATAAAAGAGAATAGAGATATGAATGAGAATATAAATTCTAAAATCGAAACAGGATGGCTAAAATGAACAAGCATAAAATGAAATTTGTGTGATAAAAAAAATATCATGGAGACTTGGTGAATTTTTAAAATTCCAATTAAGCCAATGATATTATATGAATATGAATGTCGTTAATAAAATAATCATTGATATCTAAATTGAGATGGCAAAAATGAGGATGTAAATTAGGAAGAATAATTTAATAAATGATTATATTATAGAGACTGCTAAAGTGCTAAAGAGACATCTATTTCTTTTTTTACTCATTCCTCTAATTTTTATCATATTTTAATTGTATTCTTTTTATTTTTCAATTACTTTGTAACCAAAAGTAAATATTCTTTTATTCAAAAAAGTTTTATTTCAAGTTGTTTAATTTGAGATGTTGCTCCTTTTCCTTACATATATAATTAATTTCATCATGATTACAGATAAAAATAATATTTTTAAATTTTAGATTGAACCTTTTGATACATGTGTGTGATAATTAAACAAATTAAACTATATATATATATATATATATATATATATATATTTTATGTTACTGCTGTATTTTAAACTTACTCTTATTAATTTTAAACAAAGTTCATTTATTTTGCAACCAACAGCAACTAAGCGTTAAATTTAAAAAAAAAATCTATTGCCAAGTTGTTTAACTTTAGATATTTTTCTTTCCTCGTACATATTTAATTTTAGGGGGATTTACATACATACCACTTTATTTCATGCTATTTACAAGTTTAATATATGCACTTTTATGTAAGTTCTCAGAAGTATTAGAGTGTAAACCATCCTTTGGACCATAGCTTCAAGCAATAATCCAAATTTACATGTGTGTAGACAATACTGCAAAAATAACTAACTGTCACATGAAAATGTATAGAATCTACTTCGATCACACGGCAATGAATTCATTGAAATTTTTACCACATTCAATCTGGGCTTGAAAGCACAAAGCTTAAATTAGGATATTTAACCAATTTACAACCAATACTTTCTGCACAAACCAGTAACATTCAAATGATCTCACAAGTTTCCATGATTTGAGATTCACTGCCTTTCAAAAGTGAAACAGAACAAAAAACAAAAATTAACTGTAAATCTAGCAAATAACACGAAGATCTCACAAGTTCAATAGAATCAAACTGCCCAATAACCCAGTATCAGAATTTCTCTCATAATGATGGGAAATAGGAAATCAACGAACTCCTACTGAAAGATAACAATGCTTATAACAAGAAATAAATATGCGTTAATGCTGATGACACTTCCAACAAAACTAAAAAGTAGCTCGGAACGATGTTTCATGAACATTTGAAAATTTCCAGAGAAACCCAAAACTTCATTGAGTTCTTGAGCCAATCTCCCAAGTCTTCATTTTTCATTATGTTAAATTTTTAGTATAAAACCTAGACATGTGAACAGAACAGAAAACCTCGAATCCCATATGGCGAAAAACAATACCCGGAAAAATCAAAAAGCAAAACAATACCCGGAAAAATCAAGCCCTAAGTTGTAACAATTGGCGAAGGGAATTGACGTACTTTATCACAACAGTCGCAGGTGAAGGGAAGGAAGTCAATGAGTTTGCAGTCTTCGACGCTGCAATGCTTTCCCAGATTGGGGAACGCCGGTGTGCCCATCGGAGATCAAGGCGCCGGCCGGTAGTATCGAGCTAGGTTTTCGATAAAAGATAAGGCGATAGCTTTCAGGAATGCCAAAGGTGACGGCACCTCTTTCACGTCAACTCTCCGTCCAAATACCACCGGAAGAGAAAGCGCGTTACAGAAGAATAATCAAGAAGCCTCGCTTTTTTTTTTTTTTTTTTTTTTTTTTTTTTTTTTTTTTTACATTTAGGTTATTTAAGTCAAACTCATATATAAGTAACATGAAAAGTTGATTTTTTTTTTGGACATTTAGGTCATTTAAGGCAAACACACATACACAAATAGGGGTGTCAACTTTTGACCCGACCCGTTTATCTTGGGACATTTAGGTCATTTAAGGCAAACACACATACACAAATAGGGGTGTCAACTTTTGACCCGACCCGTTTGATAAACGGGTCGGGTTTGGGTTCACAGATCTGACCCGTTTGAAAAAACGGGTCGGGTCTGGGTTGAAATGTCCGACCTGTTTGCAAAAACGGGTCGGGTTCGGGTTGACCCGTTTAGATCAGGGTCGGGTCGGGTTCGACCCGAACCCGACAGGTTGACCCGAATTGACACCCCTATACACAAAGACTCAAACTCAAGACCTCTTAGTTGATAGTCTAAGTTCTCAATCAACAGGCCAAAATGAGCTGTGTCTATAATCAAGAAGCTACAGATGTATGATTGTAAATTTTGAGATAAACTTTTATCAACAACAGCAAGTCTTTATCACACTATTTGAGGTTTGTGATTAGAGACAAATTATGTGTAAGTTTATTCTTTAATAACTTAGATCAATAATTACTCACAGCTACTGATTAGTTTAATATTTGTTGCATATCTACAAATATGTAATAAATATGCAGTCCATACACAGTCCATATTCAGTATATACGCAGTCTATAAGCAGCATCCGGACAATCATCTATATTCAGAGTTCGCACATAATAATTTTCCCTTTATCATACTATTTGAGTTCCATGTTTAGAGACAAACTATGTGTAGATTTATTTTTTAATAACTTAGATCATTATGATGTATGATGATGCTAAAAAGCATGTTACAATGATGTTATACCATTGTAAAATGATCTTAAAATGCTTGTTATTTTTACTCTTGGATCATTTGGTTTGAATAATGTTGGATTAAGTTTAAACAAGATTCAAATAAGGTTCGAACCTATTTAAACTTCATTCAAACCTCTTTAGAACTTGATCAAACCTTGTTTGAAACTATTCGAATCAAGTTCAAATTTCTTTAGATTTGCTCAAGCTTTGTAGACCAAGTTCAGAACCCAAAAAAAGGGTTCAAATTTGGTTAAAAGTAGGTTTATGCATTGTTTGAACATTTCTAAAAACTCGATCAAACCTTGTAATGAAAATGTTTATCTTCCTAAGAGCAATTTAGCACTATAAATGGCTCACAGACTAAAGCTCGATCCGTTGGAATCACTATACATTTTGAGAACACATAAATTTATTACCACTAAAAGAAGGCAATTATAGACTTTTAGGCTTTATTTCAGACAATTTTCTTACTACTTTATAAAGCAGATTTTTAAGATAAAATTTTTTTAACTTGAATTTTCTTACTAAAAAGTTGTTTCATAAAGCATTAAGAAAGCTGTACTAAACGAAGCCTTATTTTCTTCTTAAAATCTCATTTTCCTAAGAGCAATCCAGTAAATACTTCGCAAATGAAGATTTGTAGAGGTCAGTAAGATCTCCATCAACTTGAAATTATAAACAAGTTTATATATCTTTCTCAAAACAGACTAGAAGAGATATCAAAACAGACTATTTATATTAACTAACCAATAACAGTTGATATAACTCGATTACATATGCTTTTTAGTCTAAACAAACCATTACTCAATTGAAACTATTTCCCTTCATTAACTAGCCAACTAAACGGCAATGAAATTAATCAAGCACATATAGTAATACTTCATTTGGGGCAGTTTTCTTACTACTTAAAGTAGCTTTTTAGCACAAAAATTAAGTTTTATAATCGAAAACGGCTTTAAGAAACAGTAACAAAGTTGTCCCAAACGAAGCCTAAATGTCTATTAATATCATGCATACATGCTTTCTTCTAAAATCTACATTAAAGCCTTAAATTAATTCATAAATACATCAATCCTTCTTAATAATTAGCAATAGATGGTAGATGACAAGAGTATGGGAGCCCATATTCGTCAATATAATTCAGATTGCATGGTGGTGGAATCACTGTTCCTTTCTTCCTCCAATTGACATTTTGACAGAAGCTTTCAGCATCATCAACATCATCATCATCCACTATGTTGATGTCTTCCAGAACTATGTCATGGCATGGAAAACTCTCGCTGCAGTTGAAATTTATTGCAAACTTGGAACCACTTGTTCCCTTAATATTCCTGTATTGCACATTGCTTATTTGCACTGCAGATTTCTGCATATAGTAAATTCATTTTCTTTTTTTTTTAATCATTTTTCAGCACAGATAATGAGAAAGATTAAGGCTTCGTTGAGACTACTTTCTTACTACTTCTTAAAATTATTTTGAAAAACCGATTTAAGAAGCAGTAAGAAAGCCGTCCCAAACAAAGCCTAAGGCAACATTTGGGACGGCTTTCTTATTGCTTTTTAAAACAGTTTTTTAGTAAAAAATTAAAAACTATTTTAATAAGCAGTAAAAAAGCCATCCTAAACGAAGCCTAAGAGCATGTCTATATAATATAGAAAGAGAGGAGAGAGATATATATGTATTTGGGTACTTACCTGCTGCATACATTTCTTCTTTTTGTCGCAGTAGTTTTGATCAATGATTATTGGATTTTTGACACCATCTATGTCAATATTCTCAAATATAATGTTCTTTGCGTAGCCTTTTCCACCCTACAAAAACAGATTAATTGGGTTAAAGATGTGTAAATGTACAGATAAATAGCAGATGACACCGAGGGCTCTTTGAATTATTATAGATAAAAATATAATTATCATTAGTGCAATAATCTACCAACTCATTTCCACTGTTTCCTACTTGTTTTAATTCATTTTTCATGAAATTAAACTCCTTTTTATATACAACTAATTAAGCAGTCAAAATATATCCTTTAAAATTTGCTTATATATTATAATATGATTTCTTATAATTAATTGCCTGCCATGTCTTGATCCGAACTCCATTTTTTGTGCCGCGAAGCTGTGCAGTGTCCACTGTAACATCTGAGACTTGAGCTTCGGAGTTCTTCGCTCCTAAGCTCCCAATGCTGGTAGCAAAATAAGAGCAGCAATTACAAAACAATTACAGAGAAAACATGCAGCAGCAGCATTACGTGATTATTTACTACGAAATTACAAGTAAATCAGGACCTGATTCCATGGCCAGGACCGCAAACAATGTTGGTAGCTTTGACATCTTGAGATCCACTTACAATTGAGATGCAATCATCTCCTGTAAACTCGAACGATTAGCCACAGATGATATAATATATATTCGACCTTTTCACACTACGACTAAACTCTTAGGGGATGTTTGGTAGCACCCAGGATTTGATTTAAGTAGGATTTCGTAAATCTTCTAAATTTGGATTTCGAAAATTCTAAGAAGCCTAAATCCTGAAAATTGTTTGGTAACATTCATGATAAATCCTATAAATTCTCGTGTGACTGTTTGGCTATAGAGCGGTTTTAACGAGCGAACTCTTCCTCCTGAAGCCAATGGATTTCGTCATTCTGGCAAAAAACAGGATGTTGGAAATCCAGGATTTAGCATGAAAAGGCGGAATTTTCTGTCTACAGCTGCTTTTGTTTGCCGTGAGGCTGCTTTCGTTTGCCGTGAGATTTGGTTTTGCATTTTAGGCCATTTGGCTGGATTTCGCTCAAATCCGCCTCAAATCCGGCCGAAAACCCTGCTACCAAACAGTCCCTTAATGTCTCAATCTTTGTTTTGTTGTAAAATATGATTAAATAAAATTTTTAGAAATTCAACTGAAAGGAGACCTTACAGTACATACATTAGCTTGTAACCGTTGGGTTTTCTTTATTAATAGATTGCTGCTTGTTAAAAAAAAATACAGTACAGACATTAGCTAATTACATAGTTAATCTGCTATGTTAATCAACAATATTTTAAACATGGAATTTCATATAAATGCACAAATATGCTTATTAATTACCAGTTCCAATATTGCAATTGTTTATCTGAATATTTGTTGTTTCTGTGACATGAATTCCATCTGTATTTGGGCTCTTCTCTGGTGCTTCAATGTTGATGGTTGATGCTGTAACATTGTTGCATTTCTCGAATTTTATGTGAATCTGTTGGCTATTTTTCACGTTCAGATTTTCCACAGTTAGTTCGTTGCACGATTTGAAAGTTAAGGCCTGCACTCAGTTTCAAAACTGTAAATTACCAATCTAATTTAATTTAGTTTTTAAGTAATTTTTTAAATAATGAAATTGAATTACATATAAAAGAAATATTTGTGAAAAAAACATACCGTTGGAGCATCCTTGCATGGCTGGAAGAACAAAATCAAGTAGAAAATATTGATATTAGCCATTGACATGTTTGCTTGCGTTAATATTTGGCATGAAGAAAAATATATGAGAGATTAAGGCTATGTTTGGAACTGTTTTTTAACTGTTGTACTTAAAAACTGTTTTAAGAAGAAGTAAGAAAGCTATCCCAACTGATAAGCCTTTATTTGGAACGACTTTCTTACTATTTTTTTGAAGTAACTTTCTAGTACAAAAAAATTTTATACTAAAATAATATTTTAGAAAGTAGTAAGAAAGTCGTCCCAAAAGAAGCCTTTAGTACAATAATACTAACAAGCAGTAAAAAAGTCGTCCCAAACAAAGTCTAATTACACATAAACAACACATTAAAATGTAGATTAATACTCATCAAATGACTGAAAGGTCTCATGAACTCTTAGATTAAGATGCATTATTAATGTTAATTAATTAAAAAGTTATAAAGAGAACTAAAGCTTACTTGCGATTTATCTATTTTGCAAGACTTCTGCCACCAAACCTGCCCATTACCATTGATAGTGCCACCGCCTCCCACTATGAGATTCTCTATATGACTGAAAAGGATCCATATCCTTCTATTTTTGCTCCTCCAATCCGCTATGTTCGAAGACGCTTCTATCGTTCCTTCGATCTGAAATTTCTTATCATAAATTCCTGCTAATTAATATATGACATTATTGATTTTGAATCGTCCTCACCATTACAGAAACTTTTGATTTGCAAGGGCCAGAAAATGTTATAGATTTAAGGAGATAAGTATTTTTATTTGACACCACTAGAGAGGCAGGCCCAGTAGAGGCGCAAGCTGCTTTCCATGCCTTCTCAAACGCCTGAGAATATAAAAAATATGAAATGAAAACTACGTATATATGATCAAAGTATGGCCTTCATGAATATTATATTATACAAGTAATTTAAGCTATAAATAAATTGGATTTACCATAGTATCATCAGCTCCACCGCCTGTAGCACCATAATCATCAACGTTAATAACTATAGAATCATTAGGCTGAGAGTTTCCAACTTGATCAAAGCTCTCCTTTGTTAATCCTTCTGCGCCAAGCAAAAGGGGGATAGTTTCCTCTCGTTCCAGTTTATCAAGACCAGCTGGATGAGCAGTGGAGCCATATAAAGTAGAGGCTTTTGAGGAAGCCAAACCTGCAGGTTTTGTTTCATAGTTATCGAAGCATGGTAAGAACCACATTAACAGAGAGAACAAAAGAACATTAACGTTTGGAGCCATTATAAGAGAAACAATGAGATTAGAAGTATCTTGGGCCTTTTGGGTCTTGTGAGACACATTTTCATGCTAAATAGATATATATAGACAGATGGTGTGTGAGGAAAAAATATTTGGCGCGGACGTCGAATTCCATCAAGAGATCAATCATATATAATGGGTCACGCCACCTCTTGTTCGGTACTGTGGCTCAGTACTGCTGATGTGGTGCATTCTGGTTGGTCTTTGGACGTACAGTATTCTATATCCGGTCTCCGCACAGAATAATTTCTCGTGTGTGAGGGTGAGAGAGAGAAAGAGTAGGAAAGGGGGTTGCAGATTTGCAGAAGATTATATTGAAGCGTAAAGATCTTAAATCCTTTCGAATGTCGTCACATCAAAGTTTAATCTGATACTTCCTTAGTTAAACTTATTTAAAATAAGACTTCTGAAAACAATTAGATAAGGATAACATAATAAAATTTTGGGATAAGATATTAAAATTTTTATTTGAGCTTCCTGTAGCTGTAGTAGAGAATATATGCTAGAGAAACAATGAAAAATTAATGGCACACCTGTATGATTTACTTAAAAATAAATTTCAAAGACATGCTTGGTTACAGCTTGAGTGAGGTCAACCGTTAAAATAATTGCAAAAATAAATTAAATTAAAAATTTGAATACTTTTACATAACAAAAGCGCAATACCAAAAAAGATAAAAATTTAATATAAAAACTCCTGATCATTGCAGTAATTAGAGCTCCTAATCATTCCATAATTAGAGCTCTTCTAATTACGAATGTGATTGATAGTGTTAAGAATAAAATTCAAATAAAAAGCAATGGCATAAACGTGAGACACTTAATTTTTAGACTTGCATGTTTTTTAATTTAAACTCCGAATAGTTGTGGAATTTAATTTATATAATTTCAGTATAAATAAAGATATACAATATTTAAAATACTATTAAAAAATCAAATTAAATGCAATATTGGCATGCATGTGGGACAGTTAACTTTTAAATTTGCGTTTTTTAACACAAATTCAAAATAATTGTGTCATGTAACACTCATATAATAAGCCAACTATCATTTCCTACTTTAATGAATCCTCTTTTTTTTTTTTTTTTTTTTTTTGTTATGTAAAAAGATAATGATATAGCCAATTTGATCATATATAATTAGATAAAATATATTTCAATCTTTATATTTTAGTTCTACATTTAGGATTTGTAACAATCGGAGTACTCATTAGCTTTAATCTCAAGCTGTGTCGAGTTGATTTGGCTATAAGTTAGTTCAATCCAAATAATTCTTTTCGTTTACACATGTTCGACTCATTAACTTCGATTCGAGCAAAAACATCTACGTATTTTGATTAATTTTTATTTTTTGAAATAAAATATTAGTGTTTAATGCATACATAAATATATACATACAAACATACATGTACAAAGTCTTAGTGTTCAACACACACACACACACACACACACACACATATATATATATATATATATATATAAACAAATTTGAATAATCTTTAATCTTCATAATAAACTCATGGGCCTATCTACATGCGTCTTTAAACTCAAAATAACAACAAATTTATTGAAGTATGTGCCATTCAAAAAGATTTTTCATTATATTAAGGCTTCGTTTGAAATAATTTTCGTACTACTTTATAAAGTACATTTTTAATACAAAAACTTTTTTGAAAAAGAAAATTTTATACTAGAAAGCTACTTTTAAAAAATAGTAAGAAAGCTGCCTCAAAACTGCATACTTCTTCCCCCCCCCCCCCCCACACAGGCAATAGGTCATCCACCCCTGAAAAATCAAGAAGGAGAATAATCATGAGGCCTGATATAATTGAAATGATTTTGATAATGTGAGTAGTAAACTACAAATGAGTAATTTTTTGAGACTAAAGAAGATATTGACATAATGTAGCAAATATGAACTAGAAAATACAATGATATATTGTAATAGAAATGAATTATTAAAAATGACTTTCATGGTGAAAATAGGAGGACCCTTTAGAAGTTGAAAATATCATCAAGAAATCATTGATTGTCTCTTACTATAAGAAAATAGTTTATTTCTGTTGCGTCCAGGAGTATTCACGGCGATGGAGAAACATAAAGTTTATTGTCTTAGCGTTGTACGAAAATCCGGCACACAATCAGATAAGGAGAGAGGGTCTAACATTTATGAGACACCAAGATTTTTACGTGGAAAACCCCTGAAAATGGGGAAAAGCCACGGGGCCTAGCCCAGTTCGAATGAATCCACTAGTATTTGCAGTCGATTACAAATGAGGTCATTCCTTGGGAGAAGGTCTTAGCTTGATGTACATCTTATAGAGTATATTACATTATTTAAATACAAAGAGTCACTATTGACATGTTCGTTTGGTCGGCAGGGTCATAATCGGCAGGAGACATGGGGTCTGGATGATCGTTGTCTGATGATGTAGGTCGGAAGGACCGTAATAGACGACGAAGGTCGAAAGGACCGTTATTGGCAGGAGACAAGGGTCAGAAAGACCATAGTCTGCGGACGATGAAGGTCGGAAGGACTGTAGTATGAAGGCGACGTAAATCAGGAGGATCGTAGTCGGCTGGCGACGGAGGCCGGAAGGACTGTAGTTGGTGGGCAACATAAGTCAGAAGGACCGTAGTCGACAGGCGACGGAGGTCAGAAGGTTTGTTGTCTGACGATAAAGGTTAGAAGGATGGCGTCAGGTAGAAGTCCAACAATGGAAAGAAATTCATCTTTGGATAGATGTCCAGCGAAAGTCCGAATATCGGTAGAAGTCCGGTGTCAGGTAGAAGCTTGGCGAAAAGTGAATGTCCGGCGTCGGGTAAAAGTCTGACGTCTGTTGGTGGCCGAGGAGAACTCCGGCATCACTTAAGCGGAGTTTCGAAGTCAGGAGGGAACTCTGTCGTTAATTGGGAAGAATCATCCCGTGGAAGTTGGACATAATTCCGACGTCATTTGGAGTTCGGACATAACTCCGTCAGTGGTCGAGGAGGAGCTGATTCTCCTTCTTGTTCTCTTCTTCTTCTCTTCCTCTTGCTTGGGTAGCCTCTTATGAAGAATGATGGCTCTATTTTATAGTTTTTCTAGAGTGGCATAGCTCGTAAATAGGCGTGAGATCAGGGGCAAATAGGGAGTGGTCGAATGGACGACTGATATTGAATCCTTCGATCGTGCAGCATTTATTGGATATTTGAAAGCCTTAGTGATGTCGGAATTCAGTGATCTTGGGCTCGTTGGATTCGTCTCGTCGAGCCGCTCGATTCGACTATAAGCTCGTTAAAATCGGAGATGGTTTGGTAACTCAAATTGTGGTACGAACTTTCCAACAGCGCTTCGGGTGGTCGATTTGGGCTCAGATTGAGTTGAATTTGGTGTCGTCGGGTTCGTATTTCCTAGACGCTCAGTTTGACTGTAAGCTCGCTGAAATCAGAGTTCAGGTGCTCCCGGATTTAATTTTTGAAGTTTCCGGCTTGATTTTGCCTTGAGATTCGTGCCCGGTCAAGATAATTTTTGCATAAATATCAATTTCCAATCAACATTACCAAATGATTCATTTTCATTAGAAAACTTGCCATATGCACTTTTCTAACGGGCAAATTTTCGTCAAAATACTAAGAAGGATAAAAAAAAAGAGATTTTTAATGGATTGTAGCTTTTATTTTTTCATATGAACTAAAATTTTATTCCAGAAGTTTCTAACTCTCAGCATTGGATTCGATGAATCTTCTTACAAAAATGCAACAATTATCATAAAATATTTTGTAAATGTCTTATATTTTTATATGTATTTCATGGCGCCTCTTGTCATGCTTGCCGTGAAGGTAATTAATTTACTCAATCACCTTTACTCCTTTTTTAAGTGAAGAAAGTTACAACTTGTGAAAAATGGAGAGAGAGAGAGAGAGAGAGAGAGAGAGATGGGCTCAAAGGAATGAGCAATAGAGTAACGTTGAAGTCCACCACAGACTTTCGGTTGGGTCCGGCAACACAGTAATGGCCACCAACGACTTTCTTCCCATCCATTATGATTCCAACGTTGAATAATTGTATCATATATTTATCCTTCAAAGATACGGCCTAATTCAATTAGCTAAAGGAGTTATCTATTTCATGCAATTGTTAGGCTCAAAGTATGCACTAATATGTCTATGTCACCTCCATAAATCTGTTTGAGATTACTGCAACTTTTTATAAAGTTAGTTGTGAAGTTACTATATGGAATACAACTTACCTACTCTAGTTATAAAAGTAGCTTTCTACCATAAAAATTTCTAAAAAGTAGCGAGAAAAAAACAAGAAATTAGTAGTTAAACAAAATTTTGGTTATTATCTGAAAAGCATAGCAACAAGAAAGTTGTCTCAAATAGACTCTTAGGCGCTGCCCCCTTGGACCCTTGACATATATGTGAACATTTACTTATATGTTTGTCCCCCTGAAAATTATGGCTAATTCCGCCCCTGTATGTATGTTGTCATTTAAAAAAATCGGCTCCTCCACTATCTTGATTATAAATTATCGTTGCAATTAAGATTAGGGATTAAAGTAAAGCAAGTGAGCCAATAAATGATGGACCTCTAACGAAGTCTTTACTCCATCGACATGCATGTTTGTCTTAATGCTAAAAAATGGTTTGATTTTGTTGACTAATGAATTAGCTTGAAAGAGCGCAACTCTCTCTTTTTTGGCTTTGTTGTGACCAATTTATTAGTAGAGATTTTTAGAGCTGGCAATGAAGCTAAGGAGATGTTGCTTTGGAGTTGGTAACCATTTGGTCATAAGTTCAAAATATGATTATTGAAATGATGAAGATGTTTTCTATTCAATTTTTTTAAAGGTTGCGACTATTAATATTACGGTTGTAAATGAGTCGAGTCAAGTAGAGCATATGTATAATTGATTTAACATTGTTTAGTTCTTACTAAGCTCGAGTTCAAGCTCACGATCGGCTTGTTACAAATTTTATAGGCTCGAGCTTGTTTGGAAAGTTTGAGCTTGACTCGATTTTTTAATTTTAAATTAAAATTTTAAGCTTTTAGAATTTTATTTTTAATATAAATTTTATTTTAAAATGATAAAATATATTATATAATGCTAATTTAAATTAACTTTTAAATATATTTTAAATTAATCGAGTGACTCAACAAGCTTACGAGTCGAGCCAGACTAAGCTTGAGCTTGAGCTCGAGCTCATTTAATATACATGCTCGAACTCATAGCTTGATAAACTTAATTCATGAGCTCATTAACGATTCGAGCTCGAGCCAGCTCGGTTCACTTACACGCCTAATTAATATGTTGTTTAGCATGCAATTTAAAAAATTTATAATTATAGCACATATTCTGATTTTGTGAATAGGATAGCAATAGTATTTCTCCTCTTTTTTTTAAAAAAAAATATATAGATATTAAAAAATAAATAAATTTCATCAAGCAAAAAAAATTGAATAGGATAGCAATAGTATTTCTCCTCTTTTTTTTTAAAAAAATTATAGATATTAAAAAATAAATAAATTTCATCAAGCAAAAAAAAATTGAATGAAAAGCAAATAAATTAAGATTTATTTAGGCTTCTTTTAGGAGAACTTTCGTGTTGATTTATAAGGCAGCATTTTAATAATAAAAAATTTGCACTTCTTTCTCTTTTGTTGTTTTTTAAAACAGCTTTAATGTATAAAAAAAATTGAATTAAAAATTTTTATACTAAAAAATTATTTTAAAAAACAGAACGAAAGTTGACCAAAATGAAGCCTAAGAACATACTTAATACATGATTTACTTAGTTTGGCCAATTGTTGAAGAACAAACAAACTCGTGATGGCAAATCAGCCACGACCCGAGATATAATACACGGCATTGATGCTATAGGCATTTGGTTCACCTAAGTCATAGTTGTTTGGGTACATCAGCTTTTTGTGTTGTATGTTTTCAATATTGTTCTAAGATTTTATTTGGGATAAATTTTTTTATTATTTTTAAAAACAGTTTTAAGTTTAAAAATTTTTTTTGAACTAACAACTTTTCAATTAGAAATCTGATTTATAAAGTAATAAAAAAGCTATCTCAAATAAAACCTAGGTTTACTATTTAAGTACCTGTTCTCCAGTCCATTTATAAAAATGTTTGACAGGATAAGCCATGAGTCTCATTTACATCGTTAGAATTGACAGCCGGGAATGCAAGAAGATCAAGTTCCCATTACAAGGTTATTTGCATTTTAGTGCAAGAAGCCAGCAGAAGAAGGTTGCAGTTGCGTCATTAGACATAGAAGATGATAAGGAACCATCTCCTATAAAAACCTAAGAAACCCTGTACAGCAACTATTAATTGTACCCGTTGAAATGCTTCTTTTGTTGGCAAGTAAACCATACGACAAAAACAAATAAGAAAAAGAAAAAACAATGAAGATGAACACTAGCATTTAACATGGAAAAATTTGAAGCTAGAAAAAAAAAAAATAAAAAAAAAACCACGGAGTCACGCCACACCAATAATTTCACTATTAAATTGGGCAAAAATATACAAATCTCTTTTCTCGCACTCTCTACTTGTCTATTTTTTCTTCACACACACAATTATTCACTCAAAATAGATAGGATACATGCTTGAAATATCTAAAGGACGCAACTCTTCAAGTGAAATAAGAAGAAATTGGAAGAAAAACTAACCAGCACGACTCGCAGCGTCTCGGCGCTTGGGTTGGAGCATCGCTACGCTCCATTCTTTATCTCTAGCCAGAGCCTACAGTGCTGCGGCGCTTCAACATACAGTACCACGATGTTGTACAACGGTACGCAAACTGAAAAAAAAAAAAAAAAATTCGGGGCCTTTACTGCTGAAACCCAAAGCAAGGGGCGAGTTGCCCCTGGGTGACCCCTATCGAGCTTCTCATTGAGCTCAACCGACATAATTAAATTCTGAGTCAACAGTAGAACCTCCTTGATCGATACAATTAGATTACACACAAAACTAACATATTTGACCCAAAGCTCCTGATGAGACTCGCCATATTATAATAGTTCATGGAGGAAGTGCACAATACTGGGGAGGGCAAAGCAACGGCATAATTCCGTCTTGTATTTTTTTCAATCTCCCTTCATGAGGAAATAATACTTTTCCTGCTCTATAATATTCATAAATAATGTTTGTAATTGAATACACAGGACCTTGGTATTGGATTTGGGCTATATCAATGACAACTCAGTGGAATTTTTCTATGTTTGACATTTAGAAAATGCCTTTCACTTCTTATTTTGTCTTCCATTTTCATCTTCCTAGAGCCCCCACAATCGAAACAAAATGTGGTAGTTCTAAAGGGCAAATTATTACGTGCGGAATTTATATGTAGAGTTATTTTAAGACTCCAATGAAATATATATTCACATGTGAACAAAATATAATTTTTTTATATTATTATGTATTTGTTAAGTTTTTATTGATTATTTATTGCGTATTTGTTAAGTATTTACTGGATATTTTTTGCATACTTAAAACTCAATAAATACATAGTAAATACTCAGCAAAAATACTTAACAAATATTCAATAAATACATAGAGTTCGAACGCAACACTAAAAATACTGCAAATATCACTATTGATTATTGAAAGTTTCAAACCTAATTTTTTTATATATAAGCTGCCCTCACCTCTTTATTAAAAAAAAAAATCTACGACAGTCAAAAAAATATTATAAAATTCTCAAAATCATATTTGTGTAGCACAATTTTCCTTGTGGGGAAAAAGTTAAGCTCCACATTTAAGAGAAATTATTATGTACGGAGTTCCGACTCGAAGTTTTTGTCCATACTATGAATGTACAGTAGTAACAGTACACAGATTTTATACACACTGTAAACAAAATTAAACTACTTAAAAAAAAACAAAATGTACACACCGTGAAGTCGTGTACACTCACAGTCCGGATGGAAACTTCCCGTCCGAAATCCGCACATAATAATTTCACCACATTTAAACATTTTCTAAATAGTTGGAAAGAAAAGCTTGCAATTGATTTATAATAAATGTATTTCTTCTTGTTCGCTTATAAGTTGATTGTGAATTTTCTATGCTTCTGTATTTGTAACCTACAGGAACTATAAATTTTCATAATAACTTTCTAGTATTGATTTTGCGTGATGTTTTATGCTTTTTACAGCTTTTACATTCAGGCTTTCCGACAGATTTAGATATTTTATTCTGCCATGATTGCAAACTTTCTTTAGCTGATTTTTTTTTTTTTGGGACATTTAGGTCATTTAAGGCAAACTCACACACACAACGCATACACAAGGACTCGAACCTTGGACCTCTTAGTTGGAAGCCTAAGCTCTCAACCAATAGGCCTAGGAGAGTTTTGTACTTTCTTTAGCTGATCACCAGCAATGAAATGCCTAAGCTCTCAACCCTAAGCTCTCAACCAATAGAATCTAAAAACAGAGAAGAAAAGGCTATAAAATACTTATTGGTAAGGATGTCGATATTTGACACGACATAAAAATTCGATTCAAATTTGATCAAGAAATTTCGGGTTAGATCCGACCCAATTTCAAAATAGGTCGGGTTCGGGTTCCCGAATTCGACCCGTTTGAAAAAATGGGTCGGGTTCGGGTTGACCTGATGGGTTGCAGGGTCAACCCGGAAACCCGTTTGAAATGAGTTGCCCGAGACTGCCCGCACACCTACTTGTGGTTGCCCGCGCCCTGCCCGCACAGCTGCCAGTGAGCCCTCTGAGGCTGCCCGCGCCTGCCATTTGTCGTCCGCGCACCAGAGGTGCGCACTTGCCTGCGCGCGTTCTTGGATGCCCACGCCTGCCCGCTTGCGTCCGTGTCTACCCGCTCGCGCCAGTTGATGTCTGCACCTCCCAGCGGCCGCCCGCAACCTGCCGCCCGCCGTCCCGCCCGCCAGCTGCTTGCCGCTTGTAGCCCACCATTCTGCCGTCCCGCCTCCACCAGAAGTTCAACCGTGTCGGGTTAGGTCAACCCGGCAATCCGACGGGTCGGGTTCGGGTCTGTATTTTTGACCCGTTTACATACTCGGGTCGGGTTAGGGTCGACCCGTTTGAACCCGAGTCAATTCTGGGTTCAACCCGCACCCAACTCGAAACTTGATTTTGACACCCCTACCTATTGGCGTGCATTAACAAAGCAACTTGGAAATTTCAGAGCTGATGTTTAAGTTGGTTAGGCGTTCCCATTATTGTGGGCAGCTCCGTGCAAGAGAAATTTAGAGGGTAAAAACAAAAAGTTAGAATATTTTGACCCATTTTTTTATTAGAATGCGTTTCAAATACATTAAATTTATTTTTAGGATAAGATCCAAGCATATGCCAAATGCTAATTAAAGAATATAAGCCTCTAAACCACCAAATAAAATTATGGGTGTAGTTAAAGTTGAAAAGCCTTTTGAAGATTAGATTTCACGCAGCTCATCTTAATATGTTGGTAGGAAGCTTTAGCTACTATTAGATATTGGTTCAGATTTTTGTTAGTTGTTTCATTGTACTTTCTTTAGTTTGTTGTATAGCTTGTATTGCTATTGGTGTGCTGCTTTGTGTAGTCATTGTGGTCTATAAATAAGAGCAATAGGTTATAATAGGGAGTAAGCCAATCAGTAAAGAAATATGTTCAGTTTGCTCTCTCACATTCTTCCCTCTCAGCCTCTCTCTCTTCCTAGAAGCTCAAGGAGCTTCATCTTCCTCCAAGAAATTCCAACAGCTGTCAATCAAGAGGTCTTTGATTCGAGTCCTGAATATGTGACGTGTATGTGAATTTATCATAATTGACCTAAAATCTCAAAAAAAAAAAAAAAAAAAAAAAAAAAAAAAAAAGATTAGACTTCAGTTGAGATAGGTTTATGGTGCATAATGTTGCCATTAAAAGAGAATCATAATATTAAGCTAAGTGTTGCCGAGATGAGGATGCTCAAGTGGATGAGTGGCTTTACTCTTTGAGGCATGATACGAAATGAGCATATACGTGAAAACATTAGAGTAGCTTCAGTGGAAGATAATATTAGATAGAGTTGCCTTAGATGTTTGGTCACATAAAACGACGCCCTTCCGATGACCCGGTTAGGAAAGTAGAAGTAGTAGATTTGACTAATGTTAAGAAAGTTAAATGTAGACCTAAAACGACTTGGTTATAAAATATTAGACATGACCTTTTTTTTTAGATTTAGATGAGAATTTGACTATTAACAGGACACAATGTACATAAATAATTCATGTAGCCGACTCCACATAGTATGATAAGACTTATTGTTGTTGTCGTCGTCGTCTTCTCTAAATATTAAACTGAAGATTCATAGTCATTGCTAGTCATAATCTTATCAAAAAACTACCCTCCACTATTATCATATACTCTGTGTTCTAGCCTTGGTCAACACCATTCTCCTAAAATAATGTAATCTTATGTATATAATATTCAGCTATGATAAAGCTTTCAACACACAGCAGAAGAACCGGAGTTGACGAGAGATGTATGTGCAAGACAAGATTGAGGAATATAGCGATGAAATCTTCATGCTTTTGGATGCAGGTGCTCACATATATTTCACTGGTTTTAAGGGCATGATGAATGAAATTAAGGACACTTCGAAAACTGTGATGAAAAGCTTAAGAAGAACAAGCAATGGAATGTTGAGGTTTACTAGATTAGTGTTTGTGAGGAGGGAAATGCTCAAATTTGTGAGGTTGTTTGTGTGGATAAAGCTGGAAGAAATTGTTTTTAGAAAAGCTTTTGTCTATTCTCATTCTATTAGAAACTACGTTTTAGAATGAGATGATTTATGATGCCAGTATTTGGTTATTAAAATCGCTTCCATCTAAAGATTTGTCAAAATTAAGCAGTCGAAGTGCAATTGTTTAATTTTGGGGTGCAAATGAATCGAGTTGAGTTCGAATCAGAGGGTATTTGAGTCGAGCTAGATTGTCAAATACCTCTGTCAAGCTCGAGCTCGATAGAGGAAAAAAAGCTTGTCGAGCTGCTAGAGCGGTAGTTCAAGCTCAGTTCGCCAACCGTGCCAGCGTCCTTCGCCAATGACCGCGTCCGCATCTTAGCCAACTTCTAGCGTCGCCCGCCTCCATTCATCGCCAGCTTACGTCGTCGTCAACGTTCGTCATTTTCCCGTGCACAATTTTCATTTCCTCGCTGGCGATTTCGTCCACGAGCTACTCAACAAGCTCGCGAGTTGAGCAGTGGGCTGTTCGAGCTAGAGCTCGAGTGAGGTGGTGTGCCGACTTGACTTGGTTGCACCCCTGTTTAAATTTGAATATCTGGTTAACAATCATTGCAGATTTGAAGAACCAATCTTGAACAGACTACGGAGTGCACCCACTTATTTGTGTGAATTTTCAAATTGAATCTTGCACTTTGCATTTTTAATTGTTTATATTACAAAATCAACAAATGATTTGATCCAAATCCAACCCAAAAATTCATGTACAAATTAACTCGTTCAATAAATGGGTCGGATTCAACACGGAAATTCGACTTGTTTATTAAATTGTTCGGACTTGAGTTGGCCTGTCAACATAATTTAGATATGAAAGGACTAATTTAAGTTATTATTTTATTTTTGCGGATATGATTGTATTTTTTTTATTAATAATCTAAAATTTATTATTTAAAAGTTATAATTTTTAAAAAAATCAAAATGAGTTATCAGACTAGATTCGAAATATTTGGGTTACTAGTAGGCCGTATTGGAGTCCATATTTTTTAACGGTTTATTAAACAGATCAGATTCTGATGGATTCTATTTGAATCGGGCTAATTTGGAGTTAGACCCGAATCCGTCACGTGAACCGTTTTGTAACTCCTATAAATCCCTTCCCATTGCGTGTCCGGTGCCCCTTCTCAATCTCCTACTTCAGCGAGTAACAATTGGCCCGGATACATCTGGATATTAGTCCGGCGAAAACATCACCGGCCGCCTGCTTCTATTGCCTGTCACAGGTCAACAACCTCGCCGACTCTGCCTTCTCATACCATTCGTGCTTCACGCCTTTTTCTCTCCGCTTCCTTTACTTGTATCATCGTCCTTCATCGTCGCTTTCACCGTCATTCGTCAATACCCACGTATCGAACCCAGACCAGGACCAGGAATCATGGCCGGGATGGGACATGAATCATCCGATCTTAGGTTACACTTGCCTAGGTCGGATCAGCAGAACCAGAAGCGGCTAATTTTTGACAGACGCTACGGCTGGGTGTAGTCTATTTCTCTATTTCTCTTACATTGCCTATTTTAGAAACCTTAACCTAGTCCGGAAAAAACTTGCACCATTGGCTTTCTCCAATATTTACAGGTTTGATGAGTGGAAAAACCCTGCAGAAGAAGCTTTAGCTGGCGGACGGGGAATGTGAGCCAAGCTTACCTTTCCTCGTTTTTCTTTGCTATGATTATGGTATTGTTCTTTGGTTTGCCATTTTTAAACCTCTTTTCAGAGTCTGTATTTTTTATCTGAATAGGTTTTGCGTGGTGCCCATTGCTAAGGGTCTGATCAGGATGGCTTCCCAGTCGGTAGGGACCCAGAACCATACTATTTTTTAGTAATATATTTTTTTTTTCACTTGCTACGGTTTTGGAAACATTATTGCGATGGTGAAAATGGACCAACATGCTCTTGTTTGTAGACAGTGATCGTATTTTTATAATCGTGTGGCGTTTCTCAATTATTCCTTTTTGCTAGGTGTTGCTTGATTTTTTTGGTGTCATTTCATTTTAAAAAATCCATGTTTTTTTTTTTTTTTTAAATTTTCCCGTAAACGCACCCTGATTAATGAATGATTAACTTGATGTGTTGGAGTGCCATTGCATATAGATAATTAAAAATGATTTTGGTGGTTTGAATATAGGATAGAAAATGTACTTTTCAGACAGTTTGTAAAATTGGTGACAGTGTGTTAACAAGGGATAGAATTGAGATGACAGGGATATAAGTTGTTTAAAATAATTTGCAGAGAATATATTTTACTTCTCAGGCATCACTCTATAAGAATGAATGAATAGTGAAGATTCATAAAATTGATACTAAATAGTTGGGGTAAGGTTCATGATGATGAAATAAACCATTATTGTTAGGGTGTGGAAACAATATTTGAGGAGCTGTATTTGGGTTACATATGTAGATGAAATGTGATGTGCCTCATCAAAGGATAGGTAAGTGGACGGAAAGTTTTTGAGACTTTGAATTATTATTATTATGCTTTTTTTTGATAAAATGCCAGCAAACCATGTAACACATTGGCAATTGAAACCTTCTTGCTATGATTTTCTTAATGCAAAAGAAAAAAGTTCTGGATTTCTTGATCAAGATGGGTTAGACATATAAAAAAAAGAACACACTTTCAGAGAAGATAAAATTATTGGATGATTTGATAATTTATATACCAAAACTTTTGTCATAATTTCCCCTAAAATTTTCCTGGTTGTAAAGTGGCAATTTCTTGCTGTAACCATCAGTTTAAAATGGTAGAATTTTCGGTGGATTTTATGTCAAAGTTTTTGTCGACATTTATATTATATCCGCCCACCCATGCTTCCCCTTCGCCAAACTTCATTTTGCACTAGCATCCATCACGAAAGATCTGAAGAAAGTCTCCTTCCATCGCCTCTCCTCTCCCCAATTCAGCCTTATGAGGTGCCCTCAACATATCTACTTTGTGCAAACTATGGGGTGGATATGATATTTATGTTTTTTTTATTGTTACTTCGAGGTTAATATAACTTAACATTTGCAACATAATATATTATTTAACACATAATGATATAAAATATCATAGTATATTAATTTTGCCTAGCAATCATAAGATATTGATAGTATTTACTATAATAATTTTTGCAAGCTCTAGTGACAATGTTGCTCTCTCAAATGGATGTCTTATTTTTTGATAAATGTCTAGCCCCTTCTTGATATAATCATCCAAACTGAATTTTTGTATGCTCTCCCACTTTTAAAAGCACTAGCGTAGTCTTAGCTCTAAATTGTTAATTTAGACTTTGAGACAAGTTATTAAAAGAGGGTCTAATAGATGGAGAACCTCAACCATAGGGCTGTTGTTATTAGTGATTATTTCTAATATATAATTTGAAATGACATTCACTTGTCTTGATAAATTAGAATGACCAAATGAGTTAATATGAGATGCATGTACTTTTTGTTGGATTAGTTTAAACTTCTTAGAAGTATGTTGAGAAGGCCTAGTCCCTTGAGTGTCCAAGTGATAAAAAAAAAGAAGTATTATCCCATATCAAAGAGTGTTTCTAATAAATGGATGTTTAATCATCATCATGATAATAATTTGCTTGTTGATATGCCATGTGAGATATCAAAGTACATATAAATACTCATTTTAATTATATATATGAGTGCAATACTCGAAAACACTCTTAATTAGGGTTATTATTGTGCCCTACCTAGATTGTTGGTAATTAGTTTTGGTTTATATTCAGGGCATGCTTGAGGATGGATGGTCATCCCAACCAAGATTTAATGGCTCTATCATCCTAAGTTAATTTGGTGGACCTAGTCTATTGATGATGGAGTGAGAGTGGCCTGCCATCTAGAAAATTTGATTAATAGGCATGGGATGCCTCCTATTAAATTTTGCAAGTATATCTCGAGAAGGGTGGGGTTGCAATCTTATAGACTTGGCTTTATGCAATTATCAAGAGGACTTATATCTCAATTTGATAGTGACAGATTAAGAGCTTTAGGATCTTGAATTTAAGCAGATTTAGGCAAGTTTGATGACTCGTTTTGATTTGGTATAGTTTTGAGGGACTTCAGCATTAAAAATTTAGTGGCTTTAGGTGACTTTGAGGATTTATATTTTAATTTGATAGATATAGTTTATTATTTGAGAATTGAGACTTTTGGTGACTTTGGGCCAATGTGAAGCCATATGTCTTAATTTGGTAAAGGTAGTTCGAGGAATTTAGATGTTCATGATGTTTTTGGCCAATTTGAGGACTTATATCTCAAATTAATATAGAATATTCGAGGAACTTGAAAATATTCCCGACATTAGTCCAATTTGTTGGAGATGGTCCAAGAAATTTGGGATTGATGTTAGCTTTGTTTAACCTTAAGATTTGATCTCATGAGACTTTATGCTAACCTGATTTAAAGTTGGTGTATATATGAGGACTCATATCTCTAGAGTTCATCAAGATGATTTGAGAGGCTTAAGATTATGAACTTAGTGGAGTTATGCCAGTTTGACTTTATTTGAAATTTTGTTTTAATTTGAAAATATATTGTAATGAGCACCATGTTAATTTGATCACATGATTAGGAATTACATTGTGGGGATGCCAAATAGTGAGACTTGCAGCCTTGACTTGAAGGCAACCCAAAAGTGATTCTTATGACTTAAACCTATAAGAGAGACAACTCATAGGATTTTTCTCTTTAAATGGTTTTTGCTAAAAAGGGCCATGAAGGCCTTATACAAATGCATTATAAAATATTTTAGCGAGTCCCATATTTATAATTATTATTTTTCTTTTTTTATTTTGATTTTCTTTGATGTTTAGGGGTGACATAGCTTGGAGGCTAAGGAAGAAAGCTTATAACCTTGTTTATGAGGCTCTTAGATATTGAGATTCATAGTTCTATTTAAAAAATCCATGAGAGTAGAATTTATGTCTTGATCAATAGTCAACTTTTGAGTGGGTCTTGTGTACTCATCCAGTCACCCTATGAACAAGGTGGTCCTGAGGTTATGGTTTATTCACATTTCTTCATATGTAGACTATCACCATTCTTGATTTTGGCTTGGTTATAAGATTGAGATTTGCAACCCTAACTTTTGAGAAACCCAAAGGATTTGATTTGCTTAAATTAGTGATGGGGACATCAGTTGGAAAGTCTACCGTCGACGTGGCCGTAGATCTACGGCCACGATTTACCCGATGTATTTTTGATTTTTAGTATGATCGTTTTATTTGATGTATTTTTATTTATGCACTTTTCCCTTTTTACCCTTGCTTGAGGGATTGAGTCTTGTAGCCCCTCGAGGGTATTTTAGTCTTTTATTTTTATGACATTGTAATGGGCTATTTATAGCCTCCTTCTTGTACTTTTCATGGTTAATGAATGATTATTAGAAGTTCTTTCTACACTTGTGTTGTGAGAGCCTTTGAGAGTTCTTGGAGAGCTTTGGAGAGATCCCTTGGAGAGGGAGATTATCGCATCACCCACCAACCTTGGAGACGGCCGGGTTCGTGGTTATTTTTTTATTTTCTTTTCTTTATCTTACCATCACCTTCCCCACGACATCTTCCTCTTTCTACTCCCCACCACCGGCCATAGCCTCTACCAATTCCCTTTCCCCCAAACACCACAAACTCCCCTTGCCGGAAGCCCTCTGCCGCCGGCCACCTCCCACAGCCGCTAGCCATGACCTTGCCGCCGCCCCCCTTGCATTAGCCGCCGGCCTCCCACCCCTTTTGCATCTTTATGGTATTTCCTAATTTAAGAGTGGGATTAATTGGGGTAATTTGAAATTCAAATTCACCAAAATTTGAATTCAAATTGTTTCCTAAATTAGCTCTTCCATTTTAGGAAAGTTTTAAACTTCTTTCATGACAAAATTCAAATTTGATTTAGGTGGAAATTTTCTTCTCCTAAATTAAAGGGATCAATTTGGAAAGAGCTTTACTATTCTCCACATAACCAACTCCTCTCCCCTCTCACCATGCCGCCGGCCTCACCCATGGTCCCCACCTCCTTAATGCTACATTAATGCTCCTAATTACTTGTCTTTTGAAATTCAAATTTCAGATTTTTCCCTCCACTTCTACTTAAAATTCTGAGATTAATTTTGGCATGAGGAATACAACATTTTTTTTTTCCTCCACCCTAACCAATTCTCTTCTCAACCTAACCTCTTCCTTCTCCCCACCGCTACCTCCCTTCCTCTACCTTTCTAATTTGTTTCTCTTTACATGATTGGTGCTTGACCAATCCGGAATTTGATTCCTTCCTCACATTCGATGGTCAAGGTGGCGTGGATCTTATCAAATCTCTTTCGTCGGCGTGATTCAAATCGTGGATGGATCTCTAAAATTTCCGTCCTCCCATAATTGTCGTGGAAGGAGTAACTAGTGGAAGGTTCGTGGTGAATTCCGACGCTTCTCCGAGAAGGTAATTTTCTTCCTTGATTCTTTTACTTCCGAATTCCAAATTCTTCGTGAGAATTTGTTCAAAGCAAGAGATTGTGTCTACTTATTGCCATCCACTAGTATTCGTAGGATTTGTTACTTCTTTGTTTTTAGATCTCGTTGTTAAACAAGGATCATGTTGGAAACTACCCCGCATGCATTACTTTGGTTTTCCTACGTGTTTTGATTCCGCTTAGCATTTTGTGTAGTTTGGCCTAAGCGAAAGTGACCGATTATTAGTTTTATTTTGTTGTTTAATCACTAATAACGAAATCTGAAATTGATCTTAAAATATTTTGTGCAAGTTTCCGAATTGTGTATGTAGTCCTGCATCATCTGGTATCAGAGCATGGCTAGCATAGGCTACACATGCTAGAAATCATCCTAGGGAGCTACATAATCATTCTTAGTCGTCATTGCATGCATATCACCGTTTATAATATTTTAAATCATTGTTTACTTTGCTGTCCAGTAATTTTCTGCACACTTTAGGAAGTTTTATAGGTGTCAATTGCAAATCTAAGTGCTGTCCTCAACCTAACCACTTCTAGACTTGAATGCTTGCACAACTCTACAGTCATATTTTTTTTTCCTCTATTGTGTGTTTGCTGTCCTGATCAATTTAGCACCCATAATCAACGTTTGGAGTGTCATTTCCTTAGTCTTTGTGCTGTCCGTGCACCTTAGGATCCCTATATCCTTTACCCATTCACCTACTTCCTGTGTGAGCTGAAGTTTAGCTTGATGTCCCACTTTGAGTTTTCTGTCCACTCATTTTCTACACCTTCTAGTGACATTTTGGAGAGTCTAACTTCGCTTTAGGTGCTGTCCCCTATCTAGAGTCTTCCCCAAGTGTTGTCAGGCTCTATCTAATGGACCCGATTGAACTTCAAAAGAAGCTAGATGACCTAGTTAATATAGTGGACTCTATAACTAAAACGATGAAGGAGAAACATGTTGACATTCCCCACTGTAGGTATGTGCACCAGTTGGTCAATCATGTCAATCGGAAGGTTACCCATTCTATTTATCAACCTAGTCATGAATCCAAGCCGCAACGACCTCACTTCGATTCACATGACCGTTTGGCCACTTTTGATGGTTCATCGGACCCTTACTACTTTAAGGAGTGGATTAGACGATTAGAAGACTATTTTGAATCACATTATATTCCTAAGTCCCACCAAGCTAACATTGCTAGGTCTCTCCTGAGTGGTCATGCTTGTCAATTTTGGATGAGGGTAGAAGATCATAGAGAGTTTCGTGGTGAATACCCTATTTCTGATTGGAAAAGCATGAGACGAGAACTTGAGTCAAAATATCTACCTCTCCCACCTTCCACTCACCTTACCCCAACACCCAGTGATCTTCATCTAGAAAGCCATCCTGCCGCTTGTGTTGGGACAAACTGTGGACATCACTGTGGTCAAGACCACCCCTACCTTAGTGACATCAGGGTTGCTGCCCCACCCTGTAGGTCTCCACCTAACCTTGATGGTCGACCCTCTATTGGGTCTTCTGTTGGTTCAGTCCCATATGACTCCCCACTTGGGCCGACTCCTAGCCACCCCAGTCAAAAATTGTCCCTTGAACCTAAAATTGAGTGCATCCATTTTGTGGATACTAATGATATCATTGATGACGAGGATTTCTTTGATGATGAAACTGAATTGATTGAATTAGAACCTGATGTAGGAGATTTAGAACCTTTGAGCATTGGTACCTTAGCCCATCCTATTCCTAGTCGCATCCAGGATATCCCGTCGAATAAGGTCTGCTCGGATGATATTAATTTGATCCCGAAAGAAATTGATCTAACCTTGAGCATATTTAAATTGAATCCGGAAGATAGTAATCTGAATCTGAATTATTCTGAGCCTAATTTGGGAGATGAACATCCTCTTGTTTTATTGGAATCTATTTTAGGAGTTGCTCCTTTAGATTTTTATTTGAAAGAGTGTGTCTATCTTGATAGGACTTATCTCACCATTCATTGTACCAACTTTAATGTTATAGAGAATATTAGCCTTTACTCTCATATCGCCTCTCTATCTGCTGTGACCACTTCTGTTTTGGACACTCTACCCCATCTTTTGAGTCCCATACCTGCTGGTGACTCCTTGGGCTATCCCATTATGGTTGTGAGTCAGGACCCATCGTTTGATCATGTTCATGATTCCTCCGTTATGTCCTTCATATTCTTGTCCTTCCCTGTTGTGATGCCCCACAATCAAATAGTGAAAGGATTCGTCTGACATTCTGATCGAACTCCATTCCAGTTGCCTTGCTCGGACCTGGAAATTTAAACCACATATAATAAGCTTACAAAGCCCAGCAGGTCACCAAAGCCTACAACTGAAATCAAAGCACGGCGATGCTATCAATATGCAGGTCAATATAAAATCAAGTCAATCAATGATCAATGAGTCTATGCAAGGCAGAAATCCATCGTCAATGAAATCAAGTCTATACAGCGGAAATCAAATCAGCAGTAAAAACATTGATAAATCAATACGTCTCAGCAATCAAATCAAGAAGTGCTCCTAGTCAATATCCAATCAACGTAGAAGTGTCTATCAATCTATACTATCTATACTATCAGGTCAATCAACTGTGTCGTCTAATCAATTCATCGAATCTATATCGAATCTATATCATCTATTCAATCAATATAAATCTATATCAAGAAATCCATAAAGCTCAAAATCAATGCCTCAATCAAAGCTCTACAGTCTCTATCTATTGCTATCGATAACATCAATACGGTCATCTAGTCGTCTTACTTATCGTATCCATCTAACATCAATATAAAGGAATCATATCAGATCATCTACTTGCAGATCCATCTATCGTGCAATCTTATCCATTAATTCTTCCAGTCAATTATCTATCAGCAAGAAAATCCATCGAACAATCGAATCAACTGAATAAATCAACCTCTATACAATGAAATCATCAGGTCAATTGAAATCAATACAATCGGCTCCATACAGAAATCTATTCTACGATAAATCAATAACCTATCAGGATCTGTCGTATCAATAATATCCATATGTCAATATCATATCTATATCAATGTCTATATCGGTCTCTATCAATCGATACAATCTATACCAATATCAGTGTCAATATCTATAAATCATTACAACATCTATCAGTGCCAATATCTATGAATCAATACGCAGAATCCATATCAATATCGGTATCGGTATCAATGAATCAATACAATCCATATCCATAATTCATAAATCAAGTCGATAAAATCAATCGGAAGGACAATACGATAAATCTACAGTAGCAAGTCGAATCAATGCAGCTATATAATATCAATAAATCTATACTGTCCATGTCCATATCAATATCAATAATCAATAGTCAATAGTATCAATGCTCAATGATCAATCAATGAAATCAATCGATGAAATCAATGAATCCGTACGATAAGAAATCAATTCGATAAATCCATCAAATCAATAAATCAATCGGAAATCAATAAATCAATACAGATCGGGAAATCTATGCAATGCAATATCATATACATGCAATTTCGTACAATGGTCTTACTCGACAAGCACAAACACTAGCTATTATCAATAGTGCTGTTGTAGACATCAACCAGATTAACTGGCTATTATCAATAGTGCTGTTGTAGACATCAACCAGATTAACTGGCTATTATCAATAGTGCTGTTGTAGACATCAACCAGATTAATTGGCTATTATCAATAGTGCTGTTGTAGACATCCATATTGCTGTTGTAGATATCCATACGTTGATTTCTATAACCAACGTTCAACCAGGTTTCCACTTGTCTTTCAGAGTTAATCAATTCAATCAATAGTCAATGCAATAATCGATGCAATAAGAAATTTTAAAGAAATCTAAAACGATCATATCAATAGTCATGCACATATCAATTCAATCTATCAATTCAGGGAAAATCAGAAATCGTGCGAAAATCGGGCAGAGTAACGGCAGTCGGTCAAATTTACACAAAAATCCTGCAAAAAGGCACAAATTCCAAATCTTTCCAAATTACAGAAGAATATCGATGACATCAATACAAGACTATTGCCCTATAGAAATCAAATCAAATCAAGTCCCGATAATTTTCTATTCGATTAAAATCGCGTAGAATCAATTCCGACTGGTAAAATCTTCGTAGAATACAGTCAAATCGTGTGCAATAATCATATCTATAACATATCAAAAGTTGTGCGGTGAAAGTTGTGCCAAATCCAAATCACGTCGAAAAGTCGACTACGAAAACACAAAACGAATCATAACTCAGTCAAAACTCAATATCTTCGAAAACAGAAATAGGGTTCGGAGTCCTTACCACGAGATCTACACTTTTCCCAACAGCAGCGTCGGACGAAAAGCGCTCCGCGGCCTCCAAAACCAGGTTTCCTCTTTTTCCCTTTCTCTTTCTCTCTCCTCAAAATATCTGATTTTATTAAAAATAATTTTCTCTCTCCTCAAAACGACCAGATTTTCATTTATCCTTAGTCGGATCGGCCCGGCCAATCGCTAGATCGTCCCAGGACTATCAGACCAAAAATGATCGGCCTGGACGACTCCCAGAACTATTCTCAGGCCGATATTTTCTACAGTACCGATCGGCCTGGACGATCTAAAATCGTCCTGGACGATCCTGAGAGGAAAAATCCAAATCAGAGAGGAACAGTAAGGGAACGAGGTCTCACAATCTCCCCACCTTAGAAAAATGTCGTCCCGACATTTCCCTACAGGTGCGTGACAAAAACAACGCAAAACCAAATCGATCTAAATCCAAATCCAAAACAAAACTCGTCAAAATCCAAACAAACACACAATGCAATCAATCACATGTCAATGTATGCAGAATGAATTCATTCTATCAAACTATCAATCAAATCCTTTCACTATACTTGCTCTAATACCAACTGTGATGCCCCAGAATCAAATAGTGAAAGGATTCGTCTGACATTCTGATCGAACTCCATTCCAGTTGCCTTGCTCGGACCTGAAAATTTAAACCACATATAATGAGCTTACAAAGCCCAGCAGGTCACCAAAGCCTACAACTGAAATCAAAGCACGGCGATGCTATCAATATGCAGGTCAATATAAAATCAAGTCAATCAATGGTCAATGAGTCTATGCAAGGCAGAAATCCATCGTCAATGAAATCAAGTCTATACAGCGAAAATCAAATCAGCAGTAAAAACATCGATAAATCAATACGTCTCAGCAATCAAATCAAGAAGTGCTCCTAGTCAATATCCAATCAACGTAGAAGTGTCTATCAATCTATAATATCTATACTATCAGGTCAATCAACTGTGTCGTCTAATCAATTCATCGAATCTATATCGAATCTATATCATCTATTCAATCAATATAAATCTATATCAAGAAATCCATAAAGCTCAAAATCAATGCCTCAATCAAAGCTCTACAGTCTCTATCTATTGCTATCGATAACATCAATACGGTCATCTAGTCGTCTTACTTATCGTATCCATCTAACATCAATATAAAGGAATCATATCAGATCATCTACTTGCAGATCCATCTATCGTGCAATCTTATCCATTAATTCTTCCAGTCAATTATCTATCAGCAAGGAAATCCATCGAACAATCGAATCAACTCAATAAATCAACCTCTATACAATGAAATCATCAGGTCAATTGAAATCAATACAATCGGCTCCATACAGAAATCTATTCTACGATAAATCAATAACCTATCAGGATCTGTCGTATCAATAATATTCATATGTCAATATCATATCTATATCAATGTCTATATCGGTCTCTATCAATCGATACAATCTATACCAATATCAGTGTCAATATCTATAAATCATTACAATATCTATCAGTGCCAATATCTATGAATCAATACGCAGAATCCATATCAATATCGGTACCAGTATCAATGAATCAATACAATCCATATCCATAATTCATAAATCAAGTCGATAAAATCAATCGGAAGGACAATACGATAAATCTACAGTAGCAAGTCGAATCAATGCAGCTATATAATATCAATAAATCTATACTGTCCATGTCCATATCAATATCAATAATCAATAGTCAATAGTATCAATGCTCAATGATCAATCAATGAAATCAATCGATGAAATCAATGAATCCGTACGATAAGAAATCAATTCGATAAATCCATCAAATCAATAAATCAATCGGAAATCAATAAATCAATACAGATCGGGAAATCTATGCAATGCAATATCATATACATGCAATTTCGTACAATGGTCTTACTCGACAAGCACAAACACTAGCTATTATCAATAGTGCTGTTGTAGACATCAACCAGATTAACTGGCTATTATCAATAGTGCTGTTGTAGACATCAACCAGATTAACTGGCTATTATCAATAGTGCTGTTGTAGACATCAACCAGATTAACTGGCTATTATCAATAGTGCTGTTGTAGACATCCATATTGCTGTTGTAGATATCCATACGTTGGTTTCTATAACCAACGTTCAACCAGGTTTCCACTTGTCTTTCAGAGTCAATCAATTCAATCAATAGTCAATGCAATAATCGATGCAATAAGAAATTTTAAAGAAATCTAAAACGATCATATCAATAGTCATGCACATATCAATTCAATCTATCAATTCAGGGAAAATCAGAAATCGTACGAAAATCGGGCAGAGTAACGGCAGTCGGTCAAATTTACACAAAAATCCTGCAAAAAGGCACAAAGTCCAAATCTTTCCAAATTACAGAAGAATATCGATGACATCAATACAAGACTATTGCCCTATAGAAATCAAATCAAATCAAGTCCCGATAATTTTCTATTCGATTAAAATCGCGTAGAATCAATTCCGACCGGTAAAATCTTCGTAGAATACAGTCAAATCGTGTGCAATAATCATATCTATAACATATCAAAAGTTGTGCGGTGAAAGTTGTGCCAAATCCAAATCACGTCGAAAAGTCGACTACGAAAACACAAAACGAATCATAACTCGGTCAAAACTCAATATCTTCAAAAACAGAAATAGGGTTCGGAGTCCTTACCACGAGATCTACACTTTTCCCAACAGCAGCGTCGGACGAAAAGCGCTCCTTTGTCGGATCGGCCCGGCCGATCGCCAGATCGTCCCAGGACGATCAGACCAAAAATGATCGGCCTGGACGACTCCCAGAACTATTCTCAGGCCGATATTTTCTACAGTACCGATCGGCCTGGACGATCTAAAATCGTCCTGGACGATCCTGAGAGGAAAAATCTAAATCAGAGAGGAATAGTAAGGGAACGAGGTCTCACACCTGTTAAGGACCATCTCTCTCCTAGTTGGACAATTTTGCTAGATTACCCTGCTACCCATAGGAGACTATCTAGGACCCTAGCTGAAACTCTCTATGGGAATACTCTTTTGGCTAAGAATGTTTTCATTGCTCCTCCTACACCAGTTCCCTTAAACCTAAACATCTTATGTCCTCTCATTTTGTGATTGATCCACCCTATTTCCTATCTATGTGTGCTTATAAGTCAATATATTTGTGTATGTTTTTCTTCTAAATTCTCCCCCGTTTAAAAATTTGTGTGAGCCCACAATCCATGTCAATCTTCATACACATGTGTCCTAGGTATAGAATTTCTGAGTCTGCATCTGCTTTTGCATCACATCTGCATGAACTGCATAAGGAAATTGCACAAAATATTGAAAAGAGCAACAAAGATTACAAGTTATATGCTGATTTAAAACGATGATTTAAAACTTTTAAAGTAGGTGACTTCGTGATGGTGCGGATCCGTCCGGAACGGTTCCCACAGGGAACCGTTAAGAAACTACACGCCAAGAGTGCTGGGCCCTTCAAAATATTAAGGAAAATTTAATGACAATGCATATGTGGTAGACCTCCCCGAGGATTTCAACATCAACCCGACCTTTAACATTGAGGATCTAGTGGCTTATGAAGACCCTGATTTCAATCCACCCAACCCATTTTGCAACAGCCTGATATAACCCCACCATTGGAAAACCCAAATTTGCCCCCCCTTCCTACCATTCCCAAACTACCCATGGCTGATAAAGTAGACACAGTTTTGAGTGATGACATTATCTCCACAAAAGAAGGAGGAATGAGAAGGTATTTGATCAGGTGGAGAAGAAAACCTGAATCGGAGGACACGTGGATAGACCGTGAGGAGCTGCAGCGGATAGACCCAGATGCTTTGGAGGTTTACGAGAGAGACTCTTACTCGACGGAGTCGAGTTTTCTCCCACCCCGGGAGAATGATGGGGACATCAGTTGGAAAGTCTACCGTCGACGTGGCCATAGATCTACGGCCACGATTTACCCGATGTATTTTTTATTTTTAGTATGATCGTTTTATTTGATGTATTTTTATTTATGCACTTTTCCCTTTTTACCCTTGCTTGAGGGATTGAGTCTTGTAGCCCCTCGAGGGTATTTTAGTCTTTTATTTTTATGACATTGTAATGGGCTATTTATAGCCTCCTTGTACTTTTCATGGTTAATGAATGATTATTAGAAGTTCTTTCTACACTTGTGTTGTGAGAGCCTTTGAGAGTTCTTGGAGAGCTTTGGAGAGATCCCTTGGAGAGGGAGATTATCGCATCACCCACCAACCTTGGAGACGGCCGGGTTCGTGGTTATTTTTTTATTTTCTTTTCTTTATCTTACCATCACCTTCCCCACGACATCTTCCTCTTTCTACTCCCCACCACCGGCCATAGCCTCTACCAATTCCCTTTCCCCCAAACACCACAAACTCCCCTTGCCAGAAGCCCTCTGCCGCCGGCCACCTCCCACAGCCGCTAGCCATGACCTTGCCGCCGCCCCCCTTGCATTAGCCGCCGGCCTCCCACCCCTTTTGCATCTTTATGGTATTTCCTAATTTAAGAGTGGGATTAATTAGGGTAATTTGAAATTCAAATTCACCAAAATTTGAATTCAAATTGTTTCCTAAATTAGCTCTTCCATTTTAGGAAAGTTTTAAACTTCTTTCATGACAAAATTCAAATTTGATTTAGGTGGAAATTTTCTTCTCCTAAGTTAAAGGGATCAATTTGGAAAGAGCTTTACTATTCTCCACATGACCAACTCCTCTCCCCTCTCACCATGCCGCCGGCCTCACCCATGGTCCCCACCTCCTTAATGCTACATTAATGCTCCTAATTACTTGTCTTTTGAAATTCAAATTTCAGATTTTTCCCTCCACTTCTACTTAAAATTCTGAGATTAATTTTGGCATGAGGAATACAACATTTTTTTTTTCCTCCACCCTAACCAATTCTCTTCTCAACCTAACCTCTTCCTTCTCCCCACCGCTACCTCCCTTCCTCTACCTTTCTAATTTGTTTCTCTTTACATGATTGGTGCTTGACCAATCCGGAATTTGATTCCTTCCTCACATTCGATGGTCAAGGTGGCGTGGATCTTATCAAATCTCTTTCGTCAGCGTGATTCAAATCGTGGATGGATCTCTAAAATTTCCGTCCTCCCATAATTGTCGTGGAAGGAGTAACTAGTGGAAGGTTCGTGGTGAATTCCGACGCTTCTCCGAGAAGGTAATTTTCTTCCTTGATTCTTTTACTTCCGAATTCCAAATTCTTCGTGAGAATTTGTTCAAAGCAAGAGATTGTGTCTACTTATTGTCATCCACTAGTATTCGTAGGATTTGTTACTTCTTTGTTTTTAGATCTCGTTGTTAAACAAGGATCATGTTGGAAACTACCCCGCATGCATTACTTTGGTTTTCCTACGTGTTTTGATTCCGCTTAGCATTTTGTGTAGTTTGGCCTAAGCGAAAGTGACCGATTATTAGTTTTATTTTGTTGTTTAATCACTAATAACGAAATCTGAAATTGATCTTAAAATATTTTGTGCAAGTTTCCGAATTGTGTATGTAGTCCTGCATCAATTAGTTTGATATATAATATATGATTAAATTTGCGCATATGAGGGTAGTTCGGTTTAGCTTGGGAAAGTAGCCAAACGTATATGGGAGAGAAATTACTTACCTTGAACAAGTGTTTGAGTACAATGGGTTTTAGGAGCTGATTTTATTGCATTATGAGTGAAGATTTCAAGAGCTATATTTATGTGTTTGGCTGCGAGCTCCACCGATGTTTAGAGAGGAAGTTGGTTGATCATTCTCCTACATTGAGTGTGAAGAATCTTGAACCACCTTTCAATTATCTTATGCTGTAGTGAGTTTTGCTTTTGTTACGTCAAAATGGTGTTGGAGCAACCCCATAAGCATTCAAACACCTTCAGATTATGATCGCTTAGTGGGGATAGTGCGCTAGCTGGCACCTAAACTCTGCAGGTTTGGAGATGCTATTTTAAGGATATAATTGAGGCTTGCTATGAACACATATTAGAGTCGTTATGAAGGGCTAATGGGTTAATTTACTTGAGGCACCATAGGCATAGGCCTCAATAAAATTCCCATCATCGAAGAAGATAGATAGTTATACTTATTGTAAGCTTATTCACCTTGTTTTTCTACTAGCCAACCTTTTGAAATGGGGGAGGTTGCATTTTATAGAGGAAAAGGGGAACCAATGCCATTTGGGGAACGTTCGAGCATCCCAAAGAGATTGGCTTTAGGATAGTGGTGTTGTGGGAATTCACGAACAACAATTATGGAAGTATGGGGGTGTAGGAACCATGTCCCCCGGGACATAGGTGTAATAAATGCCTATCCTCTTACTGTGCAATTATGATGAAAAATGCGGATGTGTTATCTGCCATGGTATATGGTGGTCACATATCACCCCCAGAGTGGATGGATTAGGCAATGTGGTATTAGATGCTTAATGCTCAGAGTTGGTTTGGCAGGAGTCAGTGTGCTATCGTGAGAATCCTCTAAAGAACATCGAGATGGTGTGTTGAGAGAGTTGAGATGTTGGTATGATTGAGAACAAGTCCTAGTGGAAGGCTAAGTTCTCAGAAAGGTTGAGTTCATTTATAAGGCTGATTTATTTATAGAGCTGACTTGGAGATTCGAAGGGCACATGATGTAGATTGGATCGTTGGAAGAAGATGATGCTTGAAGGAAGGTAATCCTAATACAGGGAACAAAGGTAAACACAAGCTTCAAAGCTTCAAAATGTCATAATATTCATCAATGTGTTTCTTTCCTCTTATACATTCCCTATATATAATACTAAAGTAAGAAAAACCTAGAGAATCCTAGAAGATTTTAGAAAACTTGTAACAATTAAATAAAATAACCTAAGAGACATTATAAGCTAAAAATTCTCCGCATCATTCTCCCATTGTGCCTAAAGAGCTCGACTCCGTCGAGGTGCGTTATAGGGAGAAAGAGAGATATAGAAATTATGATCAATCCTCCTGGATCAAAGATTTTGAATGCAGTCCTCCTGGGCCAATAATCATCTACTAGCTCAAGAAAATAATTCTTTACATGCACTTGAACCATTGCATTCCAAGAGATGGTAATCCTTTGTGGCACTTCATCAAACAGCTTACGAACCCGCTTTTGCACAATAGAATCAGCTTCAGGCTCGTATGCACCAATGTCTCTCTTTTCTCTAAAAAATCCCAAGAAACGTCATTCTCTCCAAATATCCTTTATTGCTGCAATAATATGAGCACTCTTTTTCTGGACTTGCATTACCACTTTAAGACGGTCACTCTTTGTCTGGACTTGCATAACCACTTTAAGACAGTCGAGAGGAGCAGTTGATGTACGAGAAGCTGCTCCAGCCACTCCACCTGCAATCAAATACTTGCTAACATTTACATGCTTGCTGATCCCTTCTGGAAAAGCAGCCTGTTCGCCAATATCTACAAGTCAGACTCTTTCCCAATAATGGTAGATGTTCTCAATGGTTGCCTCATGTGGGTATAGGAGAAGAGAGTCTCTCCACTCTTCAAAAGTTATGATTCCGTTGTTATCTTTAACCACATGCTCAACAAAACATGCTAGCTCCTCATCATCAATCTCAATTCCTGTGCTGGTCCTTCTGTAGATCATGAAGAGAAGATTGGTTATCGGTATCCCAAGCAAGATAAATCCGATCATGAACTGTGTTATGATGTCATATCCCGATTGTTGGTTGGTTGCAATGGAAATTTTCCGTGGGGAGAAAATGCGAACGAAAGGGTTAACATAGGAGCACTGTGTGCGGTGTTCGCTGTCTTGATCTCGAGCTTAGTCATGGTCACGATCACCACTTGAGCGGTGGTTGGAGTTCAACAAGTCGCACGTAAGTGTGAGGTCGGGCATGAGATTGCCGAAGCAGAGCGAAAGCGAGGGCGGAGTGTTGCGAAAATCGCGTTGAATCAACTTCAAATCATGGCTCTGGTCGTGAGAGGAGGAAGGAGCAAAGAAGAAGACGAATTTGGAGGCGGAAGGAGGGTCGAGCGTGCTGGCGGCGCGTGGATCTGGGATTGGATGTCGCTGAGAGCGTTCAGGCCTGGGACGACGACTGCATCCGGCCTTCTTGAGCTGGAGCATATTGTTCCGAGGATGGAATGCTCTTGAGGGCGGAACGTTCGGGTGAACTGAAACGAGTGCAGACTCTCGGATCGCAATAAGAGCGGTGGTTGGAATCATCAACCGCTGTGGTAGTAGAAGAAGATGTAGGTTCGAAAGAGCCTTTGGGATGGTATTGCTTGGCTATTTCGAGGGCGGAATTGCGCTTGACGCCTCGCAGGTCGAGTGTTACGGATGCAGAAGAGGCAAGTTGTGTTGGGGTTGTTGGGGGTCGCGGATCTGCTTAATATCCAGCTCTAGGTCTGTGACATTCCAGAAATGGGAATTTGTCGAATGAATGGAGCTAGCTGATGTCAGAGGAATGAAATTTTAAGGAATTTGGATCATGTCGGAGACGGGTGCCGGACTGGGACTGTCGTGCGCTCTATTGGGTTGGATGCCCGATAGAGGAGTGGCGACACGTGGAATTGGAAGTTCTGGAGAACGGAAGATGCGAGAGACGACAGCAGGTTGAGTGCGAAATAAGGGATCAGGCGGAGGATCTCGCCATTGGAGTAGAGGGGGGTTGAGTCACCGGAGAGGAAGCTTGAGCGGAGGGTAGTTGTCGACCACGGTGGGTATATTGTGGGACTGGTGGCGTTCGTGTGAAGCGGATGAGAGGAGTGAAGAAGAAGATGCCAGTATGATTGCCGACGATTGCATCTTCTTTATGCGACGAAATCTTCTGTCTATTCGATCAAGTGATGCTTTCACTTGAGCTTGATTGAAGGCTATACGGCTTCGATCATCATCGACAACCTCCCTTCTTTGGCGTCGATCATCGTCGACCGCCAATCTTATTCTTCGGCTTCAATCGTCGTTGACAGTCCACCTTCTTATGTAGTTCATCGTTCTTCGCAAGCTCTAGGCTCTGATACCAAAGTGATGTAGATTGATCGTTGGAAGAAGAGGATGCTTGAAGGAATGTAATCCCAATTCAAGGAATAAAGGTAAACACAAGCTTCAAAGCTTCAAAATGTCATAAGGTTCATCAATGAGTTTCTTTCCTCTTACACATTCCCTATATATAATACTAAAGTAAGGAAAACCTAGAAAATCCTAGAAGATTCTAGAAAACTTGTAACAATTAAATAAAATAACCTAAGGGACATTATAAGCTAAAAATGCTCCGCATCAGCACACCTTTGTTATACTCTTGAAAGGGGAAGCCGAGAGAATAGGAGGAGCCTGTCGAATATACTAAGACTTTGTTTTGGATGGCTTTCTTGCTGATTCTTAAAGCTGTTTTTTAGCGCAAAAGTTTTAATTTTTGTGCTAAAAAGCTGCTTTAAGAAGCAGCAAGAAAGCCGTCCAAAACGAAGCCTAAGAGAGGCAGAGTTTCAAATAGTTTGAGAGTGTCGGGTTCTCAAGGAGAGGTTGCTAAGAAGGTTCGAGTTGTTTGGCTTTGAAAGAGGAAGTTTGATAGCTCTATTAAAGAGGTTGCTTAGTAAGTGTCTCTCTTGATGTTGTTGAGAAGGCTAGATTGCTAGGGGAAATTATTAGGTCCGGACACCGGACCTAAATTTGTGTCCGGATTTGTGCGCTTTTCATACGCTTTTGATGTATTTTTGCAAAAAGGCAGTCCTTTTGCGGCCCTTTTGTTGCCCTTTTACTGAGTATTTGAAAAACTCATGAAAAGCGCAAAAAAGGACAGCAAATACTTAATGAGTAAGATATTTGATGCATTTTTACTATGTTTTTTGCTTTATTTTGTAATTACTCAACAAAAAAAAAGTAGCTAATATGCAATTAAAATTACGAATTAGCTGTTTTTTTGCAAAAATACAACAAAAGCGCATGAAAAGCACACAAATCCGGACACAAATTTAGGTCCGATGACCGGACCTAATAATTAGCCAATTGCTGGAGAGGTTGACCTGGATAACTCGGGAGGAAGGCCCAGTAATTCAACAACACTGAGCGGATTTTCTGAAAATTCGGTACATTTTGATAATCCACAAAGACAACAAGATACTGAGATATTTTAATTTAAAAACTTTCAATAGCTAAACTTTTCAAATAAAGATGACTTATGTTTGTTTACAGTGCCAATGAACATCTCCAGTTTTCAACCCTTTTTTTTTTTTTTTTTGATTTGTGATATTTATTTTTAAGGTGTATGGAGTATACCTTTATGCCATCTATTAGCATGATCACAACTATGTAAACGTTCATATTGTTCTGTAGATTCTATTCTGTGAACTGTCAGATTGGAAAATATGTTGACGAATGATTAATTAATGAAGCTAATTTTAACTTATAAATTTGCTTGTCATCAATGTGATTTGAGAACCAGCAATTAGCTTTGGTGATTGCCGGAGTAGCAATGAAATTGTTGGTCTTTGTCTATGAATATTTAAAATTGAACAACTCATAGATTGTAAAGGTTTTGTTTTCTGACCAAATAAAAATAATATGAATTTATGAAGGTATATACTGTTATTTGGATCATAGTTTTAAAACTCAGCCAAACTAAATCAAATTTTTTTTTTTCAAATTTGTTCCAATTGTGCCCGGTGCTCTGTTTCTTAATGCTTACGAATTTCTGTAGTGTGGGATGATAATTTAATTATTATTTTTTCTATTATTCTCTGATATATTGAAGAAAACTAGCTCAAATGCTTCTTTATTTTGGCTTGATTAGTACGGCAACTGGTTGATGGATCTTACCGATGCTTCTTTTGAGACAATTTTTGTAGTGCTTTCTAGCACAAAAATTTCATGAAAACAGTAAAAAAATAGTGATCAAAAGTTATCCCAAATGAAGCAAGAAGTTTGCTTGTGTGCATCAATTGTGAGTATTCATAAATTGACCTAGTTGTGTATAGTTGGATTCAGATAAATTACAGAGGGAATTCAATTTTAGCCATAGGTTAACTACCTACAAATCTTTGGTTTAATGCTCTACAAGGAAGCTCCAACTCCAGTCACAAAATTTAAGAAAATCTTTAATTGCATGTAACATGACTACTCGACTTTGGTGTCGATGAATTATTCTGTGCGGATGCCGAATGCCATTCAGAACCCAATGAAAATGCGCCACATCACCCCTTACTCGGTACTGTGGCTCGGTACTGGATGACGTGGCTACACCTGATTGGCTTCTGGACAATAAGCTGTATATGGTGTCCACATAGAATAATCTCTCCACTATTCTTAACTTTTCTAAGAGCTTTTTTCATTCACAGATTAATCATGCTGTCGAATCTGTGGCAAAAGTTCTGGAACGCTCAGGTCAGATCTCTCCACCGGCAGTGCCTGCAGCTCTTGCCAAACAGTGCCAGAGATGCATGGATTTTACCAGGGCAACCTTGCCATCCATCCGTACTGAACCGAGCTTACCTCCTCATGTCAAGTCATCTTCATAAAATCCATTTGATATTGTAGCTTAGTAATGCTTGCAAAGGCCAACAATCTGATGCTCATCAGTTTCTGCATTGACTTTGTAAAAGGTAAATCGTGAAAGTTGAAGATTTTAAAGCTGGTTTTGCAAATTTTGATTGCGAGTAAGATTATGGGGATCTGAGTTTTGGAGGGATGAAGAGGCTATTGGTGATGAAATTAAGCGGCTGTTTGGTATTGGATTGGATTTCACTTTAGTGGGATTTAGTAAATCCTCTAAAATTGAATTTAATAAATCATTAAATTCTGAGGGTGTTAAATCCTCAAGAACTGTTTTGTTTGGTATGATAAATGTTACATATTGATAAGTTTTAAAAAATTGTTTTGAAACGTAATATAAGCTTTTAGGGGATTGGTTCATTTAGAAATTAAATTTAGTGTGTTTTGAATTTAATTTGCATGTTCATTATATTAGCTATTTGATAATTAGTAATATAATAATTAATTTGATAATTAACACGTAAATAATTAATTTAATAATTAATAATAATAAAGTTAACTTCTAAGTATGTTTATAATTATTTAATTATGTTTTTAAATCTTAATTAATTTGTTAATTTTTTTTAAATTAAAAATTATTTAATTATTACTCATGTTAATGATTTAATTAAATATTTAAATATTAAATTAATTTAATGATAATTATATGACTAGAAAATATAATAACAACAAATTATAAATATTAATTAAATTAATTTAATGACAATTAGTCGATATATTTCTTTTTTTTTTTCTAATTTTATTTCTCATCAATTAACTCGAAATGTTTATGATCGATTAATGTTTTATGTGATGTTTGCTAATGATTGATATATGATGTGTGTTAGCCATTCGACACTCGATGCTGGTTTTTTTGTGACATCTCAAACTCTTGACTATTCAGATATTGTCTGCTTTGGTCTAAGGCCTCATAGTTTTGTCATGTTGGTGTAAGTTTCTCGTAGGTCACTCATTTTAGAGTTACTTTGAGATGAGCACACTTAACTGTGAAGTTTTTAATGAAATTCAAATCGTTACACCAAAAGGCGCATCGATGTTTAAGAGTTTAGCTTCTTTTACTTAAGGGTTTCACAATCTCTCCTACTTAAGTAACTGATATCCTTGTCAGCATATTTATCTCATAATCATCCACCACGTATATAAGATTCTAGAGGTGGCCCATACAAGTTCAAGTGTTAGCTCTCGTCATGTAGCATTTTATCTCATACAAGATTCAAGAGGTCGCACCCATGGCATATCATTTTGTCTTGTATGTCATTTAGTTTTTATCTTCCGGGTGGTGTATGACTCTAATACCATTTTGTGACATCTCAAACTCTTAAATATCGAGATATTGTCCTTTTTGGCCTGAGGATCTCACAGTTTTGTCATGTTTGTGTAATTTTCCTGTAGGTTTCCTATCTCATAATTGCTCCGAGATGAGTATGCTTAATTGTGGAATTTATTAATAAAATTTCAATCAAAAGATGCCTTGATGTTTGAGAGTTTAGCTTCTTTTATTTAAAGGATTTTACATTCCTCTCCATCAAGTGAATGACAAAGTGCGTCTCCTATCATTGTCTAATATCTAATGTTTCTATCACAAGATACTGATCAATGACCATCTAGGCTCATGCATAATCTTATATAAAATTATGCTGGTTGGCAGAGACATGCGGGTTATATAATTTTTACGAAAAGTAACAATATAAATATTTGTATAATTTAATGAAAGTACTTTTCATTTTTCATTTGCCTAAATTTTAGTTGTATCAATAAATGATTCTTATGGTGTCAAATAAAATTCTTCAACAAAATAAAAAAGTCAATTTTCTTTTGAAAAAAAAAATCTTAAAAAAGTTTTATTATATTTCAAAAAAAGTTAATCTAGAAAAATATTATAATTAGCACATCACTAAACCTTTAAATTAATTATATAAATAAAATAAAAATAGAATAACATACATGAAAATATATTTCTAGGAATGTTTGTAATATAAAAAATTAGAATTATATATAATAATAATAATAATAATAATAATAATAATAATAATAATAATAATAATTGCAACTTAGAAATTTCAAAAAATTAAAATATATAAAAAGTTAAATTAAACAAGTAAATATAATTAAAAAAGATTTTTTTTTTCAAATTTATAAATTAAAAAACTTTGGGAGAAAAAAAAAAAAAAAAAAACCTCCCCGCATCGGCTATCTTGGTTCGGTCGCCGGACTGGTCCCTTACTCCCTTCTTAAACTAATCTTTGTAATTTTTTTCTTTAATACGATTTCCCTTTTAAAAAAATTACGAATTTAAATTCTGTAGAAGTCTTCAAACTTTTTGATGCTATACAGGAAGAACAAGTTGGCCGGCGGAGATAGGTACAAAGCCATTAACGGAACCCGCCGGCTGCCGGTAGTTTCCTTCTCTTTTCATAAAAGCTAGGGTTAGAAGGCTAGGTGCAACTCATTAAGTCGTTTTGATTATGATTTTTCAGGTTTCATGGATAGCAAAGACGACAGGGACAAAGAATGGAGTACATCGCTGCCATATGCCCTTTGCCATTTCTCCACGAGCGGAGGAGCTGTTGCCGTTGCGACCGCGTTCACGCATCCTTTAGGTCCTCAGCGTCTATTTGAATCTTGAAATTGGTGTACTGTCTATTGCTGTAGATTTGATACTTGTAACCATTCTACCCAGTTTTCATATTTTACTGTTGTGAGAATCTACCTTCTTTAGGCACTGTAATGTGTTTTATTCAAATTTTAAAAGTTTTATCTTGGAAATGCAGATGTTGTCAAAGTTAGACTCCAGATGCAGCTTCTTGGCCAAAGAGGTCCTTTGGTGGGGATGGTATGCCCCAGCTATATGCCTGTTTCACAAGATGATCCACTTTCTCTTAGATCTTTATTTTTATTTGACCTTCATTATACTGAACCTTGCAGGGCGAAACTTTTGGAAGAATAATTAAAGTTGAAGGAGTTAGAGGACTATATCTTGGACTAGTGCCTGCACTAACTAGGTCTACTCTCTATGGCGGTCTGCGTTTGGGCTTGTATCAGCCTTGTAAATATCTTTCCGACTTAATGGTTGGATCAACTAATATCTTCGTGAAGATTGCATCAGGAGCTTTTTCTGGGGCGCTTGCAACCGCTTTGACTAATCCAATGGAAGTTCTGAAGGTAGAATTTTGCATATTTGCAAGCTTGTAATCTTGCTTGGTGAGTTTTGAAGTGATTTTCCATGTACAGGTTAGACTGCAAATGAACTCCAGAAGGGGTCTTACAGGAGAAATACATAAAATTATATCAGAAGAGGGTTTCAGGGCACTCTGGAAAGGAGTAGGCCCTGCAATGACCAGGGCTGGTGCATTGACTGCCTCACAGTTGGTAACATATGACGAGTCAAAGCAGGTTTCGTTCTCGGCATTCCTCTACCTCAAAGAAATTTTACGTTAAGGGCCTTCGTGTAGATTGTGCTTTGCAGTTTTATATATGATTTGAAAATCTATATTTCTGCTACGTTTTCCTGTTTCAGGCATTGCTTAAGTGGACTCATCTTGAAGAAGGGTTTCATTTACATCTCATGTACAGGGCTCTTTTTCATTCTTTGTTTAGATTGCTCAAAAGAAATCAGCTAGGGGATAACTAATTCATATCTGTGCTACGTGAAGCTCAAGTTTTGTAGCAGGAACTGTTGGAACCCTAGTAACTGCACCTGTGGACATGATCAAGACTCGACTAATGTTGCAGCAAGATTCCAGAGGCCCCAGGATTTACAGAAATGTATTTCACTGTGCATACCAGGTATTAGCTATTAAGCATATGGCCACACTGATACAAACTTTTCTCATTTAGGCTATTTCTCTTAGCCAATCTAGTTCTTTTTTCTTCATTTGTTGGTCGGTTATGCTAATTGACAGTGGAGTTTTTCTCATTTGTAAATTCTTTGCGGTTTGATTTCATAAACATCCTACTTAACTAGTTATTTCTCACATACTTTCTTTACTAGGCTGCCATCAATTGGTGTAATTTGAAATAATACAACACAAATTGATGGAGGACAAATCTGTTGGAAATATTATATTATAGAAGAAAGAATTGTGACCTGTGATATATATGAATAAGTATCAATACATAATGTTCAATATACTAAAAAGTTACCATAACTATGCAAAAACTCAGCAACATAGCAGAGGAGGGATGTAAGATAGAAATGAATGTGATACACCTTAGGTTTCACAAATTAGGGTTTGCCTAATTTCCCCTCCAAGAGAGTGAACTTTCTCCACCAACACCAAATGAGAAAGTAATCACAAACAAGAGTAGAGAAGAACAATGAGAACCTTTGCATTAGCAAGCCAAGAGAAAACAAGATAAGTTTGTCCACTTCGAGAAGGACAAGATCTCCCAAAAGAAAACCCTAGAAAAGCACAAGAGAAGACTAGAGGAAGAAAACTAGAAAGAGAATACACTCTTCATAATATCCAAAACTAAACCCTAATAGCTCCCTTCATACCCTTTCAAAAAGACCCTCCCATCCCCAAAATACCCCCACTTAAGTGGGGGGGGGGGGTCCCTCCTTTGGTCCAGCCGGGTCACCGCCCCCCCCCCCCCCCCCCCCCCTTCTTCCGCCTGTAGACCCGCACGGGTCCAGGCGGGGCCGGTTCGCCCGGCCCATCAATACCGCCCTCTAGAAGATCAACCTTGTCCTCAAGGTTGAAGTCTGGAAACTGCGCCTGCATGGTTTCGTATATCTCCCAAGTAGCCTCATGTGTCGGTAAGTCCTTCCACTCGATGAGAATCTCCCTTTTGCCTTGATCATTCTTCCTCACTTCCTTCACATGTAGTGGCTCTAGTAAGAATTGCATTTCTTCTGTGAGGCCCTGGGGTATAGTAGGAATGGCCACAGTATGATCCCCTATGCTCTTCTTCAATAGCGATGCGTGGAATACAGGGTGAATGGAGGAATGAGGGGGTAACTTGAGACGGTAGGCCACCATCCCAACTTTCCTTTCGATCTCGAAAGGCCCATAGTATCGTGGAGAGAGCTTTTCACTCCTTCTGCTAGCTAAGGTCTTCTGTCTGTAACAAGGTTTAAAATTGCGTATTCGGGTATTGAGGCGTTTTTCGTTCGTGAGGCGAGGCGTAAGCCTCAAGGCGATTTGAGGCGTAAGCCTCAAAATCAAAAAATTGCGTAAACATAAAATAATACATTTTGTATATACTAATGAGTAAATAATATATAAAACATAAAAATGCACAAGATAAATAGCAATGACATTAACATATCACATAAGAAGTTAGGAACTCACTAGTCATTAGCATTATCATCACTCATCAGTCATCACTAAGGGGGTCTTCATTTGAATCATCATTATGATGAACTGCTCTCTCATCTTCCCCCTCTCCTATAGAGTCCAATATCTCCCAATCAGCTTCTTCTTCCTCATTATTAGTTATCTTCCTCTTCCCTAAATAGTAGAAATTTTTGAACAATATCATAATGAATAATAGTGTAATACATTAATAAAAGTTTTAAGAAAAGAAAACTATATTATTTATATACCTTTTTTGATTTGTTCTTGAGTTGTGGTGGATGTGGATGCTTTAAGACCATCAAAGAAATCAACATTTAAATCTTCATCTTGTAATTCAGACGGCATCACTTCAACTTCATCATCTACAAACCACTCATCATCAGATGCCACATCATCGCAAAGCAAAGGATCTTCATCATCCATTAATCCTTTTTTCTTCAAATTTCTATCTCTGAGTCTCCTATTATACATAATGTACACCAGTGAGTTCATCCTCAATGTCGACAAGCGATTTCTCCTCTTTGTATGCACTTGGTTGTAGGTACTCCAATTCCTTTCACAGCCAGATGAAGAGCATGTCAAGCCCAAAACTTTCACAGCAAAACGTTGTAATTCTGGAGTCCCATCACCAAATTGAATCCACCACTCAACTGGAGATCGTTTGGCAATTGTATCTTTTGCTTGTTGTAATCAAAAAAAACCTTCTTTGTTCCTAAAAGGTACCAATTGCAAGTCAGCATTTGATCTTTCAGTTGCATCACTTATTAGACGATCCATGCAATGATATAATCCCAACTTTATTTCAGGGTTTGTAGACTTGTTCTCTGCATATTGATACTGAGGGTTTAGGTAGTAGCCAGCGGCATGCAAGTGTCGGTGAAGCTGTAGTTCCCACCTATCATCAATAATATTCCAAATTTCCCTAAAGCTTCCCTCACTGCCTCCTAAGTTGGAGGCAATCATCTCTTTGGCTTCATCCATAGCATTGTAGATGAAACCCATTGCAGGCTTCTTCTCAGCATCCACCATCCTTAAAACATGAACCAAAGGTCTAGTGGTTGTAATGGCATATAAGACACTTTGTCAAAATCTGTCATTTAAAACAATCTTTCTAATCTCTTTTCCCTCAGCCTTCTTCGCCCAAGCACAACTCAACCACTGTGTAGATGTGAACATAGCCTCTAAAGGTTGTCTGGCATCCAGCATGCTCTCTAAGGTCAAGTATGCGGTGGCAAATCTTGTTGCGGCTGGCCTTAGAATTTCTTTCTTCGAAAACTTTCTCATAAGAGCTAGAATCCAAGAGTGGTTGTAAATAAACTTGGTTATTTTTTTGGCTTTAGTGAGTGCATTTTTATGTTGAGGTAGATCCCCAAGCTTCTCAAGAATCAGATCTATGCAATGTGCAGCACATGGAGTCCAATACAAATGTTTCCTCTTCTTCATAAGTTTATTACCTGCAGCCTTATATTACGCACATCACACGCACATTGCAGGAAACATACAGCAAATTATACGCACGCATAAAGTACGCATAGTGTAAGCACTAAGTAAGCAACGTGTACGCATTGTGTACGCACAAAAGACGCATTGAGTACGCACAGACTACGCATATTTACTCGATGGTTAAAATTTTGTTAGGTTTTATGTTTCAAATCTCAACATAAATTTATCATATAAACCTGAATACAGAGAAAACACGATGACATCACAGTATCGAACATTTAAAAAGTTTCGAGAAGCCATGCATACGCATAGAATAAGCATAAAATCGGAAGATCTTCAGACCCTTCAACGCGAACGCATAGCATAACCACAAAATACGCAATACGAAACAGAAAACATAGCATTAAGTTACCTTTTTCTTTGGGGGTGACGCCATCTTAGAAGAAACTGAGTGAAGAATGCTTGAAATTCCTCCGGGTGAATGCTTGAAAGTTCGAAAGTTTACTGTAACTTGAAAATCGAAACGTCGACTCCGACATTCGACCTTTACAAGGGTTTAAATGTTGATGCCACGTCGACATTTCACTAGGCGCGCCACGTCGGCAACTAGGGGTCCGAACTGAAAAAAAAAATTAGGTTAAATTTTAAAAAGGCGACGCCTTAAATATATGAGGCGAGGTGCGCCTTATTGCGCGCCTCAGTTAACTTGAGGCGTAAGCCTCATAAACTAAACTTATTGCGTAGGCTTTCAGGCTTAATTGGTCGAAAATGCGCTGAGGCGCGCCTCAAGGCGCGCCTTTTATTGCGCAATTTTAAACGTTGGTCTGTAAGGCCTTAGCTTCAAGTATACCATCTCTCCAACCTCAAATGTCACATCCTTGCGGTGAGCATCCGCCTTGGTCTTCATGATCTGTTGGGCCCTCAATAGGTGTTCCCTCAACTCTCCCAACACCCTATCCCTCTCCTCCAAGTATTGATCCACTAAATATATCGGGGTCGTCCCCTTCTGATAATTCACCAACGGTGGTGGATCTCTTCCATAAAGAATCTTGAAAGGTGTGAACTGAGAGGCGGTATGGTAACAGGTGTTGTACCAATATTCTGCCCATGGCAGCCATTTGACCCACTGCTTAGGCCTCTCCCCAACGAAGCATCTCAAGTAAGTTTCCACGCTCCGGTTCACCACCTCGGACTGTCCGTCTGTCTGTGGGTGGTATGTTGTACTCCGCTTCAAGAATGTGCCCTGCATCTTGAAGATCTCTTTCCAAAATGAACTCAAGAAGACTTTGTCCCTATCCGAGACAATAGAAGTGGGGACCCCATGCAATCGAACCACCTCTCTGATGAAAGTAGATGCTACAGTAGGAGCTGAAAAAGGATGTCGTAGTGGAATGAAATGGCTATACTTGCTCAGACGGTCAACTACCACCATGATGACCGTATATCCTTCCGACTTGGGTAACCCCTCAATGAAATCCATGGTGACTTCCTCCCAAATCTTGTTTGGAAGCACCAAGGGCTGCAGCAAACCACTAGGGGCACAAGCTTGATACTTGTTCCGTTGACAAATATCACATTTGCTCACCATGTCTTTGACATCTCCTCTTAACCCTTTCCAGAAGAATTCGGCTTTCACCCGCCGATAGGTCTTCTCCACCCCCGAATGTCCACTAATACGGCTATCGTGATACTCCCGTAAAAGAATGTGGACAAATGCTGAGTCACGGTGTAGTACTAACCTCCCTTTGTATAATAAAAGAGAGTTCTCTAGGTGATACCCTTTGAACCCCCCTTCCCCCTGCTGGATAGCCGCCCGGATTCTCTCTAACTCCTCGGTATGTTGATTTTCCTTCACCAGTTCACCCCAATCAACCAATCGTGGAACAGATAGTGCCATCAGATGTGAGCACTCCACACGGGAAAGAGCATCTGCCGCCTTGTTTTGAGCTCCGGGCTTATACTGAATCTCAAACTCATACCCCAAGAGTTTTGCCAGCCACCTCTGATGTTCCTCTGCCACCAACCTCTGCTCTAGTAAGTACTTGAGGCTCCTCTGATCAGTACGAACTATGAATCGTTGCCCCAATAGGTAAGGCCGCCATTTTTGAATGGCCAACACAATGGCCATCAGTTCCCGCTCATAAACTGACTTCAACCTCGCTCTAGGTGATAAGATCCTGCTGAAAAAAGCAATCGGCCTATGATTCTGCATGAGCACTGCTCCCAAGCCCACTCCTGAAGCGTCAGTCTCAACCACAAATTGCTGGGTGAAATCTGGAAGAGCCAAAACTGGGGCGCTAGTCATGGCTTCCTTCAGAGTCTTCATGGCTTCCTTTGCCTTCTCCCCCCACTGAAAGTTGTCCTTCTTCAGCTGATCAGTCAAAGGGCCTGCTATGGAACCATAGCCCTTGATAAACCTCCTGTAGTAGCCAGTAAGCCCCAAAAATCCCCGTAGGCCTTTAAGGGATTTTGGTGTAGGCCACTTCACCATGGCCTCTATCTTGGTGGGGTCAGCAGCTACCCCACTCTCTGAAATGATGTGTCCCAGATACTCCACCTCCTTCTGAGCGAAAGAACACTTATTGTGGTTGGCATATAACTGATGCTCCCTTAAGGTAGTGAGTACCACCCCAAGGTGAGCGAGATGGTCCTGCAGAGACTTGCTATACACCAAGATATCATAAAAAAAAACTAAAACAAACCTCCTCAAGTAGGGCTGGAAGACCTGATTCATCAGGGCCTGAAAGGTGGAGGGAGCGTTAGTGAGCCCGAACGGCATCACTAAAAACTCATAGTGACCTTCGTGTGTCCGAAATGCCGTCTTCTGAATGTCTTCAGTCCTCATCCTAATCTGGTGATAACCAGATTTCAAGTCCACCTTGGAGAAGATGGTGGCTCCCCCAAGTTCATCCAGAAGCTCGTCTACTACAGGAATAGGAAACTTGTCCAACACAGTTTCCTTGTTGAGGGCGCGGTAGTCTACACAGAATCTCCAACTACCATCTTTCTTCTTCACTAAGAGTACCGGGCTGGAAAACGGGCTCACACTAGGCTGGATCACCTGAGCCTCCAACATCTCTGCTACTAACCTCTCTATCTCTTCTTTCTGAGCATGAGGATATCTGTAGGGTCGCACACTGATGGGTGCCACCCCTGCCTTCAACACAATACCATGCTCTCTAGATCTGACAGGGGGTAGCCCTTTAGGCATCTGGAACACTGTGGAGTGCTGCTGTAGAAGATCCTGAACCGCCTCCGGTATGACTTCTGATTCCTCTTCGGTCCCCCTGTCTACTTGTTGTAGTAGCTCTATCAGATAGCCCTCCCCTTCATCTCTCAAAGTCCTGAAGATGGACTTTAAGGCCACTCTGGTTCTGCATAAGCTGGGGTCTCCCTGTAGTGTCACCCTCCTGCTCCCCTTTCCATACTCCATGTTTAACTTCTTCCAGTTTACCTTCATCTCTCCCAAGGATTGGAGCCACTGCATCCCCAGTATCACGTCAGTGCTTCCCAAATCTAACAGTAGAAAGTCCTGTACTATTTCCTCCCCTTGCAATGTAAGTGTCACTCCCTTACACTGCCCGCTACAGCGCTCCTTCTTCCCCGTGCCCAACATGACTCCGACACCTCTCCCTTGGGTCACCAGTAGCCCCACCCTATCCACCAATCTGCAAGCTATGAAGTTGTGAGTGGCCCCACTATCAATCAGCACCATCACCTTGCAACTTGCAACCTCTCCTTCTAGCTTCATGGTGGAATGTGATGTCAATCCGGCTATGGAGTTGAGTGAAACCTCCACCATAGCCAAATGAGGATGCTCTTCCTCCTCGCCCTCCTCCTCAGTTGCTCCTGCATCCCCTTCCTCCTCCTCTGAATCCCCCACTAGGATCACATGTAGGGTCTTCTCCTTGCACCTATGCCCTGGTGTAAACTTCTCATCACATCGATAGCAAAGGCCCTTGGCCCTTTTTTCCTTCAGCTCCGAATCAGTCAACCTTTTGAACCCTCCTTGGTTCACTGCCGTAGTGGGTTTCTCTTTGGCTATCTCTCTAGGAGGAAGAATGGTCGTCGCCCTTGGGCCTCCAACCATGAGTGGTGGTCGGTAAGTGGGGTAAGACACCCCTGATCTCCTCGGTGGCTCCACCTTCAGCTTGTCCTCTACAAGCTGTGCCGTCTCCATGATCCTTACTAACCCATGTGGAGCCACTACTCTGATGGCTGCTCTGATGTGAGGCTTCAACCCCTTCATGAAACTCCCCTCTAGAAGGTCATCTGGAATTCCTCTCAATCTGCCTGATAGTAGCTCAAAGTGCTCTCTATACTCTGCCACTGTGCCCTCCTGCACTAGAGCCACCAACTGCTCATAGTGTGTGCCCTCGCTGGACACCCTGAATCTGTGCAAAAATCAATCATTTCATTAATGCTTTGTTCTGATATTGTAAGAAAGGTTTATGAAGAAAAAATGATAAATTATTTCAACAGGCATAACCATTCAAACTTTAGGAATCAAAACTCAGTAACATAGCAAAAATCTAGGTAAGTGAACTTCAAATAAGTCTTTGAGTACTGGCAATCTACTTATTTTTCATTCTGCAATGGTATACAATGTAACTTTGACTTCGTTTGGGACAGCTTTCTTACTGCTTCTTAAAGAAGCTTTCTATACATAAATTTTAATTTTTGTACTAAAAAACTACTTTAAGAAGCAATAAAAAAGCTGTCCCAAATGAAGCTATGTGAATGATACGATAATATTATACTAATGTGTTGCTTTAAGTTTTTTAACCGGAGATATACTTGAAGAAAGTCTAATTTATATTATTCAGCAATTTAGATGAGCAAATATATTAATGCCAGTTTTTGTCGTCCTTTCAACTCATTCACTGGACTCCTCATTCTTATAGGTAGTTCTCACAGAGGGTGCAGGCGCGCTTTATAAAGGGTAAGCATCTCTTTGTTTTTTTATAAATAAAAAATGTGAGTAAGTTTGCATGCTTTATATATGAAAGTCCAACAGAAACACTTGTACACAAGATTAATTGTTTTTAAGTTGGTTTTAGCTAAACTATAACTGATACCAAATTAAATCCCTAGAAAAAAACAACAGAAATTAAACAGAAATTTACTACAATCAGCAACTTTTTTTTTGCTGTTTCATAGAACTGCTACATTGTTATTTTTTATATTTGGCATTGAAATATTAGTTTCAATGTTTCCATGTAATGTGTGCTATGATTTATTATAGTTAAGATTATAAAGCACAAACACTCTTAGAGGGGTATTGGAGACAATGTTTTGACTGGCCATATTTCATTTCTTTTTAATTTTTTTGTTGGAGTTGTTTTGTCCGCAACATTAGTAGTGTATTGCATTTCATTTCCTTGCACTTCAACTTTTGTGTTTGATTTGAAGCAAGAGAAATAAAAATTAGTAGTGCATTACATTTCATTTTTTTGCGTTTCAACTTTTTTGATATTTGGCTTAAAGCAAGAGAATTACGAAGTGACATTTTTTGGGATTTGGAATACCCCAAAATTTTTATTTTTGTTGTATTTGAAAAATCATCAAAATTGAGCGATTTCCAAATCACAAGTTCTCTAGCATGCGCTCATTCGCATCACCCTCCTATGTCAGCTCTCATTCTCATTCTCCTTGCTTGCTCACCTTCATCCAATCACGAAGCCTGCTCGCCTTAAGTCTCTCTATCTGCTTGCAGCTCATGTTATTTTTTGCTATTGATTGTCCCTTTTTGTAATTGTTTTCTTCATGTTTATTTCTTCCCTATCTTTATTAATTCATATCATCTGTCTTATTTATGATCACTTTTGTCTTTTGTCTTCCAATGCCAATGCTCCATCCATTTGTAAGTTGTAACTAATGCGCTCCATTAACACTACCTAGTTTCCGTAATTAACCAATAGGAAAGCACTGTCATCACTTCCACTCCTTCCATTAATAAGATGAAGAGCTCCTCATGTTGCATTATCTTGCTGTTCACATTGTGTAGCCTTGTTGCTCGCATTATGTCTCCTTTTTGCTTGTGTCACTATTGTTGTCCTCATCTTGATCATGTTCAACACCACCCCATCTTGTGTGACATCTAATCTGATAAGCCATTTTGCCTCAAAAGTTGTTATCATCCAAAATTCGTTCATCGCATCCGAGCGAGAATATAAATATGCTTCGGTTGTGTATTTTTCATGCTTATTGCTTTTACCGCTCGACCCTATCTACCTACACAATGCATGATTTTGTTGTTGATGCTCAAGCTAGTTCGGCACAAACTTCTTGTGTGAACATGTCGGGAGCAATTGGGTGTAAAGTTACCATATCAGTTCTCGACGAAGGTTATGAGACTACAGACAATGGATCGAGAGAGCTGGATACTGATAGAGGTGACGACTTACCGCTTTATCGAAATGAGGTGAGTGCAGGTGATCATGATGACGTTCGTGATTTTATACAAAATCATTGCAATGTGACTGTTGATACAAAAATTGGAATGGTTGCTAACAACGAGTATGCACGGATGTGTCAGATGACCCGTCAATGGGACCAAGAAATTACAATTGAGAATAGTTGTGATTATAACATAGGAGAAGAAGAATTTGTAATTCCTTCTGAGTTGTCTGAGGGGATATGCTTCAAATGGAAGTCAAACCTACATTTTGTTGTACATGAATGGTCTATCATGAAAACTGTTCAATTTTTTGTCATTGCATTGAACAAGCAGAAGGTTACAGTTGCTTGCATTCGGTACGAAAAAATTCAGTCCAAGCCTTGTCTATGGCAGTTTGATGGAGGTTTAAGCAAGAGAGTAGGTGTTTGAAAAATATCATTTGTCAAACAACAACACATCATAGTCGTCGTATTTAAAATTTGTCCTTTTTAATATGTATGTTGTATGTAACAAGAAAAGATTTATATTAATCCTAGATGGGAGAAGTGTATTGAATATCACCTATACATACATTATTACCAGAGTCAATCTTAAGACTGAACCACATCCAGAACCTTTTTATATCAGAGTCAACTATGCCTCCCTTCCCATCACCTATAGATGCTAAGTTTTTCTCAAGTTAGGTAGCTATGAAGATTAAATATTGTGTTATGTTTTTTCCATGGATATTGCTTACATCTTGCTTGGAAGACATTGGTTTGATATGAGTTTTACTCATTATGGTAGATGGAATATTTATATTTCAAATCCTACAGTCAAACCTATGAAGAAGACATCCACCATAACACCTTGTAACTGATTTACAGCTCAAACACACTTCAAAGGAAAGTTTTATGCTTCAATGGATTGATATAAAATATCCTACTACTAGGGATAACCGGATAACATTGTTAATTATTATCCTAGTTAATATATATCTTGTTAACACATATATTTTGCCTAATTTTATGCCCTCACCAATTGAAATTTCATGATTTGAAACTTGAATTTTTTTTAATCAGAGTATTCTTTAATTGTTCTATGTAAAAGAGGTAATGTATAACCTAAAAAGTATGTAGCTAGAAAAATATAAATATATACATGAACAATTGATATGTGGGCAGTCTTTAGTTGAAGTCTCCATCCTGATGGGTGAAGTCATCGACCTACGAATTGAAGTTGCAGACTTGCTAAGAGAAGCTCCTGACTTGCTAGAGGATATCAACTTGTTGAGAGAGTTACTGAGTTATTGGGAAAGGTCTCCAACTTATTGGGTGAGTTTGCTGATTTGTTTAGAAAAGTTGTTCACTTGCTGGAAGAGGTTCGACTTGCTAGTGGAGATTGCTGATTTATCGAAATAGGTTGCTAACTTACTGAGAGAAGTCGCTGATTTGTTGGGAGGTCTTTGATAGGAAGTGCTTGTAAAACTCAAGATAATATTTGGCCAAAATTAAAGAGGGTTAAGAGATTGTGCTTCAGATGTGATGAGAGGTATACATTGGGGCACATGTGCAATGACCGAACTCTTCAAATTCTCACCGTTTGTTATGATGAGGAAGCTGAGGACGGAGGTGGGAGTGAGGCATTGGTAGAGGAGGAAGAGCTGCATCTGGACATGATGAATGTCTCCTTAAACTCAATGGTGAGATTCACTCCAAATCATACCATGAAAGTAAAAGGGGAAATAGCAGAGAGGGAGATGATGGTGTTGATAGACAACGAGGCGACCCACAATTTTATCTCCAACCAGGTCGTAGATCAATCGGAGGTGAAATTGGTGGACAGTGGACACAATGATGTTTTGAGTTTGCTAAAATTAGAATTTCTTAGGTTGTGAGGGCTCTAGCTGTTGGCTAGGGATTTGGGAGAGCCGGATCTTCTTTTCCATCTTCTCCAACAATTGAAGATCCAATTGTATCTTGCTATTTTCTTTCTTATATTTTGCAATAAAAATAATTTTGGTGTGTTATTCTTCCTAATTTCTTATTGTCGTTCGCTGATTTTAAGAAAATTGTATCAAACTACCTATCAATCTTAAACTACCTATCAATCTTCCACAATGAGCTCCAAACTTAGGCAAGTGTGTCCAGGTGGATTTGATAGATTCGTTATGATTTTGGCAAGTTTGTAGTGGCTCAGGCAAGTTTATCAACCCAAGAGTTCTTAGGTTAATATTCCCTTGGTCGATCCGGTTTGATCTGAACCAAATGCCTATAAATTGTTTGGGCATACAATGTGCGCGTAATCCGTGTGGATCGACTTATTTAAGAGGAAGCTAAAGGGTGAAGGTAGATTGGAAGAGATGCAGAAGTCCCAAGATAGCTTGAAATTTGAGCACTACATTATTTGCTCTTAAGTATTTTTATTTCTTCTTGACAAAGGCAGCTGGATCTTGAATGAAGTCTGCTAAATTTGCTCCTATTGACTCCAGTGGAAGGCTCGCTTAACGCCATGTAGACCGACTCTAATGAACATCTTCCTGGGGCCAGCTACGAGGTTTCTGGTCACAAGTTAAGATTCCGCCATTGCAGCTTTTGAAGATGATGTGGCCAGAGAAATTCCAGCATTTTGAACATGCTTGCAAATTGGCTGAACTGGTGCCAGCAAATGGAGCAAGGTCCAAGTGGTGGAAAACTTTTGAAAGGATGCTTATGTCCGTGTTGAGATGCTTTGAGACAACACGGACATAAGTTGGGCCCAATCAAATGCGGGCCAGAAGGTTTCTGGGGTGGCTGCCTCCTCTAGGTCAGCCAAGGATTACTCGCAACACCAAGCGTCCTTTTAGGGGTGGCAGCAAGTGGATATCCCATTGCAAAAAAAAGTGCTGATGGTTTTCCATGGAAGAATCATAGAAATTGCAAGCAACATCAACAAAAAAAATAAACTCCTTGACAAAAAATTGTCAGCCATTTTCATTTTTCCCATATGAGCCATGCAACAATACTGAATCTCCGGATTTGAGGTCATCATTCTTCTGCTATCTGTCGTGTATCTGTTATGCTTTGTTAAGTTTTAGAAGTAGCAATTTTATGACTGCATTTTAGAAGTAGCAATTTTATGACTGCATTTTAGAAGTAGCATCGGGCTTATTGTGCGATAGAAAAGTCCCTCTCAAACTTAAGGAAAAATTTTATAAGATGATGGAGAGACCTGCAGTACTTTATGGTGCCGAATGTTGGCCATTAAAAGAGAAGCATAATACTAAGTTAAGTGTTGCAGAGATGAGGATGCTTATGTGAATGAGTGGCTTGACCCTTAGAGATAGGATATGAAATGAGCATATACGTGAAAATGTTGGAGTAGCTCCAGAGGAAGATAAGATTAGAGATAGTCGCCTTAGATGGTTTGGTCACATTAAACGGAGGCCTTCTGATGACCCGGTTAGGAAAGTTGAGGTATTAGATTTGATTTATGTTAAGAAAGGTAGAGGTAGACCTAAAAAGACATGGTTAGAAAATATTAGAAATGATCTTTCTTTATTAGATTTAAATGAGAATTTGACTTTTACCCGGACACAATGGAAAAAAATGATTCATGTAGCCGACCCCACATAGTGGGACAAAGGCTTGATGTTGTTGTTGTAGTATTTTAAATTCGCAAAGGTTCTTCTTAAACACCTGCAAATCATATCACCCAACTTTTGTATACGTTTAAGAATTTTCTGTCTGAAGTCTATTTTCCCTGTAGCTGCAGCATCTGAGCACTCAACTGATACTTTTTCTCAATGAAACACAGGGGTTTTGCCACTTTTGCAAGAATAGGCCCTCAAACTACCATTACGTTTCTAGTATGTGAAAAGCTGCGGAAGCTTGCTGGTATGAACGCCATGTGAGTAGCCTTTTCTTCCCCAACGAAGATCAGGGGACTATAATTTGAATTGCAGTGCATGGAGCAGTGGTATTTTATGATAGTTGATTTTTTTTTTTTATATTCAATAATTGATTCAATTTAAACTATAATGTACAAATCTCTTTAGCATTCAGAAACAGTTTATTTATTTAGGCCGCATTTTGTTGTGCTGGCTTAGTTCTTTGCATTCAATAAAATTAAGCAAACATCACATTATGTTCTGAAAGTATTGGAATAGTTTGCTAGAAGGAACAATTATTCTGTGCGGACGCCAGACGACATCTGGAAACTAACTAGAACATGTCATGTCATTTTTTTGCTTGGTACTGGTACTCGATACTGCTGTGTACAAGGTGACCTAGTGTGTTGTCACCGAACCATTCGGTGTCCGCACCGAATAAATTCTCTAAAAGATGGTGCTTAATTTTTCTAGCTTTGTAGATGAGCTCAATTGTGTAATTTGGGAGAAGTTAAGGGTGACTCTCACCTCTCTTTGATTAAAAAAATTATTATTTATATTCTCATTAATTATATATATTATAGAAGCTCATCTAAATTTAGAAAAAAAAATTTGCCCTATGTTATTTAAATTCTTCTTATCTAAAATTTTAGTTTCACAAGATCAAGCACTTTATGATAAGGGGCCATTAGTGAAGCCCTGATCGACGAGTGATTATTCCGTCAGGTTACCGAATGCATCCGAAAACCAATAACAAAATGCCACGTCACTAAAGTGCTCGGTACTGTGCTCGGTACAGGCGCTCGGTACATTCGGTATGCTCGGTATTTTTACCGGATGTAATAAAAATTCCTGATCGACAGGGTAACTTATGGTTTCCTTTGGGATAAATTATTTTGTTATTGGTTATTTTTAAGAAATTTGTGCATTAGAAAATTGCTATATAAAATAAATAGTAAGAAAATTGTCTTAAATGAAGTATTATATTTATCAAAATAATTAACCTTCATATTTTTCAAAAATAAGGAAAAAATCAAAGCATTAACTATATATTTTTTATTCACTTTGCTTAAGCTTTTCTACACTTAAGTTAATCATAAGTGATTTTGGGATATTCTATAAATTCAAGCAATTAAGCTTTTGAGTTTTTAGATGAGCACGACGTTCAAATAATCGCTTCAGAGTTCATGCTTATTATGCCATTTATGTGTAGAAAATATTTTGTTAAAAGAGAAAAAAAATGGATTTGTCACCTTAAATTTAATTATTTACAAAATTATGGTTTTGCTCAAAAAAATTAAACTAAGAAATTTGTGAGTTGTATTTATCACAATTAACTCAAATTTATTAAGGCTCTATTTGGGATCAATTTTTTTACTATTTTGTACAGCTATATTTTTAGTATACAAACTTTTTGAAGACATATATATGTTGCGTCTTGGAGTATTCACGGTGGTAGAGAAATATATAGTTTAACGTCTTAACGTTGTATAAAGATCCAGCACACAATCAGATAAGAGAGAGAGGGTGTTGCGTTCATAAGAGACGCTACAGTTTTTACGTGGAAACCCCTGAAAAGGGGGAAAAACCACAGGGCCTGGCCCAGTTTGAATGAATCCACTAATATTTGCAGTCGATTACAAATGAGGCACTTCCTTGGGAGAAGACATTGGCTTGATGGTGCAATTGTACATCATATAAAGCGCATTACATGGTGGGAGTTACAATATGGACATATTTGTTTAGTCGGCACGACCATGAAAGACCGTTGTCTGGTGATGGAGGTCGGAAGTACTGTAGTATGCAAGAGACCGAGGTCAGAAAGGCCATTGTTTGGCGATGTTGGTTGAAAGGTCCGTAGTATGAGACGGAGGTTGGAAGGACCATAGTCAGCAGGAAACAGGGGTCCAAAAGGCCGTAGTTGACCGGAGATCGAGGACAAAAAGATTGTCGTAGTATAGCGGTACTATGGTAGAACTATGAGCATCAGTTCGTGGCCCGACAGAAGTTTAGGCCTCAGGTGGTGGTCCGACAAAAGTCTGGGCCTCAGGTGGTGACCTGGTGAAGCACACGACCTCAAGCGGTGGTCCGGCAAAAGTTCGAGCATCAAGTGGTGGTCTAATAGAAGTTCGGATCTCAAGTGGTGGTCTAGTGGAGGTGAGGGTCTCAAGTGGTGGTCCAGGGGAGCAACAACGTCAGGCGGTGGTCCGGCGGAAGTCCGAGCCTCAGGTGGTGGTCCGGCAGAACTCTGGTCGTCAGGTGGTGGTCCAACGGAAGTCCGTACCTCAGGTGGTGGTCTGCTAGAACTCCGAGCGTTAGGTGGTTGTCCGACGAGACTCCGTCGGTGGTCGAGGAGGAGCTTTTTTCCTTCTCTTCATTCTCTTCTTCCTTCTCTTCTCTTCTTCTCTTCTTGCTTGGGATCCCCTTTCAAGAGAAATGAGGGGTTTATTTATAGATTTATGGAGTGGCATGACCTGTAGGTAGGTGAAAGATCAAGGTTAAAGGGGGAGTGGTCGGATGGACGGCCGATGTTGAATCCCTTAATCATGGACCGTTTATGGACATTTGAATGTCTTAGTGATGTCAGAATTCGGTGATCTTGAGCTCGTTGAATTCATCTCGTTGAGGCGCTCGATTCAACTATAAGCACGTAATGTTTGGAAATCGTTTAGTAATCCAAATTGTGGTTCGAACCTTCCAACAACGCTTTGGGTCCTTGATTTGGACTCATTTTGGCTCGAATTGAGACGAATTTGGTGTCGTTGAGTTTGTATTTCCGAGACATTCAGTTTGAATGTAAGTTTGCTAAAATCAAAGTTAGGATGGCCCCAATTTTAATTTTGTAAGTTTCAAGCTTGGTTTTGCATCGAGATTCGTGCCCGATCAAGATAATTTTTCTATGACGTGTGTGTGTATAACTCCCTCAAACAAAGCCTCTTAAAAAGACTGATATATAGAAAATAATTCAGTTTAAAAACATTGATCCATCATTGCTTAGCTAGGTTGGTGGGTGAGTACGGTTGGGAACCCCTCAACCTGTGTTTGATTCCCCTCGAGCGGCAATGACTCTTAAGTGGGGTGGGGTCCAATTAAGTGTAGACCGGGAGGTTTTTTGGGTGGGTGTGCCTCTTCTAGTTAAGCCGAGAATTAGTCACGCCGCCAAGCGCCTTTTCGGGGATGACAGTGAGTGGATATCCTATTCCAAAAAAAAAAAACATTGATTTTGTCAATTATTTATTTTTCTAAACAAAATTATTATTTTTAAGAGGATTTTGAGTGAGATTTATAAAATTAGTTTTATTAAATTTTAAATATGTTTACTTTCTTTTTTAAAAATTAGTTTTCTTTTCATCTCTTTTATTTTTTTTATTTTGCTATCTATTTAGCTTTATAAAGCATTATCATCCCAAAAAACACAGAATCAAGCAAAATTTTAACCTTGAAATTTCGATCAAATTTGAATCATTGTCGTTTCCACTTTTATTTTTGTTGAAACATTCAATTAAGCTTTACTATTTTGAAAATCGTTTCATTTGTCAAGTAAAAATTACCTGAAATGCCATCGTCGAACGCGCAGAAGGCTTTGCCGGAGACTGGGCTTTCATCTATGATTGGATTGTCTCCGTCATCGGATGACGGAGTAGCACGGAAGAAAGCGGGGCATGAAAAAACGTCAGGATTCTCGGCCGTCGGCGGCGGCGGCACCCGAGGACCGTTCGTCCTCAACGCAATGCCCGGAACACCATACTTACATGGGAAGAAGAAAAAAAAAAAAAAACAAAGAGGATCGTCTGATGCGAAATTCGATAGGCATACATTATGTCATTATTCGATTGTTCCGTCGGTTTAGAATCGCTAAGAAAATATTAATAATTTTATTAAAATTCCACTTAATCTTTAGTTTTGATATGACTAGAAAAATCATATGATCAAAACAAACCTCAAAATAATTTTTTAATAAGAAAAAATTGAAATTAAAATAATGATCATCTTAAATCCTAATTTGATATGTTTATATGGCTTGGCTGGACGAATCCAACGAGTTTAAGATCACTCAATTTTGATATTATTCGTATTTTTAACATATAAATTTTATGATCTTACTATTTTTTATCTGTGCATGCCGAATTTTTATCATATTGATAAGTAAAATATATACTCTACTGACTCAAATTTTCTAGCACGTAATATTTTGTGGGAAATAATTCTTGGGTGGTGAACAACCTTTGCTAGAACCTCAAAGATCATTCACGTCAATGTCCTAAGCATAGTTGTAGCACAACAATAGTCCCCTTACTATGATCCATTATCAAGTTTGAAAGACATTCTTCAATAGTGATGGCAACCTCACAACATAAAAAAACATTCATTATTTTATCTCCCCTCAATTATCATACATTTTTGCTTCTATTTTGTGGGTAGCAAATTTGGACTAGGGGCAATCTTGGCTATAACCTTAAACAAATATTTATGTTGAAATCTCAAACATGGTCAAACTTGTTCCCCAATATATTTAGCATCAAAGATAATATTAATGGAAGCGATATTTTATAAAGTTTTTAATAAATACGGAAATGCTTTAAGTGAATCTCAAACTCTATATAGTCCATAAGTGGACTTCTACTCCTTGGGCAAGATTATAGTCTCAATCTCGAAAAAGAAGTAACGGTCTAAAGTAAAACCAATATTCACATTCAATTTGGGATATACGTGGCATTTGCCCCCTCCAAATCTAAATATAATCAATTATAAGGGGTTTGATTCTACCTCTTCCATATAGATTAATGTTATCAAGCAATACTTTGATAAATAACTCAGATAGGTCAAATATTCTTAGTGGATTTCTTTCATTCTCTTCTATACATGTTACTGTCATGGAGTAACACTATGATAAACAATTTTAGATAGATCAACATTTTTGCTAGAATTCTCCCAATCTCAATTTAATCCCATCGAGTAATGCTTAATTAATACAAATTACAAGAAATCACTCGAGGTAGCTTAGAAGAGAAGCTAATAGTGGATAGGGTCCTCGTTAGAAAGACCCTATGAGGGCAAGTGGTATACATGGTCTCTACTCACAATCTTAGGAAGGCACGCCCAAGAGGTAGCCTCGATGGGAAGCTAATAGTGGATATGGTTCTCACTTGAAAGACTTCATGTGAGTAAGTGGTTGACAAGGTCTCAACTCTTTCAAAAATCTCAGAAGACAAAAAGTCTTGGAAGATATGGTTATCCAAAAATCTTTAAAGATAAAGGCCTTAGAAAGAACATATATATATATATATATATATATATATATATACACACACACACAAAACCTAGGAAGGCAAAAACTTCAAAAGATATACGTACATCTAAAATATTAAAAAATATAAGCCTCGTAAGATATGAGATTATTCAGAAATCTCAGAAGGCAGAAATCTCTAAAGGTATATATACACAAAAAATTTCAGAAGGTAAAAAGCCATAGAAGATACAATTTTTTTTTAATTCTTCAAAAATCTTAGAAAGGTGAAAGCCTCAAAAGGCTCAAGATTGTCTAAAAACCTTTAAAGGCAAAATGATTCTTACATAAAGATAGAGCATTTATTAATTTAAATAAATTGAAAGCAAATATTAGTAAGGCTTATATAAACATCTCAAAGCCTTATATAAGGTTATTGGATTTATATGATGTCAACATAATAAATTTCAGAAGTCTACATCATATTCAAATATATGATCTTTTTTATCTAAATGATTAATGCAAGGAGTTGAAAATAAAACTCCATGAATTAAAATACTTTCATCAACATGATTTTTTTATTTCCAACATTGCAAAATTTTTTTTGTAATGATTACCATCATATTGGGAGAAAATTTAGAGCTTCAAAATATGATGAAAAGTATCTCAAAACATAGTGCGTCAACTTTCTTTTAAAATAAAGACCAAAGCTCTACCGTCAAGATAAAATTTTTGAGTATCACTCATAAGTCAGCATAAAGAATAATTTATCCTTTAAAGAGAGCGGTAGTGGAGCTTGAAAGGGGATATCACTTATACAAAACCATAGAATTCCTCTCTTAAGAGAAGAAGAGAATGGGGAAAGGGTAACTCGTTCTCTACAAAGAGTGTCATTGGAGCTTAAAAGGGAATAACACCTATTCAAGACAGTGAAATATCTCTCTTGAGAGAAGAAATAGAGAAGAAAAATGAGGCAATAGTAATTCATTCTCTACGAGGGGTATTGGAGCTTGAAAGGAGATACCGCTTATTCAAGCCAGTGAAATAACTCTCTTAAAAAAAGGAAGAAGAAAAATGGGTAAAAAAAGATTGGAAGAGAGAAGTGCTGCAAACTTCTCCTTTGATAAAGAGGTATATATAATTGAAGAGGGAGGAAGATTTCATTTATATAACTTTAAATGAAAGAATTATGCGATATTAATGAGCTGACTTTATTAAAGAGAATTACATAATTTTAAGTAAGAAAGTTATATGAATTTATAGAAGAGAGTTATACAATTATAAGGATGAGAATTAGATGACTTTACGGAAGAGAGTTATGTAACTTTAAGGAAGATAGTTACATGATTTTATAGAAGAGAGTTAAGTAACATTACTAAAGAGAGTTATATGGCTTTAAATAAAAAAAAGTCATTTAAAAAAATTAAAAAAATATGAAAAAAAAAAATTTTGAAGGAAAAACAAAACTACATAAAATATTTGAAACAACAACAATAAGCCTTTGTCCCACTACATGGGATCGGTTAAAAAAATTTTTAAAAAAGAAAAAAATTACAAAAAAGAACCTCTCTTAAATATATATATATATATATATATATATATATATATATATATATAATTTGAGAGAGAACTTCTCTTTTAAAAAAAGAAAAAAAGAAAAAAAATTCTCCAAAAAATAAAAAAGAAAACTTAAGGAAAAAAAGAGAAAAAAATCTAAAAAAAATAAAAATAAAAAACTCAGGTTATTAGGATTTTGTGGTTGAATGATTATTCTTCCTCCTCTGTAAGTTCTTTCTCTAAATATTTTGACAAGCCATCTAAACTTGCCAGAACATCTTAGCAATTGGCTTGCTGACAATTAAATTTTGATCTTAGCAACCACATGAGCTTATCAGGAGGAGAGTTTACTTTTTTTTTTCGATGAACTTTATTGTGCAAAATACTTCAGCCCACTTCTAGCTTTATGAAGGAAAAAATCCTGTCATGCGTCACAATTAGTTTTCTGCCTCCAAGTTTGCATTTCTTATCTAAAATACTTATTTAAACATCTTATTTTAAGCTGCACGCATAATTGGGCAACTAAACCTGACAGTTGTATATTAACGCTTCGTTTGGAACGGTTTTTTCTTTGCTTTCTAGAACAGCTTTTTAGTACAAAAATTTCAGAAATCCGCTTTAAAAAACAGTATGAAAGTCGTCCCAAAGGAAACCTGACTCTTCTTAATTTTTTGTTGATGCTATGACAATTAAGATTTAAATATAATTCCTGTTAACACCTTCACCATTTCAAGGAGAATATGCTCCATGAAAGTGGTCCATAAATTCGGCATACTAATTACAGAATTGTTGATCTGAAACAAACCACTGAATGACAACCTGTGTTACCTTATTTAGGTAAAATTTGAATATAACATCTGCAACTCAGAAAATAACACTTATTGTAGAAAATCTGCACATACACAACCTTAAACTTATTATGGGTTTCGTCCTGGTACTGATGGAGTTCTTGGTGTTCTGGAGTAAGTTTAACATGGCTGAAAACAAGCACAAATCTGGACTTGAAAAAGATGGTGAGATACAAGAATGGGAAAGGTCTGTACCTTTTAGTAAAGAGGTCACAGTTTGAGGTTCAGGTCTAGCTTCTGCAGTTCTGGTGGTGGTTTGGAAAATTTCGACTTATGAAAACTCCCTGGCCATGCCATATTTGTTGCTTCCTCAAAGGCAAAGGGTGTGCAAGTCATGCTGAAATCTTGGCTCCTTGCTGCAATGGGCATAACTCCTTCCCTGTTGGGCTTGTTAACTACTGAATGTGGCTGAACTCGTAGTGACTGTAGAAAGGAAGGAGCGAAGGGTAAGTCTAGCATCATCATCTGTGACTGATAAGTTCTTTTAGCTGCTCCTCTTTCTCGCTTGTGAGCATTTTGATGGCCTCCTAATGCCTGTGAGCTGTAGAATTTCCTCATACAGAAATTACAGGAAAACACCTTTAGTGGGGATGGTTTTCTATGGGAATCAGAAGAATTTTCAGTTGTCGATGAGTTGCTTCCTCCAAGAGTTAAATCCAACCATTTTCTAGACTTTCCATCGCTGGTTTCTTCTTCTGCATAATCTCTAGCTTGCAATTCTACTTTCAGGCTATTTTTCTCTTTTTCTGTCATCTCTTCAAAGTAACAAGAGGAACTTAGTGAGAGTGGAATCATCAGTTTAGGACAGAATTAGAAGTCATACGGACTCTGAGGAATGGTCTTGGTTTCTATTAAAAAGGAGCACAAGGTTATAATGGGAATAAACTTGGCCAGTGGTGAATAAGAAGAAAGAAGAACTGGCTATGGATTGTTTCTAGCTGTTTATCTCTTTCGTATATGGCCCACTTTCTGGGGAAAGATTATTCCGTGCGGACACCGGACGGGAGAACCGCTTGGTACCGAGCGTCGATGCCGCACTCGGTAGTGAGCGCAGTACACTTTTTAGGTGACGTGAAATATTTTTGTTGGTCTCTGGGCTATGTCCCGACTCCGCACAAAATAAAAATTCTTTTATGGGGCATGTTATTCCAATGGCAATGCTTACATCATGAAAACTGTTTGCCCATATCTATCCTCAGATGCTGTTTATCTTTTTTCTCATTAAGTGACGCTCACTTTGTGGTTCTGTTCTATGATTCCATGATGATACAGGGTTGACAATGTAATAAAAAATGCATCAGCCATCAAATCTGATCTTTTTTCTTCCCTCCAACAATAAAGTTATTCTGGCCACTGCACTTCATTAGCAAGTAGGACTTGCAAAAGTCTATTCTTGAGAATCAGGTAAGAAGCTTGTTCCATGATGTGCTTCCTGACCAATTGATCTACAAAAAGAGAAGGAAACTTCCTTTAAAGTTGAATTGAACGATTCTGTAGAAAGCTATAATCTTACCTGTTTTTAGTTGCCTTACAGTATTTTTCATTTGGTCCATTGGATCACCTAGGTAGCTCTGCCATCATGGGTCAAGCTAAGAACTTCAATTTGATCTCTCTCTCTCTCTCTCTCTAACATCTTAAACGAAAAAAACCTTTGAAAGGATTGACTGGGTGATTGGTAATGTGATATGTTAGCCCTTAATTGGGCATTATTACTCCAGAGAACTGCTTAACATGCGCAATAATAGGAAATTGCCGAGGTGGAGAAGCCTTTCCATTGTTCAAAGTGTCTTATTCTTCATGACAGGGTCCCCACAATGGTGACAATAATGGTATTATTAGCTATCCAAAGGTTAGTGCTGCATTAGCTCATTATGCTAATTAGTGCGGTTTTTTAGTTACATAGTTTTGGTGACTAGAGTTCCAATGGGGTAAATTACAAGCACATTTTAGTTAGTGGGAGAAGTCTTAAGTCAAGTGCTTTAAGAACCACTTGTACTTCGCCAGTAGAATCTTATAGCAATAAAGTTTCTTTGTTGTCTCTGTACTGATGTAAGTCTTTGATGCTGAACCTTCTTTGGATTCTGAACTAGAATTCCATTTGAGAGTCACACGTCCTGATCAATTTAGAAAAGCCTGGCTTCTCCTCCACATGATTTGTACTACACTTGGAGGTCTATATGTAGGCTTCTGTCATTGTAGTGAAGATTGTAGCTATACATGAAATAATAACCTATCAATCATGTCTCAGTTGTGGTGCCCCAGGTGTATCTTTCCACAATCTTTATATATCTGTTCTCTAGCATGATATTATTTATAGAAAGGGCAGCACTAGTTTCGCCATTTTGTGCTGCCCATGGCACTCGGCATTAGGGGTGTCAATATTTGATACGACCGAAAAATTCGACTTGAACCCGACCCGAAAATTTTGACTTAGGGTCACACAAACTCGAAACGGGTCGGATTCGTGTTCAACAATTCGACACGTTTTAAAAATCGGATTGTGTTCGGGTTGAAACTTTGATCCAAAATTTACTTTTTTTGACACAAAACCCATTTTTGACCCGGCAACCTGAGATTGATCCGTTTTTTACCCGAAAAGCGGATATTGATCTATTTTTTGATCCAAAAACTATCAGTTTTTTGTTGGCACCGGGTCATTCTGGTCGTGTCGGGTTGATCCAGACCTAAAGCGGGTCGGGTTAATCCGGACCCGAAGCGGGTCAAGTTCAAGTCCTAAAAATCGTCCCGTTTGCAAAAACTGGTCGGATTCGGGTTGACTCAAATAGTGCAGGGTCAGTTTCGGGTTTGACCCGAACCTGACCCTTCACCCGAAATTGACACCCATACCCAGCATTTGCTATGATCTAGCTATGGCTTGTCATGTGGCTTGTGATGGACTTATAATATTTAGTTTGGACAACTTGTGAGTAGCATTAATTTTAAGAATTTTGTTCTTTTTCTATGAAATATTAGAACATATAATTGAGGATGCTGATACCTAATTTCTTCAAGATGAAGGTCTTCCACCTTAAGAAAGAAGGTTAAAAAAGAAGTTGTAGATAAGAAGGTAACTGAGGCCAAGAGCTCTTGAGAGTATACAATGATTCTTGCTTCCATTTTTGAGCATTTTAATCATTCTGGGTACTTTTTGTTGTCACTGTTACATGATATAGGTGTAACTTTCCACTTGTTTGAAGCTGAAAGGAGAGAAACAGGACCATTTCTCAAACACCAGTAGAATGGGGTCCCTTCTTCCATCAGTCTGGTGTCTGTTTGTGTGCATGGCTCCAGCGTATTAATTTAGTTGGAGAAATTCTGGCATGTGCTGGTCCATTCCAACTTAAATGATACATGTAAATGATATTAGGGACATACACGTACATTTCGGGGCTTAGTATTTATGAACTGACAATATTCACTTTTTGTTGTCTTCATCTAAGAATCCTAGAGGAAATTCCTTGTCTAACTTAATTGCATCCTTTGCCTACCATGGTTAAATTTGAACTTAGGCAAAGAAAGTAAAAAACTAAAATTATTCTATTCTGATGCTTGTGCAAAGGGGTGTCAAAATCGGGTTTCGGGTCGAACCCGGAATTGACCCGGTTTCAAACGGGTAGACCATAACCCGACCCGAGTATATAAAGGGGTCGAAAATTTGTATTCGGACTCGACCCATCAGGTTTCCGGGTTGACCCGACTCGACACGGTTGAGCTTCTGGCTGCCGCGGGGCGGCGGAACGATGGGCTATAGGTGGTAGGGGGGCTGGATGATGGATGCAGACACGAGCGGGCAGGTGCGTGGTCAGCCGCGGGCAAGTGCGGGCAGGCTCGGGCAGTGGTCGGCTCATTTTAAACAGGTTCAACCTGGCAACCCGTCGGGTCAACTCTAACCCGACCCGTTTTGAAATCTGGTCGGGTCTATCCCGAAATTTCCGAGTTGAATTCGAATCGGATTTTCGTGTCGTGTCAAATATTGACAGCCCTATTTGTGCATGATGACAGCTAGAAAATTATCAATATTTTTTCCGTTTTTAACTTCACCAAAAGAAATGCATGGGGAAAAAGTAGTAAAATGCTGTGTGGTGATAGGTCATGTAAGCCTACAGGATTCTTGGTAGACAAGCCAGGAAAAATACTCATGGCCTGTGACTGCAAGAGAGTTTTGTGGAATTATGCAAGGAATCATGATTAATGATGCCCCTCGTGCTCAGGCAATTATGAGCTTGATGAACAGCAGAAAAGAAGCTGAGGTGTTTGTCATGAAGGTGTATAGCGGTTTACCTGCCATCTTGTTTGTTTGGTCCAGGATAATAAGTTATGTGGGAGTGAAGGATTTTAATTTTTGGGTTACTCTAATTTGGCTCCTACTGGTATTTGCTACCATGTTTAACGTTAGTACGATTTTTTCAAGTTATCACTTACAACAACAACAACAACAACATCAAGCCTTTGTCCCACTATGTGGGGTCAACTACATGAATCCTTTTTCGCCATTATGTCTTGTTAAAAGTCAAATTCTTATTTAAATCTAGTAAAGATAGATCTTTTCTAATATTTTCTAACCAAGTCTTTTTCGGTCTACCTCTATCTTTTTTAACATAAGTCAAATCTAATACCTCAACTTTTCTAATCGGGTCATCAGAAGGCCTCCGTTTAATGTGACCAAACCATCTAAGACGACTCTTTCTAATCTTATCTTCCACTGGAGCTACTCCAACCTTATCATCTATATGCTCATTTAGTATCCTATCTCTAAGGATAAAGCTACTCATCCACCTAAGCATCCTCATTTCTGCAACACTTACTATTTTTCTGACGTTATCACTTACAGAAAAAAAAAATGCTAGTCATTTTTCTCATTGTTGCCCTGAAACCAACGGTCGCAGTTGAGTAACTATTTGTAAAAGAAGATATACAGTTGCTTTCCTATAAAGTTAACACTGACTCAACGCTTACTATTAAGGCATGATTCTTAATTCATTAGGGAACAGCTCCATTTCTTACAAACAAAAAACTGTTCATCCACCAAAATAATTTTATGCAACATTTTCCTTTTGTAATAGTGGGATATTCTTCTTTCACTGGGAGAGAATATCTTATAATTTTCAGAAAGGTAGAAGATGTTGAAGCATCCTTTTATCATTTTTGTTAAGTAAATAAGATCAATATAATATTAATGTGGAGTAATCTTGAAGAAAACATTGGTAGATGAAAGAACAAGAATTTAACTTGTTAAGAGTTTTGGTTGTTATAAGAAAGATCATAATCTGGTAAAAGAGGTTAGAATGACCGTTGTTTGGTGGAAGTTCGGCGTCAGTTGGTGGCCGAGTGTAATTCCGGCGATAGTTGTGAGCCGACCGGAGGTCTGACAAAAGTCCTACGATGATAGTCTGCAGCAGAGAGAAAGTCTGATGACAGTCGGTGGCCGAGCAGAAGTCTTGCATCCTTCGGTGGCCGGGTGAAAGTTTGACGGCCAGCGAAAGTCTGGCGTCGGGCAGATGTTCAGCGTTGGCGGTGGTCCGGTGAAAGTCCGGACATCAGTTGGTGGTCCAATAGAAATCCGGTGTCGGGCGGTGGCCTAGCGGAAGTCCGACAACAAGCGGTGGTCCGTCGAAAGTTTGGGTGGTGGTCGAGGAGGAGCTAAGTGGCAAGAACAATCTCCCATCTTTCTTCTTGCTTCCTTGCTTGGGGGTCCCCTTTCATGAGAAGTGAATGATCTATTTGCATATTTATGAGAGTGACATGAATTATAAATAGGAGGAAGATCAAGGATAAATTGGGAGATGTTTGGATGTACGACAGATGTTGAATCCCTTGATCGTGGACTGTTTATTGGGCATTTAAATGTCTTAATGATATCAACATTTGACGATCTTGGGCTATTTGGATTTGTCTCGTCGAGCTGCTTGATTCGACTATAAGCATGTCATATTTAAAAAATATTTGGTAATCCAAATTATGTTTTGAACCTTCTAAATGTGCTTCAGGTCTTTGATTTGGACCCATTTAGGCTCGGATTGAGTCAAATTTGGTGTCGTTGTGTTTGTATTTTGAGATGTTCAGCTCGATAGTAAGTTTGCTAAAATAGAAGTTCAGATGGTCCCGAACTTAATTTTTTAAGATTCAAACTTGATTTTGCCTCGATATTTGTGCCCGATCAAGATAATTTTTTAATGATATATCAACTAGCACTACTATTATAAATGGAATAAACATGAAGAATTGGGTAGCAAGGTACAAATTGTGTTAATTACACAAAATATTGAAAGAATCACATCATTAAAGATTTATAACTTGTATTTCCTTTTACTTTGTATGAAAAAAGCTATTTATTCTTTATGAAATACAAAAAATATCTTATCGTTAAGTTTATTTGTAAAAAAATGAATTTATACGACTTCTATTATTTAAAGTTGTTCAACTTTGACTTCATTTGAGATATGTTTCTTACTGCTTCTTAAAATTTTGTACTAAAAAATTACTTTAAGAAGCAGTAAGATAGCCGTCCCAAACGAAGCCTTTATCTCATTAACATGAATTATCATATCATATAATTTCAATGGATAGTTTATAAGTGTCTACAAGATCAATTAGTCTGAGCTAATAATACCAAATAATTTGTATTTTCCTGCTGCAAATCTTTCTTTTTTTTTTTTCCAGTTGATTCATTCCTACTGAACATCCTTCTTTATTAGATTTTTGGTTTAATTTCCATTGTCCAAACTATTGACCTCATTTTTTGCTTGCATTCTTCTCGAGCATGTTCGATTAATTTAATTGAGCCTCGCCGAGCCCAATTTACGTTCGTGGCGACTCGAGTTCGGTTAAGCTCTATTAATCTTCGTGAGACTCTTCGAATGCAATTTGATCTAAATCGGCGTAGATTCGAGTTCAATACCACCAAATTAATTTAATCGAACTGTATTAAACCTGAGTCAACTTAATTTGAGTCAAATTGGGTTCAAGTTGGGACCCAAGTTTGACCCAAATTAGATTAATTTCTATAAAGGTGGTTTGATTTGATTTTCTAAGCAATTTCCCGCTCTCACTTGATGGCATGCATCGGAAGATCTCCAGCCAGACGAAAGCCCCCTCGCCTTCGGTTTTTCCATTCGCACTCCAGCTCTCCCTCTCCCGTCTCTTATCTGAGACACACGACGCCAACCCCTCTTCCTCCCTATTCGCCATCTTTCTTTCGCAAATCCCAGGAGCAGGCCGAACCTGCCGGACCTATCCGCCGCCCCTCGTTCGCGAGCCCTAGCTTCCGGTCTCCTCTGGCAAGCAGGGGCGGATCCAGCTTCTTTTTTTAGGGTGGGCAAAAAAAATTTTTTGGGTGGGGGATGGGCAAAGATGCTTAGGATTGATAAAATGAGGGCAAAAATTTTTTTTGAGAGGGGGCAAAATACCTAAAATACCCAAAATATTTCTAACTATTCCCTTTAAAATTAAAAAAAAAAATTTTTGAGGGGGGGCATTTGCCCCCCCTCAAGTTAATGGGGATCCGCCCATGCTGGCAAGCAGGTGATTCCTCCTTCTTCTTCTTTTCTATTTCCTTCTTCATCTTTCCTTTCACCTACATTTCCTTTTTCCTATTTCTTCTTCATGGTGTAAGAAGCTATAGCAATAATGTTTGTTTCTCCAAGTAGACGATTCATGTTGATATAGATTGTTTGGAAATGAATAGTTGGTATATTGAAATTTATATTTGTTATGATTCATGTCATGTGATTCGAAGTTTTATGTATAGCTTTTGAAAAATTATGAGTCATGTTATTCTTTATTTTTAAAAAATATATATGTATGCAAAGTGTTTGTGTTATTGTTTGTTAAGAGGTGGTACAAGTTCTTTTGTTTGATTCAAAGCAAAAGATGTTTGTATGTTTGGAAATCATATTTGAAGATGCATGTGTTGTTTGAATTCTCACTAATCAAGAGCAAGTTGGAATGTTTGATTATGAATACCCATGCTTCATCCTCGCACATAGTTTTCATCTTTTAAATAGCTATGCATGAAGACTTTGATTAAACATTTGTAAATGTATTTGATATGAGGGTTTCATGTTGCTTTTCCTTCTCGTAATTGTGATGTTGGATACAATTCATTTGCTAAATCTCATCATGATCCAATCATCTGAATGTATATGATATGCCCTAGGGTTCCACAATTTCGGTTTTGCCCTAATTTCCCCCAAAAAAGAGGAATTTCTCCACCAAAAGCAAAGAGAAACAATCACAAGAGGGTTGAGATGAAAAGCAAGAACCTTTGCATTAGAAAGCCAAGAGAAAACAAGATAAGTTTGTCCACTTCGAGAAGGACAAGATCTCCCACAAGAAAACCCTAGAAAAGAACAAGAAGAAACTAGAAGAAGAAAACTAGAAAGAGAATACACTTTTCATAATGCCCCCAACCAAACCCTAATGGCCCCCTTCATACAATCCAAAAGTCCCTCACATCCCCAAATTACCCCCACTTAAGTGGGTGGGCCATGCCTCCAACTAAACCCTAATGGCCCCCCTTCATACAATCCAAAAGTCCCTCACATCCCCAAATTACCCCCACTTAAGTGGGTGGGCCCCTTTTTTTGTGCAGCCGGTCCGCCCGCCTCCCATAGACCCGCACGGGTCTAGGATGGACCGGGTGAACCGGTCCATCAATACCGCCCTCTAGAAGATCAACCTTGTCCTCAAGGTTGAAATCTGGAAATTGCGCCTGCATGGCTTCGTATATCTCCCAAGTAGCCTCGTGTGTCGGTAAGTCCTTCCACTCAATGAGAACCTCCCTTTTGCCTTGATCATTCTTCCTCACTTCCTTCACCTGTAGTGGCTCTAGTAAGAGTTGCATATCCTCGGTGAGGCCTCGGGGTATAGTAGGAGTGGTCATGGTATGATCCCCTATGCTCTTCTTCAATAGTGATGCATGGAATACAGGATGGATGGAGGAATGAGGAGGCAACTTGAGACGGTAGGCCACCATCCCAACTTTCCTTTCGATCTCGAAAGGCCCGTAGTATCGGGGGGAGAGAGCTTTTCACTTCTTCTGCTAGCTAAAGTCTTCTGTCGGTAAGGCCGTAGCTTCAGGTATACCATCTGTCCCACCTCAAATGTCACATCCTTGCGGTGAGCATCCGCCTTGGTCTTCATGATCTGTTGGGCTCTCAATAGGTGTTCCCTCAATTCTCCCAACACCTTATCCCTCTCCTCCAAGTATTGATCCACTAGATATACAGGGGTCGTCCCCTTCTGATAATTCACCAACGGTGGTGGATCCCTTCCATAAAGAATCCTGAAAGGTGTGAACTGAGTTGCGGTATGGTAACAAGTGTTGTACCAGTATTCTGCCCATGGTAGCCATTTGACCCACTGCTTAGGCCTCTCCCCAACGAAGCATCTCAAGTACGTCTCCACGCTCCGGTTCACCACCTCTGACTGTCCGTCTGTCTGTGGGTGGTATGCTGTACTGCGCTTCAAGAATGTACCCTGCATTTTGAAGATCTCCTTCCAAAAAGAGCTCAAGAATACCTTGTCCCTATCTGAGACAATAGAAGTGGGGACCCCATGCAATCTAACCACCTCTCTGATGAAAGTAGATGCTACAATAGGAGCTGAAAAAGGGTGCCGTAGTGGAATGAAATGGCTATACTTGCTCAACCGGTCAACTACCACCATTATGACCGTATACCCATCAGACTTGGGTAATCCCTCAATGAAATCCATGGTAACTTCCTCCCAAATCTTGTTTGGAAGCACCAAGGGCTGCAGCAACCCACTAGGGGCACAAGCTTGATACTTGTTCCGTTGGCAAATGTCACATTTGCTTACCATGTCTTCGACATCACCTCTTAACCCTTTCCAAAAAAATTTGGCTTTCACCCGCCGATAAGTCTTCTCCACCCCTAAATGTCCACCAACACGGCTATCGTGGTACTCCCGTAGAAGAATGGGAACAAATGCTGAGTCACGGTGTAGTACCAATCTCCCCTTGTATAATAAAAGAGAGTTCTCCAGGTGATACCCTTTGAACCCTCCTTCTCCCTTCTGGATAGCCGCCCGAATTCTCTCTAGCTCCTCTACATGTTGATTTTCCTTCACCAATTCACCCTAGTCTACCAATTATGGTACAGATAGTGCCATCAGCTGTGAGCACTCCACGCGGGAAAGAGCATCCGCCGCCTTGTTTTGAACCCCTGGCTTATACTGAATCTCAAACTCATACCCCAAGAGTTTGGCTAGCCACCTCTGATGTTCTTCTGCCACTAATCTCTGCTCCAGTAAGTACTTCAGACTCCGCTGATCAGTACGAACTACAAATCGTTGTCCCAATAGATAAGGCCGCCATTTTTGAATAGCCAACACAATGGCCATCAGTTCCCGCTCATAAACTGATTTTAGCCTTGCTCTATTTGATAAGATCCGGCTGAAGAAAGCAATCGGCCTATGATTCTGCATGAGTACCGCTCCCAAAAACCCACTCCTGAAGCGTCAGTCTCAACCACAAACTGTTGGGTGAAATCTGGAAGTGCCAAAACCGGGGCACTAGTCATGGCTTTCTTCAGGGTCTTCATGGCCTCCTCCGCCTTTTCTCCCCACTGAAAATTGTCCTTTTTTAACTGATCAGTCAGAGGACCTGCTATGGAACCATAGCCCTTGATGAACCTCCTGTAGTAGCCCGTAAGTCCCAAAAATCCCCTTAGTCCTTTAAGGGATTTTGGTGTAGGCCAATTCACCATGGCCTCTATCTTGGTGGTGTCAGCTGCCACCCCACTCTCTCTGAAATGATGTGTCCCAGATACTCCACCTCCTTCTGAGCGAAAGAACACTTCTTTTGGTTGGCATATAGCTGATGCTCTAATAAGGTCGTGAGTACCACCCCAAGATGGGTGATATGGTCCTGCAGAGATTTGCTATACACCAATATATATCATCAAAAAAGACTAAAACAAACCTCCTCAAGTAGGGCTGGAAGACCTGATTCATCAGGGCTTGGAAAGTGGAGGGAGCGTTAGTGAGCCCGAACGGCATCACCAGAAACTCATAATGGCCCTCATGTGTTCGGAAGGCCGTCTTCTGAATGTCTTCAGTCCTCATCCTAATCTGGTGATAACCAGACTTCAAGTCCACCTTGGAGAAGATGGTGGCTCCTCCAAGTTCATCCAAAAGTTCATCTACCACAGGAATAGGGAACTTGTCCAACACAGTCTCCTTGTTGAGGGCCCGGTAGTCTACACAGAATCGCCAACTACCGTCTTTCTTCTTCACTAAGAGTGCAGGACTGGAAAATGGGCTCACACTAGGCTGGATCACCTGAGCCTCCAACATTTCTGCTACCAACCTCTCAATCTCCTCCTTCTGAGCATGAGGATATCTGTAGGGTCTCACGCTGACGGGTGCTACCCCGGTCTTCAACACAATAGCATGCTCCCTGGATCTGACAGGTGGTAACCCCTGGGGCATCTGAAACACGGAGGAGTGCTGCTGTAGAAGGTCCTGGATCACCTCAGGTATGACTTCTGGCTCTCTTTCTTCCTCCCTGCCCACTTGCTGTAGTTCTATCAAATAGCCCTCTCCCTCATCTCTCAAAGTCTTGAAGATGGACTTCAAGGCCACTCTGGCTCTGCATAAACTGGGGTCTCCCTGTAGTGTCACTTTCCTGCTCCCCTTTCCATACTCCATGTATAACTTCTTCCAATTCACCTTCATCTCACCCAAGGACTGGAGCCACTGCATCCCGAGTATCACGTTAGTGCTTCCCAAGTCCAACAATAGAAAGTCTTGCACTGTCTCCTCCCCTTGCAATGTGAGGGTCACTCCCTTACACTGCCCGCTACAGCGCTCCTTCTTCCCCGTGCCCCAAAATAACTCCTACCCCTCTCCCTTGGGTCACCGGTAGTCCCACCCCCTCTCCACCAATCTGCAAGCTATGAAGTTGTGGGTGGCCCCACTATCAATCAAAACCATCACCTTGTACCCTGCAATCTCCCCCTTCCAGCTTCATGGTGGAATGCGATGTCAGTCCGGCTATGGAGTTGAGTGAGACCTCCACCATAGCCAAATGATGGTGCTCTTCCTCCTCTCCATCCTCCTCATTTGCCCCTGTGTCTCCTTCCTCCTCCTCTGAATCCCCCACTATGATCACATGTAGTGTCTTCTCCTTACACCTATGTCCTGGTGTAAACTTCTCATCACATCGGTAGCAAAGGCCCTTGGCCCTTTTTTCCTTCAGCTCTGAATCAGTCAATCTTTTGAACCCCCCTTGGTTCACTGCCATAGTGGTTTTCTCCTTGGCTACCTCCCTAGGAGGAAGGATGGTAGCCGCCTTTGGGCCTCCTGTCATGAGTGGTGGTCGGTAAGTGGGGTAAGATACCCCTGATCTCCTCGGTGGCTCCACCTTCAGCTTGTCCTCTACCAGCTGTGCAGTCTCCATTATCTTCACTAACCCATGTGGATCAACTACTCTGATGGCTGCTCTGATGTGGGGCTTCAACCCCTTCATGAAATTCCCCTCCAAAAGGTCATCTGGAATCCCTCTTAATCGGCCTGAGAGTAGCTCAAAGTGCTCCCTGTACTCTGCCACTGTGCCCTCCTGCACTAGAGCCAGAAATTGCTCATAGTATGTACCCTCGCTAGACACCCGGAATCTATGAAGTAGGAGGTCTTTGAACTCCTCCCAACTCCTAACATGTTGTCTCCCTTCAAGCCATTGAAACCAGGCCAATGATTTTCCCTCCAAACATATCGAAACCGCCATCAACTTTTCCTCTTCTGTGACGCCATTCACTGCAAAGTAGCGCTCCACCCTGTAGATCCACCCATAAGCATCCTCTCCTTCAAAAATAGGAAGCTTTAATTTTCTCATGCGGTTGTCGGCTCGGTTGAAGGGTCTTCCATCTCCCCATGTCCCCTGAGTGAATCCCTCCCCCGGTGGTCTTCCCCTCCTCTCCCCCGGGTAAGGATTTTGGATCCCCCGCCATGGTGGTTCTCTTGGCTCACCATAACCCATGCCGTAGTCATCCCTTCTTCCTCCCTGCTCCCACGTGGCACGGTTCCCTTCCGGAAATCCCCCCATCTGATTCGGCCACCCTTCATGTGTGCTGTGGAGGCCCACCGAGCCCATGTGTGGCCGGCCCCCTTGACCACCGGTCATTCCCCCAAAGGCCCGCCCACTCCAGACCCTTCTCCCCCTTCCCTTGGCCATTGCCCTTGCATGCCATTTTCACTCTGATTTACTCCTTCTTCCCTAATTGGGAAATTAGGGTTAGGGTTAGGGTTAGGGTTAGGGTTTGTCACCGGAGATTTCCCTTTTTCCTTAGGATTTGATGGAACAACTTGGGCTTCTAACAATTTCCGGATCATCTCTTCCATTCCCCCAAATCTCTCCTCTAGGGTTGAGAATTTTCCCTCCAACGAAGAAAGTTTCTCACCCACTTCCTCTTTCAATTGGCCCATTTCCCCCTCCAAAACTTCTACCTTCTTTGATGCCATGCCGTCTAGGATCGAGAGCTCTGATACCAAATTGATATGCCCCTAGGGTTCCACAATTTCGGTTTTGCCCTAATTTCCCCCAAAAATGAGGAATTTCTCCACCAAAAGCAAAGAGAAACAATCACAAGAGGGTTGAGATGAAAAGCAAGAACCTTTGCATTAGAAAGCCAAGAGAAAACAAGATAAGTTTGTCCACTTCGAGAAGGACAAGATCTCCCACAAGAAAACCCTAGAAAAGAACAAGAAGAAACTAGAAGAAGAAAACTAGAAAGAGAATACACTTTTCATAATGCCCCCAACCAAACCCTAATGGCCCCCTTCATACAATCCAAAAGTCCCTCACATCCCCAAATTACCCCCACTTAAGTGGGTGGGCCATGCCTCCAACTAAACCCTAATGGCCCCCCTTCATACAATCCAAAAGTCCCTCACATCCCCAAATTACCCCCACTTAAGTGGGTGGGCCCCTTTTTGTGCAGCCGGTCCGCCCGCCTCCCATAGACCCGCACGGGTCTAGGATGGACCGGGTGAACCGGTCCATCAGTATACTATAGAGTATGATTTCTATATATTTTAGAATAAAATCTCAAACATGTTTTGCTAGCCGATTTTCATAGTCCTTCTATTGGTGAATTATTTATCATGATATGAATCAATGTGGCAATGAAAGTTTCTTAGTTTTTTTTTTTGTAGTTAATGATTGACTCGAATGTTGAGACAATATGTTGAATGCCAAGGGTTCGATTACTATTAAAATTCTAATTAAATCTCAAATTAAATCAAATTAATTAGGGAAATAATCAACTTAATAATAACGAGGTGGTTACCTGATAACCTGATCCTATGAGGCTATTAATTTAGCCTCAAGGAGGATGAAATAGATCTCATGGCCTTGGTTTAATAAGAGTAATCATCACATAACTTAAATAATTAAATCTCAAATTAAATCAAATTAATTAGGGAAATAATCACTCCCTAATTAATTATATAATTGAGCCATCAAAGTCTTCCAAATCAAGGCTGGTTTGGAGCCATCAAAGTCTTCCAAATCAAAGCTGATTTGAATTTAGAAAGAATTCCAAATCAATAATCTTTCCCTCATGTTTCACTTCAGAAAGTGGAAGATAACAAATCAGGCTCCAATATCTAAATGACTACACTCAGATGGTTGCCTACGTACGCCAAGGAACTTTTATTTGGTCCGATCACCTGATGTAGCTCTACGTTCGGACGTCAGTAAAATAGTGCCATGTGTTCTCACTATTTACCACGCGGCCCGACAACCCCGACCCGGAATAGAGACGGGATTGCTATGTTTGCGTGTTACTAGGTATTGCTCGGTATTTTCTCGGTATTGGTCGATTTTGCTCGGAAATAATGAGAAATACCATTCTGTGAAGACCAATACCGAGAAATACCGAGCAATACCGAGTTTTTCTCGGTATTGCTCGGTATACTCGGTATTGCTCTGTATTTCTCGGTATTGGTCTTCACAGAGCGATATTTTTCATTATTGCCAAGCAATACCTAGCAATACCGAGCAATACCTAGTAATACCTAGATCAATACCGAGCAATACGCAAACATAGCAATCCCGGGTCAAGTCGTCGGGCCGCGCGGTATTGAGTAAGACCACGTGGCGACATGTTATTGACGTCCGAACGTAGAACTACGTCAGGTCACCTGACGTAATAATTGTTCCCTTCCAAGGGATCAAGCTGAGTGCAATTATTCAAACAAGTGGACAATCAGTCATGAGTCTTGCACCACTGTCATAGTGACTGCATCTCTAAGCCTGTATCAACTGGTATCAATTGTACCCTTTAAATACCTCAAGATACTCTTCACAGCTTGCCAATGACTCCTTCCTGTACCATGTATGAACATGCTGACAATGCTAAATGCAATGTTTGGATCGAGCTGCTTCAAAATCAGATCATATTCTACTACAATTGTCAAGTAACCATGGGTCAAGGCATCGATTAAAAAAGCGGTTGAGGCGTCCGAACTGAGGCTCGACTCAATTCGAGGCGCTAACCTGGCGCCTTGAGGCTTAAGCCTCAATTTATTTGACGAGGTGTGCGATTTTTTCAGCGAGGTGTAACGCCTCGAGGCAGCGTGAGGCGACGCCTCATTAGGATTCGACGGAGCTCACAGCAAAGAACAAATTCCTTATCTTTCAAGCCAGTACCGCTCGGTACCGAGTGGTACATGCTCGGTACCGAGCGGTACTGGCTCGATACCGAGCATGTACCGCTCGGTATCGAGCCAGTACCGCCTGGTACCGAGCGGTACATGCTCGGTACCTCGCGGTACATGCTCGGTACCTCGCGGTACATGCTCGGTACCTCGCGGTACATGCTCGGTACCTCGCGGTACATGCTCAGTACCGAGTGGTACATGCTCGGTACCACTAGGTACATGCTCGGTACCGAGCCAGTATCGCTCGGTATCGAGCGGTACATGCTCGGTACCGCTCGGTATCTTTCCATACAAACAACTTATGAACTTTAAAAACAAGCAGAATTTCAAAAATTACTCTTATAATAAAATTTTGTTCTTAGGGCGCTGCCCACGGAAACCCCTGCAGGGGCGTTGCCCCTTGACCCCGCGACTTGACTGGTATATTGTTGAACCCCGCCAGGGGGCGCTGCCCCCTAGCAGGGTTCGACCTGAGCGGTACGAGCATGTACCGAGCGGTACCAAGCATGTACTGAGCGGCACCGAGCATGTACCTAGCGATACCTAGCAGTACCGAGCATGTACATTAGCTTTTTTTTAGTAAATTAAAAAAAAACAATAATTAATATTTCAATTAATCTAGAAATTTTTAATAATGAAGAGAAGAAATGGCAAAATCCACTTACATGTCTTGACTCTCTTGCGCGCAGAAGGTGCTCTGTTTGGCGTTGATTGCGAACTTTGCCTCGGCTGACCATAGAAATCACGCAAGAACGAACGAATGGGAAAGACGAGCTCAGCTTGGCCTCGGCTCGAGCAGAAATGACGAAGGAACGGGAGGCGAAGGCATCGTCCTCCGTTTGGCATATGCTGTGAGCTCGTCCGGTCTGCCCTAGAAGATTTATTTTATGGATCGAAAAAATAGGGCTTCCCGTTTGCTGAAAAGACGATTTTATTATTTAATAACCGGACACGCGTGTGCGTGTCCGGTTTTAATTTTAATTTTTTAAATTATGACACTCCAATACAGTGTCGGACACGTGTCCATGCAGTGTCGGATGCGTGTCCGTGTCCGACGCTGCATACCATCTTTAAGCAGAGTGTCGGTGCATCATAGACTCCAGCTTATGTGGTGCATCTGTGGTCCCAGTAAAACTCTCCACCTGCTTAGAGTCTTGAGGCTTCAACATGCTTGCCTCATCAAAAGTAACATCCTTGCTGATGACATTCTTCTTCTTTACTGGATCATAGAGTTTGAAGCCCTTGACTCCAAGCCTAAAGCCAATAAAAATGTTCATCTTTACCCTTGGTTCCAGTTTAACTTTATGAACATGATAATAAGTTGGACGCCAAAGCACCCTCAAGTACTTATAATCTCTAACAGGATGCTATGACCACATCTCATTTATGGGTTTCTTCCCAATAACTGCAAAAAGAAGACGGTTCACCAAGTGACAGACATTATCTATTACCTCAGCCCAATAGACTCTAGTCCACCCAGCATTGGATAACATACACCAAAATTTCTCCACCAAAGTTCAGTTCATCCTCTCTGTCACCTTGTTCTACCGCGATATCTCTCTAACTATGAAGTGGTGCTATATCCCATATCTTTGGCACTCTTATAAGAATGCATCCGTAGTGTATTTTCTCTCATTATCTGATCTGATACATCATATCCTTTTGCTAGTCTGAGTTTCAATCCACATCTTTCAAATCCTAAAAATATCCAATACCTCGCTCTTATGCCTCATGGTGTACACCCAAACATATACGGAGTAATCATCAACAATAGAGACAAAATATCACCGCTCGTTGAATGATGTTATCTTTGTCAGGCCCCAAACATATTTGTGAGCATACTTTAAGATATCCTTTGTACTATGGTTGGCAGTACCAAATGATACACCTGTCTTTTAGCTAAACACACAATGTTCACAAAGATATCCTTTGTACTATGGTTGGCAGTAAGCTTGCAGGTGCTTACTCATTTGATCAATCGTTACTTCACCAAAGTCATAAGAGAAGCCTCTCCAGTATGAGCTGGCCGTATATACCATATTATAGTGGTGTCAGAAGAATATCAGCAACAATAGTCGTTTCAATCACGGTTCTTCCCTGAAGGTAGTAAATATTATGGTGATGAACTCCTTTCAGATAAACCAGTGCTCCACGATATATCTTCAAAACTCCTGCCTTAATGACTTCCTTGTAGCCCTCGGTCTCCAAAGCTTCAACATGTAGCAAATTCTTTCTTATATAAGGAAAGTGCATTACATTAGTCGGCTCTCTCATAGTACCCACATTCTGAGATCTATATAGAAGAATTATATCTGTCTTTCATTTTAACTAGAGCTTATCAATGAACAATAGAAATAAATATGATTATATTTTTATCATATTTGGAGTCTCATATCATCCTTACACTTTCTTAAAAATATGTAAAAATATATAATGAGCACATAGCTCAGGAAGTAACTAAACATCTAAAATCAATGCAAGATAAAAGAGAATATATGTATCAATATTTATACTAATTATCTGTATCAATTTATCCTTCTATAGTTCATCATATTTTAATCCATTACATCATCAATCACAATATCAATAACAGTAACAGTACTAATGCCATTAATAATATTAGTATCATGATCAATAATGCTAAATAGTATTAATGACAATAAATAATATTAGTGTTAATTACAATATCAATATAATATTTATAGCAATGTTGATATCAATATTCATATATTCAATGACTGTATCTTAAAGGTATCTTGCTCTTACACTTATGACTCAAATCAGTTGCCTCTTATAACTCTCAATCAATGTACTTCTTATAACTCTCATTGAATCACGTAGATTAACAAGATATTATGTGGAGTTATCATATCATATATATGATATCATTCAATACCTCATTTAAAATATAATAAAATTATATGAAATCATTTAAAAAGATCAAACCTATAATATATTCAAACTTGCACAGTGAAAACTTATAAAATCAAGAAATAATATATTTTTGACAGATTTAGGAGAGATAAAATTGTTAAAAATTAAAATCATTAAAATAGAAGTAAGATATCAGCCACTTATAATTAATAGAATAAAATTTGTAACATAAATGATTGATAAATAAGAACAAAAAAAAAAAAAAACGTTCTCTCTCATATCTCTTCTTCCCCTCTTTTAATTTCTTCATAGCCAAACAACTAAGTGAGAGAATTGGTGGGGTGAGGCAGGGATATATTATATATAATTCATGGCCTAGCATCGTAGCGTTCCCCAGATCAGCTTCAAAGCCCTATGCTTTAGACTTTTTATGTTTTTCAAATAATTTTATTTCACATATTTGAGTTATGGCATTACCATCATGCATTCTGATGAAAATACTCCTTAGACCAACTGTACAACAGGCTTGATCATTTTACATGATCATAACACCACTATCAAGCTCCCTGTTGGTTCAGAACCACTCCCTAGTGGGATAAATGTGATATGCACTAAAAACCGTTTTAAGAAGCAGCAAGAAAGTCGTCCCAAATGAAGCTTTGTTCTTCTATTTCTTAAATCTTCATTGTTTAAGTGTGAGAGCCTCAGCTGAATCTATCTTTATAGACTCCTTATCCCAACACCCGAACTTGTGATTCAACAAAACAGTAGTTACCTCATCATAATCAAGACATCCTTTTCATGAATAAGTGTAATTGTGAAGTTTTCATACTCATTTGGAAACAAATTCAGTAGAAGTAGGGCCTTGTCTTCATCTCTAACCTCCTCATCCATATTCAAAAGATCTACCAATAGCTTTGTGGAGTCATTCAAATACTTATTCCATGCCTCATCTGAAACATGTATAGTCGGTTCTTCATATAGAGATGATTCTCCACACTCTTCATCATATATTTTTTCTCCAATGTCTTCCATAACTTCACAACAGAAGTCTCCATCATCACCCCATACTTGATCTCTTGAGATAGGCAATTTCTGATTAAGCCACAAGCACTCTGATCCATCTTGAGCCAATCTCTCTCTTAAATCTCCTCAGGTCGTTCATCGCTCTCCAGAACTTCCTCCATATTCAAAAAACACAATGCATCCATCACCTCACATAGCCACATGCCAAAGTTTCCTTCGCCGTCAAATTTTGTTATATCAATTTTGACGGGAGGTATAACTTCCTGATTGATCGATGCATTCTCCACCGTCGAGATGGATGTATCCATGGCTCCACCAGATCTCATAACCTCAAAAAATTATAGTTGCTCATGTGGCAAAAATTGCACCAATTTGACTCTCTTCCTTCGCTTGGACGTATCACACGAATAGTTTAAGTTCTTGCATTCTTCATGTCGTCGTCAGAAAAAACGCCAAGATCTGACTCTAATTCCAATTATTGTGCAAACAATCAGAGTGAAAATAAAATCAATTTACCTAACACAATCACAAAGAATATGATAATTTATGTTGTTCGATGAAGATGCCTATATCCATGGGAAGGGGATGATGATTTTATTAAATTGGAGAACAATATGAATTACAATACTCTCAAGATCTCTCTTGTGTTCACATCTATGATGCACCGACACGAACACGATGAGACAGACACGACACGGACACGGGACATGGCAATTTTTAAAAATATAGAACAGGGGTGCGGCGTGGACACGACATAATAATTTTTTAATTAAATTTATAAAAATTAAGGTGATATTATAGTAAAAATGACAAGCAATAATAAATCAATTTCATGATAACTTGTTTAGCTAATAACATAAAGATGTTTAGTACAAAATATCTAGTACAACCATAAAAATATAAGCAAAAAACTATTTAATACAAAATGAAGGTCCAATTACTCAATAGAGGGAATGATAGAATTAGATTCAGATGTTGTTCTTTGGCCTTCAATATCATTATCATTGAATATCATTGCTTCCAACTCTGATTCATTTAGAGAAAGATTTGTAACCTCCAATAATCTCATATCATCAAGGCACTCGAACCCATTTCCAGCAACATCCCACATCTTGTTATCACCTGTCATATAAAGTGAGGTTTTTCTTGATAGAAGACGAAGATTTGTATGCACATAAACTAAATCTTCAACACATTGTGGAGTTATTTTATTCCTCTTCATTGATTGAATAAATGAGTATGTGCTCCAATTTCTCTCACAACAGGAAGAGGATGGTACTTGACCAAGAAGTTTTATTGCTATTTTTTGAAGAAGCGGTGTTGAAGCTCCATGAATCAACCACCACTTTTTTGGATCCATCATCCATCTATCAACCAAAGATTCTTGATCACCAAAATCCTTTAAATATCCAAAGAACTTTGCAAGTTCTATATTAATTTTTCTTCTCTCCTCCTTATTTGGGAAATATCTTTTCAGGCATATCTTTCTCATATTTAAAACTTCTAAATCTTTTTGTAGTGAGACACGTTGAGGATCTTCTTAAAGCCATTCTTTACTTGAATATCTTCAAATAATACAAAGCATATAAAATTATATGTTCATTTACCAACAAATTTAAATTAATTTAAAAGATGAATATAAATATACCTTGGATTTAATGAATGAGCCAAACAATGCAAAGGTGTGTTGCTTTTGCTCCACCTATCTTCAAGAATGATATAGACAATACTGCAAAAACTTGAGTCTTCATCATATAATTTTATTTCATGTCTGTATATAATTTCTTTCACTTTTGCTTACATAGAGTCCCACATCTCATAAATCAAATGTAGGCATGATTTATCTGCATCAGCCTCTCTCAATATATCATAAATTGGATCAGTGAAAGCCAAAATGTAGCATGTACTTAACGGTACCGAGCGGTACCGAGCATGTACCTAGCAGTACCGAGCATGTACCTAGCAGTACCGAGCATATATTGAGCAGTACTGAGCATATATTGAGCGGTACCGAGCATGTACTTAGCGGTACCGAGCATGTACTGAGCGGTACCGAGCATGTACCTAGCGATACCTACCAGTACCGAGCATGTACATTAGGTTTTTCAACAAAGAAGAGAAGAAATGGCGAAATCCACTTACAGGTCTTGGCTCTCTTGTGCGCAGAAGGTGCTCTGTTTGGCCTTGATTGCGAACTTTGCCTCGGATGACCGCAGAAATCACGCAAGAACGAAGGAATGAGAAAGACGAGCTCTGCTTGGCCTCGGTTCGAGCAGAAATGATGAAGGAACGGGAGGCGAAGGCAGCGGGCTCCGTTTGGCGTTAATTGCGAGCTCTCCCGATTTGCCCTAGAAGATTTCTTTCGTAGATTGGAAAATAGGGCTTCTCGTTCGCGGAAAAGGCTAAATAGAACGAACAATTTTATCATTTAATAACAGGACACGCGTGTCCGATTTTAATTTTAATTTTTTAAATTGCGACACTTCAATGCCGTGTTGGACATGTGTCCATGCCGTGTCCGACGTGTGTCCGTGTCCGACACATGTTCGACACTGCATACCCTCTTTAAGCGGAGTGTCGGTGCATCATAGCTTTACTTTTGTTTGCATTTTTTAGACAGTTTTGATGATGAATTTTGAATATTATGGCTCTCTTATTTGCTGGGTTGCATTCTCTATTTTTTCATGGATGATTTGGACAATGATGAATTTCATTTTTCCTATGCTTTAATATCCTATATGTATGATTCCTATCGAGTCTACAATAATATTTTATTGTTATGTTCAACCGAATTTTTTTTTTCAAGTTTTTTTACTCAGGAAAATTCTCGCTGACCTTTATGTGCTTGAAAACTATTTCCTAGTTCTGAATCCTTTCTGTTTTGAATGGTGGTCGGTCTTGCATTTTTTCTCATGTAGATTGTTGCTGTCTCTTTTATTGGTTGCATTTACACATTCTTGTTGGGATTCTTGGAAGATTCTTGAAGAGAAATGGGAGAGAAGGAAAGGGGAGAGCTAACTAATTGGAGGGAAAGATAGAACTGAAACTATTATAGTATTATTCAATTCACCTTAAGGAGTACCTCTTTTACAACCTCTTGCATCTATTTACAGACAAATCAATAAAAAAACTCTAACCAATGGTTATACAAAGCTAAACAAAGAAATTTCTAAAGAAAGTACACCTATAAGTAACTAATCCAGATTTAATTCTAAAGCAAAATAGTAAAACTGAAACCTAACATGAAATTTGACCAAATACTAACAATTCTCTTTCTTGATAAAATGGAGCTTGTCACTCAATTTCCTTAAAATCAAAATGGAAGTTTCTTGGTGGCTCTTTGCTGATGTAAGCTTTGGTGCTAAACCTTCTTTTGATGTTATACGTATGGCGTCAAGAATTGAAGAAGTCTCACATCCTGATCAACTTAGAAAGGTCTAGCTTCTTCTCCACATGATTTGAACACACTTGGAGGTCTATATCATCTAGGCTTCTATCATATCTTGAAGATATGATATCTTCTTTGTTATAAATGTAATGATCACAATGCAATGATGTCCCATCTGTGGCTCCCCACTTTTGTTTCTTTCCCCAGACTTTAGTCTTGAAATGTTCTTACAAAAAGAGCAACACTGATTGCGCCATGTTGTCCTGATATGATTGAGCAGAGCCTTATCATGTTCCATGTTCCTTCTTGGATAGGTGTATAGTGGATAGTTTGGACTGAATCGTAGCATCAATATTATTAGAGATTTGCTATTTTTCCATGACATTTATGCCTTCATCTTTTACCACTTGGCTTTAGATTACAAAACTGCCCTTAATGCGCTTTCAGGATGTTCAGCACACATTCTTGGTCTTGCCAATTGATTAATTATTCTATGTGGACGTCGAACTTCATCCAGAGATCAATCAAAATATGTCACGTCATCCCTTAATCAGTACTGCTCGGTATCGCAGCTCAGTATGACTGACTTGACACATTTTGGTTGATCTCCGGATGCATTATGCGTCCGGTCTCTGCACAGAATAATTTGTCCTTGCAGTCAAGTAGTCAGGGGCCAAGAGCATTGAAAGCTTTCAATCATCCTTTCTGGCATCTCTGAACTTATTAATTATTCGGGATGTTCTTTGTTGTCATTGTTACAATAAAAAAAAAGTTTGAATATACTAGATGAGCTTAAATTTTATTGAATTTATTTTGAAATAAGTGTGATACAAATTATTTATATATAGCACTAATATCAATATAAATCTAATAATTTTGAAGTCCATCCTGATATAATCCTAACATAAATTTTCTATATTTTATAATATATAGTGTGAAAAGGGTTTCCACTTATATGATGTCCAATTATTTGTCCAAAACTTATGATTTATGAGTCGGAGTGATGTGGTATAGGAAAAATTAAGGGATCGGTTGGATGCTTTATTACAAAATATTGGGAATGCATGCTTTTAGGAGATCTATGAATTGTTTAGTTGAATACAATCTAATATATTGGAATATTTTTGTGTGTTTATTATGATATATTATAAATGCATTGAAATATGAGATACAATGGTGGTTGGTGGTGGTTGGGTGGGGACCAACATTGACGGCGATGATGACAACGGTGGGCTGCAACGATTGTGAATGACATAGTTGGCCAGTGATAGCCAATGACAAAAATGGATGTGGCAAAGTCATGGTGGCAATGGTTGATAGTGATGAGCAGTGGTAGCGGGTGAAAAATATGAAGTCATAAGTTCTAAGTTTTACCGGCATTTTGAATTCAAGCTGAAATCTAAATTTTCACAAACAAGTATTCTAGAGTATTTCTAATAATTTAAACTTGATTTTCTTCATATCAAACAAAAAGGCCCTTGCGTTCATTTTGCTCGACACAAGCAGCACAAGTGTTTCTTAAGAGTAAAAATATAAGAGGGCATTAATCTTATATACTAAAAAACATGTTGCACATGGAATGCTTTTCAGGGAAATTGTCGGATACCATTGCTTGTCTAGATAACCTTGATCATTTCTCACACTGCAGGGTAAGGTCCCCTTTGGCCATCAATCAGAAGATGTCTTTGTGGCTCCAGAATTTGCTTAAGCAGAAGAAATTCTGGCATTTGCTGCTCCAATCTATCTAAATTATTCAAGGGACATACACATACATTTTGGAGCTTAGTACTTATGAATAGGGCTTCTCTCTTAATCTTCATCTAGAAATCCTATAGCAAAGGGACATACCCTTTTTTAACTTGCTTCCTTTTCAAAACATTACATGAGGTACTGGTTGGGTACCCATTAGGTATACACGCTTTGGGTGGGTGGGCGAAGCCCGCCTATGCCCACCTATTGTTACTTTTGGGATGCCGTACCCACCCATATCCACCCACTTTTCATGCTTTTTGAACGCAGTCCGCCACGGATTGATGGCCTTGACTTGTTACCGTTTGCTTTGATTGCAAACTTTCAAGCCTCATATCAAAATTTATCGTTGTCGCTACGTAGTTCAGTGTTGCGCACTGCGTAGTGAGGATTGCGGAAATATACGTGGTGATTAACAATGTACGTAAATCATTTTATCCCTAATATTGAGTACCCACCCTACCCATTTATGAGACCATGAGCGTATCCATACCGATTGGATATGGGTGAGTATGTAGGTGGGTATGTGGGTATGAGTACCCAATGCAGAACTATGTTCCTTTATAAGTTCATTATATTATGACGGAAGTGAGCAGAATTATCTAATGCTGGGTTACGCAAAACACTAATGGCTTGTGTGACAGGCTGACAGCAAGAGAAAGTTCTGTGGAATATTGTGGCAGGAATCATAAACGTTAATGTCCCTTCTGCTTAGGCAATTATGAGAGAGAAATGGCAAGAAGAACAGCAGAAAATTTAAGCTGCTGTGTTTTGCATGAAGGTGAGCAGCAGTTTTATAAGTTAGTTTTTTTTTTTTTTTTTTAAATTATAAGTTAGTTTTTAATTTAAAAAAAAAAAAAGGTGAGTAACGGTTTGCCTGTCATCTTGTTTATTTGGTCGTTAATGATAAATGATTTGTAGGGTTAAAAATTAAGTTAATTGAGAATTATTTTGTTCAAGATTATTTATTTATTTATATATAAAATTCGATATGAATTTGAATATGATTAAATTTTAAAATATGTAGTCTTATTAATAGGCATTTTTTAATTTATATATTTTAATTGAAATTGGTATAGTTAATTAAATGTTATTTATATTATTTGATGAAGTTCAAATATAAATAATAGAATATATATGCACACAAAAAGTTGGCAATATTGATTCACCATAAATAATGCTTCAGTTGCTTAGAGTATTTTGAAAATTTAATATTGGCAAAAATTTCAAAAGGAGCTTTTGGATTATTAAACTAAGGCTTTCTTTGAGATAATTTTCTTGTTGTTTTGTTTTTTAAATTGCAATTATAATCTCTTATTGGCCATTGTTTTTTTTTTTTTTGTTGCTTTTAAAAAAAAATTATGTGAGGAAGATGCTTTTCTCAGCACCTACTTTCTTCACAATAATTTTACAATTATATTTACAAAAAGTTAAATTCATGTCAAATGAAGCCTAAATGAAAAAATTGGGTTAATAATTTTTTTTTTAAAAATAAAACTATCAAATCATTTTATGTTTTCCAAGAAACATTTGTTGTTTTCTATATTTCACTTATTTTAAAATTATTGCATCTTGGAACATTCACGGTGGTTGAGAGAGATAGAGTTTATCATTCAAGCTTTGTACGAAAATTCAACACAGACAAAGGGGGGGGGGGGGGGGGGAAATCCTAAAAAGTGGAAAAACCAAGGGGACTAGCCAAGCTAAAATAATTATACTAGTATTTATTGTTTATTACAAATGAGGCTCTTCCTTGGGGGAAAGGCTTTTGCTCGATGTAACAAATATACATTGTATATAGTACATTACATGGTAGGAGTTTTAAGAATCTAGTGATATAAGAGTTATTCTTAAGAGAGTGTTGGCATGTTCGTTCAGTCGGTAGGATTGTAGTCAGGAGATGGTGGTCGGAGGGATCGTAATGGGCGACGAAAGTCGAAGGGATTGTAGTCGACGGGAGATTGAGGTTGGAGGACCCTAGTTGATGGACGATAGTGGTTGGTGGGACCATAGTTATAGGGCGACGGTGGTCGGAGGGACCATTGTCACATAGACAAATAAGGAAGATGGGCAAGTGTCTTAAGAGACACCAAAATTTTCACACTTAAAATTCTAAAAAGTGGAAAAACCAAGGGGACTAGACAAGTTAAATAATTATACTAGTATTTATTGTTTATTACAAATGAGGGTCTTCATTGGGGGGAAGGCTTTTGCTCGATGTAACAAATAATCGTATATAGGTCATTACATGGTAGGAGTTTTAAGAATCTAGTGATATAAGAGTTATTCTTAAGAGAGTGTTGGCATATTTGTTCAGTCGGTAGGATTGTAGTTAGGAGACGGTGATCGGAGGAATCGTAGTCGATGGGTGATGGAAGTCGGAGGAACTGTAGTTGGCAGGAGATTGAGGTCAAAGGACCCTAGTTGGTGGACGATAGTGGTTGGTGGGACTATAGTTATAGGGCGACGATGGTCGGAGGGACCATTGTTGGTGGGCGATGGTGGTTAGAGGGACTGTAGTTGAGGGCGATTTAGGTCGGAGGGATAGTACTTGGCTAAGAGTAGTCAGATGGACAATATTTGGCGGACGACGATAGTCGGAGTGACCTTAGTTGGCGGGCAGCTATTGTCGATGGGATCGTAGTTGGTGGGCTACGGTGGTCAGTGGAACTGTAGTCTACAGGCGACCATGGTCAGAGGAACCATAATCAATAAGCGATTGTGGTAGGTGGGACCATAGTGGGTGGGTGACCATGGTCGAGGGACTTTAGTCGGCGGGAGACGGTGGTCTGTGGGACCTTAGTTGGTGGACGACGGTGGTCCAACATCGGTCATTGGATGGGTGGAGGTTGGATGGAGATTGATAGACAAGGGTTGGCCCAACGGCGGTCTACGGACGAGTGTAGATCATGCGACGATCAACAGACGATAGGGGTGTCAATTCGAGTCAATGGGTCGGGTTCGGGTCGAACCCGACTTGATCTGGCCTTAAACGGGTCGACACTAACTCGACCTGGCTTTACAAATGAGTCAGGATTGTCAACCCAGACCTAACCCGTGCGGGTTACCGGGTTGACCTGACCCGACCCGCGAGGGAATGATGACGGTAGTCTTTGGCTCTCAGGCTAGCCGATAGCGGCATCTTAAGCTGGACGGTAGTAGTGGCAATGGTACCTCGAGGGCAGGATAGCAACAGCAGCTCCTAGGACAGTGGCACTCTTTGGATCTTTGCTCTTCGCTCATTTGTTGGCTTCAATGGTGATAGTATTGCGGCGAGACCTATGGGACGGCGGCAGGTTGGCAGTGGTGAGCGACGACTACGATACAACCAACGACCCTGAACGACAGTTAGGACGAGACTGAGTGATGGGACAAGTCATGTGACGTGACCCTGACTCACTAAGCGACGCGATAAATGATCTTAAATAGGTAGACCCACGGGTTTCCAGGTTAACCCGAACTCGACCCATTTTTCAAACGGGTCGGAAATTCAAACTCGGGCACGACCCATTTTATAAATGGATTGACCCAAACCTGGATTTTTTTGGTCCGGTTTCGGGTCGTGTCAATTTTTGACACCTCTCAGACGGGTTGTGGTCTGATGGTGGTTGCTGGAAGAGAGGAGGTCTAATAGAGATTATTGGTGGTCGGGCGGTGGTCCGGCGAAGATCGGCGGCTGAGTAGTGGTGTGGTGGTGGTCGACGAAAGTTCAATAGCGGTGGTGCTTGGGTAGAACTTTAGGATCCTTGAAGTCTCAGAGCTCTCTTAAATCTCCTACCAAAAGATCCTAGCTCACCAAGGTCCAAGCCCCCTTTCATGTGGAAAGTAAGAATCTATTTATAGATTTTTAGGTGTTGTACCCCATAAATATGGAGAAGATCTGGAGCAAATTCGAAGTGCTCCATCAGACGACCCATATTGATCCCCTCGATCCTAGAACATTTGTGAAGCATTTATGTGCATAAATGATATTAGAACTAAGTGATCTTGGGCACGTTGGATTCATCTTGTTGAGCCCTCGGTTCGACTATAAGCATGTCATATTTAGAGGTCATTTAATCATCCAATTAATGTTTTGAACCTTCTAAATATGCTTCGATCTCTTGATTTGGACCCAATTGGACTCGAATTAGGCCAATTTTGCTGTCGTTTTCATGTCCTTGAGATGTTCAATTTGACTATAAGGTTGCTGAAATTGGAGTTAGGATGGCCCGGAATTTAATTTTGAAAATTTCCTACTTGAATATTTCTCGAGATTTGTGCTAGATCATGACGATTTTTGATGACATATCAAAAATAATGAATGAAATATTTTTAAATAAGAAATAAGTAGATTTTGATTAAGATTTAGATTAATTTAAAATTTATTTCTCTTAAATTAGAAATATTATATATTAAAACAATTTAAATATAGACTTAAAGTGTCTTTCAATGTATGTAAAAAAAATGCTAAATAAAGTTTTTCATAATTTAAATGTATTCTTTTAAAATTAAAATTATAGTAGCATCACATTTTTCTGTTGAACGCAAAATATTAGAACTCTCGATTTTAATTTTTTTTTTTTAAAAAAAAATTATAAAAGATATTTTTTTTCTATTTTTTATTTTACATACATCAAAATATATTACCTCTACATTTAAAATTTTTATCAAATCTATTGAAAAAAAAAAAAAAAAACGAAAAGGCCGAATACAAAACTTGTGACAGAATCGTAGGGCTGTCAATATTTGATACGACACTAAAACCCGACCCAAAAATTTCGGGTTTAGGTCAACCTGAACCCGAACCGGGTCGGGTTCGGGTTGACCCGGAATGACCCGCTGCCCTCCCTGACCGGGGCTGAACGAAGCTACCCACACGGAGTCTGAGCCTGACCGCGCATCGCGTCGCTTCGCGAGTCCCGCCCTGACCATGCGTCTGCCCGCCGCTGCCGGCTTATCCGCGCGGAACTGCCCGCTGTGCCGCTGTCGCCGGCCCGCCGTGCCACTGCCGCTGCCCGCCGCATCGCGTCACGCTGCGAACTGCCGAAGTGCCGAAGCCAAACCCACAGCGTCGTGCGAAGTCGTGAACCCGCGCCGCTGCCCACGATAACGGGTCGTGTCGGGTTGACCCGAACCTGAAGCGGGTCGGGTTCGGGTCTAGGATTTCGACCCGATTGAACCCGGGTCAGTTCCGGATTCGACCCGAACCCGACCCGTGACTCGAAATTGACACCCCTACAGAATTGTATTTTTCCATTTTTGATAAAAGAGACTATTGCTGTTACCAACTTTAAAAAAAACAATAATTAAAGAATTATCGTTTTTGACAGAGTATTGTAAAATTATAGTTTTGTTTTTTTGTATGAATACATCCAATATTTAATGGATTTATAATAATGAAAAATTATTATTTTTTAATTATATATTTAAATAGATAAACAGTTTCTTCGTTAATTTTTTTTTTATTTTTTTTGCAAAAGGTCGTTATCACATGTATAATAAAATAGAAAAGGTGTCTGTTTGCATGCAATTCAACTAATTTTGATTTTCATCATAAATGAGCAAATGCTATATAAGGATAAATTCTGATATTAACTTTATATTCGATATAGAAAAAAAAATTACAGTTAAGTGTTGTAGAGATTAGAATGCTTATGTGGATGAATGACTTTATTCTTAGAGACAGTTAATAAAGCAAGCATATACGTGAAAGGTTGGAATAGCTCCAGTGAAAAATAAAATTAGCTTAGATGGATTGGCCTCACATAAAATGGCGGCCTCCCGATGAATGATTTAATAGAGTAGTAGATGTATTTGTTTTGGTTTATGTTAAGAAATATAGAGGTTTACCTGAAAAGATTTAGTTAGAAAATATTAGAATTGACCTTTCGTTATTAGATTTAAATGAGAATTTGATTTTTAGCATGACAGTGGAGAAAAAGGATTCATGTAGACAATCCCATATAGTAGGATAAATGCCATATGCTAACAATTATTAAAATTGTCATTTAAGACCTTCAAATTAGAAATCAAAATATATAACGCTTGTAGTAAGAATTTTCGGCTTCGTTTAGAATGTCGGCATCTATGCCCACGTGGATGTAATTGTAGGCACAAATGTGCCAAACCACGTAAATGCTCTTATTCAATTTCATTTGTGTAACTCATTTTTATTTTACATATTTCTTTCATGTAAATTTGTAATAGATTAGCTTGCAAGGTGATTTTAGGGCTGTCAATATATGACACGACCCGATAACCCGACTCGAATCCGACTCGATTTTTTCGGGTTCGGGTCAACCCGAACCCGAAACGGGTCGGGTTCGGGTTCAGTTTTTTTACCCGTTTTAAATTTCAAGAAAAACTCGGTACAACTCGGTATTGCTCGGTATTTGTTCGGTATTGGTCTTCACAGAGCGGTATTTCTCGTTATTGCCATGCAATACCGAGCAATACCGAGCAAATACCGAGTAATACATCGCAATACGCGAACATAGCATTCCCGGGTTCCGATCCGGGTCAAGTCGTCGGGCCGCGCGGTAGAGAGTAAGAGCACGTGGCGACATGTTATTGGTGGTCAAACGTAGCTCTACGTCCGGTCAGTAATAATTGTTCCCAAATTAGTGATGGCTAACCATTCCAAATTTGAATTGATTATTTGAATAATTTGTTATCTAATAATCAATTATTAATGATTTCAAATAACATTCTTTTATAAATTTGAAAATATTAAATTAAAAAATCCAAGATTTTGAGTTATAATCATTAATAATTTAGACTTTGAATTTAAACAAAATTTAAACTTTTTAATTTTCAAAAGTAAAAAATTAAAAGTTTTACTTTTCAAATTTAAAGGGGCGGTTTAGTTGACCTTTTAAAGGTAAAGAATAATTAAAATAAATAAATATATTTTTAAATTTAAAATTATTTGATTAGATGAAAAATTAAAAGTATTAAATTTTATTTTTTATATTTATTACAATATACTTCAAATAGTTTTCCTTGTCTTAAGTCTAAGATAACATATATAAGGAGGCAGGACGTTGTAGGGTGTGAAACTTGAAAGAGACGGTAATACAACTTAATAAAGCATAATTAAGTACTCTTTTTTTTTTTTTTTGGACATTTAGGCCATTTAAGACAAAATCACGCAAGACCATTTAGTTGGAAGCATAAGCTCTCAACCAATAGGCTAAGATGAACTGTGTGCATAATTAAATACTTACTTTTAGTCAAATATTCTAAAAGTACAGGAAAATTTTGTTTGGTTATATTTTCAATCATATATAATAATATATTTTGATTAATTATAATATATTCTTTTAAAAAAACCATTAGATTTTAATTTTTTTTATAAAGGTATAATTAAATACTTGTTTTAAGTACTAACCAAGCCTTTTGCCATACAATCATAGAGCATAATTTAAAAATAAAAATACAATTAAAGACTAAAAAATGTGCATGGGACTAAAATATAATTAGTCAAAATTACTAAAACATAACAAAGCTCTCTCATATAACTCATGACTCTAATATTACTTAGAGCTTAGATAGTGTTCCTATCATGATCTGTCTTGGCATGCAAAGTGCTTCAAGTGGATTAGCTTTCGGCATTGTAATGCCTGAGCCTTCCGTCAAGTCAACCTCTTCAGAACTGGTTCTTCTCCACTCAAAACCCTGAATTAAAGTCCCTAATACTAAGCCCACTTCCCTCATTGCAAGCCCTTCTCCTGGGCACCTCCTTCTCCCCATGCCAAAGGGCAGCATCTTCCCGCTCTCAGCCTCAGCATCTAAGAACCTCTCAGGAATGAATTCAGTTGGCTTCGACCAAATACTAAGATCTCTTTGAATCGCATAAGCATTTATCATAAGCATCGTCCCAGACGATATATCGAAGCCTCCAACCTTGCATGGTTCTAAGCAGTGATGAGGTAGGAGGAGAGGGACGACAGGACGCAAACGAAGCGTTTCATTGATGATACATTGAAGATAAGAAAGGTTGGCGAGATCAGATTCCGCGAGTAGTCGATCATGACCTACTTTGTTGTCGATCTCCTTCCTTGCCATGGCTAACTTCTCTAGATTATTTAGCAAGAGAGACATTGCCCATTCAATGGTGTTCGATGAAGTGTCTGTACCTGCCGCCAATAAAGTCTGAAAGAGATATATAGGTCATTGAAGGAATTTTAGTTTTTTTTTTTTTTGGGACATTTAGGCCATTTAAGGCAAACTCACACACACAACGCATACACAAAGACTCGAACCCAAGACCTCTTAGTTGGAAGTATAAGCTCTCAACCAACAAGCCAAGGTGAGCTGTGTAGAAATTTTAGTTTATAAGAGAAATCAGTAGTACTAATACGTACATTTGGTGCAATATGATCTAAAAATAATGTTTGTTTGAATTGTGTTTGGTTGATTATTATATGACGTTACTTTTACATGGGGCCAACTTTGCCAACTATAATGCCTCCTCTCGAGTTGTGCACTACCACCGAATATGATGTAGTGGATCGTCGGAAGATGATACCTGCAAGAAGGATTTGGGATTCCCAATTCAGGGAAGAAGAGGAAGAGAGCTTTTCAAAGCTTCAAAGACTAAAATATATCATTCAATAATGCCTCTCTTACAATAACTTGTATATTTAAAGGGTAAAAGGAGCATTCTAGAAACTAGTGGTAACAAACTAAGATAAAGTAATCCTTAAGGACTATATAACTAAATATGTTCCTACATCATTCTCCCACTGTGTCAAAGAGCTCGACTCCGTCGAGGCACATCATTGAAAGAGAAATTGTTGTATGAAACATGAGTAAGCCTCCTGGATCGAAGATTTTGTGTCCTCGATGCATGCCCACAATGATAGTATTCATTTCTCTAGGCAACAAGGGTCTGGCATGACAATACACCCAAATAGTTCCTTTAAGATTGTGCACCTGATTGTAAAACTTTTTATTGCCTACAAAAAATGTGTGATAACTTGATGCTGCATTAGTAAGAAGGTGCATATGTTTTCCAATAACTTGGAGCTTCTCCAAATAGTTGATTTGTATGAACTCTATACCAACTCTTACAGTTTGAAGATCACGTCGAAGTAACTGACTATCTTTCTGTTGTCTGTCAATAATAGAGTATTGCTTCAAAAAAGGATCATTCATCTGAAAATCAATTGTTAACTTCTTGATTTCATTTTCGATGCCAATAACTGTCCCTCTAAGTAACAGCTGCAGGGAGTGAATGGCATCCATCTCATGGTCACTCCATGACTGCCTCTTTGTCTTAACAGCATCAAGACATGCCTTAAATGAGGATAAGGAAGGTGGGCTGTTCTTAACAGCATTAAGAAATGCCTTGAAGGAGGGTATTGGATGCATCCTCCTCTCACCGTCCACACCGCTTTAACCCCTGACATTGAATCCTCATAGACAACCGTGTGTTCAGGCGAGGCATTGAGCTCCTTGAGAGGTTCAGTGGGAATGCGAGTTCTGAAGTCATATGTGGCATTACATCGAACAATTTGCGAGCATGGCGTTGATTCAACCCTTTCAGTCGAATTTGAACATGAGATTTCCACACCTGCAGTAAAATCATTCTTACTAAAAAGAATATAGTTTGCATTTAGTTCAATCTCTACATTTCCATGATCTGATTGTTTCGCCATTGTTGCGGCTTCTCCACGATCAAGTTGGTGGCTCTTTGTGTTGATGAACCCGTTGGAGACTTGATTCCTTGAGAGACCGGTTTGCCTTGCTAACAATTTCACGATCTCAGGATAAGGGAAGGTGACCTGAAAATTCGAGGTGAGCGGGAATTTTTGGCTCATATCAAGAGATCTAACTGAATCAACATCTCCTATAGAATCTGGCAGCGGACCAGAAAAGTCATTCCCGGCCAAAGACAATTTTTGGATGCTCTGAAGTTTCCCGATATCTTTCGGTATCTCCCCAGAAAACTCCTTGCAGGAGATATTCTGGGCGGAAAGCACATGAACGACGGAAGAAGCACTGAAGGTGGCGGGAGTCTGGTCGGCGGACAGCACTGAAGGTGAAAACGGGCTTGGGAGCGCCGGAGATGACTCTCGCGGCCTGTTACTGGCTGTAATCGGCAACCCCAGATCGGCGGCTATTGGGGCTGCGGGAAGCTGATCGTCATCTGGGTTTGCGGGAAACTTTGTTGAAGACTTGTTCGCCGGTGTACCGAAGATTAGTTGCTTTGGATTCTGAAGCTTGTGGCTTCGGATCTGGATCGACGGAGTCGGTTCGGCGTTGGTCAGGTCAGGCGGACATGGAGGAGGTTTGGGAGCATGGATCCGAATGTCGACAGAGTTCTGCGGCGCCATACCAGCGTCTCGCTGAGGGTTCTCCGGCTGGGGCTCTGATCGCAGAATATCGATAGAGTCCGGAAGTTCGCCGACTAGGATTCCGGTTGCAGGAAGATCGAGTCTCGCTGTGTTCGAATGCCTGATCGTCTCGGACAATTTCTGCGTGAGGTTTGAACACGGGACGGGGTCGATCAAAGACAAAAGAGATCGTGTGGTTCGGTGTATAGGCGAACTGGGCTGAGCGGTGGATGCGAGAGCAGGTGATGGGATTTGGAGTGTGGCCTGGACAAACGCATGAGATGATTTAGGGTCGGGGCTGAGATCACGCTCACGTCGCGTGGGTGAATCTGCGGCTGGGGTTGCGGAAGCCTGGTCGCCGGCTGCTGTTGGCATTTCCAGATCTGCGGCAGTTGTGGCTGCGGGAGTCTGGTCGGCGGGGGCCTGGTCGGCTGCTGCCGGCGGCGACGGAGCGGCGGCTGTGAGATGGGGCTCCGTCTGAGTGGGCGGTGATGGAGGATCTGGTCGGGACATGGTGAATTGATTTTCTTCCATGAAATCGAAATCAGCGATCGAAGGATCGCGTTGGAGCTGTGTTGGTTGTTTGTGCGTGTTGGAAGAACAGAGGAGCGACGAGGCCAGTATGGTTGCCGACCTGCTCATAGTTCTCTCCACCGAATGCATGAATTTAACACATAAATCATCCATTCGATCAAGTGATTGCAACACTTGAGCTACCCAAAAGGGTTCATGGCGATTCGATCGTCGTCAACCGCCATTCTTCTTCAGCGTCGACCGTCGTCGACTATCCACCTCTTTCGGTGGCGATCTTCGTCGACCACCCATCTTATTCGGCGTCGATCTTCGTCGACCGCCCTTGTTCTACGGCTTCGAACGTCGTCGACAGCCGACCTTCTTCCGCAGTTCATCGATCTTCACAAGCTCCAGGCTCTGATACCAACTGATGTAGTGGATCGTCGGAAGATGATACCTGCAAGAAGGATTTGGGATTCCCAATCCAGGGAAGAAGAGGAAGAGAGATTTTCAAAGCTTCAAAGACTAAAATATATCATTCAATAATGCCTCTCTTACAATAGCTTGTATATTTAAAGGGTAAAAGGAGCATTCTAGAAACTAGTGGTAACAAACTAAGATAAAGTAATCCTAAGGACTATATAACTAAAGATGTTCCTACATCAGAATAGTAGAGTTAGCCACTTCTAATAGGTCGGTAATAATTCATTGCAAATCCAAAAATAAAGCATTCGAAAACAGTTAACTGGTTTACAGTTTTAAAGATACAATAAATCACTTACTACAAATAATTAAGAGAAAAATGACATGAAGTTATAAGATTATGTTAATGTGAATATGATACGTCCGGGAGCAGGAATCAGCAATCAAGCACAGAAATTACATAGAAAAATAGCAAGTTACAGAAGATGTAGGGGAAATAATGACTGGTTTTTATAACAACTCAACAAGAAATAAAATATACAATCGATCTATATTTAGAGAGGTATATCATATCTCCCAATCAACTTAGACGTCGCTAGGAAGCCCTCACAGAAAACTAAAACAAAAAAATAACTCTAAAAGCATAATCCTAATACAAAAAAAAACTCCCCTATTTAATCCCCCATCTTTCCCTCCAAAAAAGCCCTAAAAGAACTCCGTTTCCTTAATTAAATTCACTCCTTACTTCGAATTCAAATTCCCACCATTAACTCCTTCCTTAATCCTCCTCCTTGTATAGGAATGATTGGCTTCGTGATATGTATTTCTTCTAATTGGCAAACAGCTGATCCTGATGCTCTAATTGGCAAACAGTTGATGCTCCCTCAATGTCTTCATGATAGTTTTCATGATAGTTTTCATGAACACCACATGTCCTAAATATTCCACATATGATTTCCAAAATATGCATTTATTCTAATTGGCAAACAATTGATGCTCCCTCAAGGTCTTCATGATAGTTTTCAAGTGCTCCAAGTGTTCCGCCTCGATCTTACTATATATCAAAATTTCATAAAAAAAATATTAGGATAAAACCTTCAAAGGTATGGCTGGAACACTTGGTTCATAAGTGACTGGAAGTTGGCAGGGATTCGATAAAAGGTAAAAATTCCTCCCCCAATGTAATGTGCTTTGGTCATCCTGTGTGGAACTGGGAGTTGCGGAATGGTCGGACCACCTCGTGCAGGAACCTGGAGCCGCAAGGTATGTCGTTTGATGATACTTTTTGAATTACAATTACTCCATTTATTAGGATAGCTATAAATCTTGCTTAAGTTATTTGTGAAATATTTATTTATGTTTTATAGATTTACTTGATGTCATATATATTTGTATTGTGTTATTTGTTTATGCTTTATAAACTTAATTTATACCACATTTAGGTAATTTAATTAATTTGATATGAAAATGAAATTTAGACTGAAGGTATTACATGAAAATTTCTCATTCCTTTTATAATTTTTAATAATATTATTATTTATTTCATCATCCGGTTCGTTGTCTATTTCGGTCGAATCATGAACCTCCTCTTCTTCTGATTTATTGTTTGGTCCAATTTTTAAAACCTTGATCATATTAGCATTAGTAATTATTTAAATTTAATACCATGAATCGTTTTTTTTTTCTTGCATCTAATATTGCATATCTTTTTTACTTTTTAATAAAGCTGTGCATTTGAACCTCTCTCTCTTCTCCCTTTCAAATACTTAAATTCTTAATGATAATCATTGAGAAAAGGATCAAAATGATATTTTGACTCATTATTAAATATCAAAAGTCTCCAACTACATTAAAAAAATAATTTTAGTCCCTCAATTTCTTAAAGATGAATCAAAATAGTTCCACAATAAAATTATTTTAATTTTTTTATAAACTTGAGAGACCAATTTTTTAATATAATTGTGAATCATTTTAGTCCTTATAAAAATTAAACGGACCATTTTAATTTTTTTTTCCTATATTAATTATATCTTCCTTGAAAAATGTTGAAAGTATCGTATAATATAAGCTCAGTTAGAGCTAATCGAATGGTGCGGCCTCCACCTCCATCAATGTAGGGTAAAATCAAATGATATCAACTTTTTACCTTCCCAAACAATCTTCGGAATCTAGATAATTCGAAAAATTGCTTTCGACACAATTATAATAAGAGAATAAAAGTTCGAAATGTACGTGAGGTGAGCATGCTCGCAAGTCCCATTTTATCTTTTAGCGTGCCAAACGGTACACGCAGTCTCATATTTTATCTCATTTAGCCCATGTGAAACACATGACCAAACCTCAGTCACTCTGAAAAATATTATTTTTAAGGGTCTCCAAATGGGACACGCAAGTTTAATATTATTCAATCCATGCATGTCAGATGCTTGGCTAACTAAATTAGGGGTGTCAATTTCGGGTCACGGGTCGGGTTCGGGTCCGATCCGGAACTTACCCGGGTTCAAACGGGTCGACCATAACCCGACCCGGTTAGGTAAACGGATCGGAAATGCAAACCCGGACCCGACCCGGCGGGTTGCCGGGTTGACCCGACCCGACACAGGAACTATCGCGCGGGGCGGGTCGCGCGGAGCTTTCGCGTGGGGTGAGTGCGCGGCGACGCGGGCAGCGGGGTGTGCCGGAGTGGTCGCGGGCAGCAACTGTGTCGCGGACAGCGGGGTCGTGCTGGGGTCGAGCGGGGTCGCTCGGTCACGGACAGCGGGGTCGCTGGGGTCGCACGCGATCGCGACAGGCGACAGGCGACAGGAGAAAGCGGGTTTGCGGGTCGCGCTGGGTCGCGACAGAAAAAAGCGGGTTCATCGGGTCAACCCGAACCCGACCCGTTTTTCAAACGGGTCGATTTCTAGAACCAGAACCGACCCGTTTTGAAACTGGGTCGGGTCCAACCCGGATTTTTCGGGTCAGGTCCGGGTCGGGTTTTCGTGTCGTGTCAAATATTGACACCCCTAAACTAAATGACTGGATCAGATTCAAAAGTATAGAAGAAAATGATGGTGTCAACAGAAAGATGAATTTTGCATGCGGTAAGGGAGTCGTGCTAAACTCAAATTAGTACTAATTTGAGCCCGGCTTCTCTATCAAATTGTAGGCTCGAACTCCAGCTCGAGCTCATATGATGGGCTGACCTCATCCCGAGGGAAGTTACGATTCTAATGATGGAAGAGTGTCAAAGAAGTAGTGATCGACATCATAGAAGGAAGATATAATGAGAGCTCGTTGGACAAGGTAACAATAAGATTAGTGTTTGGGGAAGTCACATGTCACATGATGGGAGCTTTACTAAAGAATGCATCGACATGATCAGTATTTGGGAAAGTTGTGAGTCATATAACAAGAGCACTAGGATCAAAATAGCGGTAGACCAATGATATTTGAAAAAGATGAGAAGTGGGTGACTCATCAAATGAGTTATAAATTGAACAAGAAGAAATAAGAACCGAATCAACTTGTGAGCCAATGAGTCAAGCTGGATCAGGCTCAAATTTGGGCTCATATATGATATTAGCTCATGGATCAATAAATTTGTTTAGTGAACTCATTAACGAGTTGTGTTCAAAGTAGCTTGGCTCACTTACACCTCTAATTTTAAATTTATATCAAACAATCAATGACCTATAAATTAGTTTGGGATAATTTGCAATATATGTTTTTAGTTTTATTTTTTATTTTTTTTATTCTATTTATATCTTTATACAAATAAAAATATATTTGATATTCAATAGTTAATATTTTTTTTATTAAATATTAGATAACACATCTAATATTTAATAAAACTAAAAATAGTAATTATCAAATATCAAATATAGCTTTAATTCATATGAAGATATAAATAGAATAAAACAAAAAATAGTCCAGCTTATTTTGATCGGTTGATTAGGAGCTTAGACTACCAATCAAGAGGCCTTACATTTGAATCTTAGATATGCGAAGTGTATATGAGTTTTGTTTTCGAGTTTTGAGTTCTGAGTTTTTGAGTTTTTTTTTTTAGTTTGTTTTTTGAGTTTGTGAGTATTTTTTTTTTAGTTTTGAGAGTTTGTTTTATGAGTTAATTTTTATTTTTTCAGTTTTTGAGTTTTTTTTTAGTTTGTTTTAGTTTGAGTTTTTTTAGTTTTTTTTTTTGTAATTTTAATTTTTTTTTATTGTATATGAATTTGTCTTAATTGACTTAAATGTAAAAATAATAATAATAATAAGAGGCATTGTGGTGGCTGACAATAGCAATGAGCAGTGGCCAAGTACCTTTCATCCAAAAAAATTTGGAAACACCAAGAAAATACCTAAAAATAATTTTGAGTCTTTTTTAAAATAATTTGATTTAAAAACAAACAATAAATACAAATGAAACCTATAAATCAAATATTAAGAACATAAAAAAAAAATCTCAAACAACCCAAGTAATTGGCAAAAAAAAGTTATAAAGAGGGTAAAAATAGCTGGAGATCTCAGATCGAAGAACTCACCACAAAAAGCGATTTGATAAAAGTATCACTGTACTGATCCGGCTGATCTTTTTGCATCAACAAAATCGCATCCAGCATCGTCTTACTAGCACTCCTCCCTTCCTCCTTCTCCACCTTTCTCTTCCTCCTCCGCTCATCCACAAGCCCCTGCAAGAACCTATCCCTGTACGAGTGCATTCGAGCAAGCCTTCTCTCCACACTTCGCCTGAAAAACCATCCAATCGCTGTCGGAAGAAAATCCCCAACATTAGATGCGCCGGCGTTAGAGGATGTCACCTCCACCATCTCCTTGAATCTCCGCGCCTCTTCATTCCCATCCTCCTCTCCGTAGTAACGCTTCCCCACCATCACCCTCAACATCACGTTCATAGCCAGTCCGTACAGCCGCGACTTGAGCCCCACCCTCGTGAAATCCCTAACGCCCGATTCCCGAAATAGTCGTCGGGCCAGATCTCGGGCCTCTTCGGCCCGAACGTCCTCGAAGAAGGCTAGGCGGTGGCCGGAGAGCGCCTCGATCATGGCGATGCGGCGCATCTCGCGCCATCCGGGTCCGTAGTTGGCGGTTGCGAGGTTAGTGTAGTTGTAGGAGCTGAGGCTGAAGGAGGGAAGCCTGGGGCGATTGGCGAAGACAATGTCGTTGGTAGTGAGGCACTCTTCGGCTAGAGCGGCGGAGGAGACCACGAGGACTGGGCGGGTGCCGAAGCGGAGGAGGAGGATAGGGCCGTGTTGGGCCGAGAGTCGGGCCAAGAATTGGTGGAGGGGTTTCTTTAGGTGGTGGAGATGACCGATGATGGGAAGCGAAGGTGGGCTTGGTGGGAGCTTCTTTTGGCTGGAGACGAAGAGGCGTTTGGTTAGTTGGAGGAACAAGAGGAATAGAGCTCCGTAGGTAAAGATTGAGATGGTTTCCATTGCGGCGAGGAAGGGATGAGCGAAAGGGACGCCAATAGCTTATTTATATACGTTATAGAATTGTAAGCAAAATTATTTAGCAGTGCATTACACTGCACACAGAGAGAGAAGGGGGAGAGAGACAGGTGAGAGAGGGGATATATGAGAAAGAGTTAAATAAAAGTTATAAACAAGGTCTTGAAAACAAGACCGAACAACGATTCGAAATAAGGAGAGGTTTAACGTTCGAATTAGCGTCGAATTAGCGTGAAATTGGATGATATAATAAATAATAATATTATTAAAAATTAATAACATTAATAGAATAATTATCAGAATCTAATCTCAAACAATATAATTTTAAAAATTTAAACTATATAATTTTAATAGATTATCTCTCAATATAATTTTAAATTGAAATGATGAGTATATTATAATATAATTATAATTTATAAAAATATAGCTTAATTATATTATATTTATGAATATCTAATACTTTAATTATAATTAATTTTTATATTTAATTATAAATATAATAAATGAGATTCTTATAATATACATTATAACAAATAAAATTTTTTAACATAATATATAGATTTTATATTATTAAATTATATAATATACATTATAACAAATTTTTAATACAAATTAAAACAAATTTGCATCCAACTAGCTCAAATTCATGACATAACCAGTTCAAATTTGTGGCCCAAACAACTCAAATTAATGGTCCAATAAAGCCCAAACTCACATTCAAGCTCATATATCATTTATGTAACTTTTTAGTCTCACATCATGAAGGAGTATGAGATAGTTGACTTTTAGGTCTTTATATAGTTTCATCTTTTTTAACAAAACTTATTTCATGAGATAACATTCATATATTATGATATTAAAAATCTCATTATTTAATAAAAAAATATTTTTTAAAAATGTAATAAAGTAAAATATATTATTTATATTTTATTTAACATATATATTTTTTTTAAATCGGCCAGTTCTTTCGAACCTGGACCGATTCGCCGGTTCAGACTAGTTCACTACGAAGCCTGTTTTTAAACTGGACCGGATCGGGCAACTGGCCGGTTCATGGTTGAACAACCGACCCGGACCGATTTTTAAAACCTTGGTTATAAGCTTATTTTATAAAACATAAAAATATTAAATAAATTTTTAGATATTATAACTTACATAAATAATTTTGATATTTAATAATTTTACATAAATTCTATTATTTAAATATAAATATATTAAGTTATGTTATTATTTAAATATAATATAAATTTTTATACTGCAAAATTATTTTTTTAGAAAATATTTATAAGAATTTAAAATCATTTTGATTTTCTTAAAATCTAATTTATTAAAAGATAAAGAATTAAATTTATTAAAAAATAAATAATTAAATTTATTAAAAGGCAAATAATTAATTAAATAAAGTTTTTTATAAATTATTATATTTAATTAAAACTTATAATTATTTAATAAATATTTTATTAGGGTTTAGGCCAAAGATTGTTCATCTTTTATGTTTTTAAGAATGAAAAACATTTAATAAATCAAAATATAATATTTAATTATAAATTGTAATTTTTACTTTTATATAATATTTTAAATATAAAATTCTGAATAAATTTTAAATTATAAAAAAGTAATTATAGATTGAATTATTTTTATTCACACTTGTATTAAAAAAATAAAAATTAAAAAGCTCCAAAGTATTCATGCAAAAAAGAAAGCTAGGAAGAATACTTGCAAAAAAGAAGAAAGCCTACATGACATTCCATCTCCTGATCTCCCTCTATCATTTCTCAATAATCTTCAATAATCTTTTTTCCTAGTCTTTCTCTACCTATCCCTCTCTTCAAAGTATTTTTCTCTTCTATTTCAACTAAAAACGACAAATGATTTGGCATATTCCTCTCTCCTCAATAATCTTCTTCAACGTATTCCTCTCTCCAAAGCATTTCTCTCATATTTCAATTAAATATGTCAAATAATTTGACACATTCTGAATTTATCAAATCATTTGTGTATTTATGACTGATACGTTATCACAAAATTAGCTTGATTGGGCACGAATCTCGAAGCAAAAGCTAGTTGGAAACTTCAAAAATTAAATCCGGGAGCATATGAACTCCGATTTCAGCAAGCTTACTGTCGAACTGAGCGTCTCGGAAATACGAACCCAACGACACCAAGATCAACCCAATCCGAGCCCAAATGAGTCCGAATCAAGAGCTCAAAGCGCTGTTGGAAGGTTCAAACTGCAATTTGAGTTACCAAACGGTCTCCGATTTTGACGAGCTTATACTCGAATCGAACGGCTCGACGAGACGAATCCAACGAGCCCAAGATCACTAAATTCCGACATCATTAAGGCCTCCAAATGTCCAACGAACGGTGTACGATCGTAGGATTCAATATCGGCCCGTCCATTTGACCACTCCCTATTCGCCCTTGATCTCACACCTATTTACGGACCATGCCACTCCAGAAAATCTATAAATAGAGCCCTCATTCTTCACAAGAGAGCATCTAAGCAAGAGAGAGAAGAAGAGAAGAGAAGGAGAGAGAGAAGGAAGGAGTTCCTCCTCGACAACCGCCGGACCACCGCCGGACCACCGCAGAACCTCGCCGGACCACCGCCGGACCACTGCAGAACCTCGCCGGACCACCGCCGGACCACCGCAGGAAGCTCATCGGACCACCGCAGGAACCTCGCCGGACCACCACAGGACCTCGCCGGACCACCACCTTAAGGCCCGACGTTCAGTCCCTACGTCCTGCCAAAGACCCGACGTCTTGTTCAAGGCCCGACGTTCAGTCCCTACGTCCTGCCAAAGACCCGACGTCTTGTTCAAGGCCCTATACTCAGTCTCTACTTCCTGCCAAAGACCCGACGTCCAACTCAGGACCCGACGTTCAGTCCCTACGTCCTGCCGAAGACTCAACATCTTACTTAAGCCATTGTAATCTGTTCACCCCTGGAGGTGATCCAATCCTTTGTAACCAATTCAAAATCTAGTGGAATCATTTTCAACTGGGCTAGGCCTCGTGGTTTTTTCCCTTTTTAGGGTTTTCCACGTAAAAAATCTTGTGTTCTCTGTGTGTGCTAGTTATACGTACAACGCTAAGACGTAGAATCAAATCTCTATCGCCGCGTAATTTCTAGCCCGCAACAGATTGGCGCCGTCTGTGGGAAAGCCAATCCCACTACACTAAGGAATCTTCCAATGGTTAACAGGCGTAGTCATCGCATCATGGGAACCTCCCGCTCTAATTCACACCAATCCAGGAATCAGTCCCTGAATCAAGGACGACAGGCATCTGCCTCCTTTCACCCCAGTAACCGACACCCTATAGGAGAAGGAACTTCAGGGCCGTCCCTAGAAGAACGTATCCGAAAAATGGAGGAGTCTCAGAATGAGATCCTTCAGCTTTTAAGGGGAGCTCGAGGACCAATACCGGTACCCCAAGAAGATGCTCTTCTCCCGCAAGATCAGCCAGGATTTGAAGACATTCTTCATGTCGAAGTCCCCCTTCCTCCACCAAGGATGCGTCCTCCTACACGTCCAGAGAATGAGCTCGCCGATACAGCAAGCTCTACCCATCCTTCGCGCACGGGTCACCGACAGCATATGCCGCCAGACGTCCCCGAGGACTTAGACCAACAGCACGTTACTGAACTCCCCCGTAATACTCTACGGCATGAGTTACGAAGGTTAGTCCGAGAAGAGTTCCCCACAGGGGGTATCAGGCAGTCCCTTCATCAACGGGACATTCAGGAGTCATCACCTTTCACCGAAGCTGTCCTCCGATATCCCGTCCCGGCAAGATTCAAACTCCCAAATATTGATTCTTATGATGGGACTTCAGACCCCTATGAGCATATAGATCACTACCGCACTATTATGCATATCCAGCAGGCCCCAGACGCTCTGCTCTGTCAAGTTTTTTCCGGCCACCCTTAAAGGGCAGGCCCGGACATGGTTCTACTCCCTACCCCCTCGGTCCATTCCCCTGTTCGTTAAATTGGCCAAATTGTTTGTCGAACAATTTGTCGCCAACCGAAGGATGATTAAAGACTCCTCCCACCTTTCGGGGATACGACAGAATGAGGGTGAATCTCTCAAAGAGTATTTTCAAAGGTTTTCTACAGAAGCCCGACAAATTCCAGGGGTAGATCCCGAATTGCTACGAGGTGTATTTCTTGGAGGGCTTCGTCCAGGCCCTTTCTACTCGGCACTTATGCGAGAAACAGTCCATTCCTATGCGGATTTAATCCACCGAGTAGAGGCCCAAATTACTGCAGACGAAGCCATCAATGCTCATAGGAAGCAATTCGAGCAAACAACCGGGAAGCGAAAAAATCCCCCAGGGACGGAGAATCCCCCCTCGCAAAAGAAGAAGCAAGGAAACTACAATCTTCCTCCTCGACCCTCACAGCCACGACGGGAGCCCCGGCAAGAAAAAGAGTATACGCCACTTAATACATCCCGAACAAATGTATTGATGGCCATCCGAGACCAAGAGAGTGTAAAGTGGCCGTACCCTTTAAAGCCTAATGCCGGAAACCAAGAACAGTATTGTCATTTCCACCGCAGTCGTGGACACACCACTGAAGCATGCAGGCAGCTTAAGGAGGAAATTGAGAGACTGATCCGACAAGGATATCTCCGGCAGTTCGTCAAGAATCCAACAGTTCGAGAAGAAATTGTTCCAACTGGGGGGCAAGATCAACAAAAACAGGCGACGAACAATCGCCAGATGGTCGGCGAAATTGAAACTATTGCTGGAGGTCCTTCAACGCCTTGCCAAGTTCTAATCGCAGAGAATAAGGAGCCACCAACAAAAAAGCTTCATGTCGATCACTCCATCACCTTCAAGGAGTCTGATCTAGAAGGTGTAAAGACTCCTCATCAAGACCCACTGGTAATTAGTGCAGGAATTGGCAACCCATGCTACAATGTTAAGAGGATCTTGGTAGACAATGGAAGCTCAGTAGATGTTCTATTTTACTCCACTTTTCTTAGCATGGGCTTATCTAGAGAGAAACTCCAGCCTGCTGCCGGTCCACTGTACGGATTTGACAACCGGCCTGTAAGAGTTGAAGGAACCATTACTCTCCCGGTTGTGCTTGGAGAATTCCCCCGTCAAGTTGAGCACCCCATTCTATTCATTGTAGTGAAGTCCGAATCAGCCTACAATGCGATCTTTGGAAGACCACTTCAAACAATTTTCGGGGCTGTTGCTTCAATTCCCCACTTAAAACTCAAGTTTCCTACCCCATCAGGGATCGGAACAGTACGAGGAGATCAACAAGTAGCACAGTCATGCTATCTTAGGCAGGCTCGACCACACTCATCAGTTACTCTAAGCATCGAAGACTTCGATCTTCGGAATGAAGATACCCCTCAAAGGGCCTCCCCTGTAGAAGATCTTACCTGTGTCTCCCTATCAGAAGAACATCCCTCGAGAACAGTACAGATCGGATCACTCCTCTCAGATACAGAGAAAAAAAGAATACGTAGATTTTCTACGCACCAATCAAGACGTATTCGCATGGAGTTCAGCAGATATGCCCGGTATTAATCCTGAAATAATTATGCACTCCCTGAAGATCAACCCAGCATGTAAGCCAGTAATTCAAAAGAAACGAAACTTCGCCCTAGAACGTCATCTGGCAATCGAACAAGAGGTTGATAAGCTTTTAAAAGCAAGATTCATAAGGGAAGTACACTACCCATCTTGGTTAGCCAACGTCGTGATGGTTCGGAAAACAAATGGGACTTGGAGAATGTGCGTGGACTATACGGATCTTAATAAAGCTTGCCCCAAGGATAGCTTCCCGCTCCCCCGAATAGATCAGCTAGTCGACGCCACATCCGGACATCAGATGCTAAGCTTTATGGATGCTTACTCCGGATATAACCAAATACAAATGGATCCCGCTGATGAGGAGGCAACATCTTTTCAAACGGATAAAGGGTTATATTGTTACTTGGTAATGCCGTTCGGGCTCAAAAATGCAGGGGCAACTTACCAACGACTTATGAATAAGGTTTTTAAGAGCCTTATTGGGCGTACCATGGAAGTCTATGTGGACGATATGCTGGTGAAGAGCCTCGAGAAATCTCAGCATATCTCAGATTTGGAAGAATGTTTTAACCTTCTCCGATCTTACAACATGCGCCTCAACCCCTCCAAATGTGCATTTGGAGTCACCTCAGGGAAGTTTCTGGGATTCATGGTTACCCACCGAGGGATTGAGGCTAACCCGGAAAAGATCAAGGCCCTAAGGGACATGCTACCCCCCAGAAATATCAAAGAAGTTCAGAGACTGAATGGAAGAATTTCAGCACTCTCTCGATTTCTGGCTCGTTCGGGAGATAAATATTTGCCTTTCTTCAAGATCCTCAGAGGGGCTCGTAGCTCAGGATTCCAATGGACTGATAAATGCCAAGAAGCTTTTGAACAACTCCGAACTTATCTAGCCTCACCACCGCTTCTCTCAAAGCCAATTCCAGGGGAAGTTTTGTATTTGTACATGGCCGTCACTTCTCAAGCTATAAGTTCGGTCTTGGTTCGGATGGATAATTCAATTCAACACCCAGTCTATTACATCAGCAAGATACTTTCTGATGTTGAAATGCGTTATCCGTTGGCAGACAAAACAGCATTAGCATTAGTCTTCTCAGCCAGGAAGTTACGACCTTATTTCCAGGCACACGCGATCAGGGTTTATACAAACCTGCCGCTGAAAAAATATCCTTCAAAAACCCGAAGCATCCGGAAGATTGATCAAATGGTCAGTAGAACTTGGAGAGTTCGATATACAGTTCCTACCTAGGCCCGACATCAAGTCACAGGTGCTTGCCGACTTCGTGGTCGAATGTACTAGCTATACCTCCGAAGAATCGCCCGATGTGTCTCCTTCCTCCTCCTGTTGGACATTGTATGTAGACGGAGCTTCTGGGAGTTCTGGTGCTGGTGCTGGAATCCTATTAATCTCCCCGCAGAAAGCCACACTTGAATACGGGCTTAGACTGAAGTTTCCGGCAACAAACAATGTTGCTGAATATGAAGCTCTAATCGCTGGATTAAGATTGGCGATTGATTGCGAAGTCCAAGACTTAGTAGTTCACACTGATTCCCAACTGGTTGCTTCTCAAGTAGAAGGGGAGTTCGATACTCACAGCCCGCTTTTGGCTCAATACTGTCAGATAGTTAAAACCTTGTTGGCACAAATAGCAAAGCATCAGGTCATCCATATCCTTCGAGAGCAAAACGCAAGGGCAGACTCACTCTCCAAGCTAGCAACCTCTACGACGGGAGATGTTTTTAAAAGAAAATTCATTGAGGAGATCCACTTCCCGAGCATTCAAGGCTCATGGGTACTTCAATCAATAGATGAATCAAAAGAAGTTTCTTGGATCAACCCAATTCTTGCTTTCCTACAAGAAGGCTCTCTCCCTGAAGACCCGGCTATGGCAGTACGACTTCGGAGGCAAGCAGCCAATTTCACCATTATTAACGGAGAGTTATACAAACGATCTTTCACAGGGCCATACCTCAAGTGTCTTCCTCCTTCGGAGGCAAACTATGCACTTCGCGAAGTACATTCGGGCATTTGTGGGGAACATTTGGGTGGAAGAGCGTTAGCCCAAAAGGTCCTGAGACAAGGGTTCTACTGGCCGACGATAAAACAGGACGCATTAGAACTTGTACGGAAATGTAACAGCTGTCAGTTGCATGCCAACCTCACTCATCTACCCGCCGTAGAGATATCGACATTACAGAGTCCCTGGCCTTTTGCCCAATGGGGGATCGACATAATGGGACCATTTCCTATGGCCACGGGACAGCGAAAATTCATCATATTAGCTGTCGACTATTTCACGAAATGGGTAGAAGCAGAACCACTAGCAAAGATCACTGAAGCAAATGCCAAACAGTTTCTGTGGAAGAGCATAATATGTCGCTTTGGCATTCCTGCAAAAGTTATTACTGATAACGGGACACAGTTCACCGGAAAGGTCTTTACCACATTTTGTAAAGATCTTCACATTCATCTAGTACACACGGCTGTGGCTCATCCTCAGACTAATGGACAGACAGAAGTCACTAATCGGACCATTCTGAGAGGACTGAAAACACGGCTGGAGAAGGCTGGGGGGCAATGGGCTGACGAACTCCCAAACGTCCTTTGGGCCTACCGTACGACAGCAAGGACTCCAACAGGAGAGACGCCGTATAACCTATGCTTTGGGTACAGAGGCTGTCATTCCAGTCGACATTGGAGTCCCCAGTCATAGAGTACAAACTTTCGACTCCAATACCAACGACGAAAAAACTCAGGCACAACCTAGACCTCCTTCCAGAAGTAAGAAACGGGACAATACTTAAGGTTGCTGCCTACCACCAGAGAGTTGCCCGTCACTATAACAGAAGGATGAAGCCGCGACATATATCGGTAGGAGATCTGGTCCTACGCAGCATTGAGGCAGCAGGCAAAAGGCCCTCAACGAAACAAACTCTCCCCCCTCTGGGAAGGTCCGTACCTAGTAGCAGCTATGGTAAAGCCAGGGACTTTCAAATTAAAGGATGCTGAAGGGAAGATGCTTCCTCGAACTTGGAATATCGAGAACCTCCGCAAATACTATCAGTAGAGCGTAATCGTATCGTTTGTTTTAGAATGTTGTATGTCTTTTGCTTACTGTATATGTCTTTAATTTCGGACTTTGTTTGTGGTGTTTCTAGTTTCCTTCTCCCTTAAACTGTTTTCGGGAGCAATGTTCTTCGTTTAATAGCAGTAAAGACTTTGTTAAGCTTTGAACTTTAATTTTGAGCAGTAGATGATTATTGTTCAATCGTTAGTTGATCAATCCCGGGGGGATTCGATCCGACCTCTTCCGCACAGGTTAATGTCATCGAGCAGGGCTCTGACTCACGACCTCGGATAGGTCTTATATCCTTGGTGGATTCTCCCGACCTCTTCCACACAGGTTAACGTCATCGAGCAGGGCTCTGACTCACAACCTCGGATAGGTCTTATATCCTTGGTGGATTCTCCCGACCTCTTCCACACAGGTTAACGTCATCGAGCAGGGCTCTGACTCACAACCTCGGATAGGTCCTATATCCTTGGTGGATTCTCCCGACCTCTTCCACACAGGTTAACGTCATCGAGCAGGGCTCTGACTCACAACCTCGGATAGGTTTTACATCTCTTATAGATTCTTTTAACCTCTTTCATACAGGTTGGCGTCGTCAAACAAGGCTCTGGCGTACAACTTAGAGTAAACAGTACATCCTTAGAGGATCCTTTTAAACTTTTAAGCACAGGTTGGAAGATAAATACCTTAAACAAGCATAAAAGAAATTCACTCAGAAATAAATAAATACACTGGAATATTTAAGTCATATAGCAACAGAACGATAATCCACTACTAAGTCAAAGTAGATATCACACAACAGTACAAAATATCAGGTACATCACAATAACTAAAAAGACAAACTAATACAAACGACAGGAACTAGAAAGCCTACTCAACATCTACTATCTCATCATCTGCATCGAGATCGAGGACCTTCCGAAGATCACTCTCTACCTCATCACCATCAGAGCCTGAAGGAAAGTCAGCTGAAGCCTGGCTAGGGGTCACCTCTTCGGCTGGAACTCCGGTCTTTCGCTGCATCAGGCGAACCCCCTTGAAGAAGCCTCTAATAAATCCATCCTCAGTGCACTGCTGCTCCAAACCCTTCACCTCTATAGTATAGATGTGATCTCGGGCCTCCTCAACACGATCCTGGACGATAGTCTTGAATGCTATGGACTTCTTGAAGTCTTCAATAACTCTGGAAGGTTCTGAGCTAGACAAGGCAGCCTCCTTCTCGGCTATAATGGCCTGAGACTCCTTATCCTTCGTCTCCAGCAACGCAATCTTCTCCTCCGAAACTTTCTGCTCCCTCAAAAGTCTGGTGATCGTCGCGTGAGCCTCCTCAAGATCTATCTGGTGCCGATCTGCCTGCTGATTCCGGAGAGTTACAGAGCGCATTGAGTTAGCCAGTTCAGTCCTGCACTCGCTCAACTCATCTTCAAGCACCTTCACCTCCTTAACCTTCTGATCATACCTTCGTTTGAACTCTCCCTGGAGGTACTTGATCTTAACAAACTCAGTGTTCCAGTCATTAACTGCGATCACAGCACGTGACAGCTGAAAATAGAAAGAAAAGTTCATTAGAAGTCACCTCAGAAGCAAATGAAATAAAAATATTAGGAGATGCTACTCACCAAATTACTGGTCTTGTTATGTCCGAGGCATTGATGATTCATGACATCATCAGGGATATGCATCTTGGCTGGGGAAGAGTCAGGTAAGGTCTTGTCAGTATTTGTTTCTTCCAACCTCTTCTTCTTCGAAATCGGGGGGTCGTCAACCCTTGCCGGTCGTTTGGGAGCCGCTTTTGAAGTAGGGGCAGGGGGCTCAGGAATCCTGGATGTCGGCTTCAACTTCCTTGCATCAGATCTCCCAGGGTGAAATGAAATCCCAACCTTAAATAAGAACTCTTCTTCAGTGTATTTGCTCATATGACGAACCTCAAATAGAAGATGTTCGAGATCTGAAACTTTCAAAATCCTTATTATGTCTTCCTCGCTGACGTGCAGAGGGGATGGCAGATCCCTCATTTTCCCCCACTTCTCTATCAAGCCCCAATCATTCTTCACAAAAAAGAAAGTATTGATCCAGTTTTTTGAAGAATCGCGGGTACGCACATCCAATTTGGATCTAAAAGTCACACGCCCAGATGTATCGCTGGTGAACTTACCCATCCGTGAAAGATGCTCCGGGGTCATAGTAGCTCCTCGATCCCGAAAGAGAGCAATCAATCCCATAGCCACTGACATTGCTCTAAATGAAAGTTGGAATATGCTCACGCCACACCATTGCAAGACTTCAATCAGCTCAGTAGGAGGCGGAAAACGTAAACCAGCCCGCAAGTGGGCCTCGGAAACAGTCACGTACCCAACAGGAGGAAGATTCGCCCGATCAGACATCCTCGGAACCATTGTCTTCACATCATTCGGAAAGTAATAATTCTTGCGAAAGAGGAACATAAAGTCATTTGTAACAGTCGACGCTGACACATCCACCTCCTTATTTGGCCTCTGCTCGCCATCATGCGGCGCAACGGCGTCTCCCGGATCGCAGGATCTCTCGGTGGGGGGCGATCACCTGACATTTCTAGAGGGAGAGGGGGAAAGAAGAAGATCTCCGAACTTCCTTGCCAAGAGAGGGGCCTCAGAAGACTGAGGGAAGGCCTCAATAGAAAGGACAGAGGGAGAAGATCTCCGAACTTCCTTGCCAAGAGAGGGGCCTCAGAAAACTGAGGGAAGGCCTCAATAGAAAGGACAGAGGGAGAAAATCTCCGAACTTCCTTGACAAGAGAGGGGCCTCAGAAAACTGAGGGAAGGCCTCAATAGAAAGGACAGAGGGAGAAGAGAAGAAAGGAGGAGAAAAAGAGAAGAAAAGAGAAAATGAAGAGGAGTGGAGTGATTTTCTAAAGGGTTTAAGGCCCTATTTATAGGTTTTTGGGAGAAAGGAGAGAAGTTTCTAGAATTTTCAAATTCCCAAATTTTCTTGAATTTTTTAGAATTTTTTCGGAATTTTTTGGGATTTTTTCGGATTTTTTAGGCATTTTTACGGCCAAAAAAGGCTTAAAAATGCTTAAAAAAATACATTTTCTGCACAGGTGGGGCCCACTAGGTCGGTGGGCCGAACGGACCCGCCCCCGTTCGTTCAAATGAGGCGGTGGGAAGCTTCCAGGCGGGCTGACCCGCGCGGGCCCAGGCGGGCCTAGGCGGCCCAGGCGGGCCGCCGCGCGGGCCAGGAGGCGGCCCAGCAGCCCACCGCGCGGGCTGCAGCGCGGGCCGCAGGCGCGGCCCGGGCGGCCCAGGCGGCCGCCGCGCGGGCTGCAGCGCGGGCGCGCAGGCGCGGCCCAGGCGGGCCGCAGCGCGGGCCGCAGGCGCGGCCCAGGCGGCCCAGGCGGGCCCGCGCGGCGCGGGCCGCGCGGCCGCAGGCGCGGCCCAGGCGGGCCGCAGGCGGGTCTCGCGGCCCGAGGCGTGCCACGCGCGCGCGTCCAGGCGCCGGCAGCGGTGCCGCCTGCAGCGGCGGCGGCGGCCGGCCGGCCAGTCCGGCCGGTCCGGCCGCCTAGTCCATTTTGGGCCCGATTTTCGTCCCGGAAACTCCGTTTTCGACGTTTTTTTTGAGGTCCCCGGACACGTTTTTTTCGACGTTCCGGACTCAATTTTGGCACTTTCAGAGCTCATCGAGGCCTCCTTGACTTGATTTTTGCAAAATTTCAACTTATGGAAAGCAATTTTTGCTATTCGGCCAACGCAAAATGTCGACACTTATATTTTCAGACTCCTGGGGCTTCGACGTCCGAAAATAGGGGGGCAACTGATACGTTATCACAAAATTAGCTTGATTGGGCACGAATCTCGAAGCAAAAGCTAGTTGGAAACTTCAAAAATTAAATCCGGGAGCATATGAACTCCGATTTCAGCAAGCTTACTGTCGAACTGAGCGTCTCGGAAATACGAACCCAACGACACCAAGATCAACCCAATCCGAGCCCAAATGAGTCCGAATCAAGAGCTCAAAGCGCTGTTGGAAGGTTCAAACTGCAATTTGAGTTACCAAACGGTCTCCGATTTTGACGAGCTTATACTCGAATCGAACGGCTCGACGAGACGAATCCAACGAGCCCAAGATCACTAAATTCCGACATCATTAAGGCCTCCAAATGTCCAACGAACGGTGTACGATCGTAGGATTCAATATCGGCCGTCCATTTGACCACTCCCTATTCGCCCTTGATCTCACACCTATTTACGGACCATGCCACTCCAGAAAATCTATAAATAGAGCCCTCATTCTTCACAAGAGAGCATCTAAGCAAGAGAGAGAAGAAGAGAAGAGAAGGAGAGAGAGAAGGAAGGAGTTCCTCCTCGACAACCGCCGGACCACCGCCGGACCACCGCAGAACCTCGCCGGACCACCGCCGGACCACTGCAGAACCTCGCCGGACCACCGCCGGACCACCGCAGGAAGCTCATCGGACCACCGCAGGAACCTCGCCGGACCACCACAGGACCTCGCCGGACCACCACCTTAAGGCCCGACGTTCAGTCCCTACGTCCTGCCAAAGACCCGACGTCTTGTTCAAGGCCCGACGTTCAGTCCCTACGTCCTGCCAAAGACCCGACGTCTTGTTCAAGGCCCTATACTCAGTCTCTACTTCCTGCCAAAGACCCGACGTCCAACTCAGGACCCGACGTTCAGTCCCTACGTCCTGCCGAAGACTCAACATCTTACTTAAGCCATTGTAATCTGTTCACCCCTGGAGGTGATCCAATCCTTTGTAACCAATTCAAAATCTAGTGGAATCATTTTCAACTGGGCTAGGCCTCGTGGTTTTTTCCCTTTTTAGGGTTTTCCACGTAAAAAATCTTGTGTTCTCTGTGTGTGCTAGTTATACGTACAACGCTAAGACGTAGAATCAAATCTCTATCGCCGCGTAATTTCTAGCCCGCAACAATGACGAAGTCAAATAATTTGACGAATTTGTTCCCTTTAAATTTTTTTTAATAATCATGTCTTTTTTACTTAATTAGATTTTAATCATGCTCCTTTTTAAAATTAGCCCAATTTTTCTTTTGAAAAAAGTTAAAAAAAAAAAATCCAATCGAAGCCAAAGACTAGCAAGCCAAGCTTATCTCAATTAGGGAGAGAGAAATGATGCACAAGCTATGGAAAGAATCTATAACGAAGGGACTTAAGGATTTATAATATTTCAATGATAACCTATATGGATGAAAGAGAACAATTATATATTTATTTGTAGTATAAATAGAGCGTCTTATAATACATAAAAGAAAATCTTAAGGAAACACTACACACAACATGAGGGTCATAGTATTCCTCGAGAGGATTAAGGATATCAACACTTGACAGTACCTAAAAATTGACGTGGACCCGACTCGAAAATATCAGATTTGAGACGACCCCTTTTCCAAACGGGTCGGATTTGAGTTTCAAATCTTGTTCATATTACAAATTCTGGTCAAATTCAAGTCAACTTGAAACCAACCTGGGTCGTGTTAGCACGCGCACGCTTGCCTATGTGCTCACGCGCACGCTCACTCTCACACCAGCTCCCACGCCTTACTCTGCGCCACAACGCTGCATGTTGAGTCCATAATTATTGTAGAACGTATCCTTTAATGGCGCGAGGGAGATTTTTGATACCATTGTATTCTCATGCCTAGCACTTCAGCACTGCCAAAACACACTAGAGTTAAAAGGGGAAAAACCACGGGGCCTTGTCCAGCTTAAATGAATCCACTAGTATTTGCAATTTATTACAAATGCATGAGGCCCTTCCTTGGAGGGAAGGCCTTGGCTTGTATAGCCAATATACATTTATATAAAGTGCATTACATGGTGGGAGTTGGAAGAATCAGTGCTAATATGTTCGCTTAATTTGGTTGGCATGACCAGTCAGTGAGCTATGTGGGTGGGAAGTGTGACGCCCCAAGATCTAACTTAGAATAATTATTCAGTCGATCCTTTAAACCATCAACTAGCATAGCTATCTATAATTATCAATAAGTATTAAACAGTCTCCTGCTCAATCTCAGTCTCCTGCTCCCTTGCCCTGACCTGAAAATATTAACCATATATAATGAGCTTCAAAAAGCCCAACAGGTCACCAAAAACCTACAACTGAAATCAAAGCACGGTACTGAAATAATATGCATACCAATCAATCAAATCAATAACAGTCACTTGCACATGATCATTGAATCTATGCAGATACGAAAATTAGTAATCAATGCATAATCAATAAAATCCACATTCATCGGTAGGAGAATCGGTAAACAATAGAAAATTCGGAATGCTCAATAAATTAATACATACGTCAATTCCATCATATCTGAAAACACTGGTCAAATCCATAGAGAAAAGCATCGTAAGAACAGTTAAAATCAAATTAATGCAGTAAAAATGTATTCTATATCACGTGCTCGGTGTATCAATGAATCAATGGTATCAATAAATCTATAGTATCGATGAATCAATAATATCAGTGTCCGTAGTATCAATGAATCAATGCAATATTAATATCCATATCAGTGACATGTACAGTATGCAGTATCAATGAAATCGTACAGTAACTGTAAACCCGTAAATCCGTCGGTAAATTCGTCTATATAAATAAATGTGTACGGTAATCAATAAATCAATCAGTAACAATAAATGAATTCAATATCAGGAAATCCATAAGATAATCATAAGAATAATACTTTAAACATGCAATTCAACACAATAGTCTTACTCGACAAGTACAATCACTGGCAATTAAAGCATTTTTCAAGGTTAATATCGATGTATCGTTGTATATGTTGGCTCAATAATAGAGTCGTCATTCTTCACCCGTCGGCATAATCTTCTTATGACTCCCAATCATTATATCACGTGATCAATAAAGGATAACATCAAACCCTTTTTAAAGGAAATCTCAGCCCACCATCGTACAGGTCAATAATTTTCTAACCAACGGTTCAATCAGTCTTTACTTGTCTTTCAGTAATATAACAATAATTACAATCATATATTCACATTCGTATACATCTCATTAATACATTGCAATTAACAAACACGATTTAACTCAATTAAAGAAAATCCTTAAAATATCGTACAGTCGGCATAAATCCTAAACAGAGGCAAAATATACAGTTTCAGAAAACTACCAAATTATCAGAAATCGGATAAAACATCATTTCAAAACTTTATTTGTACTGAAGCAATATTTTTCAACATCCGGATAATTTACTATTTGATAAAAATCTCACAGAATTCAAAATACCCGGTAAAAACTTTTCAGAAAATAATCAAATCGTGCAGAATCATCATTTCTATAATATACCAAAAGTTACGCGGTAAAAGTTTTGTCAATACAAAGATATACAAGAATTTTGGTAACAGAAACACAAAACTGAGCAGAAAAATACCAAAATACGAAATCTTCGAAATTAGAAATAGGATTCAGAGTCCTTACAACGAGACAAACAATTCTTCTAATAGCGTCGTCGGACAAAAATCGCTCCACAGCCTCAAAAACCAAGCCTTTTTCCTTCCTTTCCTTCTCTTTCTCTCTCCAAATTTCTCTTTCTTCAAAATATCTCAAAATCAGATATTTATCAAGCAGGATCGTACGGGACGAATCCTATTCGTCCCGGGATGATTTGCTCTCTGGATACATTTCGTCCCGATGAATTCAGGTTCGTACGGACAAACTCAGGTTCGTATAGGCAGTTCGTACGTACTAATCATACAGATTTTTACAATTTTCTTCAGTTCGTCCCGTACTAAAGTCAGTTCGTACGAACTGACAGCACTCAAAAAAATAAAAATCTGAGGGGTTTTACAGGAAGAGTCATAGTTGGGCGATAGTGGTCGGGGAGACCGTAATCTGAATATGCTAGTAGGTGATAAGGCAAGCGACTAAGGTTATAAAGGCTATTATCTGGCGACGGAGAGCGGAAGGACTGTAGGCAGCAAACAACAAAGGTTAGAAAGGACATTATCTGGCTATCTGGGGAAGTCAGATAGTTGCAGGATGTTGCTTAATTAATAATGTGTGATATCTTGCATGATGTATGTGGCTAGCTAGGAAAGTCTTCATAGATCTTAGTTAGTCTAGGACAATTACTGATGTTAGAGAAGAAGACCATATGAAGGGAGAGACAGAGTGGATGCGATTGAGGGTTATGAATTTGATAAATGAAAATGTAAAGAAAGGGGTTGCCAGATTATGAGATTATTGCAATCAATGACTATCAATCATAAAATTTGTTACTAGTGTAACCAATTCCAATGTTTATCCGGCTACTATGCAATAATAATCTTATAATGTGGCATGATAAGGTTGAAAGAGATGGATCCTTGGAAAAGTTTTGAAATTTGAAGTGAAATAACTTGTCTCGCTCATAAAAGATAGATAGGTGAGTACATTTGATGACTTGATGAGCTGCCAATGTATAATCTAAGCATATAATCCCTATGTATATTTTCTCATTGATAGGATATTTGTAATGTTCTATATACTATCTTATTAATTCACAATTACGGTTGTGTGTGTTAGAGTGATCATGGGAAGTTGATTATGTGATGTCTAAACATTTATATATATATATATATATATATATATATATATATATATATATATATATATATATATATATATATATATATATATATATATATATATATATATATATATATATATATATATATAATGATTTTTTACATGAATTTCTTCAATTTGAGTCAAGTCACGAATAAGGTTTTGCTTGGGATGGGTCTTATACTGCTTCTTAAAGTAAATTTTAAGCATAAAATTTAATTTTTTGAACTAAAAGACTTCTTTAAAAATGCTTTAAAATTTATTATTTTTTAATAATGATTCAAATAGCAGTAAAAAAGCTATCCCAAAACAAAGCATAAAACATGTGAAATTATTGTGCGATCACCGAACACTATCACGAGGTGAATCAGGACGCGCTACATCACTTTTTAGCTTTGTACCGGAGATGTGTACTGCTATGTACTGGGTGATCACGATAAGGCGCATCGTGTTCGCTTCCGAACAGTTCCGTGACCGCACAGAATAATCTCTCATAAAACACCCGTCAACGTCTCATAAATGCATAGCTTTTTTGCTACTACACTACCGATCACCATGAATTTTCCAATATATTCAATACAATCAAAACACCGTTTTTATTGATGAAAAAGATCATTATATTGCATCAATTAATACAGAAAAGATTCCTCATTTCTGATCTACAAAGTCCTTAATGAAATTTTCTTATTTAAACTGCAATTTACTTACTAAAGATACATTAAATAACATTCAAAGTTGAGCCAATAAATTGATCATAGGTTCACGAGGAAATAACATTCAAAGTTGAGCCAATAAATTGATCATAGGTTCACGAGGCCTGCATAATGCTTCAAGAGAATTAATTCTGGGCATAGTTATTCCCACACCTTCTTTCATGTCCACCTCTTCTTCTGTAACTCTTCTCCACTCAAAGCACTGAACCAAAGTTCCAATCACCAACCCTATCTCTCTCATCGCAAGAACTTCTCCTGGGCACTTTCTCCTCCCCATACCAAACGGTAACATCTTCCCCACTTCATCCACTTTTACATGTTGAAATCTTTCTGGACAGAACTTCGTCGGCTCCGGCCATATCTTAGGGTCCCTTTGGATGGCATAAGCGTTCACTATAAGCATAGTGCCGCAGGGTATGTGGTAGCCTCCCACAGTGCAATCTTCTCGAGACTCGTGAGGTACAAGGAGAGGCCCTGCAGGATATAACCGAAGGGTTTCGTTGATGATACAATTGAGGTAGGGAAGGTTGATAAGATCAGTTTCTTCAAGCAAACGTTTGTGTCCTACTTGCTCGTCAATCTCTTCTGTGGCCTTCACAAGCTGTTTGGGATTGTTCAATAAGAGAGATATTGCCCATTCGATGGTGTTTGATGAAGTGTCTGTGCCCGCAGATAGCAAACTCTGCAATAAAATATAGAAAATATTTATTTTCACAAAAGAAATTATTGATTTGATTATAAAATACTTCACCAATTATCTAATACTACTTATTACTTACTAAATTTTAGTTAATAACTCTGAAACTATTATAAAAACTAAAACTTTTAACCATATTTTGATCTTCTAGTCATAATTTTCAAATGAATCCGACTATTGATCATGTGATTAGAAGTTTTAGTGAATTTTTTCTTAATAATATGATTATATATCTATTTTATATCAAAATAATTTTTAGCCATAAGAAATAGTCAAACTCTTATGCAAGTATAACTAAAATTGACTAAGCAATACTATTACTCACAATATTGTATTTATTCTATCATATATTAATTCCTTGACTCCATCAAAAAGATTCGGCTCATTATTCAATTCTTTCCTAAAGTAGCCGTCTTATTTTAAGTTCTAACCCACTTCTTTCTCTCATAAGAGTATCCGCAAATCACATCAATTACTATATCAATTTTATCAACAACGACAATAATAACATCAAGCCTTTATCCCACTATATAGGGTCTGCTACAAGAATTCTTTTTTTTTTATTATATCCTTTTAAGAGTCAAATTTTTATTTAAATATAATAAAGAAATGTTATTTCTAATATTTTCTAATCAAGTCTTTTTGGGTCTACCTCTACCTTTCATATCCTCGTCCAAATCTAATACATATACTCTTCTAAGAGGGCCATCGGAAGGACACCATTTTACATGACCATACCATCTAAGAAAACTCTCTCTAATATCATCTATCACTGGAGCTACTCCAACATTTTCACGGATATGCTCGTTTCGTATCCTGTCTCTAAAAATAAATCCACTCATCCACCTGAGTATCCGCATCTCAACAACACAACTTAATTTTATACTTCTAGTTTTAATCTCCAACATTCTAAGCCATAAAGCAGTGGAGGTTTGACCACCATCTATCTTATAAAATTTTCCTTCAAATTTGAGTGGTATTTTCCTATCACACAACAAACTGGAAGCATTCCTCCATTTCAACCATCAAATCTGAATTCTACTAATAATATCCTCATCTATTTCACCATCACTCTAAACAAGAGACCCAAGATAATTTTTTTTTTTTTTTTTTTTTTACAGAATTGTTATAAAGCCATCCCAAACAAAGCCTTACTGGTCACTATATAATTATCGTATTATTTTCTTATCTGTCTCATAAGAGATCATAACCTGCATCATATCAATTCGAAAATTATTAGTTATAACAAAAACAAATTTGCATAATAATGCTCATTGATATAAAAATCCAAGAAACAATTAAAAAAGAAAATGTTTATATTAAATTTATGTTGAAGAACTCACCATACTCAATGCTTTGATAAAACGATCAGTGTACTGCTCAGGCTGCTCCTTCTGCAACGACAGCAACGCATCTACCAAGTTTCTATCCTTCTTCTCCTCAACCTCCTCTTTCTTCACCATCCTCCTTTCATCTAAAATAGACTGAATAAAATTATCTCTACACTCATGAATCCAAGCCTGCCTTGTCTTCAACCTTCGCCCAACCAAACACCTTATCCCCGCCGGCAAGAAATCTCCTAAATTGGTCGTACCAGCTAACGAGAAGGCCGCCTGAACCGCCTCCTTGAACCTCTTGACCTTCCTATTCGTCTCCACATCCTCTCCGTAGTATCTCTTCCCATCAATAATTCTCATCATCACATTCATAGCCAGCCCGAACAGCCTCGTCTTCAGCTCCACCTTGGTGAAACTATCAACCGTCGTTTCATTAAACAAATTTCGGGCAAGGGCTCGGGCCTCCTCGGCCCGAGCACTCGAAAAGGAAGCGAGGCGGTTGGCGGAGAGCCCTTCAATAGTGGCAATGCGGCGCATGCTACGCCACTCCGGGCCGTAGACGGCGTTTGCGAGGGATGTGTGGTTGTACGTGGTGAGTTGAATGGAGGGTAATTTGGGCCGGTTAGCAAAGGCGAGATCTTTGGTGGTAAAGCACTCCTCGGCGAGGGAATAGGAGGAGACGACGAGAGCGGGGCGGCAGCCGAAGTGGAGGAGGAGGAGCGGGCCGTGTCGGGCCGAGAGACGGGCCAGGGATTGGTGGAGGGGTTTCTTGAGAAGGTGTAGGTGGCCGATGATGGGAAGAGAGCGAGGACTTGGTGGAAGATTGTGATTCTTTTCTTTCTTATTTTTTGTGGAGAAGAAGATCAGTTTTGATAGGTGGAGGGTGAAGAAGATGCATAGAGCCAGGAAAGTGAAGAAGATGGAGCTCAAGTGCTCCATGATCGACTTTTCTTGGCTGCAGAAGAATGGAGACATCGCTATAACTTATACTGCGAAGAGAGATAGAGAGAGAGATAGAGACAGAGAGACGACAAAGGAATCTCATCTTTTATGTTTGAATACTTTATTTTTGATGCCAACGGAAATATAAAGGAGGATTTACATAAATACCATTTTATATCATATTATTTAGTATTTACTTATATAGCATTTAAAATTTTAATATTTCGCATCAGAAGAATGCTAACTACGGTTATTTGCTGGAACGAAAAATTATTACATGCAAAGTCCGGACGGTAAAAAATCGTTTGAATATGAGTGTACAAAGTGTGTCACTGATTATAATTTTGTACACAGTTTGATTTTTTTATACTTAGTTTGTATAAATAATATATACACTCATATTCTTTACCATCCAGACTCCGCACGAAATAATTTCTCCGCTATAACCGCCTTCTTATTACAGGTTGTCAAGCTCGTCAGTTTTGATTACTTTAACATATCATTAATTGCTTGTGAGTGCATGCAAGTTCAGCAATATCATTATAGATGATTATAGTCAGCTTGGACGTCATGGTATATATCTCACCTAATCACACCTAATCACCCAAGTGATATGTTAAGAAAATAGTCATTACGATTGTTTGGAAGTAGAGCACGCAACAAAATAAATAAGAAAAGAAAATAATGTGAAAGGGTATCAGGATTTAATGCGAAAGAATTATAAATCAAGAAAAAAAAACTACATAATACTATCAATTCAAGAAATTCAATATGAAAATTTAGAGAAATCGTAAAAATCTCTCTTTTCACACTATGTTATTGTCTCTATTTACTAATCTCTTCGTTCTACACTCAAAAAAGATAAATATACGTTTTTCAAAACAACAAAGGACTCGACTCTTCAAATGAAATATGAAATATGTGAAAGAAAATCATCCAACCTAATTCGCATCATTGAGGGTTTGAGGTCTGCAGTGTCTGAGCGCTCTACTCTCTTTGTTTTAGTCCAACCGCTTACAGTGCTGCAACACTCTGTTCTTTGTCTCCAACTAGAGACTGATGCACTGTAATTCTTGAGTATATAATGCTGCAGCTCTTTACGACCATATGAAAAAAAAAAATTTTTGTATACTTGCACAATGTTACGACGCTATATACTTGAGTGTTGTGGTGCCACAGTCTTTGGTTGGATAAAGAGAATAATGTGTTGCGGCAATGTCGAGTGGCGTAGAGATAGAGAGTGTCCTCTCCAAGCTCTAGCTAGCACTATGAGTTAGGCTGGACAGCTTTCTTCCTCGTTTTTCATACTTAATTTGAAAAGGCTCCATCCATTGGTGCATTTTAAGTGCATCTCTTTGTCAATTATGTTTAGAGAACAAAGCGAAGAAGTGAAGTGACACAAGAAGAGAATAAGAGATAATGAGATTTGTAAACTTACCGTTAATTTTTATAATGAATTTTTTGATATGATGTGGTTCTTTTGTGTATGTGGTTTACTTCCCAATAAAAAAATGCATTAAATCGGCAAAGACTAAAAATATTAAAAAGATAGATTTTTAATTGACTGTTAATATATCGTAACAATATATCGTAATGACTATCATTCTTTGAATACTTGATTAGATATGTTGCGTCCTGGAGTATTCGTGACGGTAGAGAAATATTTAGTTTAACGTCTTAGTATTGTACGAAGATCCAGCACACAAACAGATAAGTGAGAGGGTGTAGCATTCATAAGAGACACCAAAGTTTTTACGTGGAAAACCCCTAAAAAGGGGGAAAAACCACGGGGCCTGGCCCAGTTTGAATGAATCCACTAGTATTTGCAGTCGATTACAAATGAGGCTCTTCCTTAGGAGAAGCTAGGCCTTGGATTGATGTAGCAAATATACATCATATAGATATCATTACATGGTATGAGTTGCATATACATGTTTGTTTGGCCTGAAGGACCGTAGTTGGCAGGAGATCGTAGTCGGCAGGAAACCGGGGTCAGAAAGACTGTTGTTTGTTGATGGAGGTCAGAAGGACCATATTAGACGACGAAGGCCTGAAGGACCGTAGTCGATAGAAAACTGGGGTCTGAAAGACCGTTGTCTAGTTATGTTGGTCGGACGGACCGTAATAGGCGATAGAGGTCAGAAGGACCGTAGGCGGTAGGAGACAAGGAGTCAGGTGTTAGACCCAGTGTCACTTGGAAGATCGGGTGTTGATGGTCTGGCCTTGGGTAGGTCATCGGGTCTGAACATCGGGCCTTAAGCGGGACGTCGAGATTGAACATCGGGCCTTAAGCGGGACGTCGAGTCTTCAGCAGGACGTAGGGACTGAACGTCGGACCTTAAGGCAGTGGTGCAATGAAGCTCCGGCGAGGCTTTGGTGGTGGTCCGGCGAGGTTCCTGCGGTGGTCCGGCGGGACTTCTGCGGTGGTCCGGCGGTGGTCCGGCAGCCGTCGAGGAGGAGCTTCTTCATTCTCTTCTCTTCTTCTCTCTCTTGATTCGGCCTCCCTCTTATGAGAAATGAGGGCTCTATTTATAGATTTTTTGGAGTGGCATGGCCCGTAAATAGGCGTGAGATCAGGGGCGAATAGGGAGTGGTTGAATGGACGGTCGATATTGAATCCTACGATCGTACACCGTTCGTTGGTCATTTGAATGCCTTAGTGATGTCGGAATTCAGTGATCTTGGGATCGTTGGATTCGTCTCGTTGAGCCCTTCGATTCGAGTATAAGCTTGCTGAAATCGGAGTTCGGGTGCTCTTTGAATTAATTTTTGAAGTTTCCAACTAGCTTTTGCCTCGAGATTCGTGCCCGATCAAGTTAATTTTGCATGACGTATCAGTTGCCCCCCTATTTTCGGATGTCGAAGCTCCAAGAAACCGAAAATATATGCGTCGATAATTTGTTTTAGTCGAAACGCAAAAAATTGCATCCCAAAAATTAAAGCTTGCTCAAACTTGATCGTAGAGGCCCCGTTGAGTTCTGAAAGTGTCGAAACTGAGTCCGGAACGTCGAAAAACGTGTCCGGGGACCCCAAAAAAGTCTGAATCGGATTGTCCGGGCTGAAAATCTCGCCAGGACATGCTTTGGCGGCCGAACCGGCCAGCCAGCCGGCTGACCGCCGCCTGCCGCCGCACGCCGGCGACGGCCCGCGCGCGCGAAACGGCGCGACCGCGCGGTTAGCCGTGCGGTTACATAGAATTAAATTTTTTTTTTGTGGGCCCCACATTTATTTGAAAAATCCGGAAAATTCCTAGAAAATTCCAAAAAAATTCGAAAAAATTCTAAAAAATTCCAAAAAATTAAAATTTATGGAGAACTCTAGAATCTTCCCCTCTTCTCTCCAAAATCCTATAAATAGGCCCCTGAGGCCTTTAGAAAAATCATTCCCTCTTCTTTTCTTCTTCTGCTTTCTTCTCTTCTCCCTCTGTCCTTACTATATAGGCATTCCCTCGATTTTTTGAGGCCCCTCTCTTGGCAAGGAAGTCCGGAGATTCGCCCTTCTTCTCTTCTCCCTCTGTCCTTACTATTGAGGCATTCCCTCGATTTTTCGAGGCCCCTCTCTTGGAAATGAAGTCCGGAGATTCGCCCTTCTTCTCTTCTCACTCTGTCCTTACTATTGCGGCCTTCCCTTGATTTTTCAAGGCCCCTCTCTTGGCAAGGAAGTCTGGAGATTCGCCCTTCTTCTCTTCTCCCTCTATCCTTACTATTGAGGCCTTCCCTCAATTTTTTGAGGCCCCTCTCTTGGCAAGGAAGTCCGGAGATTCCCCCTTCTTCTTCGAGATATTCAACGGAGGTCTGATGTTAATCAGTTGGCGATGGAGGTCGGATAGACCGTTGTAAGGAGGGAGGTTGAAATGACGGGCATACTTCCAGCATCGGGGAGAAGTATGATGACAGGCAGGAATTTAACGTCGGGTAGTCATACAGCGTCGGGCAGAAGACCGACGAAAGTCTATTAACTGGTAGAAGTCCGACATCTGGTAGAAGTATGAAGTCGGGTAGAGGCGCAGCGCCATGTACAAGACCAACGAAAGTCCGTCGACGGGTAAAAGTCTGACGACGGTTAGTAGTCTGACGGCAAGCAGAAGCCCGTAGTCGGGTAGAAGTATGGCATTGGGCAGAAGACCGATGAATGCTCGTCGACAAGCAGAAGTCTGACGACAAGTAGAAGTCTGAAGATATGGAGAAGTCCGACGTCGTGTAGAAGTACGGCCTCAGGCAGAAGACCGATGAAAGTTCATCGACGGGCAGAAGTCTGACGACGAGTAGAAGTCCGCTGACGAGCAGAAGTTCGACGATAGGGGGAAGTCCGACGTCGTGTAGAAGTATGACCTCGGGCAGAAGATTGATGAAAGTTCGTCGACGGGCAGAAGTCCGATGACGAGTAGAAGTCCGCCGATAGGGAGAAGTTCGACGTCGTGTAGAAGTACGTCCTCGGGCAAATGACCAATGAAAGTTCGTCGACGGGCAGAAGTCTGACGACGAGTGGAAGTCCACTGACGAGCAGAAGTCTGACGATAGGGAGAAGTCCGACGTCGGGTAGAAATCCGACGTCGGGTAGAAGTCCGACGTCGTGTAGAAGTACGGCCTCAGGCAGAAGACCGATGAAAGTTCGTCGACGGGTAGAAGTCCGCTGACGAGCAGAAGTTCGACGACAAGGAGAAGTCCGACGTCGTGTAGAAGTACGGCCTCAGGCAGAAGACCGATGAAAGTTCGTCGACGGGCAGAAGTCCGACGACGAGTAGAAGTCCGCTAACGAGCACAAGTTCGACGTCGAGTAGAAGTCTGCTGACGAGCAGAAGTCTGACGTCAGGGGGAAGTCTGACGTCGGGTAGAAGACCGACGAAAGTCCCTCGACGGCCATTAGTCCGTCGACAGGTAGTAGTCCGATGGCATGCAGAAGTCCGACGATAGGGAGAAGTCCGACGTCGAGTAGAAGTCCGCCGAAAGTCCTGTAAGGCAAAAATTCAGCAACAGGAGGAAATTCAACAACAAATAGAAATTTAACTTTGTGTCCATTGACGGAATTCTGGTGTCGTTAACCAAGGATGTATAATCTATCCGAGGTTATTTTTCAGAGCCTTTGCTCGATTATATTAACCAATATTGGATCCACCAATGATGTAAGATCTATCCAAGGTTATATGTCAGAGCATTTGCCCGATAACGTTAACCTGTATGGAAGAGATTAAGATAATCCACCAAGGATGTAAGACCTTTCCGAGGTTGTATGTCGGAGCCTTTGCTCGACGATGTTAACATGTGTGGAAGAGGTTTGGAGAATCCACCAATGATGTAAGACCTTTCTGAGGTTATATGTCGGAGCCTTTGCTCGACGACGTTAACCTGTGTGGAAGAGGTCGGGAGAATCCACCAAGGATGTAGGACCTTTCCGAGGTTGTATGTCGGAGCCTTTGCTCGACGACGTTAACATATATGGAAGAGGTCGGGAGAATCCACCAAGGATGTGAGACCTATCCGAGGTTGTATGTCGGAGCCTTTACTCGACGACGTTAACCTGTGTGGAAGAGGTCGGGAGAATCCACCAAGGATGTAAGACCTTTCCGAGGTTATATGTCGGAGCCTTTGCTCGACGACGTTAACCTGTGTGGAAGAGGTCGAGAGAATCCACCAAGGATGTGAGACCTATCCGAGGTTGTATGTCGGAGCCTTTGCTCGATGATGTTAACCTGTGTGGAAGAGGTCGGGAGAATCCACCAAGGATGTAAGACCTTTTCAAGGTTGTATGTCGGAGCCTTTGCTCGACTACGTTAACCTGTGTGGAAGAGGTCGGGAAAATCCACCAAGGATGTGAGGCCTATTCGAGGTTGTATGTCAGAGCATTTGCCCGATGACGTTAACCTGTATGGAAGAGATTGAGATAATCCACCAAGGATGTAGGACCTTTCCGAGATTGTATGTCGAAGCCTTTGCTCGACGACGTTAACCTGTGTGGAAGAGGTCGGGAGATTCCACCAATGATGTAAGACCTTTCTGAGGTTATATGTCGGAGCCTTTGCTCGACGACGTTAACCTGTGTGGAAGAGGTCGAGAGAATCCACCAAGGATGTGAAACTTATCCGAGGTTATATGTCGGAGCCTTTGCTCGACGATGTTAACCTGTGTGGAAGAGGTCAAATCGGATCCCCCTGGGATTGATTTTATCTTGATTGGGAGGGGGCGAATGCCGCGTGTATCCCGAATCAAATGTGAAGAATGATCTATTTTTAGACCGTTACTACCTTTTTGAGGTCGAGGTTAAGACCTTGCTCAATGAGTAGAAATTCAACAAGGGACTGTATAAAGCTTGTAATTGATTTGAAGTATCCTTGCATTTGCTCGGATATTCCTGAAATATCAACTTGATGTTGAAGGTATTGGAGGATCTATTTGACCATGGATTGAGTCAAAGTTGCCCCCCAGTCCGCATCTGCTTCTTATGATATTGATGCTATGTGTGATCTTTTGAGATTAGAGAACTAATTGCCCCCCAATCGAGAATCACTTTCCCACAGACGGCGCCAAACTGTTGCGTCCTTGAGTATTCGCGACGGTAGAGAAATATTTAGTTTAACGTCTTAACATTGCACGAAGATCCAGCACACAAATAGATAAGTGAGAGGGTGTAGCATTCATAAGAGACACCAAAGTTTTTATGTGGAAACTCCTAAAAAGGGGGAAAAATCACGGGGCCTAGCCCAGTTTGAATGAATCCACTAGTATTTGCAGTCGATTACAAATGAGGCCCTTCCTTAGGAGAAGGCCTTGGATTGATGTAGCAAATATACATCATATATATTGCATTACATGGTATGAGTTGCATATACATGTTTGTTTGGCCTGAAGGACCGTAGTCGGCAGGAGACCGTAGTCGGCAGGAAACCGGGGTCAGAAAGACTGTTGTTTGTTGATGGAGGTCAGAAGGACCATATTAGGCGACGAAGGCCTGAAGGACCGTAGTCGATAGAAAACTGGGGTCTGAAAGACCGTTGTCTAGTTATGTTGGTCGGACGGACCGTAGTAGGCGACAGAGGTCAGAAGGACCGTAGGCGGTAGGAGACAAGGAGTCAGGTGTTATACCCAGTGTCACTTGGAAGATCAGGTGTTGATGGTCTGGCCTTGGGTAGGTCGTCGGGTCTGAACGTCGGGCCTTAAGCAGGACGTCGAGATTGAACATCGGGCCTTAAGCGGGACGTCGAGTCTTCAGCAGGACGTAGGGACTGAACGTCGGACCTTAAGGCAGTGGTGCAATGAAACTCCGGCGAGGATTTGGTGGTAGTCCGGCGAGGTTCCTGCGGTGGTCCGGCGAGGTTCCTGCGGTGGTCCGGCGGGACTTCTGCGGTGGTCCGGCGGTGGTCCGGCAGCCGTCGAGGAGGAGCTTCTTCATTCTCTTCTCTTCTTCTCTCTCTTGCTTCGGCCTCCCTCTTATGAGAAATGAGGGCTCTATTTATAGATTTTATGGAATGGCATGGCCCGTAAATAGGCGTGAGATCAGGGGCGAATAGGGAGTGATTGAATGGACGGTCGATATTGAATCCTACGATCGTGCACCGTTCGTTGGTCATTTGAATGCCTTAGTGATGTCGGAATTCAGTGATCTTGGGATCGTTGGATTCGTCTCGTCGAGCCCTTCGATTCGAGTATAAGCTTGCTGAAATCGGAGTTCGGGTACTCTCTAAATTAATTTTTGAAGTTCCCGACTAGCTTTTGCCTCGAGATTCGTGCCCGATCAAGCTAATTTTGCATGCCGTATCAAGATACATTAATATCTGTCATAACTGGCCAGCTGGAAGGTTCAGATACGAGAGGTCAAACATAGAGTTTACTGTATCCTAAGATTGAGATGTTCAGCACATGAGATACTATTTTCCTGGTAAATTAAAGATGATATGACACATGCATGTATGGCTATACATGATCATGTTGATGAGAATATCTTGAAGAGTACACATGCATTCTATAATTTTCTGGAAAAAGAAACCATGAGAGTGATTCTTACTCCGTATATCATTATAATTTTTTTTTCTCGAAAAATACAATCCTTCTCTAAGACTTTCAATGTAAAGGAGCTTCTTTTAAGTGGTTGATTTACTCAGCAAACCTTCTAAAATTTAATGCTTTTTATAATCAGGAGCCTAATACTATCGTTCTTAGGTTCCAAGTCCTGTATGAGAAAAGTAGAGGGTTGCGTTAGGTAGTCGACAGTCATCATAAAACTTATCGAATAATCATGACATAAATCTTTTAAAATTCAAACTTAAGGAAAAATTCTATAAGATGGTAATGAGACTTGCAATGATTTATGGTGCGGAATGTTGGCCATTAAAAAAGAAGCACATATTAAATTAAATGTTGCAGAGATGAGGAAGCTCAGGTGGATGTGTGGCTTTACCCTTAAAGATAGGATACGAAATGAGCATATACGTGAAAAGGTTGGAGTAGCGCCAGTGGAAGATAAGATTAGAGAGAGTCGCATTTGATGATTTGGTCACATAAAACGGCGGCCTTCAAATGACCCGTTTAGGAAAGTAGAGGTATTAGATTTGACTTATGTTAAGAAAGATACAGGTATATCTAAAAAGTTTTGGTTAAAAAATATTAGAAATTATCTTTCTTTATTAAATTTAAACAAGAATTTGACTTTTAATAGGACACAATGGAGAAAAATGTTTCATGTAGCCGACCCCACGTAGTGGGGCAAAGGCTTGATGATGATGATGATGTTGTTGTATAATCAGGAGCCTCTACGTCACGATGGTGTGGGACTAATAATAATTGAGTCGTCCATGCATATGAATAAAAGCATTGATGATACACAAAGCGCAACACAAATTAAAATTTGATACTGATGACTACTTTAGAACATGTCAATAATTTCTCAGGCTTCATTTGTTTGTGACGGTTTTCTTAGTATTTCTTAAAATAATTTTTTAATACAAAAATTATACTAAAACGTTACTTTAGAAACAGCAAGAATTCCGTCAAAAAAAAAACCTTAATTATTAGTTTGAGCTGATAAAACATCATAAAATAACATTCTCAGAGTTAATTCTACTTCCCTTTAAAGATATTATTAGAGTGGTATAGTAACCGCAATATGTTGCTCACTTCTCTCTTTTTGGGTAATTGAGAACTTTTTATTTATGCCCTATTTATGGAAGGATGTTTCCAAATTATTTAACGAAAATAAAAATTATTTACATTCTCTAGATAGTATTATTCCTTTTTAAAATATTTTTATAAATTTGGATTTTCACCAAAATTCAAAAAAAAAAGATTTATTAAAATGTTGAGGAAAAATTAATGAATGATAATTTTTATTATTGGCCAGGCATAATAAGTAGCTCTACAACAGAGCCCTACAAGGGGTCCTGATTTGTTACCCACGCTCTACGCTGGCGAGCTTTGCCCACCCAAGCCCACCTATGGTGATTTTCGGGATGTCATACCCACCCACACCCACCCACTTTCCACGTTTCTTGAATGCAGTCTGCCACAGATTAATGACATTGAGGTTTGTTACCCTTTTCTCTGACCGTAAACTTTCAAACCACATATCAAAATTTATCGTGGTCGCGGCGCGATTTAATGTTGCACATTGTGTAGTAAGGATTATTGTAATATATTGCATGCATATGGTGATTAGTAATGTAAATCAGTTTGTCTCATGATGTTGAGTACCCACTCATACCCACCCAGAGGCCATAGGCGTACCCATACCCACCCATGCCCATTGGGTATGGGTGGGTACGAGGGTGGGTCTGGGTATGAGTTCCCAATGCAAGGCTCTACTCCGGCCACACCATTCTTTATCTACTAAAAACTATGTCATTTATTTATGACATAAACTCTACATAATATATGCAACAAAACAACTCTAATTCTATGTTAGGCTCATAATACTTTTGATTTCTATTGTGCTAAATAAATATCTCAATTTATTTGACCGAATGTATTTTATCAAAAGCCACAACCTAATAAGAATTTAAGATCTATTTGGGATAACTTTCTCATTAATTTCTCATTACATTTATCCCAAATAGATTCTTAATCTAATAAAAATTGATCAATTTGTTGAACTAATTGCATCATAATTAATATTATATGAAAATCGTTTATTACCGGCGGATTACGCTAAATATATCAGACTACTAATTTTCAAACATATATTCCGGCATATTTATTCCCTACGGATTTTAATAATTTCTGAAAGAATTGTATATTCATAATTTAATTAATTAATAATTTAACAATTTATTTTAATTAATTAATAATTTAACAATTTATTTTAATTAATTATTAATTTAACAATTTATTTTAATTAATTATTAATTTAATAACTTAGTTTAATTCAATGTTAATTTGACAACTTATTTTATTTATTATTTAAAATAATAAATTTTAATATATTATTAATTTTAATAAAGTTTAATTAATTGTTGATTTAATAACTTATTTATGGAAAATGATTATTAAAAATATCTAAAGTTATTCATTTTGTTAAAATAAATTAATTAACTTAAATATTATTAAACTAAAATAATAAAAAAGTTTAATAATTTAAATAATAAGATAAATTAGTAATTAATAATAACCCATCATTATTTTAACTTCATTAACATTTATATTTAACTTCAAAATTAAAAAAAAAAAGTTAAACTTCCTAAATAGACTCTTAAATTTTATTTGTAACAGTTTTCTTATTGATTTTAAAATAATTTTTTAGTATAAAAATTTTTAATTCAAAAATTTTTTATACTAAAAAATTTATTTAAAAAGTTGTAAAAAAAATTTCCCAAACAAAATCTTATCATAAACAAAAGTAATTAATTTATGTTCATCTTCAAAAATTTTAAAAATTAAAAAAAAAAATTCTATTTATTGAAATATCTCTCTGTTGCCACATGGAAATCATCAAATCAGTAGCACACCCGACTTTTTCCTCTCCAAGTGGTCTTTAACTAACATAAATATTCTATATTTTTATTTTTATTTTGCTAAAAGGTGATTAAGGAATTAAATAATAAAATAGGAACCGAATATGTATGAACAAGCTTACTGATCATCGGAATCTTTTTCCGGTCAATTGCAAAGTAAAAGCTGAGCCATTTCAATCTGGACGCCAAGTCAAGATTAGTGCACCACACATTTAAAATGCCGAGATTGTTACAGGAAGAATTTTTTATTTTCTATGAGCATCCCTTCAGATAAAATTTTGTTCAGACTTCAGAGTAATGACTTGATCAAGTTAGCCATGGAGATACTCTTCTTGATAAATTAAGCAAAATGGTCACTAAGTCGCAGGCTGGGTTTCAGATCCTCTACAATTATCACTTATTTGCAGTGATGCAAACAAATTAAGCATTCGACAAATTACTCGTGACTCAGGTTGATTATAGGTCGTTTGTGATCGTTTGATTAAGTAATCAAATCAGTTTGAACACTTTTTCAAATACTCGATGATTAAATAAATCAACTTGAATAACTATGTGTTTAGCTTGTTTATATTCATAAACAACTTCTCTTGAAGCTCATGAACATGCTAGACAAGAAGCTCATTAAGAAACTTGATAAGAAGCTCGTGTGATTCTTGTTCATGAGAAAACTCGTTTAATGTTTGATATAAATATTGATTCAGTCTTATTCAGTTTTTGTTTGGCACAATTTTCTTACTACTTTCTAAACAAATTTTCTAGTACAAAAATTTCTAGTTCAAAAAAAATTTTGTACTGAAAAGCTGTTTTAAAAAACATTAAGAAAGTTGTCCCAAACTTAGCATAAGTCTCATTATCGATTGAGTTTGTTCATAATCAAAATATACTTATTCATGTTTGATGGACTACTTGATTTGAGTGTTTATTAACAAGCTCGTTCAATTCATTAATAGTATGTTTATGATTTAGACAAACTACTTTCTTATGAGCTAAAGAAAGCTCAATAGGCTTGCTCGTTTATAGACTCGACAAAGCTTGATAGATATGTTTGTTAATGTGATCGATATAAGTGTTTGTTAGTAGTCTTGATAATGCCCGTTTATTAAGCTAACGAACATCTCAATAAAGCTTATTCACTAACAGTTCAATAAGGCTCATTTGTTAATAGCTCAATGATGCTAGTTTGTTAATTTAAACGCGCCGCTCTTTTAAAGCTCGATAAACAAGAAACGAGCTGAACATGAACCAAACTTGAACAATAGCTATTTTAAATAAATCAAACTTGAACACAAACGAAAAAAAAAAAAACTCCATCGAGCTCGAACAGCCTATTAATAAGTGAGCTAAAATATGAATAAGCTTCTACTAAACTCATCTCGATTTGTTTGCGGCCCTACTTATGTGCATTCATAGATTCCATTCATTTATTTAGAATATAGGTAATAAATAAGCAAAAAAACATAAAAAAAATTATAAAGAGAAATAGAGAATAAGGGAATGTGGTAAGTGGAAACACACTCATTTCTCAATCTCTCTCTCCTTCCATTTACACACCAAAAGCCCTCCTCTCTTGCAATTATTTTTTTCCAAAACATATGGCATTGAAAAGGCCTGTTGTTCTATCCTTAGAATAGGATATTCCATTTTGCCAAACTTATTGGCCTATGTTGAAACTTTTATTATAAAAAAACATATCAAGATATGATTAAAGTTATAAATTTTACGGCTTCACTTATTGACTCCAACTGGCAAATTTATTAGCAAAGAGTAAGACTCCTTTAGGCAAGCTTACCCAGTTATAAAACACGTCACGTCACTAAAAAATATCGGGGCCCAGTGCATCCGAGTGAGGTAGTATCTCTGGATTGGCTGTTTGCATGTCAGGTGACCGGACGTAATAGTTTGCCCATCATTGGACCTACTCTCTTTTTTTTTTAATTATTATTATTATTATTATTATTATTATTATTTTGGAGGGAGATATTTAGGTCAATTAAGACAAATTCATATACACATCACTTAAGCGAACTTCGAATCTAAGATTTCTTTGTCGCTCCCAACTAACAGATCATGATGAGTTACATGCTCTTTTTGCTAACAACAATGTTCAATAAATTTGCTCCCACGTCTTTCAACTTTGTGCCCTAGGCCCGCCTGGTTGTCTGAAATTAATATATATTTCAAAAAATAATAGTTAGTTTATTTTACTTATTAATATTAGCTTTTTAATGTTTTATGAATTTTTTAAAATAAAATTTAAATGAAAATAAATTTATTATTTTTTTATTTACATGCAAACAAATGAACTTTTAGAAATAATATTGAATGAATAAAATACAAATCCAGCTATACATATATTTGTTATTATGTATTACTAATTTGTTATTCTATGAAAAATATTTAATTAAACTATTCTATAAATAAGGTGCATAACCATAAATGCTCCAACCTAGGCTAAGGGTACAAGTGAGACAAGCCGTCTCGTGGCCGTCTCAATATCGAATTAATAAATCGCTCATTAGCCAAGCTCAAGGTGCTAATTAGTCAAGTTTGAGCCTATCGCGACTTGACTCATTAGTCTGTGAGCCGACTCATCTAGAAAATATTAAATTAAAATATTAGTGATATATCTTCAAAAAATTATGTTGATCGGGCACAAATTTCTAGGAAAAATCAAGTTGGAAACTTCAAAAATTAAATCGATAACCATTTGAACTTCGATTTTAGCAAACTTATTGTCGAATTGAGCGTCTTAAAAAAACGAACCCAACAACACCAAATTCAACTTAATCCGAGCCCAAATGAGTCCAAATAAAGGACCTGAGTGCATTTGGAGGTTCAATACATAATTTGGATTACCAAATAGTTTCCAAACATGACGTGTTTATAGTCAAATCTACCGACTCGACGAGACGAATCCAATGAGCCCAAGATCGCAAAATTCCGACATCACCAAGGCATTCAAATGTCCAATAAATGGTCGACAACCAAGGGATTCAACATCGACCGTCTATTCAAACCACTCTCAATTTATCATTGATCTTCCTCATATTTATTGGTTATGCAATTCTCAGAAAACTATAAATAGCTAGACTTATGACCGCAGTTGGACTTTTGTTGGATTTCTACCCAGCGCTAGAAATCTACCCGACGCCGGACTTTTGCCCGTTGCAACCTTTCGTCGATCGCAAACTTTCATCGAAGTTCTATCTGATGTCGGACTTCCGTCCATCGTCAGATTTCTATCTGATGCTGGACTTCATCCCGTTGTTCGACTTCTACTAGTCGCCTGACTTTCGTCAAACTTCTACTTGATGTCGAAATTATGTCCGACCACCAACTAACGTTGAAATTTTGCCCGGCCACATGCCGGATTTCCACTAGACCACCAACTGACGCTAGACTTCCACCTGGCTTCCAGCTGTTGGTGGACTTCCATCTTATAATGATCTTTTCCGACATTCGTCTCCTGCCGACTACAATCTTTCCGGCATCCGTCACTCGTCGACTATGATCCTTCTGACCTCTGTCGCCACATAATGATCTTTCTGACCTTTGTTTCCCGCCAACTACGGTCCTTGTGACCAGTGTCGCCGCCGACTACGATCCCTCCAACCACTGTCACCAGACTACGGTCATTTCGACTTCCGTTGTCCACCGGCTATAGTCCTTCCGACCAAATAAACACGTCAATAGTAATTATTCATATTCCCACCATGTAATGCACTCCATATGATATATATATCAAGCCAAGGCCTTCCCCCAAGGAAGGGCCAGCTTATTTGTAATTAATTATAAGTACTAGATGATTCATTCAAACTGGGCAAGACCCCTTGATTTTTCTCATATTTAGGATTTTCCACGTAAAAAACTTAGTGTCTTTTATCAATGACGCACTCTCTCTTTTTATGTGTATGCGTGCTGGTTCTTCGTACAAATCTAAGACGTTAAACTTTATATTTCTCTTCCGCTGTGAATATTCCAGGACGCAACAATTAGTAATCACGAGCTTAAGTACAAAACTATTAAAAAATTTAAATACTATATCACAGCTCCATACATTAAGTAATTTTTTATTATTTCTCTTTTAATGTTTTATTCTTTATCATTTAATTATTTAAAAATTATCTCAAAATCCTGACTTACCTGTAAAGTATTTTTTGTTTTTTTTTTTGTTTGGGAAATATTTTAACCGTAAAGTTGATTCGCTAAGCTGTTAAATTTAGTGAACTTCATTAAATTATTCATCTTCAATCAAAGTATTGACTAGGTGCGAAATTAAATGAAGGTTAACCAGAAATCCGTCCAAGCGGCAATTTCCACAAAAAAAAAAAGGGCCTGAGAGCTGGAAGTTCCTACAAAAATAACACCACCAAATGCTTTGGGCGATGCAACCATGATGGGAGAGAATATTAATCAGAAACTTCCAACTCGAATGGCTACGCTTAATAATAAACTATAGCCAGTCACCCATTGAACGGAATTTTTATTGGGTCCGGACGTAGCTCTATGTTCGGACTTCAATAAAATGACGTCACGTAGCAGCCAGAGAACCGCGGATCCGGCCTAGCGAAAAGTTGGTTTATAGCACGTCGTTTTTGGATTGATGACGGCCCGACTACCCGACCCGACCCGCAGAAAATGATGAATTTTTAAATAAAAAAACAGCTGTGATTCACTTTACCAAATTCAAACATGAAGCGTTTCATCTGCCACTGTTGATATTCATTGTCTTCAGAAGCATTTTCCGTCCTATTTTCCGAAGCTAAATTAAATATTTTGTGGATTAACTTCGCAGAAACAATGCCTCAGGTTAGCATTTGCTTCTGATGAAAATATTTTTTGTAGGCGCGATTTTGCCTACAACCGGATGTTCCTCTGCATCCTTACATCGGACGAAATAAAAGCTCCAAACGACTAGGGCATTTCAACTTCATTGGACTGAAGATTCTCCACCTGAAGATATGATAAGTAATCTCCCAATAATAAAGGAGATCAATGGTACTTGTGAAGGATGCTTACTAGATAAACAACATCGACAACCATTTCCGTTAGGTAAATCATGAAGAGCTAAGGAGCCACTGGTTTCTTATCCACACCAATATTTTTGGGCTGATACATACTCCTTCATTTGAGCAAAATAGGCATTTTCAAAAATGGGTTTACTTCATGCGTGAAAGATCTCAAGTATTTGACATTTTCAAAAGATTCAAGACTCATGTTGAAAAGAAAAATGACAACCACTTGAAGACACTAAGAAGTGATAGAGGAAAAAAATATATCTCAATAGAGTAAAAAATACTTTCTGAAGAAGAAGGCGTGAAGAAGCAACTCACACTTGGATATACACCATAGCAAAATAGAGTATCTGAAAGAAAGAATATAATCGTGATGGAAACAGCTAGAGCTATGCTGATGGATAAAGGTCTTCTACAGTCCTAGGTTGAGGCTGCATCTTAGATTCTTTGGATGCATTTTTTATGTCCATATTCCACAACAAAATAGGAGTAAGCTAGATAAAAAATCAGAAAAAGGAAAATTTCTTAGGTTATAGCATTCAATCTAAAGGATATCGAATCTATAACTTAAGAACAAAGAAACTGGTCATTAGCAGAGATGTGGAATTCAATGAAAATGCTACATATAATTGGAAGACTGAAGAATTGAAAGAAAGAATATCAACTTGTCACAATCAATACAACAACAAGCTGTAGAAATAAATAATCCAACTAGAATGCCAACTCAAAAGCCATCTCAAGTTACAAATTCAGAATCATCGCTTAGAAGAACAAAATCTTTAGCAGAGATTTATGAGTAATGTACTTAGACAATTATAGAGCCACAAAGCTTTGAAGAAGCCTTAAAGCAAGTGTGAGCCAATACTATACATCAAGATTCAAGGCATGAACAATACACTCATTCTCTCCCTATATGTGGATGATCTAATATATATGAAGTAATGAGAGAATGATGGAGGGTTTTATAAATGTGATGAAGACGTTCGAGATGACCAACTTAGATCAGATGAATTGCTTTCTTAGAATAGAAGTTAGCTAGAAAGAAGTTGGATCTTCATATCACAAAGAAATATACAAAAAGTCTGCTAAAAAAATTTAAGATGAATGGTTGCAAAATACTAGCTATTCCACTATCAATAAGGCACTCATGAAAGAAGATATTGCACCAAAGGTTGACAGTACAATCTATCGAAGTCTCATTGAAAGTTTGCTTTATTTGGCAGCTAAGAGAATCGTTAGATATTAAAGTCCTAAATTCTGGGGCTTAATTACTCCTTTACTTTTCAATATGTACAACCCTAAACCGTAGCTATATTATAGAAGTCTCTAGATTTAGCCTTCATATATGTAAATAAGTATTATCATGATGCTGTAAGTCAAGCTGAAAGCTACTCAGCAAAAGTTCAGTAATAAAATTGTTATTCTATTCTCTCATCTAAAATCTCTATAGTCCATTGCTTATCTTCATATCTACCTTTCTTTCAAAATATTCCCAACAAGAACTACCTATGATTGAGCTTGATTTGCCTTATCAATTGAAGGAGTACTTAAATGAGTAGATAAATAAACTTATGAACAAACAGTTCATTATCATATTAACAAATCATTTTACAGATATAGTTCAGTTTAGATGTAGTTTTTTTTTTATTAAAAATTATCATTATAGGAAATAATTGCTTATAATCAAATCCGCTGAAATAAGATAGCCATGAGAAAATTCATTTTTTTAAGAGAAAAATTCTATAATAAAATTTTAAAAATATTTTTAATTTTCTTACAACAATTATATAACTACATTCACAAATAATTAAAGCCGCTCCAAATGGACTTGTAATATTATCTATATAACTAATGACTTTTTCCTCTGTAAAATATTAAAGAATTTTTTTTCCCAATTTTATTGGTATTAAGCATAAATTTATTATTTTCATTTTTGAAAAAAATATATATGCCAATCTATGTGAAATATTAAACAATACAAGATAAATTTTTATATCTTTTGTATTTATCTTTGCATCGCTTGGTTTTTTGCAATAAATTTATATGACTATGAGAGAATATTTAAGTTTTAATTTTTGAATAGCCAATGAGTAGGCATATAGGTTTCGTTTGAGACCATTTTGTTTAATATTTTCTAAAATAAATTTTTAGTGCAAATTTTATTAAATTAAAATTTTTTTACAAACAAAAATTACTTAATAAAATAGTAAAAAAAGGTGTTTCAAATGAAGTCATAAATCAACCATCAAATGTTTTTCATCTTAAACTTTTTTTTTTTTTAATTTATCGAATCATAAAAGGGCTGCGATTTTGTAACGCCAATTTGTTTTCTTTAATTAGAGGGCCGTGGCCCATATTGGCAAATGAGATTGTGGCCCAAATAAATTGGAGGTTTTGTAATTATAAAAATAAATGCTCGACATTCACACACAAAATTTTTTTTGGAATATTTTTAAAAGTTTTTATTCATCTCATATTTTAATGAACTGTTTAGTTGCTAAATATTAGAGGTGTAAAATTAATATATGTACTAATTTTAATTTTTTATTATGTTAATGTCAAAATTAGCATTTCAAATTTGAGAAGATGTTAGGACTTATCTAAAATTTATGAGGGGATAAAAAATAAATAATATATGTATAGTTGTAATGTAATTTAAGAGTAAATCTTACGAATCATATATAATTATACGAGGCGCCCTCTTCCCCTTTTTTTTCCGGTCGTTTCTCTCTCCCACCATCGTTTCTCTCTTCCTCTCTCTCTCCAATGCGCCAATCAAAACAACATATAGAATGCACTATTTTGGCACATTCAGAATGTGTTATCTTATTTGACGAATTTGCTAAATTTTATATTAAATATACTCTTCTTGCTAATTATGGGGCTTAATATGCTCCTTTATAAAATAAACCCTTCCACAGCCCCATCTCCAACATGCATTATCGATCATAAGCAGGGGTGTCAATTTCGGGTTGCACTATTCGGGTCAACTCGAACCCGACTCATTTTTACAAATGGGCCAGTTTTCCTGATCCGAACCCGACCTGCTTCGGGTCCGGGTCAACCCGACACGACCCGAATGACCCGTTTCCAACAAAAAATTGCTATATTTTGGGTCAAAAACGGGTATATATCATCTTTTTTTCAGTCAAAACGGGTCAAAATAGGGTCAATCTCGAGTTGCCGGGTCAAAATTGGGTTTTCAGGTAAAAAATGGGCCAATTTCGGGTCAAAGGGTTAACCGAACCCGACCCGATTTTTGAAACGGGTCGAAATGTTGAATCCGAACCTCACCTGTTTCGGATTCGCGTTGATCCTATCCCGAAATTTTTGGGTCGGATTCGAGTCAAATTTTTGAATTTGACACACCTAATCGTAAGTCGTTACCCTCTATCTCTTATCATTGACTTGCTGTTGTATTTTCATCCTCCATCTCCAACCTTAAATATCCACCTCTATATCACCATTGATATCGAATCACGGACAACATCTCTTGCATGCCATTGCCATGACCCCGACTCTATCACTAATACAACATTAATTATTCCTTAAAAATATGACAAAATAACAATATTAACCGTTTCAAATGATTGATTAAGAGGCCAAACAAGTATCTCAATATGAACTTGTTAGAAATATGAATTAAAAAATAATAATTATAAAACTAATTATTGCAGGCTAGAATATACGCGGCGGTAGAGTTTGGAATTTTATGTCCGAGCGTTGTACGAATATTCAGCACACAAACAGAAAAGGAAAATAACACAAGGGTTTTTACGTGGAAAACCCGAAAGAGGGAAAAAACCACGGAGCCATGCCCAGTTGAAGAGTTCCATTAGTGTTGCGTGAATTACAATAAGCTGATTCGTCCCACAAGTCAGGACGATCAGATTACAATAAGTTTCTCATGAATTGAAATTCAGTTACAAAGTTATACAGAATCCCGGCGTCTCCCAAATATCTAGCAGAATTCCGGCATACTCAAGCGGCGGAAAGAACTCTGGCGTTGGTCGAGAAGGAGCTGATTGTCCTCCTCCTTCTCTTCTCTTCTCTTCTTCTATCTCTTGCTTGTGCACCCCCCCCCCCCCCCCCCCCCCCCCCCCCCTCATGAGAAATGAGGGATTTATTTATAGATTTTCTGGAGTGACATAGATTGTAAATAGGTGTGAGATGAGGGGCAAATAGGGAGTGGTCGAATGGACGGTTGATATTGAATTCCTTGATCGTGCACTGTTCGTCAGATATTTGAAGGTCTTAATGATGTCGGAATTGGCGATCTTGGGCTCGTTGGATTTGTCTCGTAGAGCCGTTTGATTCGATTATAAGCTTGTTAAAATCGAAGACCGTTTGGTAACTCAAATTGTGGTACGAACTTTCCAATAGCACTTCGGGTCCTTGATTTGGACTTATTTGGGCTTGGATTGAGTTGAATTTGGTGTCATTGAGTTCGTATTTCCAAGATGCTCAGTTTGACTATAAGTTTGCTGAAATTGGAGTTCAGATGCTCTCGAATTTAATTTTTAAAGTTCCCAACTTGATTTTTGCCTCGAGATTCGTGCCCGACCAATATAATTTTTGAAAGCAAGGATGAAGAAGGAAGAAGAACGTCTTGAGACAGAGAACAGAGACAAGAGATAGGAAAAAGGAAAGAGTATTTTCATTCATGTAAAGTTGCGGTACAGTTAGCCTTAAATAAGGAATACATGGTATTAACGTAATTAAGAGCATTCTGTTCGCTTATAGTCTCCCTCAAATTAACCATTCTGATCTTGAATGGTTAATTTGCGACGAAGTTCTTGAAAGCGAGCAGGAGAGAAAGACTTAGTAAAGATGTCTGAAATGTTGTCAGTAGAGGCAATGTAGCTGAGTTGTATGTCGCCGGAGTTGAGATGTTGTCGAATAAAATGGTAGTCTATCTCGATGTGTTTGGTCTGTGCGTGGAAGACAGGATTTTTGGCTAGGGCCATAGCTGAGATATTGTCACAATGAATGGTAGTCGGCTGTTGTTGTGGAATGCCCACTTCATCCAGTAGGCGACGAATCCAGAGGACGTCGGATGTGGCAGCCGAGAGTGCTCGATGCTCTGCTTCGGTGGAAGACTTGGCAACCGTTACTTGCTTCTTGACGGTCCAAGAGATGAGTGTAGATCCCAAAAACGTGCAGTAACCCGAGATAGACTTACGGTCAGTCGTGTCCGAGGCCCAGTCTGCATCTGTGTAAGTGCGGAGGGATAGATCTCCGATTTGGATGGGAAGGCCGTAAGTGAGAGTACCTTTTATGTACCGGAGAAGACGTTTGAGTGCTTGAAGATCAGAATTTGTGGGTGATGCATGTGTTGACAGATTTGATTTGTGGCGAACGCGATGTCGGGCTCAGTTATAGAGAGGTGTTGTAAGGATCCAGCTATGCGACGATAGATGGTAGGATCAGGAAGGAGCTGGAGATCCGGTGGCTGTTGTTTGGATTTGATTGTGCTCGGCGTGGGAGCAGACTTGCTATCCGTAAAATTGAACTCCTTGAGGATTTTCTCTGCATAATGGTGCTGAGTAAGAAATAAGCCTTTAGGTGTCCGAATAGTTTGTATACCAAGAAATAAGGCGATGTCTCCCAATTGCTTCAATGCAAAATTGGTTCGAAGGTCCTTGAGTAATGTTTGAATGGAGTGACTGTCATTTCATGTTACAAGAATGTCGTCGACATAAATGAGAAAGAAGATTTGAATGTTTTGAATGATAAGGATAAGAAGTGAAGGAACGACTAAACCTGAATCCTCTTGTGAGAAGGAATTGAGTTAGTTTTTCAAACCATTGGCGCGGAGCTTGTTTGAGCCCATAGAGTGATTTCTGTAGTTTGCAAACCAAGTTCGGTGATGTTGGATCGGTGAATCCTGGTGGCTGCCGCATATAGACGTCCTCGTGTAGGTCGCCGTGTAGGAACGCATTGGAAATGTCTAGCTGCAGAATTTTCCATTTTCGGTGAACAGCTAAAGTGAGTAAGACTCTGATTGTTTTCATTTTAGCGACCGGGCTAAAAGTTTCTGTGTAGTTGATGCCCAATTTTTGATCATATCCGAGAGCCACTAGGCGAGCTTTGTAGCGATCGAGCTTGCCGTCAGGAAGAATTTTGGTCTTGTAAGTCCATTTACAGCCAAGTATAGGTTTGTCGTTCGGAGGAGGTACAAGAATCCACGTTTGTTGTTTTTGTAGTGCTTGAAACTCTTCTAGCATGGCTTGCTGCCAATGAGGCTGCGTCAAGGCTTGCTTATATGTTTTCGGCGTATCCTGCACAGAAGTAGTGCTCACAAGAGAAAATATTTGTTTGGGTTTAGAAATTTCAGATTTCAAACGAGTTGTCATGGGATGTGAGGGTCGATGGGTAGGCAGAGGAGAAGGGTCAGTCAGAGAGAGCACGGGACCAGGAGGAATGTGTTGATCGGTTTGAGAGATAGTGGTAGAATTGTGTAAGGGGTTAGGCACAGGAGGTAGAATAGGTTCTGGTTTGCTGGATTGAATATGAATGGTTGATGTTGGTGTTAAAAGATAAGGTGAAATGTGAACCGGCGGGGCTTGAAAGTCAGAATTGGGTTTAGGTAGATCTGTCTTGTAAGGGAAAATATGTTCGTGGAAGACAACATGCCGCGATATGTGGATCTTGTGCGTAATTAAGTTGTAGCATTTGTAGCTTTTGTGGGATGTTGAATAGCCAAGAAACACGCATTCTTGAGATCGCGGAGCAAGTTTAGTGGAGGTGTAGGGGCGCAGCCAAGGAAAGCAAAGGCAGCCGAAAGTGCGAAGAAATGTGTAGTTGGGAGGTCGCCCGTGAAGCCGTTGAAAAGGTGTGTGAAGATTTATGGATTTAGAGGGAAGCCGGTTGATGAGATAATTGGCGGTGGATAAAGCTTCGGCCCAAAACTTGTGAGGAGTGTTAGAGGCGTGAATGAGAGTGCGTGTTAGTTCAAGGAGGTGGCGATGCTTGCGTTCGGCCACCCCATTCTGCTCAGGAGTGTGCGGACAGCTCAGTTGACGTTGAATACCGTGGTGGTGAAGAAAAGAACTAAACTCGTTGCTAAGAAATTCGCCTCCACCATCCGACCGTAGTATTTTAGGAGTCGTTTGAAACTGAGTTTTAATAAGTTTGTAAAGAATTTTGAATTTTGAAAACGTTTCTTGTTTATTATGCATCAAATAAATCCAAGAAAAACGTGTAAAATCATCAGTAAAAAGAGCATAATAGCGAAAACCGTCGAGAGATAGTATAGGCGCGGGACCCCAGATATCTGTGTGAATCAACTCAAATGGTTGTTTAGTTATAGAGATAGTTCTATTGAATGAAATTTTGTGACTCTTGGCCACACTACAAGAAATACAAGGTGAAATAGAGGCAGCATTCTTGATGTCCGGTATAGCATGCGAGAAGATGGAGAGAATTTGCCGGTGAGGATGTCCAAGCCGGTTGTGCCAAAGCTGAGTAGTCAGAGAGCTTGCGTGAAGAGCCACGTGTTTATTGTCTTGCTGTTGGGAAATCTTGTAGAGCCCATTATGGAGATTGCCACGAAGTAGCGGACGACGATCCTGGATATCCTTTATAACAAAACCATTTGCTTCAAATCTTATAGATATAGGATTGTCGGTAGTTAATTTTGAGACAGATAAAAGATTTTGAGCTAATTTAGGAACATGAAGAATTTTGCGTAAGAAAAGCTTACGAGGCGTGTCGGGAAGGGGTAAGAGTCCCTGACCGGAATTTTGAATGGGTATAGTCGATCCGTTGGCGATGGAAGCACTGTCGGGACCGGTGTATGAGTTGGGGTGTTGAACGTTGTTGATGTCCAGGGTAAGATGGGAGGTGGCGCCGGTGTCCAAGATCCACTCGGAAGAGTTGTTCGGATTTGTTTGAGCATTGAAGGCTTGGGTAGATCTTGTGATCGTAGGAGCGTACTTGAAGTTGCACTTGTGCCAGCAGTTGATTGCTATGTGGCCGGGTTTGCCACAAATTTGGCAAGTAGGCCGAATGTTGTTCACGGTAGTTGGCTGGACCGAAACAGGTATAGTGGAGTTGTGGGAGGATTGTTGAGGCTTGTTCTTGAAAAACCTTTTCTGAGATCGTCCTTTTTGAGAATTATATGAATTCGTGTAGAAAGCCGTGCTGCCGGCATCAGAAGTAGAATCTTTGGCATGTTCTTGCGTGACATTGATCTCCTCGCTGCACAGCATGGAGTAAAGATTGTCCAGGTCTAGCTGAATTGGGTAGGTGCGTATCGCTGCCTTAAAGGGATTGCATGATGAGGGTAAGCCATTTAAAATGTGTATGATGATATCTTCCTGGTCGACTTTAGAACCAGAGGCGGCTATGCTGTCAACTATCGTTTTAATTTGCGATAGATATTGCTGCATAGTGAGATTTTTCATCTGGACATGATGAAGTTCGTTCTTGAGTTGTATGACTCGGGAACGACACGTGGGTTGAAGACGTCGTTCAAGAACCTGCCAAACTTCTTGCGCGGTGGTGGAGGTGATGATGTAAGGTAGGATCGACGGCGAAATTGATGAGAATAAGGCGGAGAGCAGATTGTTGTCTTCAAGTTGCCAGCGGAGGGCTTCCGGGGAGGTAACGTCGACGGGTGAGGGAGATGCTCCGGTGAGATGTCCCGCATATTCATTGGCAGTGAATTGCTGTAGGACTTGAATACGCCATATGGCGTAGTTGTCGGCGGTGAGGGCATGAGGTATGAGATTCTTGATATTGGATATTAGAAACTTGAGCTGAGGAGGTATTATGAGATCTGTAGATTGTTGGCCGGAGAGTGAAGGTGAGGGATTTGGGTGGGTGTTTGTCGATTCTTGATCAGCCATCTATGGCTCTGATACCATGAAAGCAAAGATGAAGAAGGAAGAAGAACGTCTTGAGACAGAGAACAGAGACAAGAGATAGGAAAAAGGAAAGAGTATTTTCATTCATGTAAAGTTGCGGTACAGTTAGCCTTAAATAAGGAATACATGGTATTAACGTAATTAAGAGCATTCTGTTCGCTTATAATTTTTTCATGATGTATCACTAATAAAAATATAATTTGATCAAATTCATGGTCAAACCGAAAATATATGTTTTTGTTGCTAACCGATCCTTCAACTAAACAACACAAGAATGAATTGAATATAGTTTAACCTAATCTAATCTGACTTTCATTTGGTAATGCTTAATCCTCAAACACATGCCAATAAAATAAATATTACTTTTTTTTTTTCCTTATCGAAATTATAAATTAAAGTAAATTTGAAAATCTAATTAAAAAAGATAATTAAACAACATTTAGAGCGTAAAGTTATTCAAACGTTGTATTTTTTTAGAAAATTTGATGTTTGATTTGTAGTGAAATAAAAAAGAGTTTAAAAATAGTACATTCCAAAGAACCCATGTAGTGCATTTTCAGTGTACTTAAAATTCTTCAGATTTTAGCGATTTCCACATTCACTGCAAACACTCCATCATTACTAGTGCCGGATTACTAGTGCCGGACGCCACTAGGGGTGTCAACTTTCGACCCGACCTGAAAATATCCAGGTTTGGGTCAACCAGTTTGCGAAACGGGTCGGGTTCGTATTTTTGACCCGTTTGAAAAACGGGTTGGGTTCGGGTTGACCCGACAACCCGCGGGTCAACCCGAATTGACCCGTTTCGCAAACCCGCTGCTCAGGTCGAGTCCCGTTGCTCGTCAGGTCGTGTCCGAATCAGGTCCCGCGAACTCGCGCACGTCCAGCCCGCACAGCCGCAGAGCAACGGATCCCGCGTGACCGCATCCAGCCTGATTGGCGTCCCGCGCTCCGCGTCCAACCTGACCAGGCGTCCCGCGACCCCGCGAAGTCGCGCGCGTCCAGCCCGCGATCCTGTGTTCAGCCCGCACTAGCTCCGCTCCGCAGGCGCACTTGTGAGTCGTGACTTGGACTCCGTCGCTGCCACTCGTGATCCCGTACAGCCGAACTCGGGTCGGGTCGGGTCGGGTCGTGTCAACCCGGTAACCCGAGCAGGTCGGGTCCGGGTTGAAATGTTCGACCCGTTTGCAACGGGTTCGGGTTGACACATTTAGATCCTGGTCAGCTCGGGTTCGACCCGATCCCGACCCGTCGACCCGAATTGACACCCCTAGTCGCCACCCTTCATAGGCCACCACTGCTGCCGCCCTCTGATGACCACTTCTGCCACTCGCCACCAGCCACCACCATTCACAATCTTCTTACAATTTTCCATTGCATTCATTTTATAAAAAAAAAAAAAAAGTAAAAGTCATGTATTTAATTTACATTAACCCAAATAAATCTAAAATATTTTTTTTTTTTTTTTTTTTTTTACAGTATACTCCTTTTCAGGCAACCAAACAGTCCAAATATTACAAATCCATTAATTACATATTATATAATGCTTAATTCAAGCAACCGGCCAAAGTCATTAATTGACAATTGTACTTGTTCAGGAAAACACGTTGGAAACTACCCGTTATGAAGCAGCTAGCTGAACTAACACGACTCTACAAATATTAGCACTAATTACTCATATTATAATCAAAGACTCAAAGTTATATTAAATTAATTTTAAAATTGATTAGTGTAAAAATAATTATAACTTTTTTATATTCATCTGAATATAAATTCAATAATTTTGGTATATATTTTGATTGTAAAACTCTGAAAAAAGTATTTTAAAATATCATATTTCTTCAATTAATTCTCAAATATATAAAATTTATCTCAAACAGTTTCTTAAATCAAAATTGATAAAAATAAATATTATAAATTTTGTTCTAATTTAGAATATTATTTATATAAAATTGATTATAAAATTATTTTTTTATCAAAAAAATTGCTTTAAGAAACAGCAATAAAATATTCCCAAATAAAACCTTAATCTCCAAGACTTTTTTATAACAACTTTTCAACTATTTTTATATTGAGAAAAATAATAATATTTAAAAATTTTGTCAGTAATTTTTTTTTGAAAAATATATTCAAAATAATAATTAAAAAATTAAAAAGTTAATAAAAAATAGAAACTGCCCTAAATAAAATTTAACTAAATTTGAATGTCCAAATTAGATAAATGTAATATTATTCTCAAGCAAAATATTTTGAACTTTATTTTCCTCTACAAATAAAATAAACACTTTACTATGACAGATTAATTATTCTGTGCGGATACCGAATATCATCCGGAGATCAATCAAAATGCGTCATGTCACCCCTGCGCTCTGTACCGTGGTTGGATCCTGTTCGATACCGCTCCATACCTCGGCTCAATACCGCTAACATGAAACATTCTAATTTATCTGCATCCGGTCTCCGCACATAATAATTTCTCCCACTAATTAGCAGGAAACTCGAGCACGGTTTCTAAATTCAATGGCGTTTGGGGCTGCGGTATTGACTGGGACTGCAGCCCCAAAGCAAGCGTCCCCAGAAGCATCCAATGCCCTCACACCCCAACAAATAATTTGTACACACGGAGCCACAGAAACGCCAAATATAATCAATCCTACTCGTCCATTTCTGTTTTTTTTTTTCTCTTAATTTATTGCCGACGCAGAAATTTTATCAACTAAACTGTTTTTTTTTTTTTTTAATATTTGAGCTAATTAAGTCATTATACACGCATCACTTATATAAGCTTCAGATAATTCACTTTGATCTATTAGGCTTCATTTGGAACGACTTTCTTTCTGCTTCTTAAAGTAGCTTTTTAATAAAAAAATTTTAATTTTATATTAAAAAAATTACTTTAAGAAGCAGTAAGAAAACCTTAGTTACTTTATCTAATTTTATTTTTGGACATTTAGGCCATTTAAGACAAACTCACACACACAACGCATACACAGAGACTCGAATCTTGGACCTATTAGTTGGAAGCCTAAGCTCTCAACCAATAGGCCAAGGAGAGTTGTGTAAGTTACTTTATCTACTAAGTATCCAAAACTTACAAACCCTTCTTAGCAACTAAACTGGCACCTACCCGTTTCTAGCAACGCATCCCACCAGGAGAAGAAGAGCTTGTCAGGCCTTCTTAGACTATCTTTAGACTACTCTAATTAGTCTTGTCTTTTCTCGCAACTTTTTTGGGTTCTCTCACTTATAATTCACTCACACTCTTTCAACTTTTGTTGCTGATGGAGATAGAGAGAAGGGAGGAGGAAGGAGGGGAGGAAGAAGAAGGCTTAGTCGAGCTTCTCCTCTCCTCTCCTTCTTGTACCAATTACTCTTCTTCTATGTTCTGCTATGGTTGTGGTGGAGGACAAGAAGATGGAGCACAGAGGTCGAGTGATTCTTCTTCTCTCTCTACTCTCTCATCCTCCCCTTCTTCAAATGCCATTGCCACTTGCTCCAAAGCTTCTATAAAGGTAATATTTAAAAACTACGGTTGATCTTTGATGTGGTGTTAAGGCATTTATGCATTAATGTTGGGATGAATATGTTTAGGAAGAGGAGATTAATGGTTGTATGAGATTCAGTGGTGGGAGCAAGAAGGCAAAGAAGGATGGCGCTGGCTCTAAGGGAACTATCAAGGTAAGTACTTAAGAAGGACCGTTATTTGTTGAGGTAATTACTTCGGTAAAAGTGATTAGTGTTACGAAAAATTAGGTGAGGAAGGAGAGATTAGGAGACAGGATTGCAGCATTGCAGCAGCTGGTTTCGCCCTTTGGGAAGGTGTGTGTGATTTCTTCTTCCAATCTTTTTTTGTTTTTCTTGTTTTTGGGTCCACTGTTGGAATGTAATCTGAAAACTGGAGTTGAATGAGTTTGACTATGGCGGATTGTTTGGCCATTGGTGCAGTCTGATACAGCCTCGGTTCTTCACGAAGCTTTGGCTTATATCCGCTTCCTCCACGAACAGGTTCAGGTGCTTCTCTCTCTCTCTCTTCTTGTCTAAAGTAAGAGAAGATGTTGGTGTGGAAAATATTTAAATAGTTGTGTATATTTAGTACATTTAAATTTATAAAGTAACGCAGATTAACCAGAAATAAATTATTAGGTGCGGATATCAGACGGAGAGAATCATCGTCCGATTTTTTCTCTGTCTATAGTCAAAGCACAGCTGCTACACTTACTGTGATTTGATTGTATTTTGATTACGTTTTTTCTATAGACAGAGAGAAATCCGAATGATTCTTTCTGTTCGCACCTAATAATTTGTCGAGATTCACATATAATAATTTCTCATAGTATTTATTTATCTTACTGTTTCTCTTCTTTCTCTCTCATAGAAAGATCATTTTTTTGTCAGGTCCTGAGCTCACCGTACCTGCTTCAACCTCTGCCAACTTCTGGCTCGTTACAGGTAATTTGACTGATGTGTTTCCACTTGATCACTCTGGCAAAAATCCTTACCAAAAAACTAAGTTAAAAGGATTCCCAAAATGCAAACAAAAAGGAAAAATGCTACCCTACCATGCTGCAATATAATAATAAAAATAGAAATAATAATGCGTAAATTGTTGGTTTTATTGAGTTAAGTGATTGAAAATTGAATAAATAAATGAAGCTTAAAAATAACTAAATTATGGTTAAGATTTTGAAAGGGGAAGTGTCTTAAAGTCTTATGATTGATCACTATTAATTTGTTTAATTGGAAGACAAAAAGAGTTTGTTTTAGCCTAAATTAATAGAAAATCATTTATAATATTTCAAACTGTTAGGTGAATGATTGAATTTTCATGTTCTCTTTAGAAGGAAACATATTTACAATCTCTGCCAAGATTAATTTATGTGTAAGGTCTGTCTTGCTCATCAACAAACATCAAGTCGCTTCCTTGTTCTACATCAAGTAGCCCAAAGTTGTTGTCATTTTTGTTGTATCAACGTCAAGTCCTCTTCTTTTTCAACACAAAAAAGTCACTCTCTTCATCGACACTGATTAACCTCTTTCATTGACTTAATGATGCATTTGTTCATTGACATCAAGTTTCTTACTTTATCGACACAAAGTTGCATCCTTAATTGACATCCGCCGGAAATAGTTATATATGATGAAATTGTATCGATGTTTCTGATGTTTCAGCGGAAACCTATTTGCCGGTATTTCCAACTGGTTAACCGCCAGATGTTTTCACCGGTAACCATCAAGCGAAATCATCCGGTGGATAATCTGCGGGAAATACCCGCGGTAGCTTTCCGCCGGATAAAACGCCGGAAATCATGCCAGGAGAACGACGTTTCTGTTTTGGTTTTTCCATCCAGTAAGTCAAAAAATTTCCTCCGAAATAAACTTTTTGACGCTTGATTTATCGTCAGGCGAATTTTCGTCAGAAATCCGCTGGAAACGAAATTTTACCGGTGGATTTCCATGGTTACCGACAGATTTTGGCCACCAATAACGAGCATTTTTCCTGTAGTACCACTAGAGGAAATTCACTGAATACCGACGGTTTTTCATATTGACTATCTGATTGCCGGTACAAAGCGGCGATTAAATTTGTAGGTACAAAGCAATAGTTTGATCGCCGGTAAGTGTCGACGGTTTCTTTGCGGCCATTGCACTAGTAAATTTCGATAGTTTCCTTGCGGCGTTGGAATCGGAAATTTCCAGCCATTATAGCAGCCGATAAACTGCGGGAAATATCACCACCTTTTAATTTCCTAAACGGTTTATTATAAAACAGCCGGAAATTTTAAAAACCACCGGAAAAGAGCCATTTCCATCGAAATCGCCACCGGTACTGGGCTATTTTCCTATAGTGATCAAGATGTCCCTTTTATCAATGCAATACCTCATCCAACATCAACATTCAGTGTTTCCTTCATGAGCATTGTTACCTCTCTTTCAATGACATCATGTCACCTCTCTTATGTCTTACATTGCAACATCACTTATGCCACTACATACTCATACCTGCACAATAACTTTTCTTACATAGTAACCATCTCCTTCATGTGTTGTAGCCATCTCTTTATAGACTTGAATTAGAACCTTGTTCATTCAAAGGCCATCTCTTACAAGGTCTATAATGCAACATTGCATTGTTGTTATCACTGGATCTAAATTATTTGTATTGCAATATTGCTGCATTGTAATCATCTCCTTTGAGACTTTGAATGTAACCTTGCTTGCATTGAAATCGTCTTCTTTATAACATGCTCGAAAAACTCGCTTGTGCTATTGTCATTTCCTTAACGATTTATATTGCAACGTTCCTCACTTATGCCATAATTTTCTCCATCAAGATTTATGTTGCATCCATTTTTTTCAATACTTCGCCCATAATCTCACTTTCGCCATTGTTAATTGTATCATTTTTACACCTTTATGCAAGGTTGTTGCTTAAGTGAATAATCTCTCTCACACATCTACAGATAACTATGATAGCCACTCTTGGTTGGCTACATAACTCATGCTATTGTAGGAAACTATTATGAACTTAAAATCACTTAAAGAAGAGAATAGAACTCCATACATCTCTCAAAAGATCAAACCATATAAAAGGATTGGTTAGGCTATTAAGGAAATCACTCTTCATAATACAACTTATACTAAGACCTGAAAAAAAAAAAAGAGAGGCAACCACTCTTCATATGAAGTAATGTCAAGAATGCCTAGGTGGTTGATTATGATGTCAATTTAGCAATTAAATGTCATGTCATCAATTCAAGATTATATATAGACTGTAATCCAAGGGATTTCCACATTTGTTGTGATTGGTCAAAAATTTCTAATTTATTTTAGTTAGCTTCTTTTGTAGCCTTTTGTATTGCTTTGATTAGTTTCTTGTACAATTACCAAGCTATTAACTTTGGGTTTTGCAGGGCAAAGAGGAAGGGGGAATGAAGCTGGAAGATCTTCAGAGCCGGGGGCTGTGCCTGGTACCTCTCACCTGCACTTTGCAAGTACCCAACACTAATGGTGCTGATTTATGGGCCCCCTCCAATTCCAATTTTAGCATTACTAAACCAACTACAAGCTCTCCTCCTAATCCAAGCTCCTAATCTCTCTCTCTCTCTCTCTCTCTTCATTTTGCTTGTTGATCTTAATGAGGCTGTTTCTCCTTGATTAGTAATTTTTTGTGTAGATAGATATATAGGAGAAATCAGTCTTGGTCTAATTGATCACATCAAACACTTTGAATGAATAGTCCTTTATACAGTATATATATCAGCCTTGGAAATGAAGCTAATAAACTGTACATGATTTGGATTTATGATTGGTACAGAGAACTATTAATTGGTTTTGTTTTCTCTGTTTTTCTAATATTTTAAGGGTTAGGTAAGCAAAGCATTTATAGTTTATAGGTTAGTTGTGGAATTTTAATTGTAGGGGCGGCTACTAAGGCCTAAGGGCTTACTAATTGCAATTAACGGTGGACTGCTATTGGTTCGTATTGTGAGATAATATTCTTAATACGTTGGATAACGACAGGGTTAATTGAAGTTTAGCTATCTTCTGTTTGTGACAAGAGCTTTGGTGGTTGCTCTTTGAAAATATATGCATAGAAACAGATTCATAGAAAAAAACAAAAGAATAAATTTGACTAAAATTTTTCTTTAATTTTCTCTCTAAGGGGCTGTTTGATAGCAGGATTTAGGCTGGATTTGAGATGGATTTGAGTGAAATTCAGCCAAACGGCCTAAAATGCAAAACCAAATCTCACGGCAAATTAAAGCCGTCGTAGACGAAAAATTTCGTCTTTTCGTGCTAAATTCCGGATTTTTAAAATCCTATTTTTTGCCGGATTTATGAAATCCATTGGCTCGAGAGGAAGAATTTGCTAGTTAAATCTGCTTTATAGTCAAATAGTTACACGAGATTTAATAGGATTTATCATTGAATGTTACCAAATAGTTTTCAGAATTTAGGCCCCTCGGAATTTCTTAAATCCTGACTTAGAGGATTTATAAAAATCTGCATAAATCAAATCCTAGGTGCTACCAAACAGCCCCTAAGTTTTTAATTTTTTTTTTCTGGTCAAATGCTTATAAAATACTGTTCCCGGATTATCCATTATTTCATTCTTAGCCTAGCATAATCATTTGGGGGTCAAACTTATGATCAAACTACAGGTTCCAAAAGCTCAGCTAAGCTAAAGCAGAAGGGAAAAACTGTACCTAAAATGGACCTCGAATCATAAAAAAAAGAACTTGAACCAATCAGTAAGTTGTTTTCAATCAGCTGGATTCTGGTGTTACAAATATTCCAATTCAGCTTTTATGAAAGTTAGTTCAGTGTATTTAAATTCATGACTGCAGTTTTAACCACAGGTTATAAGTTCAAATTTGAATTCTTGAAATAAGATACCTAAGAGTTTGTTTGAGATAACTTTCTGACTGTTTTATATATTTTAGACAATATTATAATTTTATTTGATTATTGTTTTTTCACTATATATATTTTTTAATTTATGGTGGAAAGTTATTCTCTATCATCATAATATAGAAGTTATTTTCTACACAATTAATTTTATAAAACATCGCTGGCATCCCAATCAGGAGAGATTATTACATGCGACCACTGAATTGTCCGTAGGCCTATCAGAATGCGCTATGTCACCGGATAAATAACGGTACATAACATATTGGTAACGTGATGCATCATGATTGACCTCCGAACGATATCCGTTGACCGCAAATAATAATTTCACTCCAATCAAACCCTAAGTCACGTGGCAAACTTTGTTCTTACAAATTTGTCACACCATGCTCTCAACTTTAATGCATGCTTCAATTAACTTGTCATTGCAGAGCTATAATGCATGCTCTCAATTTTATAGAAATCTTTAATTCAGATCTAAACTTTGACTTAAAAGTTATCCAAAACTAATTAATTATCCTAACAGAATATCATAACTATTTTTATCCTTAAAGTCAGTAATAAATTTTTATTATCCTCACAACCAAGTAATTCAAATTTTGTGCTTGATTAAAACATTGAGGATAAAATTATCAAATCATAGTCTTGACTTAATAATACTGTACTAAATCTTTATTTTTTATCTGACCGTTTCCCAATGAGCACTTGAATTCATAAAATCCCAAAGGTTTGAAAATCATACAATCTCATGAAGCTTAAACAATAATTCAACTTAATATCTGCAAGAGATATTTAAAGCATGCAGCTTGCACGCCAAGATGGATCCATTGATACTAAAAGTGCAGTTGTCCTAAATGACTTGACATAGAGAGAGACTTTACAACATAAAATTCACCAACTTGATGATCACCTCCAGAAATTTTCCTTCAAAACTTATACCCATCTTTGCAATCAAGAAGATTTTTTTTCCCAAGTCATATTTATCCAATATAGATGATGAAGCTGAAGCAACTCTACTCAAGCTTATAGCATGTAATTCATAGAGTATATTAAGATTTCGTTTGAGATAGCCTTCTTATTATTTTCTAAAGCAGTTTTTTAGTACAAAAATTTTTAGTTCAAGAAAATTTTATACTAAAAAACTGTTTTAGAAAGCAGAAAAAAAAATTGTCTCAAATGAAATCTAAGTCTCTTCAACTTCATGGCAATTAATGCATATGTATGCACCTTAAGGATGTCAACAACCATAGAATATTTGAGGGCAATCAAATATACAAATTCATTTTAAGGTATGGCAAATGCTTGACTCTTTGCTAATAGCTTAAGCATATCATTATGTATCATCAACTTAACAGTACTAGAAGTTAGAACCAACCATCTTGCACATAACATTATTTTCCATATAAACACAACCAGTAGTATATGGCTTAAAAGTGGAAAATAACTAGGATATATCTAATATAAGCAAACTAAATCCAAAATCCACTTACCATAATAAATTAAAAAAAAAAAAAAAAAAAAAAAAAAAAAAAAAAAAAAAAAACAAAAACAAAAACAAAAAGATACATGAAACCACTTTTTCCTAAATCAAAGAACACCAATCTCACAAAAAAATTATTTAAGGCCTAAATCTCTCAAGACAATCAAGAAAGAAAATAACTCAGGATGGATAGTAAAAATTCCTCAAAAGGCACCTTTACACATCTCTATGAAATCAATGTAAATTTTTTGACATATTAATGCTTCCAATTCATCCAAATGACACTCTGATGTAGTACAAATTTTTTTTATAATGATTTCTTTTTCTTTCTCTCTCTTCTCTTTGATTTAACACTCTAATTGAACTTCTATATTTTACTTCTTCAAATGCAATATATAAATTTAATGAGGTGATTTCAAATTCAAAACATGTTTAAACGTGGATTTAAAAGTTATTAAAATAATAAATTATCCTAATAAATTGGCAAACCTATTTTATGCTAAAAATGAATGGTAATTGAATATTAACCTGAAAACCTTCAAATTTAAATTTTTTTCTTGACTAATTTGTTGAGACCAAAAACTTAATCCGTTTAACAAGCAGAAGAATATAAATTAAGCATGCCCTTAAACATATTTAGGCTTTATTTAGGACAGTTATTTCATCACCTTATAAAATAGATTTCTAGTACAAAAATTCCTTAGTAAAAAGTTGTCTTAAACAAAACCTTAATTAGTGAGATTCAAGTATTTCAGAAACTTAAACATGACTTTGAAATATGAGTCAAACTTAATATCCAACTATCTAATAGTTGGGATAAGACTAATGATAATATTGACTTCTTAAGTTGAAGTGATTAAATCATCATATCTTGTTAAAATACAATCATGACTAGCTTAGCATCATCTTACTTTAAAGTTGTTGAGTCTTGGAATATTCACGGTGATAGAGAGAGATATAGTTTAGCATCTTAGCCGTGTACAAAAATTCAGTACACATACAAATAAAAGATGGGGGTGTAGCATTATAAGAGATACCAGAATTTTTACGTGGAAACACATGGAAAAAGAAAAAAAAATAACTGGGTCTTGCCTAGTTTAAATAAATTCACTATTGTTTGCAGTTGATTACAAATGAGAACCTTCATTGGAGGGAAGGGCTTGACTCGATGTAGACAATACACATTATATAGAGTGCATTACATTGTGAGAGTTGGAAGAATCAGTGTTGACATGTTTGCTTGGTCGGCAGGAGCATAGTCAGTGAGTGGTGTAGGTCAAAAGGATTGTAGTTGGGCGACAGATGTTGAAAATACCGTAGTTCGACGATGGTGGTTAGAAGAACCGTAGTTGGCAGGGGACGGAGGTTGGAAAGACCATAGTCAGTTGACGGTAGTCGGAAGGACCATAGTCAAACGATGGAAGTTGGAAGCACTACAGTCAAATGACGACAAAGGTTGGAAAGACCATAGTCGGGTGACGATGGTCGGAATGACCGTAGTCGGTGGACTACGAAGGTCAGAAAGACCGTAGTCTGGTGACAGTGGTCGAAAGAATCATGGTTGGCGGGCGACGGAAGTTAGAAAGACCGTATTCGGGTGACGATGATTCAAAAGACAGTAGTTGGATGACGGTGGTCAGAAGGACCATAATTGGTGGGCAACAGATGTTGAAATGATTGTAATCGACAGGTGACTGAGGTTGGAAAGACCGTAGTCGGGTGACGATGGTCGACAGGACTATAGTCTGCAAGTGCTGCAGGTCGAAAAGACAGTACTAGGATGACGATGGTCGGAAGGATCGTAGTCGGGCAACGACGATCGAGGAGGTCGTAGTTTGGAGATGATGGTCGAAGAGACCGTAATTGGCTGGCGATGGAGGTCGGAAAAACCGTAGTTAGTGACGGTCGATGACCGAGCGTGAGTCCGACAATGACTAGTGGCTTGACAGAAGTCCGACGATAGTTGGTGGCTGGGCAAAAGTTCAACGAAAGTCTAGTGATGATCGGTGGCTGAGCGGTGGTCAAGGAAGAGCTTGGTGGCAAAAGAAATTATGATTTTCCCTTCCTTTTTCTCATCTCCTCCCTTACTTGCCTCCCCCCTCCCCCCTTCAGTGAAGGAGGGGTCTATTTATATTTTCTTTTGGAGTGGCATGACTAATAAATAGGAAGCAGGTCAAGGACATATTGGGAGTGGTTCGAATGGACTACCAATATCAATTCCCATAATCATGGACTATTTATTGAGTATTTGAGTGCCTTAGTGATGTCTGAATCCAATGATCTTGGGCTTGTTGGATTTGTGTCATGAGCCGTTCGACTATAAATCATTTGCTCATCAAATTTATGTTTTAAACCTTCCAAATGCGCTTCAGGTCCTCATTTTGGACCCATGTGGGCTTAGATTCAATCGAATTTAATGCCATTATGTTCATCTTTTCAAGACGTTCAATTAGACTATAAATTTGTTGAAATCGGAATTTGGATGATTTCAGATTTAATTTTGAAATTTTCCTATTTAAATTTGCCTTGAGATTTGCAATGGATCAAGATATTTTTTGATGAAATATCAAAAGCTTTTTTCAATCCAAAGTTTCTAATTGAAAATTTATGATCCTAAGATAAACTTATCGCATCCGATTATAAATATTTATTTCAATACTATTGATTGATAATTATTAAATTTACATTCACTACAATGACTTCTAAGAACCTATTTTGATTCTACAATTAAACTATCTTTGAGTAACATCCCTTGATTGGCAGCCTAAACTCTCAATCAATAAATTAAAATGAACTTAGCACAGAAGTGATCATAAGCAAACTAGCCGTGTTAATGGAGACACTAACAAAGGCACATACAAGAACAAACAATTTCTAAATTTTTTTAAAGTGGCTATCAGCTTCTGTGAACTCGACATACTAAAATTTAACTAGAATGTACAAGTTGAAAACAGTGTCGTAAGGTTTAGTGTAAAATTTCACTTCAACAAAGTATATCATGCAATGAAAATGTATTAGTATAATTCTGGATAATTGGTCTCAGCTGGAACCATGCAATTCATTGCAGCAAAGGGGCAGCAGATAATTCAGAGGCACAACGAGATAAAAAGGCCGTGATATAAAAGCCAGCTGCTTAAGGGTACTCTATTACAATATACTACAGGAATGAATGCAAAATAACTATAATACAACAGCATTTGACCTATTTCTACTTGCAACTAAAAATAGAATTGCAAAGAAAGAAAAAAAAAAAAAAAAAGAATCGTATCAACTATGGGGTTACATTTGTGCACCGGTTAGTGGATAATGGATTCTGCACAAACTAGGAGGGATCAGCCTTGGTCTCAAAAATACCTGTACAAGAAGAAGCAGATGAAGTTAGCAAGAGAATAGAGATTCTAATGGGGAACCTGAAAATATTGAAAATTTTACCATTGCAGAAGCTCCCAATGGAATATATTTACATGTTCAAGTCAGAAAAGTAGGTCAGCTTTCTCTACATGCCGTCCTAACCAAAAATGGCGATCTTGGATTTCCCGAGCAAGCGGGAACTGAAATCACCTGCAAGGCTTGCAGAGCGCTATCACCTACCATGCTTATTTATAGAATTTGCACTTTTAGGCCCATCTGTGTCGGCATCTTTCAGGGTATTTTTCTTCTCAAGTGCAGCTAGCTTACAGTTCTCTTCATGTGCGCGCCGAAACATTCGGACAAAATTCAGAAGGGTGGTGATAACTACAATGAATATAAATAAAAAAAGCTTTTGCAACTCAAATTCTGCTTAGGTTATTGTGGAAAGAAAATTAAGATAGACGGAGAAATGAAAAATCCAAGCTGCAATGCCGCGTCCTAGCTCAAATAAAAAAGGGATGTAAGAAGGCCGTATTGCGGAAGCAATACCATTCTAACTGCCTAAAGAATTAAATTCATATGTAAATGCTAACTAGTTTAACCAAATGAAACAAATTAAAATTCCCAGCGTCTCAACTCGTTTTCAAAATATTAATTTGTATTTCCCTAATATTTATTTTATTGTAATTTTCTTTAAGAAATTCCATTTTTTTCAAAGCGATATCATATTTTATGATTCAATTCATATTAATTTTTAAATGACATTTAGTTCATTTGTTCGAAAATTATTCAAACGTGCTTTTTTGACATCCTTAGGGGCTATTTGGTTTGCGGTAATTAGTGTGCACTACAATCCGAATACATGGCTTTTCAATTTTTCGGCATTTGGTACGAGGCAAAACTATAGTAGTGAAGTAAAAAAACATTACTAATTTTATCGGAAGTCTCTGAAGAGCTTATGCTTCCAACTAAGAGGTCTTGGGTTCGAATCTTTGTGTATGCGTTGTGTGTGTGAGTTTGCCTTAAATGGCCTAAATGTCCAAAAAAAAAAAACATTACTAATTCTCTCCGACGTGTATTTGAACCCGACTAAAATCGAGCGAGTTGCAAATACACCACAACTTTCTCCCGCAAAAAGGAGAGAAATCTCAACCATCCTCCCCCCGCAGGCGTTCTTCGCTCCTTCGCCCTCCTATCCCGCTCAGGAAATCTATCGCCTAACTCGCGACAGGAACCGCATGTGTTCTACACTCCTTCGCCCTCTCATCCTACCCGGGAAATCCGTAGCCCAAATAGCGTCTTCGGTGGAGAAGAAGGCTTCCCGTCTTTGCTGGAGGACAGGCCAACTGTGTTCTTTCTGTTCGCTTGAGAAATCACCAAAGACAAAGAGAAGGATCTTCAAATATTATTTATAACTAACGAATTAGAGGAGGTAATTAATTTCTGCACCCTATACGGAATAGTCCGATACTTACATCTCTTGCATGCATAAGCAGCTCAAAGCATGAACATCCACATTGAGAGCATTAAACCGAAACCAATTAAAAAACTTTTTTTTTTTTTTATAGAATAAAGAAGACGGTTGCTTTCTTGGGAAGATACTAAGATTAAGATATGCCACTTTTACAGTCATGCTTACCATAACTTGCTTTTAAGGAAGACAATTATCTAATTTATTATGTTGTTATATCGTCTTTGAGGTCTGAAGAACATATAAAATGAAAGAAAAACAATGTTCCTGATTTATATCTTTAACAGAAGGTGGTGATAATTTCATTCTCTCCGAGGATGCATGGGCTCGAAGGATTAATTATAGAAGCAGAGTTCAAGAAATTGTAGATGATTCCCGAGAATAGATGGAGAAATGTGATGAAATTGCACAAGCAATGTGCACTCGCATGCAAAATGATGGACACTAGATCTTTTCTTTCTTTTTTTTTTTTTTTTTTTTGAGAAATAGTGATGTATTTTGTAGTATGTTTTGACATAAATATTATTCTGTTTACTCACATGGATCCACCACAAACAAATATTTGTTTTATAATAATATTTTCTTGATATAAATGATACTTTAATTTCTTCATTTATTTCAATTTCAACGTTTTGCAAATTATATATTCTATTTGCTATAAATGGTTTTAAATATGCTTAGATAATGGATTCACAAGCAAATATCCCATTCGGTTCTAAAAGTACGAGAAGGAAAAAATTTTTTAGCCTAAAACCAGATTGGATTGTTGAGTTATTACAAATAATGACTGAATATGTAGATGTTAATATACAAAGTGCCCAAAATTTCAAAGAATCTGTTTATCAAGGAGCCGCCCAAAAATTTAAAGAAAATTTTGGTATAAAGGTCACAGAAGAGCAATGTAAGAATTAAATTCGACATCAACAAACAATATGGACTCACATTCAAGATCTCAAAAGAAAATCAGGGGTATCTTGGGACGAAACAAAGAAGATGATAGTGATAAGCCATGAGGAGTACGCATCACACATTTAGGTATCCATCACTTGTTTAAAAATAATAATATCAAGTTAATATTTTGTAGTTTATTATGTCACAGGCTTTTCCAAAGGCACTGTTTATATAAATGTTCCAATTGCAAATTATATGGAGTTGGAGAAGGTATCTGTTGAAGGACATGCTACTAGAGAGTGTGCTATATTTGGAAATTCTCAAGCTTCACTCCGGACACAACAAATATATTTAGAAGATGAAAAGCCCTAAGGATTTATAGATGCTAGTGTAGATGCATCGAAAGTAGGTTATTCGGCGGATATAAATTTTATAGAAGATTCCATATGAATAACAAAGAGACCATCATCTTTATCTACCAGAGGATGTGATGCAAAAAAAAAGTTAAAGTGTCTGCCATTGATCGAACACTCCGTGAGTATATTATCATGATGGTTGATAGTATTACTCAAGTAGATAATGCTATCCAGAGTACAGCAAGATCCTAAGAAAGAAAAATGTTCACTGAGCTCATGACTAAGCTTTCAAGTATACCTAGCTTTTTGGAGGAGGAGATTAATACGATATATGACAACTTATCGAAGAATCCTACAATGATACAATCATTCTTCTCAAAACCTATGAAATCGAAGGCTAGATGGATGTGTAAAGAGATATGAAAATGATTTATGTTGTGGAAAATGTTAGACTTTTGAATTGTAATGGCTAAATATTTTTGGAGTTATTTTGTAGTACATTTGTACATATATAAACATTTACAGTTGCAGTGTCTTCAAATGTATTTTAGATTTATGAAATATTAATGATAATGTTGAGTATGTTCATAACAATATTAAATTTACTCTAAATATGATTGCTCATTTTCAAGTGCCTGACTTCTATTTTTAAATACTCCAATATATGAAAATTTCATATTGTTCAAATAATAAATATATTATATTAAAACATTGAATAGGATTATTGTTATTCCATTTCAATAGAAAACTGCACTTGATATTGCACATCATATCAAATAGCACAAAAGTATTTAGATACTCTGCTTTTACTTTACACTGCACATGTCTCACAAAAAAATCTCCTACATTACTTTACAGAGAACCAAACAACTCCAAAGCATGTTAAATACATTATATTTACTTTTCACAGCATTCCTTTTTCAGGCAACCGCCCCTTAGTTAACGATTAACAACTCTTCGCTATATGCTTGGTGACTTTACAATTGTGCATCTAATAATGCATCTCCTATTCCTCTCATTATGATTATACAGATGCAAGGAATCTGGTCTGTGTTTCTTACGATAGCTTTTAGCATGATTCTGTTACGGATTACCTTGTAATACTTCCATGACATGAATTCATCTTAGAAACACATGATTTAGGTTTCGTTTGAGACGGCTTTCTTATAGCTTCTTAAAGCAGGTTTTAGTACAAAAATTTTAATTTTTTTACAAGAAAACTTCTTTAAGAAGCAATAAAAAAGCCGTCCCAAACGAAGCCTCAGCAGATAGTTCTAAATTTTCAATTATTTTCCTTCCCTCAAGATACTTCTATGGCATTGCTAAATCATAAGCTACAACAAAGTGAACTCTGACTTCCCCCTTCGGTTTCCATTATACAACATTCAGATAAAACAACCAAAAAAAATCAATCTTCTCCTAATTTCCGTTCTTCATTTTTCAGAAATAAATTTTAGAAAGCTTGCAAGTTTAATTAATTCAAGAAAGGGGAAATATATTCTCACCTTGTTCAAAGGGACAACCGGCAGGATCTTCACCAAAATAAAGGGCAAGACCATCTGCATTGTTTTCCTGCCAGAAATAGAAGGGGGTGAGAAAGGCGTTATTTTCGATCTAATATTAGAGACTACTCAAAACATAACATTTCAAATATTATAGAAGTCAGCACCGTACCACAGCAGTATAAAGTGCTGTTAGTGATCGTACTTCAGCACCAGCAGCCACAGTAAAGTCCTTCAACCTCTGAAGGAGTATGAGTCATTGTCAACAAAAAGATACGAAAGACCATAAGCAAGAATTTTTTAAAGCCAAATGTACTAATGCATGATTGTGGGAATCATCGTAACTGTTAAGCTGTAAGGGATGAAATCATGAAACACTTATACATACAGCTGATCTCCCTCTCTCTCTCTCTCTCTCTCTCTCTCTAATCCAGGTAGCACAAATCCCAAACAAGCCTCCCCTCATGCTGAAAATACTTATACATATATTTATAATTACATAACATAAACAATATATAGGTAAAAGTCTCAAATTACTTTGAAAGTTGACACAATGTCAGTAACTTTCAACTCGACTCGGACATGCTCGAAGCGAAATTGAATTCATTAATTTTGAGTTTAAGTCGATTTGTTTAACTTCACTTGATACCACTCCAACTTATAAAATATTTTTTGTGAACAATACAATTTGTAAATAAAGGCATAGTTGGATAGCTCATGATTTTTACACTCATGAGATTTTTATGAGAGGTTTTGAGAATAATAAATATAAAAACAAAACCAAAATAGAAATTTATAGTACATATGATACTTGTTCTTGGATGCAATCATAATATCATTGAGCAAGTTTCATGGTTTGTGTTATGTTTTATGTTAGTTTTTCTTTAGTTATCTTCAAATTACATTTTGGACTAGTTCGCAATTTCCTTAGCAATTTTAGGGTAGTTTGCCATTTTGAATAAGACTTATTATTGTAAATATTTTCTAGTCTATATACTACACATTAAAGGACTGAGAAGTGAAAATAAAAAAAAAATAGATGGGCAATGAGTACTCTATTTTGAAATGTTGACCTCTAGAACTTATTGGGATCTGAAAAAAAATTATAAAGAAAGGGAAAATACCTCAAATTTTCAAAAAGGCCCCACATAGTAGTTTTCACTCAATGTGTGGTGAAATTAATATTCTTTTCAAACCATTTTAAAGAGTGCAATCGACTTTGAAGAGATCATTTAACAGTTTTTATAAATTATTTTTTCACATTGTTGACTTATTTGATTTTTGATACTAAAAGCATAGTTCAAACTTTTTATTTCTTTCATTTAAGATTTAAATTTTAAAATTTTCAAAAACAAACTATTTAATAAATAAAAAATTTATTTTATATCAATTTATAAAGCTATTTATTTCATAATTTAGAATGATGAAAAAGCAATACAAATAGATGGATAAAATCACCAAAAAATGAAATATAATTGTTTATTGACCTCTAAATAACTATATACCTGTATATTATAAAGGAATGCGGCGGAGATAGAAAATGAACAAATGGACACGTTAAACTCGTTAAAAAACAGAGTCTAAATTGGTTGAATGCTGGCTATACTGACTTACTACATCAAAGTTAAAGTAAAGGCTGTAAAGATATTTAGAGGGTTTAAGAATATACATTAGAGAAAAGGATGCACCAACGAGGTAGAATATGGATGTCACATGAAAGCAAGAGGAAGAAAATGGGAACAAAGGGTGACAAAGCTAGTTGTGCAAAGTGGCATAAGAAAACTAGAATTAATGCCACATATAAGAGTCAACAAGAATGAACTGTGGAGGACCACAAGGAAACCCACCAATAATAGCTGGTATCACGCTAATGATTATGCTGATGATGTTGATGATGATGATGATGATGATGATGATGAAATAAGCATGAACTAACTTGACTTTGTGTTCGATGGCTGCATCACAAAGGAATCAATCGCATTCTATGATGCACTGACATGAACACGGCAACACGGACACGCACGACACGACAATGACACGAGACATGTCAATTATTAAAAATATAGGACACCGACACAGGTTGGACACAATATTATACAAGAACAACATCAAGCCTTTGTCCCACTACGTGGGGTCGGCTACATGAATCCTTTTTTGCCATTGTGTCTGGTTAAAAGTCAAATTCTCATTTAAATCTAATAAAGAAAGATCATTTCTAATATTTTCTAACAAAGTCTTTTTAGGTCTACCTCTACCTTTCTTAACATAAGTCAAATCTAATATCTCAACTTTCCTAACCGAATCATCGAAAGGCCTCCGTTTAATGTGACCAAACCATCTAAGGCGAGTCTCTCTAATCTTCTCTTCAAATGGAGCTACTCTAACCTTTTCATGTATATGCTCATTTCGTATCCTATCTCTAAGGGTCAAGCCACTCATCCACCTAAACATCCTCATCTCTGCAACACTTAACTTAGTATGATGCTTCTCTTTTAATGGCCAACATTCGGCACCATAAATCATTGCAGGTCTCACCACCATATTATAGAATTTTCCCTTAAGTTTGAGGGGGACTTTTCTATCGCACAATAAGCCCGATGCATTCCTCCACTTCAACCATCCAACTTGAATTCTGCTGATAATATCTCCATCAATTTCACAATCACTCTGAATATTTTTTATATTTTAAAAATAGTGTATAAAATAATTGAATAAGTATAATTTTAAAAATAATTTAGAAATAATAATTCATTTAACTAGAATTTGTGCTTAAAATGATTAATACTAGGATGACAAAAGTCGGGCATCAATGTCGTTTATCATTCATCGAGAGATGGATGACAATGCTGTCGAGAGTCGGGCATTGAGGTTATGTAGTAAATATTGGATGTCAATGTTAAGAGGGCGTTTATCATCGATGTTTAGAGGGAGTTGGTCGTTGATGTTGAGAATGCGTTGGACAAATATGATATGTCAAGTTGTGGGTGTTGAGCATCAATATAAAGACAACGTCAGACTTTGATATGGGGATCATTTTGAAATGTTGATGTTGTAACGACGTCAGACGTCGATGTTGAGATGACATTAGGTCTTATTATGAAATCAAAATTGTAACCTACCAAAGTGAAATGAAAATGAGAATATTCGATGAATGGGATATTAAGTGCAGGTGATTGATTTGGTATTGTGGGTAGGAAAGAAGAAATTCAGTTTTTATATTTTAAATAAGTAAAAGTTTTAAATCAAAGAGATTATATTTTAAAAAAATTATGAAATATTTAAGATACGTGTATCCAATTTGTATTTAATATTGTTTTAATCGGACATATTTTCGACGTGTCTAACACATGTCGGAGGAGTGTCGGACTGGTGTCGTGTCGGATACGTATCAGACACTGCACGTCTCTTTGAGGAGAAGTATCGGTGCATCATAGATAGCATTTGAAGAAAAAGTACTACTGATTATGATCAATATGCAGTGTATGTGAGGGTGTAAGTGCTTACTTGTGAGTGCAGTGAGCATGCAAGCCTGTGACTGATACAAATTTAAAAGAAGAACTAATTAATACTAGCATGAAATAGAAATTCAGGATGTAACAAGTAACAACTGCTAGGTAACTTTTATATCAAATAAATGATCTACCTTGCAAAAAACCTCTGATACTATCCCATCATTTTCTGAAGCAATCAGCTCCGTCTCAAGCTTCTCTAGTCCTTTGACAACACCTTGCTGCTCATCAGCTAAAGCTTTTAGTTGTATCTGCGAGAGCAATAAATCAGACAAGATCACAATCATGGAAATTAATGATAAAGGGCACCGAAGGACAAAAAATAAAAGAACCTTCGATGCTGCTTCCAGGCTGATAAAATCTTTATGAAAATCCATTAGATGCGATGACCTTGAATCAAGGACCTGATGCACGTGGTAACATAGATTAGGTGACAAAAACTAATGGTACGTGATCATAAAGGTGTAGAAAAGCTAAATATCACAAAATCCTCAAAATATAATAAATGCTTTTACATTCTTCAAAACCACCTTTGTAATTTACTTATAAAATATATATATATATATATATATATATATATATATATAAAGAAAAAACTAGAAGATTGTGATGTAGAACCAAAAGCAAACCATGATTAAAAATTAGAAATTAGAAATTAATTCCAGCAAATAGAAGATCTTAAATTAATTTGGGAGATTGATTGGGGGGAGAATTAATTGAAGGGAGCAAAAAGGAAAAGAGGGAGAGAGAGAGAGGGCCAGCGGTTATGGGAGTGGGGAGGGGATGTGGGAGGGAATTAAGAGATTGAGATAGATTGCCAATCAAAGCCAATCTAAATGGAGAAAGAGGCTTTAATGCAATTGACTCTCTAAATTAAATTAGAATTTAATTGGCCTTGATTTGAGGGACTTCTCTAATATTACTTTTTCTTATTTTAGGAAAGAATTTCAAATTCGAAATGAGTTATAATTTAAGATGCATCATATATGGAAAGTAATCAATTAGGGATTTGAAATTCTTTAATGGACATTGATTGGAAATGTACTTAAGAGCCTTAATGGAAATAGAATTTAGAGAGGAGAGAGATAGGGCCGGCGGCTAAAGCAGGGAGGGAGGAGTTAGGAAGGATTTCAAATAGTTTCCAAACAAAACCAATTTAATTAAAAGAGATTTAATGTCCATATCTCTTTTAATTTGAATTCAATTTAAATTCATTTGATTGAGAAACTTTCCAAATATAACTCATGTTAAATTAGGAAAGAATTCCAATTTGAAATTGATTCAAGATTGAATTAATATCCTTCCAAATTCGTCATGATCTATTTTAGGAAAGTAGTAAGACTGGAAAATTTGGAGGTAAAGGATGGGAGATGTGGCTGGCGGCTAGGAGAGGATTAGGATTAGGGCCGGCGGCTAGGAAGGAGGAGAGGTGGAGGCTGGAGATTAAGAGGAAGGAGAAGGCTTTGGGCCGACGGCTAGGAGGAGGGGAGGTGGATGTTGGGCCGGCAATTAGGAGGAAGAGAGAGGGTGGCTGGCGACTAGGAGAGAGGAGGGACGATGGTGGAGATGGGGGCCGATGACTTGAAGAAAGCAAGGGAGACGGTGGAGAAGATAAACCACGAGCCCGAACGCCTCCTGCGGCTGATGGGTAATACTTTGTCCTCACCTAGGGACTTCAAATCATGAGCCTGAATGCTTCCTGCAGCTATGGGTAATACATAGCCCTCACCTAGGGACTTCACCTCTCATAAGAACTCTGAAAGCTCTAAAGAACAAAGTGTTATTTTTTTTTAATAATAATACATCCTCTCAAAAGAAGAGGAGGGAGTTATAAATAGCCAAAATACAATAATAAGACAAATGACAAAAATGTCCCCTGGGGTCACATGGGCCTACTCCCTCAAGTAAGGGTAAAAATGAAAAAAAATATATATATATATATATATAAATAAATTAAAATACAAATAATAACTCAAAATAAAGTGGTACAATCATGGCCATAGATCTTTGGCTCCTCCATTGATAAGCTTTAAGCTTTCACGGCCGGATGTCCTCATCAGATTGCCAATTCAGTTGATATATATAAGATGAGCTTTTCTCCTCCTAAAAGGAAATTCACACAAGTAAAGTGAGCCGAGCACACAAATCTCGCCTAGGTCACCTCTGCCTCACTTGCCACACCCGCACACCACTATTGGCAGCTCGCCACTGCCAGCTACAATTTGTACCTCACCTTTCATCCCACATGTCATGACTGCGAATTATTGCCCTCAACTCATCATGACCTCACAACACTGTCAATGGCTTCTTCCCCAATGCAACAAAGCAGCATCATTTACTCATACAAGCTCTCATCGATCCTTCTCATTATTATTCGCATCAGTGGTGCCCTTGCCTTGCCCTTTTCCATACACACGGATCCCCGCATTACTTGCCTCTGGGTCAATGCCTCATGATGTCGGCATCTCATTCTCCGTGAGCGCATTTGAACCTCTCAGCCTCAAGCCTCAATCCCATGCATTGAGGGCAATGCCCTGGCTTCTTTAGGCAGCTTTTTATTCTTCTTTTCCCTACTGCTTATGACTGTTTGAGCTTCCTCCCATGTTCATCATCGTGCAATCTCGCTTCCTACAGTTTAGAATCTCTCCACAACAATCATTCCTACTTCGTATCTTGATTTAGAGCTGCTACCTTGTCTTGTGTTCTCAACTTCCCCCATAGCCGCTTCAGCATCTAAGATTTCTATATCATGCAATCTTGTCCCGCATGTGCTTCTTGTTCTTTCATTAATGCTGGTTGGGGGAAACATGGACCTGCTTTCGTATTTTCAAGTTACCTAGAAGGCTGGGACTTGCAACCTAAGCTTTTAGCGTGCCTCATGGAACTTAAAACTCGGATATTAGGTAGATCCAATAATAAGTCTTATGACCTTGTCCTATAGGCAAGGCCCTCCAAAGCTTTAATTTTGTTAATATAAAATATAGTGTAAGATTAACTAGGCTTTGAATTTTTAATTGTACTGTCAAGGTTGAAAATGTATTTTTGTGCATCATTTCATAATAGAATCTGGATATACCCCTAGTTATTCAGCTGTCAAAGTTGGCTACGGCCTTCTTGTGATTCAAAAGGAATTAACAAATAGTTAACAATCATAAGTAAATTTTTTCACCGCCAGACAGGACCAGAGACCCAACTATTGATTGAAATTATCTACAAGATGACTAAATTAGGAAAAGTGCAGCCATTTCAAACATATACCAAAGAGAAGATAAGTATAGTGGAAGAAAGGTGCAGTCATACCTTACACAGATAATGCATAAGAGTTGTTTTGTTGTTAGTGGCACGGGTATCTGTTAGTTTGAGAAGACTATCTAATCGGAAACCAACAGCAGCGCCTATAAATATTCAGATACCATTAATACTTATTTTGAGGATATAGCATGATGTTAGCCATGAGGGCAGAATAGCATCATAAAAAAAAATATATATTACACAGAACTAAAGACAAAATAGCTTTAAAGATATCAAGAAATGCTCAATAGGATAATTTGAATGTTCAATTAATAATTTTCTAGAGCAACACTCACAAAAAAAAAAAAAAAAAAACCCTTTAATTTTTATAAGAAATAAATAAACATAATATTATGAGATGAATAACCGAGCTTTGGCAAATGGTTAAAAGTTGCTCATGTTAAAGATATACCAGGGAGCATTGCATTGTAAACACTCATGATATGTAAAGTTAGTTTAAGTAACTATATATGGAATGTGCTTGCCACTTTGCATTTTTGCTTGAGGTTAGAAGCAATCAAGAAAATCATTGAAATTACTCAAATTAGCTTTGAAAACACTAAAAAAATACGATTTTATAGAAAAAAAATCAAAATAGAGAATAAACACTTATAAATTAGAAATTATGAGAGCTCTAGCATTACTCCAATCTTCAATTACATTGATTTGATTTTATTTCCTGAAAATATAACCAGGGCCTTCAATTCTTCTCTCTCTTTTCATCTTCTCATTATGAACTCACATCTAACAGTCAATTAGAGAGTCCTACATATTCTATTCCTGAAACTATCCTATTTGATGAAATTGTATCCTCAATTGAAGGTGTTTTCCAAAATATCACATGCGCTATCATAATAAGCCTTCTTTTGATGTTCATGGATTTTTCGCAAGCACAACAATTATGCATAGTATAGTTATGAATATATAAAAAGTTTATGCTCGCCAAAAGCGCAAGATATGTGCATTGATATTTGCACTTTGAATTTCTAAGTTTAGGTAATTTTCATTATTAATACTTTAGCAATTGCTTTTCCGTTTAAAACTATCAAATTTAGTTTAGTACTTTAAATCATATTTATATTGATGCCTATGAGAACATGATATGTTCTTTTATGTTCTGACTCTCAGTGTCCAATTCAGTTAATTTGGGTTGGTTCAAGTCACTATTGTTAGGTTCTATTAAGCTATTAGTTTGGGTTCTGTTCCTTTAAAATTGCAATTTATTGAAGTTCAAACTTATCATATTTGTTGATGAGGGATTTGCATGATTAAGTTACTCTGCTTTACCAACTCTGAATATGTACACTTCTATTATTTAACTGAAATTCTCCACATAAAGTTCCAAACACATTATTCACAACTTTGCAATATTCGAGAATTAGGGTATCACAAACGGTCTGCTATGGGAAGCCGACTTCCTTTTGTGATTATTTTATTTTCCTATTTTTTTTCAATTTTTAATCCGATGGAGCTAATCTTTTTGTCACGTCCATCTCTGCCCATCATGCTTATCTTATTTTTCAAGGCCATGTTGCCATAAAGGTGTGAGCTTCAAAAATTCACGCCTCAGTCTTTCCACATCTTTTTTGTCGACGAGAAGAGTTTTAACAAAATTAAATTCCAGAGTAAATTTTCATAAAGATATTAAATTTTTAAATAAGACACAACTCAGATATTTAGCCCTCATTTTTTTCCAAAAAAACTGGCGCACGCCTTTATGATTAATTACCCCCTCTTGATAATGAGAGAGCACTTTCAATTATGGCTAGTCGTTTAACATATACTTAGTATCCAATGTATAATAGTAGCATATTTAGAATTTTATGATTAGAAATTTATCACCATTTAGTTGAAGCGAGTGGTGATAGTAATGATGATGAATCCAATCAATATCATATGGTTCTATTGTCCCGGATCATCATAATCTCTAATCTATAAATTATAAATATTTGTCTAAGAGAATAGATTTGAGTTGACCTTAGATGACAGCGAATTTTATGACCTATCGATTATATCCTTTAATTCATTACTCAAAGGAATTAACCATTGAAAAACATTTGAGCTTTTAGCCATGATCATAATATAATGGAGTTGTTGGGTCAAACCATTGAGTTAGAAGGCCTCGATCATAATCATTCACCACGTAAAGCCATTAGGCCAAACCACTTGTTTTGTGGAATCGTTGGATTACACCACTGATTAGAGTGCCACGTCATAAACATTATTACATGGAGCCATTAGACCAACCCACGGGTCTTGTGGAGCCTTTGGGTCAAATCACTAGTTAGAGGACATCTTGTCATGTCCTTACTGCAAGAGTTTATTTGAGAATGAATCTTAACAATATTATCGACTAGACATTCACTCTTTATGAACTGAAGTTACTCTCAAATTTATCCTCCCCAACAAATTATTATGGAGGGTGGATAAATTTTTATTTTAAGTGTTATGCGGTTAATTTTATATTTAAATATTCAAACTTTATTACTATCGAACTACATAATTTTATTAAAATTTGAGCCCCGAAATGATTAATTTTATGATTTGGAGGATATTTACAAGATATGTCTCCTTGCGATTGAGATTGGCTTTTAACACGATCATAATCGAGGAAACATTGTAGTCATTTTAAATATACTTGCATTTTATGAGAGTTGTAAGGCATTTACAAGATAAAATCCTCTTTAACTGATATTTCTATTCAACTTGCTATCATGGGGGTTTCACACTATCAACTCTATTTGTTTAAAAAAAATTTGGAAAAAAAAGAATTTGAAATTTTAAAAATTGAATGTGCCATTGCATTGTGTTTACGTGCTTCTTATTATGTATGATGACATATTTGCATGTGCACCAGTTCATTTGCATATTTGTATGATGCTCTTGCTCGGTACACCCGCATAGATGGGTGCTAAAATAGGTCAACGGGTCGAGTTCGGGTCCAACCCGGGTCCAAACAGGTCAACTCAAGCCCGACCCTATTTTACAAACAAGTTAGGTTTCCCAACCTGGACCCGACCCGCATGGGTTGTCAGGTTGACCCGACCCGACCCGCGAATGACGAACCCAAACTCGTTGTGCAAGTAGGGGCGAGCAAGCGAACTGCGGTGCGGGACATGCGATTGTGTCGACAGGGTCAAGACTATGGGCAGGCGAATCAAATCACCGATTATAGTCTACAGCGGTGACCGGAGTCCAATCCAGATAGACTGGAAGAGACAAAAGCGGGTTGGATGTGAGGCGTTGGCTGATCACAGAGTTGGAAGTCCGAATAGACCGAGCGGCAAACTTGAGCTGAGAGGCACTGAGGCAAACGCGGGGGCTGTGGAGTCTAGTTCAGACGTGAGGTGACTGTGGATGTGAGTCACGTGAGGCAGACTCGATCCCGGACAAATGCGAGGACAGCGAGGTGAGTGAGCACAGTCCATGATGCGAGTTTCTAGGTCAACCCAGGTTGAGTTCAGGTTTTCAGGTCAACCTGAACCCGACTCGATTTTATGTATAAGTTGGGAAACAGAACCCGAAACCGACCCATATGGTAAACAGGTTGAGCTGAACCCAAAATTTTTCGGGTCGGATCAATTTTTGACACCCCTAATGCACCCACACAATGCATTTGCATGATGCTAGATATACACACGTTTGCATGTTGAATCTGTGCAATGCATTTGTATGATAGCCTACATTTATATAATTGGCATGATGCATTCACATGATTATCCTAATCCATTCGCGTAACCAGCTTAATGCATTTGCATGATTAGTATAATGTATTTGGATGTTGCATATACGTTTGCATAATACAGTTATATGTTGTATGACGTACATATGTATGTTTATGCATGTTGGATAGTATATGTTCATGTTGCATCAGCATATTACAAAGTATACACACAGTATATTTGTATGTGACGCGGTGGATGTGCAGGACATATCTATATGTTCACATACACATTCGCGTGTTTGTTTGCATGGTTACATGCTTGCATAGGCATTTGCATGTTTGTATATGTACTTGTATGCGTTTGCACATTACTTAACGTACTTGCATGATATTTTTGTATGCTACGTGGTGTATACATGATATATTTTTATGTTGTATTTGATATGGCACGATACATTTACATGTTATTCAGTGTATGCATGATACATCTACATATTGTTAATATGCATGCATGAGTCATTTGCATATTGCAAAGTATATATGTGTAATGCATATACATGCATGGTACACTTGCATGAAATACTTGCACGAATCTCAATGTACTTGCTAATTTATATGATTGTTGATGCATTCACAAGGTGCATCCATATGGTCGATGATATACATACACGCTATTTAGTGCGCTTATATAGTGCACTTGTATGCCATTGGTAAACTTGCACTATATAATCAGGAGATGTGCATGCCACATTTTACTTTAATAATTTGATATATCTCACACACTTTAATGAAAAAAGTTCTACAATCTATGATGAGCAGCTGTGCATTATTTTAATTTCTTCTAGGAGCAAACATTCACGTGATGGACAACACACCCATGTGATGTAGAAATTCACTTACCTTTAATAGATGCACGTTGCCTAAAGTACTTGTGCACTCCTGACCCATGACTTGCAACAGGTCATTTCATTTCATTGGGGAGTATTTGCTTAAGATAATTATTAGGGATGTCTTTGGGTCCTACATAATAATCATTAACATGAATGTGTTGTCCTAAGAGCGTACCCGTAATTTTACATTTTAATTTCAATTTTATAAATTAGGATTTCATTTATTGTTGACTTGATAGTTAAGTTAGATTTCATTTGAGTTTTATGTTGGTTGAAATTTTGACAACACTCCATCGTCATCTCCATATAGGAGGCTGCATCAGAATGTGACTGACCTGCCCACCATGCCAAGAAAGACGTGCATGAATTATGTTATGTGACACTACTATCCTAATCTTCAATAATATCAACCAAAAAAGGCAATGCATAAATCTTTAGGACACATTTTCAAAGCACTATATTTCTCCACCCATAAAAAAAAGTCATCGATACTTAGAGTTTCACGCCGTCGTGCTAAGAAAAGTGTGCACAAGGGTTACCCAGAGATTCTTTAGCGTCGCCTACAAGTTTTGGTTGTTGACTAAGAAAAGCCCGCATGAGTTCTACTCGACTTGCCAAATGCATTGCAGCCAAAAATTTTGGAGTTTTAAGGGTTATACCTTCGATATGCAGCGAAGAGGACGACGAGGACAACAAGGTAAGGCGTCGCATGAGTTTCCACTCTTCTTTTTTTTAAGAGAGAGTGGAGGAAGATAGAGAAAGTTCTTTTTGTACCACAAAAGTTTTATCTATTCTTAGAGAGGGAAATATAATTTTGTGGAGAGAATGATGGAGGGGTTATAGGGAAATAGAAGGGTTGAGATGGAGAGAGGCGAAGAGGCACTCTCTTTTCAGAAATGTATTTTAAGGAAAAAGTGAGAGAAGAGTTGGAGATGTGAAGATGGTGTGTAGGGAGAGAGGATGATGGAAAAATGAGTTCCTCTCTCTCAATTTAGAGAGAAAAACGACTTTCTCTCTCTAAGTGAGAGGGGGTAGGTTTTGGTGAAGGAAGATCTGGGGAGTTGTAGGAAGGGGTTATTGACAGAAAAAAAAAACTTTCTCTCTCTGATTTAGAAAGAGAAAATGGGAGAGAGTGAGATCTAGGGTTTGCAGAAGGTGGGAGTTATAGTTTAGGGTGGAGAAGATGAGAGAAAGAAGTGAGGTTGACGGAGAAGTGAGGAGAAAGGCGAAGTAGAGGGAGAAAGGAGGAGTAGAAGAAAAGAAGGAAGAGGAGGATAAATGGTGGCTGGCGGCGGCTAGGCAGCCGCCGACTGGAGGTGCCGGTGGCAAGGTCAGCCGGTAGGGAAGCTGATGACAGCAGCTAGAGGTCGCGACGGGTGTCTAGCTGGGGTCAGATTGCACGAACAGGGAGAGGGGACTTCGGGGCCTAGGACTCGCGTGCGAGCTGAGAGGACTAGGGAGGGGGGCACACGTGAGTGTGAGGGCTAGCGTCGTCTGGGTTTTTTAGCGGGAGTGGAATCTGAGGTATTTATGTGAGTGGGTTTAAGGGTTAGGTTATTTTTTTGTTTGGGGGTATTTATGTGAAAGGAGCACATAAAGTGTTTTAATTTCAAATATAAAGTTGATAAAATATTTTTGATAAATATTATTTGAACTAATCATGTCCGCCGTTTGCACCCACCAACTTAGTCTTGGTCTTTGCACTCAAAAATTTAATTGTTGTGGACTAATGACCTCGATAAATACGAATGTCAATCGTAATTGTTTTAATTGTCATCAACATTTTGGCATTGTTTGTTTCACGAATAGACATCATTTCACTTATTTTAGCTTTTGGTTGATGCACTTTGAGTGGCATTTATGTGATATCACGTCCCCCCTTTGCTTGTATTTTCATCATGCATAGTGAACTTGAAAATTATAGCAATTTTGAGGGTTCTGAAACCACATATCTTATGGAATTCGAAAATTATAAATATGGAAAGATAAGAGGCATATGATAGGATTGAAGTAGATTCTTCTTCTATGAGTCAAAATCCTATACCAATAAATTTGCTTAATAAAAATTTCAGTTCCTCTAAAACTTGAGTGCTTGTTGAACTCTTCAAGTGTCATGTAAGTGCTCGCTGTCAATTTCCAAGGGAGGTCATTCACTGTACTAATTGAGACCTAGGCCTTTATTTTGTGACTTATTTCCTTGTTGTTTTTTCTTATACATTGTGATTGATTTTGCGAGCAAGGTATAAACTGGATCCTGGATGGAGGTGTCAATCTTGATCGTCGTGTAGCTTTCATTGATTCTAATTTTTTCAGCAAAATGTCTATTTGGGCTATCATTAAATTATTGATTGCGTGAATTGTATGTACTTTTTATTTTCATACAGAAAGACAAATTTAGTCTAAATTAAAAGCTAGTGAACTATGAATCTAGCTTTCATGTGAGTGATTTTGTTAAACTAATCCTGGATTTATATCAGAAAATCCTAAAATGTAAGTCATCTTGCATCATTAACTCAATGCAATTTCAATTTGATGGTGATTTGATGATGATACCAACCTCAATGAGACAGATGATAGCTTCTAACATTGCGATAGAATATGGTTTGAGTATCCATATGCAGCAGTCACTAAACAACTGAAACACTATAACAAAGTTATACAGGGATTTGACTATATCCACTAAACTTATATTTATTAGGGTTGTCAATATTTGACATGACCCGAAAATTCGACCTGAATCCGACATGAAAATTTCTGGTTCAGGTTAACCTGAACCTGAACTGGGTAGGATTCGGGTTAGGTTTTTCGACAAATTTCAAAAACCGGTTCGGATTTGGGTTGACCTGGAAACCCGAGAATAACCCGGATTGACTCACTAACCACTGCCCGCATGACTGTAGCTGACCGTGTGATCGAGCTGCCTGCAACGCCGCATGACCGAGCTGTTGCCATGACCGTCGTTAACCGACTGTTGCCCGAGGCCAATCACGTGTCATGAGATTCGGAACTCGCACGTCGCATCCGCTTCTGCATCGGTCTGCCCGCCGCACTGTGGCACTGACCCGCCTGCCCGGCTGCCCCTTGCGTCGCGTCACCGTTGTCGGCCTGCCATTGCTGCCGACGTTGCCGTCTCTGCGGGTCAGGTCGGGTTCAGGTTGACCTGAATAGTGTCAGATTAATTTCGGGTTCAACCCTAACCTGATTCTTGATCCGAAATTGACACCCTTCTTTTTAAATAAAAATCCATTAGATAAAAGAGGCATTACAACACAAGCCCAAAAAAGATGCCACATATAAAGACAAATACAGTGAGAGGACAGAACAATTAGTGGCCGACCAAAAAACTGAACAAGACAATGAAAAGGAAAATTCTCATAGCAACTGGACTTAGACCGCCACCTGGTTGTCAGGCTTGGGCCATCCAAGGAGGAAATAGAGGCAAACACATAGATTCCAAACACATCAGGTTCACCAAAGTAAAAGACTAAAAATTCTAATAAAGAAAAGGACCACCAAGGTTGCAAACCAAGTCATGGTCATCTGGGGCATGTAGGGATACTGCCTCATCATAATGCAAAGCCAAATCCAAAACCATAATAGAGCAGGTAAATAACCCAAGCAGCCAACCCATATCTCACCAAAACCAAGCCAAAACGATTCGCACTAGAACATCCCGACCAAAAAAAAAAACGAGAGCATCACAAGAGAAACAAAATATAGTCAGCCCTGCAAATGAAAACAAAGGAAGAAAGAAAAATCTTATCTCCTAAATTTGCATCGACACCGTTTGCCACCATGAGAGAAAGGGGGTTCCAAAGCAAGAGAAACATCCAAATTATACAAATCTTGTGTGGCCCCAACGTCATCCCCAAAGTCATCCTCTAGATCACACTAAGAGTACTGAGAATCATCCAACCAATCAATTTGCCTCAAATAGGACTCCACCGATCTCAACAAAATTTGCGACTTAAGAACATCAGGCGAAATTTGCTCGACAGGAACATCAACCAAAGAAGCACAAACAACACTACCCCCAACAGAGGGATGTCTGACCAGAGCACCATGATCCAAAGGACTGACATCATCAACCTCCTCCACTCCAGGAGCCAAAGCAACACAACAATCCTCAACCACACTATCTTTAATCAAATTAACATCCGCCGACTCAAGAAAAGCTACATTAGAAGAAACCAAATTATCAGAATTAAGGCAATCAACATCACCCTAAACCAATGTAGCCATATTTTCTTGCTCCCCGGCATTAATTATAGAAGGATCACCCCCATTAGCACCACTGTTATCTAAAGGGATACCACCAACACAATTATCCACCCCAACGAAAGGCGGAATATCACCAGCATTTTGTGAAGTATGAGCAACTACCGAAGGTCCCTCCACCACAGGAGGGCAAACATCTCTCACATGACCCAAATAAGGAAACATAATCGGGCAAACATCTCTCATATGACCCAAAGATTTACAATGGGAGCAATACGGGGAAAATTCTTCCATCTCCACGGATTGAATGTACCCCACAGAATCAGAGCCAAGCCACACTTGATTAGGATAGCATTTAGTAATATCTAACTCAACAAGTATACGAGCTACCGAAGGTCTAGTGCCGCTAATAGTAGCATTATTAGTACGCAAGGCTCTACCAAATAAAGACCCTAACCCATACAAAATGCGAGGAGAAAAGAGATGCAGGCGGAGGTAGGGAAACGACATTCAAATGGGGGAGATTCAACTTTCACATCAAAGTGAGGAGACCACTTAAAAAGCTTCATATAACAGTTGTTGACAAAATAGCAACGGTGGGAGAACACCGATAGTAATCCAAATCATTTCTCAGTTTAATCAAACTATTCTTAGGGTTCAACAAAGTAACAAAAAAATCACCAATCAATTTCAGATCCAGAAAAAAAATTATGAATGGTATCGAGCGGGGGACGACGAGTAGGGAACTTCCCAACTAAAGCAAACTAAAATGGAGCAACAAGAGAACTCATTTCATCTTCTGAAATCAACAAAGCTGGCAAACCATGGTGAGAAGAAGGTTTGAGAGGAGGAAACGTCGGAGAAGCCGACTCACTAGACAAAATCTCACGAAAAGACCGTGATTTGTGTTTTACATCAAAAAAACCGGGGTCACTCAAGCGATGAGCAGCCATGCCGGTTTTTAGGAAGAGAAATGAGAGAAAAAAAAAGGATAAGGAACAAGAGGCGAGGTTACCTGACCGAAGGAGCCGCAAGCGAAAACCCTAGACATCGCAGAAAATCTGATAGAAAATGAGAACATAGTCCATTAGAGTTTCGTAGCTCGAGAGGCGGGGAAACGACGGTGACGACGAAATAGGATAAAAGGTATCAATTTCTTATATATATCCCAACTAGGTCCCCCACATTTCATCCAAAAATCAAGTCAGTATAGACAATATCTACCAATTCTACCAACAATTTGCTCCATGTGATATTTGAGATAAAATGCCTTTTTAATTCCTACTCCATACGATTCGTATATCAAAAATAGAAGTACACATAAATGGTTGATCGAATGAAATAATTAAGCAAGCGCACATTTTCAGAACATGTAAACTTTACATCTTAACTAAGAAAAATGTAGGAGGAACAGTGTTTCTTAACTACTGAACCCAAACTTGGAGTCGAATTTCTCAACTTTTGCATCATGCTGATCTCACGAAAAAAACACAATTTTCAGTAAAATCGCTGACTACGTAAACCCAATTGGAGATGCCCAAATGAAAGCCCATAATTCGAACTCAGGTAGATATCAAAATACCAGCCATTGATGTTAAAAATGATGTACAAACTACATGAAAGTCAGACCTCTTGCAGTTCCTCGATTGAGAGTGTTCCCGAGAGAGAGAATTTTCTTCATTATTTCCTTTAGCTTGTTTGAGTTTCGAATCTGAAAGAAAATGTAGAAATTATTTGCACCATAATAAACGCAATGATGCAGATGTGTAAATACGTGCTAGTTAGTGTAGACCTCTTCACATGCAGAATCAACAGTGTATAAGCTCTTTCTAATATCTGCTGTCTGGGAAGAAAGGGGTAAAGACAAAAATATAAAGTTCATTGCAAAGATATTTTCAAGACATTATTGGAGAAAAAGAAAGAAATCGAGAATAAAAAAACCTGATTATTAAACTGAAGCTTAAAACAAAACACTTTTAACTTGGCCTCTACACGAGGAACCTTCATCAACTCCAGAAAGAACTGCATTGATAAAAGATATTTTTTGACATATCGTCAGAGAGGAAAGGTAGAAAACAGAAATTTTTATAAGCAAATACGAACTTTCACATAAACTTCATATCAAACCAAGAACATATAACTCGAGCTACAAATCCCCATAAATACACATACATGTTATGTGTGTATTTCTTCAATTGTATATTAATACATATATGAATAAAAGGATAAATTTCCAAGAACATGCAAATATACAAGAATGAAAGTCTTTCTTACAAATGAAGAAGACTGCATACAAATGAGAAGTTTTCTCCTCTGAAGATGAGAAAGACTTCCTCTCAAAACTTTTGCAAGCGTAAGACGCTAATATCACTAAAGTGCAGTATCAATACCATCCGCTCACTTCAACAAAATAATTGTAGAACGTACCTAAATCCTGACGTAGCCAAACTAGATTTAACCTCTGTCATAACAAATAATTTTTAGGATTTAGCTGTCTCAAGATTTACTAAATATAGATTTACAGGAATACAAAATCTTATTTGAGTTAAATCCTACTTATAGCCAAACAACCCATAATTCTATCTTTCTTCTCTTTCTCTCTTTAACACTCTCTTCTCTTTCCCTCACTTTTTCTCTATTAATCTCTCTCTCTCTCTCTCTCTCTCTCTCTCTCTCTCTCTCTCTCTCTCTCTCTCTCTCTCTCTCTCTCTTTTCTTCTCACTCCCCCTCTCTATTTAACTCTCATCAATTTCACTTTCTATCTCTACCTCTCATTGCCTCTTTATCTCTGTAGAAAGAATAAAAAATAGAAAAAAGGGCCAAAAAAGAAAAAAAGGAAAAAATCTAAAAGAAAAAAAGAAATAAAATTTAGTACATCCTTGTCGCCTCACTTTGTCATCATTATCTTCGACACCGCGACACTGGCAAAGATATAATTTCATAAACTCACAAAAATCTTCAAAATCCTGAATGTGACACATTCAGTGCAACAAGTGGTACTCATACTTGCTTTTCTTAACGTGCGGGAAAAATTCATAGGTGGCGTTTTGTAACACACCTAGTAAACCCATACGTGCTTTTTTTAGCATGGCAAAAAAAATTAAGTATAGAGACACGTCTTTCATGATGCATTAGGGAAAACATATTGAAATTGCTAACTTTGAAATTGCAAAAATGATGAAACGAGAATAAAGTTTTAAAAATGAGAACACATTGAACCTACATGAAATTTGCAATGAACTTGAAAAACTTGCCTACATGCAAGAAAGAATAAAAAAAATTTAAATGCAATCGATGAATTCAATTTGAGATGAAAATAAACTAAGGGGCTTTTTTATTTATAGCTCGAAATTGATTCCTTACAACATTTTAATGAAATCCTCTCAATTGGATCCACAATACATGCATAAGCAAACATAATGCAAGGAACAATGAACTTAAAATGCTAAGTCATGAGCATGCTTAGCATGCTCTAATAATAATATATTTGTGTGAATAGCTGCTATAACCCTTACACATCTCAAATAATTAAATTCACATGAATGACCTTCAAACAAATTGAAAAGACATAACCTATAACAAGTACCATGTATACTAGAGCGGAAAACTTTATCCTAAAGCTCTCAAATATGCCTTTATTGGATATTCCTCCACTAAGAAAGGGCATATGTATTATCATTCTTAAGAAAATCTCACCTTTAAGGAGAAGGAAAAATTTTCATTCAAACTCATCTTCAAAAATAAAACTCTCAACTAAAAAAATAAATTTGATGAAATATCTATCTTTTATCTTGACATTCTTACAACACAAACTCTAAGAAATAGAGATACTGTATCCCTTAAGTCCATACAAGAAGGAATGAGCTCAGCTAAAATCTCCAACAAGCTCAAGATTCTCAATCATTATCAGGTAACAATAATCAACTCATTACTACATATTCTCCTCTATATCCCACATCTCAAAACACATCTTTTAAAATTTTTCTCCTACTCATAAAACCTTCCTTGCAAATATCAGCTCTATTTCTATTACAATACCACAAACTTCAGTTGGGGCACTTAAAATAAGAATTGAAATAATGTCATGAAAATACTCTTGAATAAAAAACACATATAGGAGATCCATGAACAACTAAAGAAGAAAATGGTAGGATACAATCAAAATTTTTTTTTTTTTTTTGTAAAATACAAAGCAAATGGAAACCTGGAATGATATAAAACAAGATTGGTCGTCAAAGGATATAATCAATTCTATGGAATTGAGTACAAAGACATTTTTTTTTCATGTCACGAAAATAAATATAATATGCATATTAATTTTTCTGGCAAATAATCGTGGATAATTAATACAACAATACGATTTAAAGAATGCTTTCCTACACTGGGATATTGAAGAATGATAAGATCTTAATTCTCATCGTATATATTGACAATATAATTATCACACGTGATAACTATAAAGAAGAGACTAAGGAAAAAAAACTTGCTAAATAATTTGAAATTAAAGAGTTGGACAAACCAAAATACTTCTTGAAAATAGAAGTTGCTCAATCATAATAATAAATATTCGTCTAACAACAAAAATATATCATGTATCTAGTAAAATAAATAAATTTCACTGATCGTAAACCTTATAAAACTCCAACTAAATCAACTATAATCATGAATAATTAATACAACAATACGATTTAAAGAATGCTTTCCTACACTGGGATGTTGAAGAATGATAAGATTTGAATTCTCATCGTATATATTGACAATATAATTATCACACGTGATAGCTATAAAGAAGAGACTAAGGAAAAAAAACTTGCTAAAGAATTTGAAATTAAAGAGTTGGACAAACCAAAATACTTCTTGAAAATAGAAGTTGCTCAATCATAATAATAAATATTCGTCTAACAACAAAAACATATCATGGATCTAGTAAAATAAATAAATATCACTGATTGTAAACCTTATAAAACTCCAACTAAATCAACTATAAAATATAACGAGATGAAGAACTAAAAGAAGTAGACATTGTGATGTTGAAGAAGAGGTCTATATGGATCCACCAACTAGATTTAATATTTTCTTACAAACAATAAAATTTGCACATAAAAAAGTCTTTATATTGCCTTAACAATTTCTAAGAGCATAGCTTGGCATATTCACAAAATTCATAAATGAATTTGGATATTAAAAAAAGCCAAAAAGATCATATCCTCTTCAGAAAATACTCCACTAAGGATAAAATCTCAATTCTCATTGCATATGTTGACAATATAATTATCATAAGTGGTAACTATAGAGAGGCTTCTTAGGAAAAATCTTTGTTAACCACTACACAGAGAACAAAAAGGGGAGGAAGAAAGAAATCTAACGTGCAAACTTCATACCCGTCGGATCCACGAATCTGGCTGAAATCGGTGCCGTTCGCATCATGTCTCCGCAAATCCAGCGCAAATTCTGCGATGTCGCCTCGATCGAACGATCACAAGCGTCGTTAAATAGAGGCCGAACGCCTCACTGTTGGCACGCAATCTCCTCCACGCGAAACCACACTCGCTCTCTACTTCTCCTCCCGACATCCCCAACCTCCTGCTCTCTCTCCGATCCCGACCACAAACCACGATCGCCTCCTCTCACACAAACACCTAACTCGAGCTCTTCCTCCTCTCTTCCCTGTCCGACGCCATCCCCACTTAGCCGAAGCCCCAATCTCCTCTACCCGTTGCTGCCGCTCGCACCCCTTCGGCCGAATCCCGTGAGAGAGAGAGAGAGAGAGAGAGAGAGAGAGAGAGAGAGAGAGATCAACCTACCCAAGTCTCCGCCTCCCTCCTCCGATCGAAACCGAAGCAACAACGGGAGCTCGCCTGTGGAGGTAGCGATCCTCCTCCCCTTCGCACGCTCCTCGGCCAAATCCCGTGCCTAACAGCCCTTATGGGCATTTTTTTATGTTATTTTTATTTTTGTTTATTATTATTATTAATTATTATTATTTTTAATTATTAATTAATGATAATGATAATTAGTTATTTAATTATGATTAATTATCTTTGATTATGGTTAATTAAAATTAATATGTAATTATTTTAATTAATTAAAATAAATTATTTTTAATTATAATTTATTAAATAATGATATTTAGTTATGATTAATTATTTAATCATAACTAATTATCTTTCATTTTAATTAATTATTATTAATTATAATTAATTTTAATTAATAAAAAATTAATTATTTTAATTATAATTAACTACTAATTATGATAAATAGTTATAATTAATTACTTAATTATAATCAATTATCGTTATCTTTTAACTAATTAATTATTATTAATTATAATTAATTAAAAAGTGCTCTCTCTCTCACCTCGAGCCAACCTCTACAAAGCCCGCGTAGGTATAATCACTCATAAACCCTAAAACTCCGAGAGCTCGTTTCGATACATGCGGCGAGACAAAACGACCACCTATGCACGCTTTTCTTAGCGTGGTGGGAGGGAGTGCGTCCTGACGCTTGCGACGAAGCGGGTAATCACCTAAATCTCTTCTTCGAAGTTCGTATTGCCACGAATTTCCCCGCCTATACACGCTTTTCTTAGCGTGGTGGGATGGGAACCTGGTGCGATACACACGACGAGGCGGGGATACCCATAAGTACCCGCTTGCGGGGAAATAACTATTTTTATTGCAAAATACTTTTAAAAAAATGCTTTTCTTGCAAAATATTTTCAAAAAAACAAAAAAAAACACTTTTTTGCAAAAAATACCCATGCACGCTTTTCTTAGAGTGGTGGGGGATCGAAAAATTACACGGCCGCGGTGTCCTTGAAAGAGGGCATCTACCATGCACGCTTTTCTTAGCATGGTGGGAAAGGCCCAGTTTTCCGTAGTTTTCCCCTAAACGGGAGAGACGCCGGAAGGCTGCCGAAATTTCGGGTGGAATATTGTTATACTTGGACCTCGTTTGAACTCAAGAGAACAATTTGAGACTTGGACTTGATTGCACTCGAATGACATGCAAGAACAATGGTGAACTCGGACTTGTGGACTTTAATGCAATAAAGCTCAAATCTAAAAAACAAATCCAAGCTTAATTAAAATCATGAGGACTTGAATAAAAACTTGGATTCAAGCTTAAATAAAAGATACAAGTTGACCACTTGGAATTGTACTCAGAACTTGAACCAAGTTGACAGCACTTGAACTTGAACTTCAAATGAAATTGAACTGGACTCAAGCAGGAACTCAAACTCTGACATTGAACTCTACTTGAACCAAATGGAACTTCAATCAAACTCAATCAAGAAGAACTTGATTTGGGCTCAGACTTAAGTTGAACTTAACAAGATTGTTTGTGGAATAAATCTTGAAATACAATAAGGCTTGGGTTTGAGTCTCATTTGACTCAAAAGAGTCACGATTCAAATTATTTGAACTCATTTTTGGAGCAAAACTTGAACTAGACAAACTCAAACTTGAGTTTGGACTTGATTTTGATGATGACCCAGAGAATTTCAAATGAACCATATAAGATCTAACTTGTATAGATTACAAGTGACAAGCTCCTAACAATTAGATGCATTTGTCTCCTACAAGTTGGGGGATTCAACATAGACATGATGTGTTTTGAATAGTTCAAAGAGGACACTCCAACTATCAACATCAAAATTCAAACATACAAACTGATCTGCAAACAAACAAATCCTACATGTACTATTGGAATCCCCTACGATAATCCCTACGAATGCCTGCTGATTGAAGAAGGCAACATTGGAGGTCAATAGGAGGATCCACTATGCACACAACATGTAATTTGCAAGGAGAATGTTAGTAGTCTACCAAGTGTAGGATGTCTACATATCCTACCATAAAGTAGTGGAAAATAAATGTATATGTCTTCTACAGACAAAGGAAATTTGATCTACAACAAATACAATCATCAAATCCCACCTGAGATTGATGAAAGGTGGGTAGGATGCAAGAACAATGACACTTCTACAATCAATGACATCAAATATAGTAATTTTTCACGAACAAAGATGGTCACGTTGTAGCAAGTACAACCATCTGCAAACCGTCATGGAGGACCCATCATATGTATTAAATTTCGTATACAAACAGAATGTCAAAAGACCACAATAAGTGTAGGCTCCTACGACTAAGAAGGCAGGAGGCTTGTTAGTGCACTATTATCTGCCTACAAAAATCAACAAATAGTGCACGACAGTCTACCTGTACAAAGCAGCAAGCAACTGATCCAGAAGCTGCTACGCTATGCCACCGGATCTGCAATCTCCATACAAGCAGACAGAAGGCGTCTACAAATATTTTAAAGTACCCCTACACGTGCACCATAAATTGTATACACATAGGTACACTAAAAGGGGTGAAAATAATTATAAATCCCGCAAGGGCCCCGACGAGCGTGTTATTGGTACACACGTGACGTCTAGGGATGCTGCGCGGGTTGACAAGTGAATTCAGGTTCGAAACCAATCCTTCTATACAGGTCAATAGAAGTCGACAGGGTTCGAACCATTAAGCAAATATAAAGTTGTGGCGACCGGTATATTTGCTTTAAAACATTCATATTAGGCCATCAAGGCCTACAACAATATGAATTCACTAATAAAGGCTCAAAGCCTACAAAACCCGATCCTCTGTCGACAGCCCGACAGAGTTGATAAGGTTCAATCCATAAAAAGAAATGACCCCCACAACACCCCGATGATGGCCGTATTGATTGGTTATCTCAACCGGAGGGGTTCACAAATACTTTCAAATTCCATTCAAATGCCAGAAAATCTAAACTATCCAAAGTCCATTTCAAATATTCCAAAATTCTACCCAAATATCCATTCAAAATCCAAAACCCACCAAAATACTCCAAAAACCCAAAAATCCCAAAGTCCAAAAATATTTAAAATGAAATAAATCCATTAAAAAACTTAAAGCAAAATCCATCCACCCTCCGCAACAGTTTGTCGGGCGGACAAATTAAAGTTTACTTCAGCTCACAAAGAGCCAAATGCCTAGTCGAAAATATCACTAGGATCCATTCTCAAACAATCTTTTGCCAGTAAGGACGTGGTACGTGTCCTCTAACCGGCAGTTTCGCCGCCAAATGGCACTGCAGGTAAACGGTTATGACCCGGGGCCCTCTGAACCTAGTGGTTTTGCCGCCAAATGGCACCACAGATAGCGGTTATGGCCAGAGCCAATACGCTCCTTAATGGCGTTAAATCCTTGAGATATGAATCAATAGTATATGATCGATAGGGCACAAAGCCCTCTGTCAGCTAAGGTGGATTCAAATTTGTCCCCTTAGACAAACATTCAACCCCGGTCTACAAGGTCCCCTTGGACGAAGCAACCCATGGCTGCCGACAAGGATCCTTCTGTCAAGTTGGGTCGACTACCTCCTCTGACTAAGTAGACCAGGGACCACGATGGCCCGGGATGACGGAACCATGGGATCTTGATCGGGTCCATCATCCATTCCCCCACCATTCGCTTTAAGTGTAAGATGGTGAAATTTCAAGTTTTAAGTATCAAACCCTCCAAATTTCCCAATATCCAAACCTTTCAAATTTCAAATTTCCAAATCCAATTTCTACCAATATCTAAATCCATTGCTGCTACTATATGCTAGATAACACGTATATTCTATACGTATCTGATTGACGACTAGCCTTAATCGAAAGTTCTCTCTCGTGATCGGGAGGGGTAATTAACTATAGGGGCTTGCGCCTATAGGAAACCAGAACTCAGATCATAAAGTCCTCACAAAATGAGGGCGAAATCTCTGGGTAGTGTCTTATCTACAAACCCATCTGCCTTCCAAAATTTACCTCGGAACTTATTCAGTTAAAACTCCCTCGCCGAATAAAAGAAAAGCAAGTGGAGGCCAGGGCCGAATTTTCGGAGCCCACAATCTTGTTGAAGAATTTAAGATTAAAGAGTTGGGAAACCAAAATACATCTTAAGAATTGATGTTGCTCAATCTAAATAAGAAATATTTGTCTATTAACAAAAATATATCATAGATCTACTAAAAAAACAAAGATGACCGATTGCAAATCCTATGAAACCATATTGAACAAGTCAAAAAAAAAAAAGAAAAAAAAAAAAAAAACATAGATGAAGAAGGAAATGAAGTTGACATGAAACAATATGAAAGATAAGTTGGAAAAAAAAAAGATTTCTCACTTCCATTCAAAATTTGCATTTGCAGTATGTCTTATCGATTAATTCATGTGCAAACCCAAAGATTCTCATATTTTAGCTACTTATAAATACTCATATACCTTAAATCAAGTATTGGTAAAGAAATCTTATATAAAAAGAAGATCACTTTACAAATTAAAGGGTATGCTGATGCATGCTATGCATGACTACCAATAAATAGATCCACAACTTGATACCATACACTTTTTGTAGGGAATCTCATAATAATGAGGAGCAAGAAACAACCATTTATTTGAAGATCTAGCATGAAGTTTGAGTTTAGAGCCATTGTCTATGGAATCTATAAGCTTCTATCGATCAATCTCATTTAGGAAGATTTAAAAATCAAATAGGAGTGGCCAATAAAGATATATTGTCATAACAAATCTTCCATCAATGCTATTCATATCCTGTCATACATGATTGTACTAAGCATGTGGAGGTGGATAGATATTTCATAAAACAACAACAACAAGCCTTTATCCCACTACGTGGGGTTGGCTACATGAATCATTTTTCTCCATTGTATCATGTTTTTGAGTCAAATTCTCATTTAAAACTAACAAAGAAATGTAATTTCTAATATTTTCTAACCAAGTCTTTTAGGTCTATCTCTACCTTTTTAACATAAGCCAAATCTAATACATCTACTTTCCTAACCAGGTCATCAAAAGACAGCCATTTTATGTGACTAAACCATCTAAGGAGACTCTCTCTAATCTTATCTTCCACATGAGCTGCTCCAACATTTTCACATATATGCTCATTTTATATCCTGTCTCTAAGAGTAAAGCCACTCATCCACTTGAGCATCTTCATCTCTGTAAGACTTAACTTAATATTATGATTCTCTTTTAATGGCCAATATTATGGACCATAAAGCATGGCAGGTCTAACCACCATCTTATAGAATTTTTCCTTAAGTTTTAGAGGGACTTTTCTATCACACAACAAGCTCTATGAATTCCTCCACTTCAACCATCCAATTTGAATTCTACTAATAATATCCCCATCTATTCACCATCAGTTTGAACAATAGATCCAAGATATCTAAAATGTGTACTCTTATTAATGCCTTGATCGCCCAAAGTTACAATCTCCCCACTAGATCTATTACTACTAAAATTACACTCCATATATTCATCTTTAGATCTACTCAAACGAATAACCTTTATACTCTAAGGTTGACCTCCTTAATTCAAGTTTACCTTTAACTCCCTCTCTTATCTTATCAACAAGAAGAATATCATCAGTAAAAGCATAAACCGGGGTTCAACCTCTAATAAATGTTTAGTGAGAACATCCATGACTAAAGCAAAAAAGATATGGACCTTGATGTAATCCAACTGAAATAGGAAAATACTTGGTCAAACCACCTTGTGTTTGAATACAAATAACAACTTATGCATACATATCCTTAATGACTAGAATATAAGAATTAATAATCCATTTCTTTTCTAGAACTCTCCATAGCACTTCTCTTGAAATTTTATCATATGCTTTCTCTAAATCAATAAATATCATATGTAGACCTCCTTATTCTCTCTATACTTCTCCATCAAACCTCTCAGTAAATGTATAGCTTCCATAGTAGACCAATCTGGCATGAATCCAAATTGATTTTGAGAAACATTAGTATCACGCCGCAACCTATGCTCCATAACTCTCTCCCATAGTTTTAAAGAATGACAACTTAACTTAATTCCTTTATCATTCGTACAATCTTATTCATCACCTTTATTCTTAAAAATAGGAATCAACACACACTCTTTTTTTTTAATCAACACACGCTAATTCTTCACTCATCCAACATCTTTTTAGTCTTCAATTAATGTCATGATTATTCAACAAATTTTACGTTGGTTGTCGACTACCTAACACAGCTCTTCACTTTTCTCATCCATGACTTAAGACATGGTAATAATAGTGTTATGAAGAGTTATATAAAAGAGAATAAAAAGTAGATAGACTTGCACTCCATATGTGCTAAAAAAAACAACTAGCTAACATTCTCACCAAAAGATCTGCAATCCCACATTCAAAAATATTATAAACAAACTTGGAATGATAAATTTATATCATTCAGTTTGACAGGAAGTTGATCATGGGGCCCACAAGTCAACCAATCTTAATAGAGATCCTTAAGCATACGGATTAAGTGTTCAAACTATTGGATCAATTCTCTTATGACACTTAGATTGCTATCGAAGTGTCTCCTCTTCCTATTCCAACTGACAGCCCCCCTTCAAGGTTTTTTTTTTTATAAATAACTTTGATTTATTTCCATAGTAAGCATTTTGGAAAAGTTTACAAATACTTCCACACTTCTTACAAAATTAAGCAAGAAAATTTAAAGTATTTTTTCTATTTTTTTCTTTTTTTCCTTTTTATGCTCACAAATCCATATATGTGCATGCATATACACCACAAATGTTAATTAATGCATCCAATCAAAATATGATTAGGCAAGGACAAAAGGTTGTTTTCTGCAAGTTTTACACCTATTTGTTCATTTGTATAAAGAAAGAACCATGCACAATATTGGTGAGCTCAAACAGCTGAATAAGCCTAGAGATCAGAAAATAGAAGGAATTGCTCAAATCACCATGTTAGCAATTCATTTGAGTGAAAGAGATACACACGGAACAAAAATAAATAAATCAAATTTATAGAATTTAAATATGAAAAGCCCAACTTGCCAATAAAGATAAGAAATAATAGAGCAAACAATTGAAAAATATTAGCACTTCTTGTTATATCTTTTAGTGTTATTGATCAACTATACATCATTAAACAGAATAAGAAAATTAGCACATACAGATCGAACAGAATGAGAAAACAATGCAAAAATGTTTACGAGAAAATGTAACTTCTGCATTATAAGATCGAACTTACCTGCTCGCATTTACCAAGGCTTTCTTTATCTCCAGTGTAGTTCTAACATCCAAGAACACATGAGAATTCAGGTTACAGCGCAAAAGTTGTAAAATAAGAGTAATGAATTACCAATCAAATGAAATCAAACTACTGATTTATGCACCTTAAGAAGCTCCACATCTTCTTCGGTTGGACAAAACTTGATAAGATTTTCAACTTGATCACCATCTAGAATGGAGTCATCCAATGCTAGCGCTGCATTCTGAGAGAGCACCATGCATTATAAACAGCGCAGATTAAATTTCGCTAATCAATGTAAAAAGGAAATTATCCTAGTAAAAATGCAGACAATAAGACATTTCCTTTTTAAATACTTTGTACATTATTATGGATACTAGTATTTATCCGAACAATCATATATTAGAAAAAATGATTTAAAAAGTTAAACTCCGAAAACAACCACGAGTTGTAACCATTGGTTTGACTGGATAGCCGGCACTTAGTGATCAAGGCCATTGTCAATTGTATGGCAGGCTTCATAATTGTCACCACAAAGTTTGTTGTAGGTATTCAACAAACACTGCCACCATTTTAGTTTAGGCTTCTTCAGTTCCACTACAGGAAAATCACCCATTACCGGCGAAATTTTCCGGCAGTCAATTTTTCCGGCAGCTTTCCGGCGGTTTTCCGACTGTTTATTTCCTGCGTAATTTTCCGGCAGCTTTTCTAGCTTTCCGGCGGCTTTTAAATAATTTAAATAAAATGATTAAAAATTTTACTATTTAAATGATTTAAGAAAAAAAGATTAAAAATTATATTAACTAATTTAAGTTAAATTGTTCCTTAATTAAAGATTTAAATTTAAATTTATTTTAAAATTTTATTTTCATTGATTAGTTATTTTAATAGTATTTTAATAAATTATTAAGTTAATAATTTGTTTTAATTAAATTTTAATGATAATACTTTAATTTAATTAATTTCCATTTTAAATTAATTAGTAATTACTAATTTTAATTTTTTAAATTTATTATTAAATTTTAATTTACGTAATAAAATTAATTAGTCAATATAATTTCAGCTTTTAAAATGATTATTAATTTTATGAAATAATTAGTAAGCAATGAGTCATATATTGCATTGTAGCATAATGGTTGTATTTGATATAATTTGAATTCAACACAGTTCGAATCTCGCTGGATTCGCACAGGCGCAGGTAGGCAGGGCTGGGCGTCCGGGCAGTCGCGGGCAACCAGTAAATTCTAAAGCCGCCATAAAATTATCACTTTCTGTCGGAAAAAGCTGCCGGTAATAGGTGATTTTGCTGTAGTCTTCTACTTTTTTTTTTATTTTGTGAAAAAAAATCCTGCTCCACTCTAGCAGAATTACGGTTCTCCCTTATGTACTATACTAGAAGATAGGATTTGCCATAAGAAATAGCTATTTCTACTAATATTTCTTCAATCAATCATCAATGCCATTATTATCCTTATCCTAACTATTTAGGATCAGCCTTGTGACCATTCTCCCTTATGTACATAAGGAGTTCACTATTTTTTTGCATATCTTTTCACATAACCTCTTGCCATGTTACTTTAATCTACCCCTATTCAATCATCTCAAACTAACCATTTTGGTGGACTATCTCAACACTCCAATATATGTGGCCAAACCATCTAATTATATCTTGCTCTTATCTTCAAAAGATATTATCCCACCATCTTTATAATATAATTATTTCTAAATTTATCCTTCATAGTTTTATCATGAATCCATCTCAACTATCTAAATAATATCGCCATCAACTTTGCGACAAGTAACTTTTTTGAAGACCAGCATGGATTCATATAGTATAGCTAGTTTAATTACAATAGATAATGCGAACTACTATCTTTGCTAAAGTTTTTCCTTGGTTGATGATAGCATCAATGGCACAACTTGTGTTAAGGAAAATAACAATTAAAAGATTGGAGCCACAATGATATAAACTGATGCTAAAAAGAATTGCTACTCAAGTTCCCACATGGTTAGTTATAGTGCTTTTTTTTTCCATTCAATGACAAAACGAGCACACAAGCATAATTATTGAGTTATTATAAAATTTATTTCCTCAAAAAGTCAAGCATTCTTGAAAGAAATGTTTTTTTTTTATGTCGAAGCATAATTATAACTAGCCCTTAAACTAGCCACAAATTGGAAGGGAACTTGCATTCTTTACTACCACCGCAAGGAGAGCCGATTCTTGAAAAAACAATGTTGCAAATAATTCTAATAGCACAAAAAAAGTTACATATAAATCTATTATAAGAAAGATTCATCACCAAAAATGTAAATCTATATTGACCCGATCATCTGTTAGCAAGTAGACGTAGTCGATAATATTCTGACAATAAATTGAAATTGCTCATAATCTCGGATGATGATCGTGTTGAATGTTTATCTCAACCCGACTAGACACTACATTTTCAAATGCCTCTAAAATGCTTATGAAATATAAATATTTTTAAATGACTTTAAAATCCCCAATGATGATCATGTTGACAGAAAATCTCAATCGAAGGAGACTCCAAATATTTAAAATTCCTCCCAAAATTTCATAAAATATAAACATTTAGAGTGACAATAAAGTCAACCCGATAATGACCGTATTGATAGAAAATCTCAATGGTAGGGGAACCCAAACTTTTAAAATGCCTCCCATACTCATAAAATATAAACATTTAAAGTGACAATAAAGTCACCCCGATGATGATCCTGTTGACAGAAAATCTCAAGTGGAGGAGACCCCAAACTTTTAAAATGCTTCCCATACTCATAAAATATAAACATTTAAAGTGACAATGAAGCCACTTTGAGGATGGCCGCGTTGAAAGCTAATATCAACCAGAGGGGTTAACCTTTAAATTCTACCAAAAGCTTCAAAACTCTACATATATTAAAAAAACTTAAATTAATCATTTAACACTTAAATCAAAAATCATCCACTCTCCACAACAGTTTGTCTAGGTGGACAAATTTAAAAATTACTTCAACTCACAAAGAACAAATGTCTAGTCGAGAATATCAAAAATATTAATTCTTAAATCATCTCTTGCTAGTAAGGACATTGTACGTGTCCTCTAACTGGTGCTTTCATCATCAAATGACACCATAAGTAAATGATTATGATTGGGCCCCTCTGACTGGGTGATTTTTCCGTCAAATGGTATCATTAAATTATGGTAATGGTCAGAGCTCGTATGTTCCCCAACGGCTCTAAATATTGAGTAATGAATCAATATGATATAATCTACAGGGCACAAAGCCTTTTGTTAGCTAAGGTGGACATAAATTTGTCCTCTTAGGCAAACATTCACCCCAAGTCTAGAAGGTCCCCTTGTACGAAGCAACTTATGGCTACTGATAACGATCCTTCAGTCAGGTCGGGTTGACTACCTCCTCTAACTCGATAGACAAGGGACCATGATGACCCGGGATGATGGAACAATGGGATCTTGATCGGGTTCATCATCATTCCCCCCACCATCCACTTTAAGTGCACGGTGATAAATTCTAGTTTTAAAATATCAAATTTTGCGGCTACTATACGTCGGATACTACAAGTCTTTTTTTACGACTAGCCTAAATCGAAACTTCTCTCTCGCTATAGAGAGGTGTAATTAACTATAAGGGCTTGCGCCTATAGGAAACCTGAACTCAGATAATAAAGTACTCGCAAAATGAGGGTGAAATCTCTGGGTAATATCTTATCTAAAACCTAATCTACCTTCTGAAAATTTGCCTTGGAACTTATTCGTTAAAACTCTCCTCGCCGACATGAAAAAGAGAGGGGTCGCGAAGAGGTCAGGGTGTGAATTTTCGGAGCCCACAATTCTAAATAATAATAAATCTTCATGTTGAAATTAAAATCTATTATTTTTTTAACCTTTTTAATTCATTTATACAAGAAAATTTATTTGCTCTTTAAAAAAATAATAATAAATCACATATCAAATATAACAAATATGTTTTAAGAAAAAAAAGTTGGAAGTTACAACCATGAAAATAGACAAATTAAATCTATCTTACATATATTCTAATCAAATGCACCAATTTAATCTTATTTTAATTATTGAATTCTCTCCTTAATTAATAAAAATATTAATTTTAAAAATATATATTAGTTATTGGTTATAGCCATAAAAATATTACTTTTAATAATTGAATTCTCTCCTTAATTATCTTAAAGTATGGCATAACATCATTAGTTGTTGATTGTGGGTTGATCACTCCATAAAGAAAAGATGATTGAAAGCTACACAAAAATATTGATTAAAAACTTAGTAATTTCTCCTATTCCCAGATGATATGTCACTAGTAAATTCATTTGATTAAGCACGTATCTTGCCGCAATTTTAAGAGCTCAAACCATTCAAATACTTAAATAAAAAATTTTAATATTAACTTAATTTGGGACAACTGAACTCTATCTATGACAAATTGAGGGTCTCGATCTCACGAAATAATACAAAGAACGCCAGTCCAAATAGACTTAAATCTAGTACTCATAAGTGTAGTTGAAACTACACGAGATCATTTGAGATATCAAACAACCTCGAATTCCTCGTGCTCACAATTGAAATAAGTGTCTCAATAAGATAAGAATGATGATCTCAAGAACACTCAATTATGATATCATTAAGCAACTAATATGTCGAATAAGCATCAAATGATCAAGAGGATCGACATAATCGCCCAATGGAGTATCCTAGTCTCTAATCAAATTGAAATAGCCCCCAATTCGACACATTAGCAGGAGATCCCAAAGAGGACTTTGACGGAAAGAATTCTCGTACTTAGAGAATTAAAGAACACAACACCATTGCTGATCCCATCGTCGATTGTTGACCAACATAGACGCTTGTCATCTACAAATGTCGAAGCTCATCATCAACCAACATCGGTGCCTATTAACATATGGTATCATCATCGCTTAGCTAGTCGAGTACTAACGCTTGACACCTACAATCCTGATTGTCTAGCCTATCTTCTATAAGGTGAAGGATTGAGCAGACCACAAATAATTTCCCAACATCCAGCATACTTAGTCTATTGTAACCCAAGTTTTGTAAGCCGCCAACATTGATATTTGCCTTCCTGGTAGTTAGCCTCCCCTCTTAGCAAACTCTAGCCATCGTCCAACGCTCCCAATTGGTCATCATTTGACATCTACCAATATTTAATATATGTCAGCCACAAATGTTCGATCACCATCTTCATTTTGTCAATCTCCCCTCTGATAAGGAGAAATACTAAGAGGATCACCAACGATCATCCAATATCTGCATTCCTAATTAATTGAATGTCGTCTGATTTTTTCCAATGAGTGACAACTCATGTTCGATAAACATCGATATTTGTCATCACCTATCTGATCGTTAGTCTACCCTCCTATAAGGGCAGTGATTGTGATGATCATACACTAGTGTCTGCTAACAATTAGTGCATCTCAAGACTCCTACTTCCATAATGGAAGATGTATTCCACCATTCATGTCCACTATACTGTAATAATGCCTTTTCTAGTTATAGGAAAATACATGCTTTTATAGTTTATGATTTACACAAATGAAATCTTTTCAACTAGATAAGAATAGTGGTTTTCACCTTCTTCGATTTTCAATATAAAATCTTACCTATTATAAACTATTCTTAACATATCTATGTGTGTACAAGCATAGTGGTTTTCCCCTTGATTTTTTTTCAATGCTAAGACGATAAATCCTCTTTATAGTCATGAATGTGCCAGCATGTATAAAAATGAGAAAGAGTATAGTTTCATCACTTCATGCTAGCTGACAACAGATTAATATTGATCTTGCACCAATATCTTAGTTTCCAATGGAAAAAAATCAGGCACATTCTCTATTTAACCCATTCATTGTGCTATTTATGGGAATTCCAAACTTAAAAATGAAAATATGCCTTCCTCGCATCTAATAACCAGTAAGTTGAGTCATGAACGACATCAATGTATTTCTAAAACTTGGCCATTGCATTTACAAACCTTTCCCCTTCTTTAGATGAAAAGAAATAATTAAGATATTTTTATGTTTATGATAATAATCAGCTTTTCAGCAGCCTAAGATAAAATATAAATGAAGCTACCATCATATGCATATTTTGTTCATTTTGGAGTGCAATGGTTGTTGCTTCTTTTACATATAATGACTTTAATTTAATCCTTTGTTTTATTTTTCCGTGCTCTTTGCATTGCACTGAATTACGTAGGGTATCTCATGTTTCTTCCCTTCTCTATACCCTACAGGAAACTCATATGTTTTGCACCAAAAATACAAAACAAAATAGAACTAAAATATGAGAAGGCCTGGCCTAATGGCCGCACTAAGACCCACCCAAATTATTATTATTATTATTATTATTATTATTTGGTACATTCACCATCATACCAAATTCCTAATAGGAAAGGACTGCATTTCCTAACAAAGATATTTCCTTTCCTAAGCCCTTTGTATAAACATAAATGCATGCCTGTGCATGAGGGATTATAAGTGATAACGTTCCTAAGATTCAAAATCACGTCATTTAAGTTACTAATGAGACGCTGTTTTTCCGCCTCTCCTCTCCGCCAAACCTCCTCCGCTTAGCATGCATCACGTTTCTTCGCTGGTCTCTTCGCAAAACCCGCTCCCCTGGACTCGAATCTTAGCTGACAACCCAAATCCTAGCAATTTTGCTCTCTCTTCCTACGCCGGATGAAATTATCCCCTTCTCTCATGAAGATGTTGTGGATGTATCGCTGGAATGGAACCAAACCTTGGTAGGATACTCTCTATGCAAGAGGCCATACTATGGTTCTTTACTTGCTGCGGTAAACAAGGTATGGAAGCTTAAAGGTAGCCTCAAGATGATTTCTCTTAGTGATGGTTTCTTCCCGTTTAAGTTTTCTTCTACCGAAGATCTTGATTATGTCTGGAATAAAGGAGCCTGGTTCATCTTAGGCAAGCCATTCATACTATAAAAGTGGTCGCCTGTCCTAAACGGGAGGAGTTTACTTCGGTCCCGATCTGGATCAAAATACACAATCTACCTCTTTGTTGTTGGACCCCTATCAGAATCTCAAAAATAGCAACCAAAATAGGAATTCGGCTTGCTGTAGATGACCTTACGGCAACAAAGTCTCATCTTACGTATGCAAGGGTATGCGTGCAGGTAGATTTTGCCGCCACATATCCGGACTCCGTTCCTATCCTGGTAGAAGGTAAAATTTTCAATTTGAAAATTCAATATGAATGGAAACCTAAGCCTTGCGAATGCTGTTCTTTCTTGATTCATTCAACTTCTGAATGCCCAAAAAACCCGAATGCCCAGCCGCCATCTAAAATCCCTTTCAACCCCTCCCGTGGTCGCAGTACTAGTCGCAGACCCAGAAATGACTTGGCGGCCCATAGGGTCTACCTCCTACTATTGCTGAAGCTATACATAAACCGGAAAATCCCCAAGAAGCCTTACACAAGACCAACAATAACATTCCTAACATTCCCAATCTCAACTCACTACAGGAAATTCGGCCAAAACCGGCGGTTTTTTCCGGCGGCTTTACTGGTAAAACCGGCGGTTTTTAAAAAAACCGGTGGCTTTTCGGCGGTTATCAACCGCCGGCAAAAACGGCGTAGGAAACCATTGCCGGCGGTGTTTTTCCGGCAGTGTTTTTTCCCGATGGCTTACCAGCGGCTTAAACCGCAGGTTATTACCGGATTTAGTACCGGCGGCGTTACGGCCGTTGAGCCGCCGGACAAGTTACTGACGGCTAACCGTCGGTCCACCACCGATGGCTTCCCAGCGGTTACAGCAGCTGGTGTGCGGTTGAACAACCGACGGCAAGCGTCGGTAAACCGCCGGTAATATTTAGGTCTGACGGTTCATCCGGCGGTTAGATGACCGCCGCTAGTTCCGGCAGCTTAAACTTAAATAACCACCGATTAGGCCGCCGACAATAACCAGCAGCGAAACCGCCGTTATTACCGGCGACCATATAACCGCCGGTCAAGGCCGCCAGTAACAGCTGAATTTCCTGTAGTGTCACCTAATGAGGATTTCTCTTCTAAAGAATCCTCTAATCCTCCTGCTCAATCTTCTTCTCCTCTTAAGTCAAAATCTCCCACTATTCAGATCATGAACAAATTCTCTGCCTTGCAAGAAATTCAGGATCCAAAATTTGATACTACTTCCAAAGCTATAGTTAATTCTCATCAGACTGGGGCCACTTTATTGAATCCGACACCATATGATCCGCCTTGTTCCTCTGGTTTCCCACCGAGTAACACCAATCAAACAAATATCCAAGTTCCTTCGGACAAGGGAAATAAAAACCAAACCAACACTAGAGGGAAAGGCTCCAAAAGGAGCAAAAACTCTAAAATATGATGTCCATTCCACCCTTTGACATGTGGAATATCAGGGGCTTCAATAGCCCTGATAAAGTAAACGGTGTCAAAAAGCTGGTTAAGGATCATAGCTTAGATATGGTTTGTCTTTTGGAGAATAGAATTCTCCTTCACAATTTGAATGATCCCTAGTTCTGCTCTAGACATGAGATCTTCACCAATGAGAAAAGTTGTAATAACTTCCATCTTGCTAGCCCAGGTAGGATTTGGGTCAAATGGAATGTTGATAGAATTAATTTTGAACCTATATTTTTTCCAATCAAATGATTTCGGGCAAGCTTACTGTAGCCTCCCAACAACCTGTTATTCTCACCATAATTTATGCATGCCTCCAACTCTCATGATGAGGGAAATAAATTATGGGATGAGATTAGAAGTATTAACCCCTTTAATAATCTCCTGTGGATAGTTACTGGGTATTTCAACTGCTGTCGCTAAAGCTTTAAAAAAACTGGAGGGAATTTGATACCAGAAGCTAGGTTAGGTCAATTTAACTCTATGATTTTTGACTCTGCCCTCACAGAGCTTACTTCCTCGAATATCTTCTATACTTGGCACAACCAGAGAAGTGATAATCCAATCAGCATTAAGCTTGATAGAGCACTTGTCAATGAGAAATGGATTACTTCCTTTCACAACTCCTCGTACAAAGTTCTAAGTGCCTCTATCTCTGACCACTCTCCTCTTATCATTACTACTGGTGAAAATAGGAAAAATCTCCATCAGTTCATGTTTAAAAATCACTGGACTCACTACCAGGAGTTCTAGAACCTTCTCTTTGATGTTTTTGCACTGCCATCTAGTGGCAATCCTATCATTAGTTTCTATAACAAGCTCAGGAGGTTTAAACTGCTTATCAAGGAGTGTAATTGGAACTCAACCAACACTATCATGCCTTTGATTGACTCTTACACTAAGCAGCAGTTGGATTGCCAGACTGATGTAGGCAGGGGGGGGTCAAATCAAATCCTAATATTTGATTTTTGACTTCCCTAGCTCATTAATGTCTAGTAAAAAAAATAGCTCATTATGAGCTGATTTTTAGTTCATTTATTGAACTAAAAATTAGCTTATTATTTCTTAAAATGATTTTTCTTCTTTCCCCTTTTTTATTCTCATTTCCTTGTCCCTTCCTCTTCCCCTTTTCTTCTTGTCTCTTGGGATTCCATGGCTTGTATTTAATGGGGGCTGAATTCTATGCTGAGAATTCAATGGAAAGTTATTAATTTTCCTTTGGGAATTCAGCCAGTCTTTGTTTTCCCAAGCTGTGCTGTTTTTCCGATGCTTTGCTGCTTTGGACGGGCTGTTTGCTTTATTGCCCTTTGGTGCCGTGGGTTACCAATGTTTCCTTCAGAATTAATGTGGGGTTGATTTCCGAAATGGGGTGCTTTTTCCCGTTACTGTGCTGCTTTGGAATTTCCGCCTGTTTGCTGATGCCTTGGTTCCGTGAGCTGCTGGGTTGATTTTCCAAAATGGGCTTTTGGAAATCCTATGAAAACTAATGCTTGGAATGATGTGGCTTTTGGCATTCCTTTTCTTTGCCTATAAAAATGAGGTGATGTTGAGAAGAAAAAAAGTTTATGTGAGTTATTTTTGGAGATAAAACCTGCGGGTTTGTTGTTTAGAAAAGCTTGCGAGCTTTGTCCATTCCCTCTTCCACCTCCGGAAATCCTGCGGGCTCTTTCCAACCTTCGTCTCGACTTCTAATCTCTTTCTTCTATCCGCAAGTTTACACTCCATCAGTATCCTTCTTCTCTATGTGAAGCAACTATAGGGTGTCTTGTTTGAGTCATTTGTAAGTTTCAAAGTTGTAAGTGTCGTCAAGTAAGTGTCTATGTTTGTAAGTTTCTTTATATAATATAAAAAGTGTCTTTTGAATATTTTTATGTCTTTATTTTGTACTTAGAAAGAGTTTAGTTTTTTTTGTGATAAAAAATTTGGGTCCCTCCCCAAATTTTTGATTGCATCACAGATGCTTCTAGACATGGATCCTCTCAATCCTGAGCTTTGCATTAAACTCCAAAGTATTAACTCTAACATGATGTATTACAACTCTATCTAGTCCTCTTGGGTGAATCAAAGAGCAAAAGTCAAATGGATTTTGAATGGGGAAGAAGATTTAGAATTCCTTTATACTAGGATCCACAGGAGAAGAGCTGGTAATAATAGTGCTATTGAGAGTGTTCTCATTGGCCCTCCCAAGGATCATGATTCTAATATTCAAAAAACCATTCTTCATTTTAAGAATTTGCTTAACCAGCCTACTCCTGATAGTAGTTTAATTCCCGAAGGCTCCTGTCTTCCTCCACATTTAGCTGAGCATCTTACTATGTCTATCACATTTGATGAAGTTAAAAAAGTTGTTTTTTCTAGACACTCTGACTCCTCACCTGGTCCAGATGGGTTCAACTTTGGCTTTTATAAGAAGTGTTGGCACATAATTGTCATAGATGTTTTTAAGGCTGTTCAATCGTTCTTTGCTAAAAGTTATCTTCCTAAAGGTGCCAAGGCCACTGCTCTTGTGTTGGTACCCAAAAAATCTCATGCCAGTAGTATCGAAGACTTCAGACCCATAGCCTTGTGTAATGTATTTTACAGAATCATTGCTAAAATTCTTGCGGATCGTATAAAGGTTATTATGCCCCTTATCATTCACAAAAGTCAAGCTACATTTATTTCTAATCGTTTAGCCACTGATAACACCCTCTTGGTCAGTGAAATTACGAAGGTCTTCACCAATGCTAGCAGAAGTAAACTCTTTTGTGATAAATATGACATTAGAAAGGCATTTGACACCATTTCTAGAGATTTCCTCATTGCTAGAATGATTCAAAAGGTATCCCGAGGGTTTTCACTAGCTGGGTCAAAGCCTGCATTACCAACGTTAATTACTCTATATGCCTAAATGGTTCGTTAGAAGGTTACTTTACATCATCATCTGGTTTAAGGCAGGGCTGCCCGCTCAGCCCTTACCTTTTTTGTATTATTATGGACAGCCTATCTTGCTTACTAGATGACAAATCAAGGATGGGAGATTTTAAGGGCATTTCTGTAGGTGATTTTGATATTTCGCACCTTCTATACGCTGATGATCTTATTGTCTTTGGTAAGGCAAGTGAATTAAACTGCAATAGCCTTAATAACACTCTGGAGAATTTTACTATGCACTCTGGGCTTCATCTTAATAGCCATAAGAGCACTGTAGTTTTCTCCCTGAACACCTCTAGTGACGTTAGACTTGCTCAAATTCTGAAGATATCCAATGTTTCCAATAACTTCAATTATCTGGGTATCCCAATTTCGACTAAGAAACTTAAAATTTCTGAATTTAGCCCTTTATTGGATAAGATCAGTGGTCTCCTCTCTGGTTGTAAAGCTAATACTCTCTCGTTAGTTGGCAGGATGCAATATATTAAGTATATTATTTCAAATACTATATCATAATGGATTAGATCTTCTTTTATTCCTAAATTTGTTTTTAAAAGCATCGGGAAATTGTGTGTCATATTTCTTTACTTTGGTAAAACTAATGAAAAACATATGCACCTTATCTCTTGGGCCAATACCTGCAAACCATACAACAAAGGAGGGCTAGGTATCCCTTCCTTAATGGTTATGAGGTTTGCTTATAAGTGCAATATTATTTGCAGAATTTATAATTCGAATAATCCTCTTTCGGGATTTCTGTTGGCATGATATACTTCTCCCTGGAAAAACAACGCTTCACATCCTACTAAATTCTGGAAAGGTGTATGTGATACGGCAGCCCAGATGAGAGAAAAATTCCTTTTTAATCTTCAAAGTCCTAGTATGGCTTCAATTATTTGGGATCACTGGTGTCTAGGAGAAAAACTTAACTCTAGATTTCCCGGTCTTCATTTATTAAATCTTTTCAAGGAAAATGACACCATAGATAATTGGATTCATAATGGGTGCTGGAACATCCCGCACTCTATCAGTGAGGAGATTAGAGATTTTATTTGCAAAATTCCTATTACTATGGATCAAACAAATTCTATCACCAGGAAGGGTAACCCAAAGGCCTCATATAAAGATTTTTATATGGATTTTTTTGAGAATGAAGCCTCAGTTGACTGGTCTCATCTTATTTGGCATAAGAGATACTCTCCTAGATACTCTATTTACACCTGGATGGCGCTGCTTGGCAGGCTTAAAACTGCGGATGTTTTATCTGGGAAAGGCATTGTGATTACCAACTCGACTTGTTACTTCTGTTTCAATAATATTGAGACTATTTCTCACTTATTTTTTGAGTGTGAATACTCTTATAACATTTTGATCCGGCTAATTCCTAACATGAAAAACTTCTTTTTAAGACCCAATGTTTCTCAAGCATTAGAGTACATTGGAGGCTTACCGAGAGAAAATAATGAGAAATGTAGCTATCTCTTAATGTTAAATGCTATCTTATACCATTTATGGTCTGAAAGGAACAATAAAAGGTTTAACTCCGAGGCAAAATGTTTTTCCACTCTAGCTTCTATCATAGCCAAAGCTGTGAGAATAAAGATTTCAAAATGGAAATAAGGGAGTACCCTCCTTTTGGCTCTACGCGTGAGAAGCTGGCATAGAACTATAGAAATTCTGGTGCAGAAGTGTTCTGCAGCAATGCAAGCCTTAGCTGATGATTTTTTTTGACGACTTCTCTGTTGGCAATCTGTTTGCTTGGTTTTTTGGTCAGGCATTGAAAGAGGACATTGTCTGAACGATGATGATAGCCTAACTTTGAATACTCTTGGATGTTCTCTGGGCAACCAGAGTATATATTTGCTCATCGATTGTAATTGACTACCTGAGTTCAGTGCAGAATGCAGGCTTCGAACTATCTTCGTTTTTGATAATCAGTTGTTTTTCTTTGCCTTTTTTTTAGCACTTATGTATTTTTCAAGCTTTTTCGTCCCCTTTTGGACATTTTATTGTATGCTGTACTTTGTTTTCTGATTAATAAAATGGCTTAGGCTGAAAAATTCTCAAAAAAAAAAAAGTTACTAATGAGGAAACCAACAATCACACTAATTATTGCCCTCTGCTCCATCTAAATGAATGCGTAAACAGTTAATACGAACTTGCCATTCTTTATGGAATCACAGAAGGCTGCTGTTCTTTCATTGAATAACTAGATAATATGTAAAAGTTTGAGAAAATCTCGAAGTAGGTGTTAGAAATGGTCATTAAATTTTTGCTCAACAACATAGAAACCCAAAAATCAAGAAATAATTGTTCATTGATCCATACTCCTTGAGAATTAAAAGGCATCCAATAAGGTTGTGATAATTGTGTCAGTCATCTAAAATACTACACTAAAATACGGTAGTATGTTCGGAATATAAAATATTGCCTATAACGAGTACTGTGACGAGAAAAAGATGGTGATCTCGAACCAAACCTGAACAAAAAAGACTTTAAAAAAAGATGCTTGTATCACATGAAACCCCTATAATGGGGAATATTTAATCAAAAAAAAAAAAAACAATCCGTTGGAATTCTTTTCACAGTTAAATGGTAAACAGGATGTGTTTGAGCCACAGGAAAAAAAAAATATGATCAGAAACACATACCATAATATCAGGCAGTGGCATTTTGATTTTTGTCAGCATAATTTCAGTGTTATTTGCCCTTCTTAAATCAATCTAACAAAAAAGAAAAAAAAATCAATATAACAAGAAGTGGCCTCAGTTAGAATTTAGTAGTTTCCTATTGTAGTGCAATAATAGTATAATGTCAATTCTCAAAATCTTTACATGCAAAAGAATAGCATAATTTAGGAAAAATATATGAGAAGAGACCTTCAAAATCACAGAATACAACAACGAAACTAGAGAGAAGAACACTTTAAGAACAGCATAACACTTTGCATGGTGTGGTTATTTTATTCCATGGATTGACCAAATTTATAGATCAGAGTATATTGACAAATTTTAATATTAGTTATTTTATTGAAACCTACCATGCCAGCAAGATCAAATTCAAGCACCGCTACAAACTTTAAATTGGCTCATCTGCTAAGAATTGGATCAGCCTTCATTGTTTATTCCTATACTTCCTTTGCTCTCAAGATTTAGAGTAGCAAATGAATCATCACCAAATTATCATCACCTCAAGTCAAGAACATCATTGAACTTAAATTTTGTTGACCCACATGAACTAATGATCGTTTTCTTAGTTCCAACTTAATTTCTAATAATGATTGTGTTACACCCACGCTCACGCCACCCCAGGATGGGCCGGCTCGACCGGTCCTGGTTTATGCACGGCGGAAGAAGCACAGGGAGTGGGGGCGGAACTCATGTTGGCCCCATGCTGGGCTTAATGCAAATTTTGGGGGGAATAATTTGAATGTAAGGGCTGTTTAGGTAAGTTGTAATTCTCCTTTGGGATTAATTAGGGGAATAGGAGGGAATTAGGGATTATCTTGAATTTGAATGCAATTTTGAGATCTAGGGTTTGTGTTTGGGCTCTAGGCTACGGCTATAGAATCGGAGAGTTGTTTCTTCCTCTCAAATTGAAGAAACGTGTATCTTTTGTTGTTTTCTCGCATCTACTAGTGAACTACTTTGTTTTTCTCCAAGTTCCTCACTGTTTCTATGCAAAATCTGCTGTGTTTGGGCTGAATTATTGCTGTAAACAGCAGTTTTCTCTCTGCTTTCCTACTAATTTTGATTAGGTTTGCTTGCGAACTCAAGTATTATCTTAGGGTTACTTGTGAACTCAAGTATTTCCTATCAAATTGGTATCAGAGTGTGGGCTCCGAAAATTCGGCCCCGGCCTCCACCCGCTCTTTCTTTTTATTCGGCGAGGGAGTTTTAACTGATAAGTTCCGAGGTAAATTTTGGAAGGCAGATGGGTTTGTAGATAAGACACTACCCAGAGATTTCGCCCTCATTTGGTGAGGACTTTATGATCTGAGTTCTGGTTTCCTATAGGCGCAAGCCCCTATAGTTAATTACCCCTCTCAATCATGAAAGAGAACTTTCGATTAAGGCTAGTCGTCAATCAGATACGTAGAGATACGTGTTATCTGGCATATAGTAGCAACAATGGGTTTGAGATTGGAAAGATTGGAGAATTTGGGAATTTGGAAAGTTTTGGATGGAGTTGATATTTAAAATAGAAATTTTCACCATCTTGCACTTAAAGCGGATGGTGGGGGAATGGATGATAGACCCGATCAAGATCCCATGGTTCCGTCGTCCCGGGCCATCGTGGTCCCTGGTCTACTTAGTCAGAGGAGGTAGTCGACCCAACCTGACAGAAGGATCCTTGTCGGCAGCCATGGGTTGCTTCGTCCAAGGGAGCCTTGTAGACTGGGGTTGAATGCTTGTCTAAGGGGACAAATTTGAATCCACCTTAGCTAACAGAGGGCTTTGTGCCCTATCAATCATATCCTATTAATTTATATCTCAAGAATTTAACGCCACTAAGGAGCGTATTGGCTCTGGCCATAACCGATATCTGTGGTGCCATTTAGCGGCAAAACCACTCGGTTCAGAGGGCCCTGGGTCATAACCGTTTACCTGCAGTGCCATTTGGCGGCGAAATTGCCGGTTAGAGGACACGTACCATGTCCTTATTGGCAAGAGATTGTTTGAGAATGGATCCTAGTGATATTTTTGACTAGGCATTTGGCTCTTTGTGAGCTGAAGTAAATTTTAATTTGTCCACCTCGACAAACTGTTGCGGAGGGCGGATGGATTTTGCTTTAAGTGCTCAATGGTTAGATTTCCATCTTTAAATATTTTTGGAATTTTCTGGATTCTAGATGATTTTTGGAATTTTTGGGTTTTTTGGTTTTGGATTTTGTAGAGTTTAGACTTTATGGCATTTGAATGGAATTTGAAAGTATTTGTGAACCCCTCCGGTTGAGATAACCAATCAATACGGCCATCATCAGGGTGTCAGGGGTCATTTAAAAATATTTGCAGTTTATGGATGAACCTTGTCAACTCTGTCGAGCTGTCGACAGAGGATCGAGTTTCTTATAGGCTTCGTGCCTTTATCAGTGAATTCTCTTGACTATAGGCCTTGAAGGCCTAATATAAATGGATTAAAATAAATACACCAGTTGACACAACCGTGTATTTATTTGAAGGTTCGAACCTTGTCGACTCCTATTGATCAGCATAAGAGGATCGGGTTCGAATTTGAATTCACTTGTTGACCCGCGCAGCATCCCTGGACGTCACGTGTGTACCAATAACACGCTCGTCGGGGCCCATGCGGGTGTTTGGGGCATTTTATAATTGAACCATGTCCACTCCTTTTATCTTCCTAGGAGGATCGGGTTCAAAATTTGATAACCCGTGCAGCATCCCTAGACGTCACGTGTATTTCTATAACACGCTCGCCGGGGCCCATGCGGGTTTCATGATTGCTTTTACCCTCTTTTAGTGTACCTACGTGTATACAAACTACGGTGCACGTGCAGGGTATTTTGGAATCGACGCCTTCTGTCTGCTTGTACGAATGTTGCAGATCCAGTAGCGTGGCGTTGTAGTTGTGGACGCCTTCTGTCTGCTTGTACGAATGTTGCAGATCCGGTGGCGTGGCGTTATAGTTGTGGACGCCTTCTGTCTGCTTGTACGAATGTTGCAGATCCGGTGGCATGGCGTAGCAGCTTCTGGATAGAATTGTTCGCTGCTTCGTACAGGTAGACTGTCGTGCACTATTTGTTGATTTTTGTAGGCGGATCATAGTGCAGTACTAACTAATCTCCTGCCTCAGGTCATAGGAGATTGCACTTTTCGTATTCTTCATGTATTTTGTTATGGTATTTGATCTCATATAGTATATCCTCCACTGCTATAGGTAGGTAGGTAGATGTACTCCATAAATTGAAATTGACTTCAGGATACTGCACTTACTGAAGTCTTTCTACATCTACCCATCAGTGGCATGTTATACATACATCCGTATTCGTAGAAAGATTGTATGTATTGCAGATCTTTTGGAGTAGTAGTTGATCGTAGGAGTGTTGTAACATTCACCATCTTTTGTTATGATAACTTGTAGGTGTGTAGGTATTTTGTTCACATAGCAGGTATATAGTCTTTGTATACGAATAACAAGTCGTATAAATTTCTACACCCTTCAGGGGCCTTTGCATTTATTCCATGTTAAATCTTTATGCTCGCAAGGGGTTGATGTATTTGCTTAGCACCAGACTGTTTTGTTGATCGTAGGAATATCAGAATATTCACGTATATTGCACTGAGTATGTTGAATTTGGGATAAGTCTCTCACATCAACATTAGACTATTTCGTTTGCAATAGAATAATGTATTCATATACCATAGGCGAGTCGCATTTCATCATCAACCTCTCCACATATGATGTTCTTTTTATTTATAGATAGACCATTGTAGGCATATGAAAGAGTCTTCCGTCATCGCCAACATATATCTACATCCATCATATGTTGACCACTATTGCTTGCAAGGGTTAAGTACTTTGGCTTATATTTTGACATTGCTTGCAAGGAAGACATATTAGTTATTGCCTCCTACTACACAGTATGTAGTGCTTGTGTTTGTTGCATGTGACATTTTGATGTTATTGAGAATTTATATGTTAGCTAGAATAGTCAAATTTTGACTTGAACTTAGTATGCAATCTTCCAACATTTCTTCTTTGTATTACCACTGTCTTCTACATTTGTCTGAGTCTCCCATGGGCGGATCCCCATTGAGTTGAGGGGGGGCAAATGCCCCCCCTCAAAAACTTTTTTTTTTAATTTTAGAGGGATATTTTGGAATATTTTGAGTATTTCGGATATTTTTCCCCCTCTCAAAAAATTTTTTTGCCCTCATTTAATCAATCCTAAGCATCTTTGCCCATTCCCCATAAAAAATTTTTTTTTGCCCACCCTGAAAAAAGAAGCTGGATCCGCCCCTAGAGTCTCCTGTAGTCAAATTGAAAGTCTTTGCTTGTGCTCAAATTGTCCAAATTAAATTAAACTTCCTTGCACTTAACATATTTGATTCAAATTCATGTTTGAATTATTGATCATTTGATTTCAAGTAAGTCCCCTGCATTCAGTCCAGTTCACTTGCATGTTCAGATTGTTCGAGTCATGTTCTATGTCCCCTGTAGTCCGATTCTTATTCAAGTCCAAGTACAAGTTCTTCGTTGCCTTTCAAGTTCATATCCTTCCTCTTTATTTGAGTTATGGTTCAAGTTCACTTAAGTATATTCAATCAAGTCCACAAGTCTCATTCTGCTCCAAGTCCTTGTCTGAATTTCAGAAAAAATTTCGGCAGCCTCCCGACATCTCCCCCGTTTAAGGGAAAAACAAAGAGGCCGCCTACCCGCCACGTCAATAAAGACGTGCACGGTTGGTGTTGGTGAGACACCGCGGCGGTTGTATTTTTTGTTTTCTCCCACCACGTGCAATAAAGGCGTGCATGGGGTTTTATAAAAAATATTGTTGAAAAAGCAGTTTTTTTATTTCCCCCCACCCGGGGGTACTTAATAAGTGACCCCGCTTCGCCGTACGTGCCGCACTAGGGTCCCATCCCACCACGCGCAATAAAGGCGTGCATGGGGCGGTTCTCCGGTTTGCCACAGACATTGAAGCAAGGTTTTGAGTTTAGAAAGATTCATACCTCCGCGGGGTTGTCGGGGTTGACACGTGGATCGAGGGGTCACTCGCCTACCTCGTCGTAGGTGTCGCACCGGGTTCCCTCCTACCACGGCTAATAAAGGCGTGCTTATGTGGTTTGCCGGTCCGACACGGACATCGAGGAAAGAGAGTGTAGGGATTATTTTTATTTTATTAATTATAATCAATTATAATTAGATTTAAATAATTATAATCAATTAATAATTAATTAATAATTAAAGATAATTAACCATAATTAATCTAAATTAATTATGATTAGATAATAATTAATAATAATTGATTATAATTAAAAATAATTAATTATAATTAGATTTTATTAATTATGATTAGTTTATGATTAAATAATGATTAATTATATTTAATAAAATTAATCATAATTAAATTTAATTAATTATGATTAATTAATGATTAATAATAACTAATTATTATATACAAAAATAAGTTAATCATAATTATACCTAATTAATTAAAATTAATTTGGAATTAATTTATTAATCATAATTAAATCTAATTAAACATAATTAATTTTAATTAATTATGATTAATAGGTATTAATTATAATTAACATAATTAATTGAAATTAAATTTAATTAATTACTACTAATTTATAATTAAAACTAATTAATTAAAAAAAAGTAAAGCCCATAGGTCTGCTCGGCAACGGGATTTAGCCGAAAGAAGCATGTGAAAGGTAGATGTTACCTTCACTGCAGCGAGCTCCCTGTAGTTGCTTCCGATCAAATGTAGCAACTTCCGATCCGACAGTGAAGGAAGTGTCGGGTATGGAGTCGGACGACAGGGAGGAATTCGGCACAGGTAAGAGTATCGATCTCTCTCTCTCTCTCTCTTTCTCTCTCTCTCTCTCTCGGCTTGAAGTCGGCACGGGCAGAGCTCCCGTCGGGTTGAGCTTCGGCACAGTGAAGCTAGGTCGGAGCTCGACGGGGGATCGCGAGTGGGAAGAGAGGAGCTCTTTCGTGGAAGAGGAGATCGGGCGTGAGAGAGCGGGATCGTGAGCTTGGGGTCGGTATTTAACGAAGAGTTTGGACTCTCGATCGAGGAGAGGTCGCATGAATAGCGAAAAAGCGATTCGGCGCTGTTGCACAGTGCCTCGGCGGAATTTCGGGCAGGATTCGTGGATTCGACAGTCCGAGGTAAGCGACGTTTCAGCCGGATTCATGGGATTCGGCAGGATATGAGGTGAGCTGCTTTCTCTGTTTTTTTTTTTTTTTTTTGGTCCTTTTGATTTAACATGCAGGTCAACACAGAGCATCAATTTGGGACCATCGGCAGCTGAAATTCTAAAATTTCAGAAGAATTTTTTTAGCCAGAAGAAGATCTTTGTGATTCTTGGGAAGATAGATGGCCGGAAAGAAGGTAGAAGTCTTGGAATGCGAGACCGGTCAACTAAAATTCAATTTGGAGGGAAAATTCTTTGATTTTCAAAACCAAATCACTTCCATCAATGTAAGGATAGAAGGGAAATTATCGGTGATGGAAGAGATGTTGAAGAAACTGCTGGAGTTGAAGACCAATCCTACGACGTCAGAAGTAAGAGAGACCACTGGAGGCCATCGCGTAGGAGGGAATTTGAACCCGTTTAGGGGGAGGAGAAATTCGGAAGTGGAGATTATTGAGGGAGAGAACGGCATGCCACCTCTAGAGCAACTTTATAGAGAGGAGAAGAGTTTGGGAAATGACCGGAGGGGTGCTGATTTCGTCGGGAGAAGGAAAGAATTTTATCGTCGAGGTGCTGATTTGGAGGGGAGAAGAGGGGAATACGATGAAGGTTTCGGGTATAATCATCGGAGGGAAGATCGTGACAGTTGGGGAGCACCTCCTTTTCGAGGAATGGGAGGTTATGGAGGATTCGGGGGAAACGGGGGAGACCCACGAGTGAGGAAGCTGAAGATGCCCGTCTTTGAGGGTGAAAACAGCCATGCACTACAGGAAAATCTGGTATTACTGGCGGACCGTATCCGCCGGTAATATGTAAAATACGACGGAAATCCTTGGTTTCCGTCGAAATTACGTACGCCGGTTTGGTTCGCGTCAAAAAATGTCTTCTAACGTTTATAAGACGTCGGAAACCCTTCCGGCGCACTCTCTGACGCATTACCGGCGCAAAATGTATTAGCCAAAACGTCGTTTCTTAACAGATTATTCCGACGTTATATAAGTGTGGGCTCCGAAAATTCGACCCCGGCCTCCACTCGCTTTTCTTTTTATTCGGCGAGGGAGTTTTAACTGATAAGTTCCGAGGTAAATTTTGGAAGGCAGATGGGTTTGTAGATAAGACACTACCCAGAGATTTTGCCCTCATTTTGTGAGGACTTTATGATCTGAGTTCTGGTTTCCTATAGGCGCAAGCCCCTATAGTTAATTACCCCTCCCGATCACGAGAGGGAACTTTCGATTAAGGCTAGTCGTCAATCAGATACGTAGAAATACGTGGTATCTGGCATATAGTAGCAACAATGATTGGATTTGGAAATTTGAAAATGATTAAGAATTTGGGAATTTGAAGATTTTATATTTAAAGCAGAAATTTCACCATCCTGCACTTAAAGCTGATGGTGGGGGAATGGATGATGGACCCGATCAAGATCCCATGGTTCCGTCATCCCGGGTCATCGTGGTCCCTGGTCTACTTAGTCAGAGGAGGTAGTCGACCCAACCTGACAGAAGGATCCTTGTCGGCAGCCATGGGTTGCTTCGTCCAAGGGGACCTTGTAGACCGGGGTTGAATGTTTGTTTAAGGGGACAAATTTAAATCCACCTTAGCTTACAAAGGGCTTCGTGCCCTATCGATCATATCCTATTGATTCATATCTCAAGGATTTAACGCCATTAAGGAGCGTATTGGCTCTGGCCATAACCGCTATCTATGGTGCCATTTGGCGGCAAAACCACTCGGTTCAGAGGGCCCCGGGTCATAACCGTTTACCTGCAGTGCCATTTGGCAGCGAAACTGCCGGTTAGAGGACACGTACCACGTCCTTACTGGCAAAAGATTGTTTGAGAATGGATCCTAATGATATTTTCGACTAGGCATTTGGCTCTTTGTGAGCTAGAGTTTATTTGAATTTGTCCACTCCGGCAGACTATTGCGGAGGGTGGATGGTTTTTGCTTTAAGTACGGATGGATGATTTCAATTTTGAATATTTTTGGGATTTTGAGATTTTTGTGGAGTTTTCTAGGATTTTTTTTTTTTGGATATTTGGGTGGAGTTATGAAATATTTGAAATGAATTTTGGATATTTTGGAGATATTTGAAAAATATTTGGGGAACCCCTCCGGTTGAGATCTGCATTCAACACGGCCATCATCGGGGTGTTTGGTGTCATTTTCACTTTATGGATTGAACCTTGTCAACTCTATCGGGATGTCGACAGAGGATCGGGTTTCGTAGGCTTCGTGCCCATTGTTAGTGAATTCTTATTGTTGTAGGCATTGGAGGCCTAATATGAATGTTTTGAGACAAATATAACGGTCTCCACAATCGTATATTTGTTTAATGGTTTGAACCCTGTCGACTTCTATTGACCCGTATAGAATGATCGATTTCGAACCTGAATTCACTTGTCAACCCGCGTAGCATCCCTAGACGTCACGTGTGTACCAATAACACGCTCGCTGGGGCCCATGCGGGTTTTATAATTATTTTTCCCCCCTTTAGTGTACCTATGTGTATACAATTTATAGTGCACGTGCAGGGGTACTTTGAAATAATTATAGACGCCTTCTGTCTGCTTGTATGAATGTTGCAGATCCGGTGGCGTGGCGTAGCAGCTTCTGAATTGAGTTGTTCGCTGTTTCGTACAGGTAGACTGTCGTGCACTACTTGTTGCTTTCTGCAGGTGGGTCGTAGTGCACTAACTAATCTCCTGCCTTTAGTTGAATGGATAGTTGTATTTGTTGTAGTATCATCAATCTTTGCTTGTAACGAATCAATGTACTTGCTTAACATTGGACAATGATTGATTGTAAAGGTGTTGTGATATTGGTCGCCTTCTATTACGATGACTTCTTTGGGCGTGGATATATTGTATGTTTATAAAGGATCCCTCACCTTTGTATCATAACTATTACTACTACTTGTGAGTGAACTGCATTGTCGTAGTTCTTCTGCGTTGTACTTGTAGGCCTCGAGCCATCAAATTCATCAGATTATCGCACTTGTATGATGACTTGTAGTTGTTGGTGCTTGTGTTTCTAATCAACATGATGATTCTCCAACATCCACATAGTACTCTAACTTATTGGTTAAGAACAAGCCGTCGCATTCTTCTACTGCTTGTGAATTTTCTTTGTCCTGAAGATCATGGCGATTGTATATCTCTTGTTACCAACTCCAAGCAATCATCGGCGTGCAATACATCATCATTGGACCCATGATGCAAGTAATAACATTAGTTATATGGTCGATTGAAAATTTGAACTCTAATTTTTGCCATCTCTATTGATCGTTGCTTGAGGGTACATCGCTTCCAATTTTGTAAATGAGCCATTACGATTCAATGGCCTCCTCCCAAAAATATGATCTTGATATAAAATCATATTCTTCATGCTCTTCTTGCTACTTGTAATCAAATTGTGCTTATAAGTTATTTGTGATAAATTTGAGATCAAGCTCATTAACCCCTTCTTTCCATTTGAAATGATTAATATAGATTGATTTCTATTGCTCACACAGATTTCAGGTTCACACTTGAAATGAATTTGCATATCAGCATTTGCATTCCAATTGGAATGATAACTCTATTGGGAAGTTGATTATCTTTCAAATCAAATTCCTTATAGTTCATCTATTGATGTTCACATTATATCTTGATCTCGTTTCATATAATCAACTTGTATGTTAAAAGTCAAAGTTCACTTTGTTCATGCTTGAGTTCCTTTGCTTAGTCATTTGAGTTCAAGATTGAGCTCAAGCTTACAAGTCTTCTACTTGAGTTTAAGTTCAAATGCATGTCCCCTGTTGTCCTTTGAGTTCGTGTCCGAGCTCAAAATGAGTTCAATCAAGTTCTAATGAGAATCCAGGTTCATGTTCATATTCGTTTCAATTAGAATTGAATTCATTTGAGTTCAAGTTCAATTAAGTCATTTGTTGCAATCCCAAGTTCTCCACATTCAATTGAATTCGAACAAGTCCAAGTTCATCATTTTTTATTTAAGTCCTTGGATTTTCAATCCAAATTTCGGCAGCCTCCCGACGTCTCCCCCGTTTAGGGGAAAAACCAAGAGGCAACCATTCCCATCGACGCTACGTGAGCGCTTCAGGTAGGTGTCAAAAATGACACCGCGGTCGCGAATGAAAATTTTTATCCCCGCCTGCTACGTGAGCATTTAAGGGTTTTTTAGGTTTGTTTATTATAAGAAGAAAACAGGTGTTAGAAATAAGCAGGATTTCCCCCCTCTGCACCACGTGGGCGTTCGGGGGTACTTATATAAAAATAAAATAAAAATACATTTTTTTTATCCCCTTCGCCGCAAGCATCGCACCGGTTTCCCACCCTAAACGCTACTTGAGCGCCTCGGGGGTTTGCCGGCTCGTTGCAAGCTTTGAAGAGGGATTCTTAAATCGTTGCGAGCATCGCACCGGTTTCCCACCCTCAACGCTACGTGAGCGCCTTGGGGGTTTGCCGTCCCGTCGCAAGCATCGAGAAAAAAACCATTTCTTCTTTTTGAAATCTCTTTCTTTTTTTTTTCTTTTCTTTTCTTTTTCTCTCTTTTTTTTAACTCTTTTTTTTTTCTTTTTCCTTGGAAAATCTTTTTTTTTTTTTTCTCCAATTGAGATTCTAAAAGTTCTAACTTCTTCTTTTTCTCATCTACATGATGAAGTGCATTTAATTCAGCTATTTTATTTTTATTTAATAGCTGAACCTTCAGCATTTCGACTAATGCTTTGACATCAAACAACTTCCCCTCAACAGCCGGCCCTTTGCCTTTTTAAGTTCAAGCTCTAAAACCATAGCCTCAAAATCAAACTTATTGATCGTCTCTTCCATCTCCTTGGAATGGTTTTCAAGCCCAGACCGAGCAAGGATTTAAGATGGCTGACTTCTCCAGATAGCATTTCCATCTTCTCTACATTGCTCTCAGCAATCTTTATTGCATTATCAGTATGGCTTAGTACGCCATTCTTTGTCTCAGTAATCATCAATAACTCTTGCTCCACCCTTTAAAGCTCTTCTGTTGTAGAGAGAAGTGCTCTAATTTCTGATACCTTCAAGCTCTTTCATCCATTCTTCCTCCTCCTGAGCAGCTTCAGTTGTTGACTACTCTACTTCGTTGGCACATCACTTATCAAGTTCTGAACTCTCCCCAGCAAGCTTCTGAGGAAGGAAAGTATCCTCCAGCATGAATAATAGTTAAGAAGCTTTTAATACCCTCATAAGCACCCTTGCCGGGAATCAATTTCCTCATCTGTTTAGTTGGAGGTGAAGTTCATGGAATGGATTCAAAGTGGCTCATTCAATTTTCAGCATCTTGCTCTTCACAATCACCTACTGATTCACTAAGCTCGTCTTGGTCTGGCTCTTCTAGTTGATCAGCATCGTTGTCTCCATTGCTATACAACTGAGAACTCACCACCATGGACCTCTTAGTGGCGGGAACCTTGCTGGTAACCATCGTATGTTTTGATCCCTTCGCCTCAGAGCATAAGGCCTGCATAACTGTTGTTGCCTGCTCCATATTTGACTGTCATGGCATGCTTTGCTACCTTGTCATGAACCTTGCACAGTTCTATTGAAGAAACATCCACATAAACGGATGTTGGATCTTGGATCAGTTGTGAGGCTAGATGGCTTCCGTCTGATTGTGAGAATGGCGGTAGGTGGAGGCAAGTGTTAGGAGGCGGACTGCAGCAAGAGCCAGAAGACTTGAGGTATCAAGTGATGCCTTCAACCAGCTTGCTTGAGTCGAACAGAGAGCTGGAAGAAATGAATCGATGAAATGGAAGGATTTGGAGATGAAGAGCTGTAGTGGCATGGGTCTCGGCTTGGCATTGGACATGTAGGCGGATGGGAAGAGAAGGTAGGCATGCGGCTTAGAGAGGACGGCTTGTGTAGGTGAAGTTTGACGTGATCAAGGGCCTTGGACGGAGGCTGCAATGGCTGGTTTGTTTGTGACTTTGGCGTGAAGGAGGGCATCTTGCTGTAGACGGGTAAGGTAAGATATGAAGGATGAGATAACGGCTGAGATCATCAATGGATGTTGGCTTGAGCTGCAATAGTTCAACGTGAGGTGGAGGGGGACGTGAGATACAGTAGGAGAGCAGCTCGATTCTGTAAGCCGCTTCGGCTGAGGTTGGAGGAAGGAGTTGTACTGGAGCAGCTCTTGCATGGGTTGAGGCTCTTGACAGAGAAGAGTTTGCATATGGGATTTTCCAGAAATCCCCAAACAGGCAAAGCTCATTTAACTTCATTTTAGTGACAGAGCTCCGTTTGAAACAAGAACAACAACACTCGAAGCTGGATTTACGGGATTTAGTCAGAGATATGAGGTCTGAAGCTTCGCCAAAAAGAGATATTTTGCATTTAATTTGATTCTGACTTTGCTTTAGACTTTTCCATTTTGTTAATTGAATTAAAAAAAGTTAATGATATGTCACAATTACATTAATTCGAGCTGACACAAATGTATCATCCATCATTCCAAGGTCTTCTCGATTTGCACGATTCTTCGATTTACGTGGATCTTGCCTCATTTTTCGTGCCAATTTTTCCGATAATATAATTGGACAAATTAATAGTGAATTTAGGGTATTGCTGATGTTCCGATCACAACGACGCAGTCCGTTTCACTATTGGACACCATTTGGGTGGCGACGAGGCTTAATTCCTTCGGAATGCCTATGTCTCGATTTGCGCGCAAAACCTCATTCGAATAAATTGGCACTGCATTCATAGTTTTGACGGTGTTCCGGACCCAATGACGTAGTCCGTTTTGCAATCGGACATCGTTTGATCATCGTCAAGGCTAATCTCCCTCGAAATGAGTGCATTTGCAACATATTTGAATCGCCTTTAAAATTTATGACGCCACCTCAAACGATCTAATTTATTCAAATAAAATATATATTCTTAATGCCAACGACGTTCTGGACGCAATGGCGCTGTCCGTTTGTCGATCGGACTTCGTTTGAGTATCGTCGAGGCCTCGTTTCCCTTATAACGCAGGCCTTCAAATCATATTTGCATCGCTTAGAAATTCACCACCACCTCAAATGATCCAAATTTATTAAAAAAAATGCATATTCTAAATTTCGACGACGTTCCGGACACAATGGCGCTGTCCGTTTGTCAATCGGACGTCATCCGAGCATCTTCGAGACCTCGTTTACATCGTAATGCATGCCTTGATATCATATTTGAATTGCATAGAAATTCGCCACCATCTCAGACAATCCAAATTCATTAAATAAAATATATATTTTGAATGTAGACAACGTTCCGGACGCAATAACACTGTCCGTTTATCGGTCTGAAATCGTTTGGGCGACATTGAGGGCCAAATTCCTCGATATGCGTGTTATTACCTTGGGATCCATGTCACCATTACGATTGACCCCAATTAATCACAAAAGATGTATATTTTGAATGTCGAGGACGTTCCGGACGCAATGGCATAGTCCGTTTCATGATCGGACGTCATCTGAGCGACGTCGAGGCCTGATTCCTTGAAATAAGCGTTGTCTCGAAATTCATGTCACTCATTAGGATGATCCAAATTAAACAAATAAAATACAATTTTTGAATATTTGCAATATTCTGAACATAATGACGAAGTCCGTTTGTTGATCTGACATTATTTGATCAGCCACACGCTTTAATTTCGGGTGTCGGTCGCCTTTTGACCAATCTCATCCGATTCAATTACGAGAGGCCTCAACCTAGCAGAATTCGACGTCCTGATCGCAACGACACAATCTGTTTGGCAATTAGAGGTTTTTTGAACTTTCAAGTGACGCATGGCGCCAAGGTGCGTAATGCTTTATTCGCCAATTGGAGTCCTTTCTCACGTGGTTTGAGATATAGTGGTCAACAATAAGCCAGAATTTACGACGTACATATCCGACGGAAATACTAGCGGAAACAATACCGTAAGGTTCGCCGTAACTAAAGCTACGACGTGTTTCTGACGCCCTTTAGTCGCCGGAAACTCCGGCGGATAAGACGCCGTAAGGTACGCCGTAACTAAAGCGATAACTTGTTTCTGGCGTGGTATCTGCCGGTATTTCCGGCGCGGTTTCCGTCGATATTTCCGACGGAAATAAAACTCTGGCATTATTACACCGATTTTCGTTGTATTCGTTACATCATCTGGTCTCAGGTGCACTAGATTTTTATGTTTAGAACATGGACATCGAAACATTCCATCTGATATGAAGCTGGGTAGTTGTTTCGCTTACTGAATGAAAATGTTCACCTTATTAATGAATTCATCTGTTAATGTCTTTCGTACTTGAGACAATCGGTTATACATCCAACTTCTTTGATTTCTAATATCCATAACCTATATATAAGAGCATATAAGTAATGGATTTTCGCTTGAGTAGATCTAAAACTGAATATAAAGAGATATTAACAGTAGAATTCAAGTGATGGTGAAATAGATGGGAATATTTTGTACTGCATCGGGCTTGTTGTGCGGTAGAAAAATCTCCCTCAAACTTAAGGAAAACCCTTTATACTCTAAGGTTGATCTACTGCGTCGGACCTTTTGTAAACGTCTAGTGAGAACATCTACGACTAAAGTAAAAAGATATGGATTTAAGGTTTATCCTTGATGTAATCCAACCGAAATAAGAAATTACTTTGTCAAACCACCTTGTGTTTTAACAGAAGTAATAGCTCATGCATACATATTTTTAATGATTTGAATATAAGCGCTATTAACTCTTTTTTTTTGCAAGAACTCTCAATAGCACTCTTTGAACTTTATCATATGCTTTCTCTAAATCAACAAAAATCATATGTAGATCCTCCTTATTCTCTCTATATTTCTCCATCAAACCTCTCAATAAAAGTGTGGCTACCATAATAGACCTACCCGACATAAATCCAAATTGATTTTGAAAAATTTATCAACAAAAAAAATATCTAATATGTGCATCATCTAGCAAATGTCTAATAAGAAATAACATGAAGAAAAAAAATCTTACAATGGACAAAATCTGGAGGCGGCGGAAACTCACGGTCGAATTTTGGGAAACCAATCTCCTTTCGCCAGCAACGAAGGCGGTGATCGTCGGCGACGTCCCGTGAACATCTACAAAGATCGGCGACGACGATCTAGGGTGGGCGACGCTGGGGCGACGAGAGAGACCGAAGATGCGAGAGAAAGACCGTAATGAAATGAGCAGCCATACGGGTCATGTTCGAAAATAGGGCTTTCGCCGGCGGACTTTCCGACGTCCCAGACGCCGGAACTTTTTACGGCGCACGTTTCGTCGGTTTTAAGTCGTTGAGTTTAAAATAGCTGACGTATTCTCCGCCGGTAAATGCGCTGAACATATTCCGTTGTAAACTCCGCCAGTAATAATGAAAAGCTGCTAATTTCCGACGTTACTACCGGCGCAATGGATGTCGTCAAGTTTTCATCGCAAGATGCGCCAAAATAAACGCCGTTAATATTCCGTCACATTATGCGCCGGTACAAATGCCGTATTTACCGACGCAAAAAATTCCGCCGGAACACCCGACGGTATTCGCGTGTTTTCCTGTAGTGATGGCTGAATCTACAAGGTGAAGCGTTACTTTGCTGTCAACGGGTTGACGGAGGAAGAGAAGCTGATGGGGGCGGGATTGTGTTTGGAACAAAAAACCTTGGCATGGTATCAGTGGAGTGACAGAAGGGAGCCTATCCAGAGCTTGAGAGAGTTCAAATATTGCTTATTAGAGCGTTTCCAAGCCGATGGGAGAGGAGACTTCTATGAGCAATTCTTTCCCTTGACTTAGGAGGGGATTGTGGTAGATTACAATGACAGGTTTGAGTACATGGCTAGCAGATTGGATCATATTTCGGAGTCGGCCCTGGAAGGGAACTTTATGAAGAAACTTAAACTTGAGATACGAACAACAGTCAGGGTGCTGGAGCCGAGGAACCTAGGGAAGGCTATGGAGCTGGCGCAGTTAGTAGAAGATTAGAAGAAATTAGAAAGATGGGCTCGAGAGAATTATTCAGGGGGATTATACAAGATGACTACCACCTTCTAACCATCAAAAGAGGCAGCACCAGGGAGCCTGAAGGAAGCGCCAAAGGAGAAAACTTGAGGAGGAGGAAATGGGGGACAATTCAAAAAGCTGATGGAAAAGGAGATGTAGGAGAAGAGGGCGAAGGGGTTGTGCTTCAGATATAATGAGAAGTACATGATGGGGTATAGGTGCAAGGACTGAACTCTTCAGGTTCTCCTTGTCTGTGAAGACGAGGAAGATGTGGAGGGAGATGAGAGCAGGTCTGAAGCAGAGGAGGAGGAGAAGTTGCATCTAGATGTGGCAGAAGTCTCTCTGAACTCTGTAGTGGGATTCACTCTGAGTCACACTATGAAAGTGAAAGGAGAGATAGCTGGCCGAGAGGTGGTTGTGTTGTTAGATGGTGAGGCAACCCACACAATTTTATTTTCACCCAGATTATTGAGCTGCTTGGGATGGAGTTAGTGGATACCGAAGGCTATGGAGTGATGATAGGCACGGGAAAGGTGGATATGGTTAGAGGAGTTTGTATAGGGGTGGTGCTGGAGATTCAGGGGATCCATGTGAGGGAGGACTTCCTTCCCTTGGAATCGGGGAGTGCTGACGTCATCTTAGGGATGAAGTGGCTGCAGACATTGGGGGAGACCAAGATAAATTGGGGTACACTGAGGATGGAGCTGGTGATGGGGGAAGGAGGATGATTCAGGATAATGTTGGGCTGACCAAGGCTGGGTTTTCTCTCAAATCTCTAATCATGACCATTCAGGAGGACGGAGGAGGCTACTTGGTGGAGTTGCACCGCCTAGAAGGGGTCAGACTAGAGGAAGAAGGCAATGTTCCATCTTCAGTGCAGCCGCTCATACACCAGTTCAGCAAAGTTTTTGAACCTCCCTAGGGTTTACCTCCTCAGAGGGAGTTGGAGCATGCCATTACCTTGAAGGAAGGGGAGACACCGATCAGTGCCCGCCCTTATCGTTACCTACATATTCAGAAAGATGAGATTTAGAAGTTGATCTGGGAAATGCTGGAGGCGAGGATCATCCGACCAAGTGTTAGCCCCTTTTCGAGTCCAATCCTCTTGGTCAAAAAGAAGGATGTGACTTGGAGATTCTGTGTGGATTATAGGGCTCTGAATAAGAGCAATGTACCAGACAAGTTCTCAATTCCGGTGATTGATGAGATATTGGACGAGCTATATGGGGCAGTGGTGTTTTCCAAATTAGACTTAAAATTCATATACCACCAGCTTAAAATGAGGGAGGCAGATGTTCCAAAGATAGCCTTCAGGACACATGAAAGGCATTATGAGTTTGTGGTAATGCCCTTTGGATTGACTAACGCTCTTGCTACTTTTCAGTCTTTGATGAACAGGGTATTCAAGCAGCACCTCAGGAAGTTTGTCCTAGTCTTTTTTGATGACATTCTGGTATACAAAAAGATTGGGGAGGAGCATTTGGAACATTTGAGGGTGGTCTTAGAAGTACTGTTGGAGCATCAGCTGAGAGCCAACCTGAAGAAATGCAGCTTTGCTCAGTCAAGCATGAAGTATTTTGGACATGTGGTATCCTAAGAAGGAGTGGCGGCGGACCAAACCAAAATTGAGGCAATGCAAAAATGGCCACTGCCTAGGAACATAAGGGATTTGAGGGGTTTCCGAGGATTGACTGGTTATTACAGGAAGTTTGTGAAGGGGTACGGTACCATTGCATGACCTTTAACTGAGCAGTTGAAGAAAGTCAACTTTTCCTAGGGAGATGCAGCAACCAAGATCTTCGAGAGGTTAAAGAAATCCATGACCACTATTCCTGTTCTAGCTCTTCCAGATTTCAGCCAGGCCTTTGTAGTAGAGACTGATGCATCAGAATATGGGTTGGGGGCAGTGTTGATGCAGAACCACAGGCCTATACCATACAAGCGCTATCAACCAGGGCAAGACTGAAGTCAGTGTATGAGAGGGAGCTGGTGGCCATTATCTTGGCTATTCAGAAGTGGCGCCCCTATCTTTTGGGTCGACACTTCATCGTTCGGACTGATCAGAGGAGCTTAAAGTACCTCTTGGAGCAAAGAATGGTAACTGAGGAGCATCAGCGATGGCTATCCAAACCATTGGGTTATGATTTTGAGATCCAATACAGGCCAGGCCTAGAAAATAAAGCAGCTGACTCTTTGTCCAGGTATATGGGGCAGTTCTAGGAGTTTGTTGTGTTTGTACCGTTAATGGTCAACTGGGGGCCATCAAGGAAGAAAGCATGCTGAATGAATAATTGAGAAAGATCAGGGAAGATCTAAAGACAAGAGTAGCCATCCTGGTTACTGCATTGAGGGGGAGAGACTATTGTATCAAGGGAAGTTTGTGATGCCATGAACCTCCATACATATTCCCCACTTGTTACAGGAGTTCCATGACAGTGCAGTTAGAGGCCATTCAGGAATTCAAAAGACATATAGGAGGCTAGCAGCGGAGATCTACTGGAAGGGTATGCATAAAGATGTTGAGGAGATGGTGGCAAGGTGAGAGGTGTGCTAGAGGAACAAATACATGACCTTGGCTCCAAGAGGATTACTGCAACGACCATTAACACTTTCAAATAGAGTTTGGGAGGAAGTGTCCATGGATTTCATGATGGCTTACCAAGATCAGAAGGATTCACGGTCAACATGGTGGTGGTTGACAGACTTGGCAAATATTGTGAGAGCTCGTTCCTTTGATTTGCCTTCCAAGATTTGAGTTTCTCTCCCAGGATCGTCCGGGATGATATTGAGATCGTCCAGGACAATCAGTGCATGGAAACAGCTGATTTTTCTGGAATGGGATCGTCCAGGCCGTTTTTGAATCGTCCTGGGACGATCAGATGAGACAAAAATCCCGAGAGCAAAACCGAAATTATTGATATCTGGGATGTTACAAATATGCACACTTAATCCTCTTACGACATCATTACACCGTAGTGTCGGTAGCAGCAGCTTTTATCAGGGAGGTTGTGAGACTGCATGGGATTCTTGAATCGATTGTGTTTGATCAAGACAAAGTGTTTCTCAGTCAGTTTTGGAGGGAGCTGTTCAGGATGCAGGGCACTGTCCTTAAGAGAAGCACCGAATATCACCCACAGACAGATGGGCAAACAGAGGTGGTGAATCGGAGACTGGAGACCTATTTGCGGTGTTTTGCTTATGAAACCCTGCGGATGTGGGCAAACTGGCTGCCATTGGCTGAGTACTGGTACAATACATCATACCATTTTGCTTCCTAAATGACCTCGTTCAAAGTGTTGTATGGGAGGGACCCCCCGCGCCTAGTACGCTATGGGAGAGGAAGTACACATGTCTCTCTGGAGGAAAGAGAGGAGGTATTGGAAAAGTTGAAGGCACATCGATCTTCTGAGGGCACAACAAATTATGAAGAGACAGGCGGGTTCACACAAGAGGGACATGCAATCTGAAGTGGGGGAGAAGGTGTTCCTAAAACTATGGCCCTATAGGCAAAAGACGGTGGCTAGAAGGAGAGATGATAAATTAGCACTGAGGTATTTCGGCCCTTACAAGATTTTGGACAAGATTAGCACAGTGGCTTACCGCCTAAAGTTGCCTCCCACCGCCACCATACACTCAGTGTTCCATGTGTCTCAGTTGAGGAGAGCTATAGGGGAGTATGCAGTTAGTGTAGAATTACCAGCGACAATGACGGAGGATTGGGAAGTGATTTTAGAACCCCTGGAGCTTATAAGGGTAAGATCAGATAAAGAGGGCAATAAGGAAGTGTTGATTCGATGGAAAGATCTCCCTGATTTCGATGCTACTTGGGAGCCATTTGAATGAGTGAAAGAGCAATTTCCTTTTTTTCCACCTTGAGGACAAGGTGAGTTTTTGGGAGGGGAGTAATGTTACGCCCACGCTCACGCCAGCCCAGGATCAGTTCTACCTGGACCGGTCCTGGTTTATGCACGACGAAAGAAGCACAGGGAGGGGGGCGGAACTCATGTGGGCCCCATGCTGGGTTTAATGCAAATTTTATGGGAAATAATTTGAATGTAAGGGCTGTTAAGGTAAGTTGTAATTCTCCTTTGAGATTAATTAGGGGAATAAGAGGAAATTAGGGATTATCTTGAATTTGAATGCAATTTTGAGATCTAGGGTTTGTGCTTGGGCTCTAGGTTACGGCTAGAGAATCGGAGAGTTGTTTCTTCCTCTCGAATTGAAGAAACGTATATCTTTTGTTGTTTTCTCGCATCTACTAGTGAACTACTTTGTTTTTCTCCAAGTTCATCAATGTTTCTATGCAAAATCTGCTGCGTTTGGGCTGAATTATTGCTCTAAACAGCAGTTTTCTCTCTGCTTTCCTACTAATTTCGATTAGGTTTGCTTGCGAACTCAAGTATTACCTTAAGGTTACTTGCGAACTCAAGTATTTTCTATCAGATTGCAACAATTTTAAAGAGAACATCATCGGAGTTGATATCAACCTAGCTGATGGGGACATCGTCAGAGATTGCGACACATGTACCATCAGGAGATGCCGGAGATCGACGGCCACGATCATGACCATTATTTTCATCATTTTATGTAGTAGTTTATTTGATTTTTATGTTTTTCCGTTTTTACCCTTATGGGTAGTTGGTCGTTATTGTAGCCCGAGGGGCATTTTAGTCTTTTGTTGTCTTGTCATTTAGAGGCCTATTTATATGGCCATTTTCTCATGTAATTTTAGTTTTTGATGAAATGAAAATTTACTTTTGTTCTCTTAGTGAGTTCATCTTCTCCCACGATCTCTTAGTGAGTTCACCGGAGGAAACTAGATCTCTTAGTGAGTTCTAGTTCGCCGGAGAAGACTAGATCTCTTTGTGAGTTCTAGTTTTCGAATTATCTCATCCTGTGGAAAATCAACGTAGAGACAATCGAGGTTAGTAAATTCGTAGTCGTCGAAGCCTTGAAATCTCCATTTCTTCCTCTTTTCCCTTGCCCTTGCCGCCGTCCAATCCAAGAAGCAAAGCCGTCGGCCACCTTGTGTTTTCCCCCCTGTTTTCGCCGGCCATAAATTCTGCAGCCGCCGGCCAGCCTCCCACCGGCCAGCAGCCGGCCACCCGCCGGCCAGCCACCCGCCGGCCAGCCTCCCGCCGGCCTGCCCAGCAGCCTATTCCCGCTGCCTCTCCCTCTTGAAGCCTCCCACCATTTGAATTTCAAATCTCTTGAGTTATTAACCTCCTTAATTGGTGCTTATGCAATTAAGCCACCCATTAAAGAGATTCAATCCAAATTTGAAATTCAAATTTGATCTCCCTCCCTTTGAAATTAAAATTTGATCTCCCTCTCTTTTTTAATTTTGGGAAGTTACTTAAGCTCTAATTAAATCTGAAATTAAAATTTAGATTTAATTGAATTTCTTACTTAAACTTGGGCCCCACCCTCATAACTCCTAAATCTCTCTCTCTCTCCTCCTTATTGGGCCGGCCACTCTTAGTGGGCCTCTTTCTCCTTCCAAATGACATAATAACACCACAAATCCAGCCCAATTCCCTCTCTTTACCGCCCCCCCCTTCCCTCCTTGATTTAATTTGAATGTCAAATTAAATTCCTCCATCAAACCTCCCCAAATTCTGAAATTAATCCAAAATTCCTGCACACTTCCATGTGGATCCCACCATAACCAAGCTCCCATCTTCTCCCGGATGCTCCATCAACTCCCGGCAAGAATGCATGGACGTTGGATCATTAACGGCCGCCCACCGCTCCTCAAAATCCGGCTTCCTCCCCGGCGACGAGTCCTCTCGGGATTACTTGTCTATTAGTGGCATCGTTGAGTTTACTTACAATCCTCCTCCGCTAGCCCCTATTTTCGAGAGCACTGAAAGGACCTCAAGGTGAATGATCTAAATTTTAAACGTGTGGCTTTAGTCGTAGCTATTTGCATTATCAAGTTTATTTTGGTTATATTTTGTAAGACTCATGTAATTCTTAAATGTAATCACCGCCGTTAACATAATCTATCACGAAGTTTCTTGAATCCAAATTGAGAAAGCTAGATTTTATCGTTAACATTGCAAAGTTAAACTCTCATTAATCTCTAACGTGCAATTCATGTTCACCGCATGTGGTTTCACATCACTAGCTCAATTAAGTTGTGATCAGATTGTGCTAAGGTATATGCTCTGCTGGAAAAGCGCATTTAGTCATCCTAAGAATGAAAAACTTTCAAATTAGGAAATCTTGTTTACTGTTGAATGCTTCTCATGACAGAACTCTCATCATGCCATATGTGATCTTCTCATACAATATGTTGAAGGAAACATTTTTCGTTTGTGACAAGGGTGAAACTCCTAACTCCAAATGCCTGATACCTAAGAGATCCTAGTACTATTGGCTCATAGTAGTCTCCTACTCTCCTTCAATTTCAAGAAAGGTAAATATAACTCTCTTTGATATATATTGTTTTTAATCTTTATCTTCTAATAACAAAAGTTCATACCATTAATATGTCAATCTTATTCGCTTTATAATGTTTGAATGTCTTTCACTTTTCTAGTAGAACTATAAAGCTACCCTAATTCTGATACTAATTGTTAGAAACAAAAAGTGCATCTAAGAGCAATGTCAATTAATGAAAACAAAAACAAAAAAATCTGTAAGGATAAAACCCGAAAATAGGGACAAGATATATAAGTGGTTCAACAAAGTTCACCTACATCCATAAACACATGGATCGATATTTTCCACAACTGTAAAGATGCATACAAGATGCAATATTTGTTCACCCAAACAGTTTGTTAATTTTATCTCAAAAGTCTTTGTTATGTTTTTTTCCTTCAATCTCACGTTCTTTAAACCAAAACAATTAATCAATCTCAAGGTTTATAATACAATAATAATCTTCCTATTATTGTAGTATTCAGCTTCCCCACTTCTATAGCTAAAGCGTACATCACTGTCTTTAATCAAGCCACCGCCAACACTTTAATGGTCACTGCCTCAGATCTAACATCAACAACCTTAATATGTCACTGAAAACCTCAGATTTACAGAAAAGTTTACCGTTGTTCCTATCGACCTCTCCCTCTGCTTGTCAGCTAACACACTGTCAGCCTCCTATGGAGCTAACCATCAACTACGTCCTCTTAAATCAATAGAGTACTTCACTGTCCTTAATAGGCTTCTACTAAGAGATGCTAAGTACTTCAACTGCCAATTAATATATATATATATATATACTGCCAATTTCATATAACTAGAAGCATCCAATGAACAGTACCAGTACTCATCATAAATCACATTTGCATATTGATACAATAACATAGAATATGATAAGGCAAAAAAGAAGAAAACGAGAAAATACTCATTACCAATTCTTTATTTTCAAAGGTTTATTTTCACTATTTTGGAGAAGCCAAAAAGAAACATACCAGATGAACTTTATCAGATTTAGTAATAGATTTGTGTCCTTCCGACTTAGAACCGTCTGGTTTTTTAACAACAGAAGAGAAAAGAGTCTCAAGCTCTGAAATGTCAAATTCTGTAGTGCTGAACCAAAAATTAGCCCGTTAGTGAAAAGAAAACTATAAAGAAAATCAAGAATCATAAACTATTAAGTTTTTTAACTTTTGTACACATGTTTTTTAAGAAGGTCAAGGCAGTGAAACATTTTATGCATTCATAATGCCTTTTACATGGCAAATCTTCTGTTTTAGAGTAAGGCTTCAGCACTTAAAATACTACAAGGAATCGCAGTCTTAAGATTAATAATAACGTAGCCTATTTTGTAATGAGAAAGAATAAAAAAAAGAAGAGAGCTAAAAGCATTATACCTCTGTGCATCAGCATACTTTTGTAGTTCTGCCCATAAACTCCCTTGCGTAGCTCTTGTTACTTTAACCCAATGCAATGGTTTTAAAATTGATTTTTTTATGGCTGTAGAAGGAACACCAGCACGTGCAAATCCAAGTCCCTTTCCACCAGTCATGGGGCCTAATGGTGGTGGTGGCCCTCTCAAGCCAGAACTTGGAGGTGGCGGGGGAACACCTGGAGTCCTCGGAAGCATTGGAGGAGGTGGTACACCTCCTTTAGTGGTAGATGATGTAGGTGGATCTCTATCATGATATCCACTAGGTGGAAGTGGCGGTGGAGGAGCACCCTCATGTCCACCATGATAACGTGGTTCTAAAGAAATTCCGCTGGATCCAAAAGCAAAAGGTGGGGTTAGTGATGGAGGTCCACCAAATTCTCTAGGGAGAAGGAAGCAGTGGTGGAGCTTCCCCAAGTCCTCCAGGGAGTGAAGATGGAGTTGGTGCTACCCTATGACCTTCAGGGGGAGGTGTAAGCGCTGGTGTAGGAGCTCCACCAGAAGTAGGAGGAGGGGGTGGTGGTGGCAGTGGTGGTCCCCTAGGCATTCCATGAATACGTGATGGTGTTGGAATTCCCTCAAAATTAGGCAGGGGGTATGGAAGTGGTCCTCCCACAAGTCCTCCAGGGAGGGAAGGGAGTTGTGAAGCTCCTCTAAAAATAGGAGTTGGGACTTGTGGAGAAAGAAGAGGTGGAGGAGATACAGATGGTGGTGAAGGTGGTGAAGGTGGTGCGACAACAGGTCCTTTGTAGGGAAGAGGAGGAGCTAGTCGTGAGGATATAGTTTGGCCAAGAGAGGATGGAGTTGAACCTTGCCCATAACCCCCTAAGGGGTGAGGTGGTAGAGATGGAGCTCCTTTACATCTTTCGGTGACAGGTGCAGATGGAAATCCAATAAGAGGGGGTGGTAGTGGAGGTTGGGGAGTATTTTCTCCAAGGATTTGGCACGGATTAAAAGTTCTTGGAATTGTAGGAGATGTGCCTCCGGAAGGTGATGGAGATCCCTCGTGAAAAGTAGATGCATAAGATGGTGTAGAAATTTCAGCACTGAAAAAATTTGATGTTTTGGACTTTTTAACATGATGCAAAGGTGATGAAGATGGACATTTTGACATAGGGACTTTAGTAGAATTTTGAAACTCCATAAAGGGCAAAAAAGCCAGGTGGGATGCAAACAATGCAAAATCAAATTTCCAAACAGTGAATGACGAATTTGTGAAAGTTGTTGAAAGGGATTTAGTTGGACTATTGACCTTGATAGGAGGTAAGGGAGGTAGGTATGAAGCAAGTAATTCACTAGCACTTTGCTTTTTACTAAGAGGGGTTACTAGAGGAGGAGGTGGCGCTTGACAATCTGAAGAGAGGTGACTACCTGAACAGTTGGATCTGGCAACTGTGGAAGATAATCTCGGATGAATGGATTGCACTGGAGGTAGGGGTGGAGGTGGGGGTGGAGACAGGGATGTAGAAGGTGAACTTTGAGGTGGAGGGAGAGGAGGAGAATGTTTACGTTTAGGTGAATCTCTGGAATGCATGGGTGGAGGATGATGAGGAGGTTGGGGAGGTGGTGGGGGATGTGAGTGTGAAGGAAGTTTGTCTTTCAAACACATATGAGGTTGATGAGGAGGCGAAGAAGGGGTTTCCTGGAGAAGACTACCAGAATGAGAAGATTGAGACAAAAAAGGGAGTGAATGATATGTTGGTGCAGATGAAAGTGAAAAGGGATCTTCTCTCAAGCTTGGATGTGGCATGGATGATATTGAGGGGGCCATAGAAGGCAACGAGCTGCTGTTTGTAAATGGGAAAGATGACAAATGGGCATGATTAACTTCTGAATCATTGCTCACAGAAGTTTGGATAATTACAAGTTGTGGTTCTGTAAGTTTTTCATTATCACCAGCTGATATTTGTAGTTTATCCTTTTGTGCAATGGGAACTGGATCAGAAGGTGCTATGCTAGACTGTTTCTGTGATGTAGCAGACTGCTGTTCCTCATTCTTCTTTCTATCAACATGAGCCTCTTTATTTTCACAAGAAAGCTCAAGAAAAACACTATTTTGGGAAACAAAGCCATCCTTAATGCAATTTCGACTTACTTCTTTGTGTTCCATCCAATCAATAATTTCTGAGTTCCCAGTTTGAGCACCTTGGCTATCATGAATAGGTTTCTTGTTTAAATCAGTACCAGTAGTGGGATAAGAATTTTCAATCCCTGAGCTTCTCCTTTCATCGCAAAACAATTGAGTTTCAAATTTCTGAGTCATATCACATGAAATAATTTGCCCGTTTCCCTGTGAGCCCTGTTCAAGTCCGTTAGATGCTAAAATAGTATGTTCTTTAGCTTCAAAATTATGTTGATCATTTGCATCCTCTTTGTAACAAATCAAATTAAAGTTCCCGAATTCAGACCAGTTTCCACTATGAACACAGCCTCCTTCGGGAAATTCAACCTTCACCGATTCTTCATTTTTAAAGCTGAACTCTGATTGATCTGCAAGTATAATTTCTAACTGACTAGTTGCATGACCTAAAGCACCACCATCAAAGACTTCTCGAGTATCTGTATTCATAAGGCCCTCCACTTCGTGTATCAAACCATTCATTTCAGGCAAGCTCATCGGATCATCTGCCAAATTAGGAATTCTTTTGGTATACTGACTCAGATCAACCCTTTTAGGGGTCCTAAATTCAGGGCTGGAATCATGAAAACATTGCCCTCCAATGTCACAAGTTTCATTATTCTGTTTTGCAAGTTTGATTTGTAGGCCAAGTTTAGCTCTCGTCTGTTGATACTGCGGTACAAATTACTTTCTTATCATCAAGAATATTGCTGAAAGAATTTTTAAAATCAATTCTGAGATTTCCAGTAATGAACGTATTTTCTTCTATAAATGCTGAGTCTTGTGTATGTGTTCCAACAATGATGTCCGAGTTTTCAATGTCCAACCTCTGGCTTTCATCACCATGGCTGGCTCCTAGCTGTTTTTCCGTTTCCATCTCTGGCAAAACATTTGGGTCATCCAAAGTAAGAATTTCTTGTGCAAGCCCGTTCTTCAGATTCTGATGGTCAAATTCTAAACTAATATTTTCCGTGTCTTTATGAGCTGAAACAAATTCAGGCAGGCTGCTGTCATGAACTTCGATTGGAGTTGAGTGAATATCCAGGTCCCTTGTTCCATCATGCAAATCGGAATTGCTAAAGATCTCTTCCGCTTCAAAGAACTCTTCAGTTTCCACTTCATCCTGCTCTGTAGTTACAACTTGGGGGGTTGTGGAACCAACATCAAATTCTGAAAATATTACCTGGTTCAGCCATGAATGTACTTTCAACCAGCAGAGCATCTTTAAAATTGACTCCACAGAAAAAGAAGCAAGCACCTACCTCTGCTTTGAAGTTCTTAGTAAACTGGTCCTCCATACCCCATATGATGTCAATCTCCTCACTATTTAGAAGCAGAACGTTGTCTTGAATAAATGCTGTGTTGAACATAATCCTGAACATCGTCTCCTCACGTTCTAGATCTTCATCCCAACATATGCACTCAAGGACAACATCACCTTGAATGCTGCAACGAAGATCTATTGTTATCTTTGTGCCATCTGCCTGCAATTGATGATAATTGATTTCTAGTCGTAAAATACCAATGTAAACAACAATTTGCTATGATTTTAGACATTACCTGTACAGAATTATGAACCAGCTCTTTCTTCTCTAGTGAAGTGAAGAGGACCCTATGGCCTTCATCAACCAGGTTAGAAGGATCCCGACCACACACACGGACAAATGGCCTAAATCCTGCCTTGCCATCACAATATGGAGCATTTCGAAGAATAAGGCAGTCCAAACTGTACGGCACATTACATAGAGGCCACTGTATCCCATTGCCTTTTCCTGTGATGTAGTGGAGGTACCTCAGATGTGAAGCAAACGGGTTTAAGGGAGAAAACATCTGGAGGAGCTCCCTTGGAGCCTGCTTATACATCATTTCAAGAGTCCTTTCCTCTCCACTGTACTGACTTCTGTAGAGCATGAGAGAAGCAAGCATGAAAGAAAGCACAGGCCATCCTCCTCTTTCACAGTGCATTAGGAGAACGCTTTGCTGCCCTTCTGATGACAGCCAGTTATCACATAACCTTAAGAATTGGTAGACCATCCTCAAGGGAAGCAGCGGACATCCATGGTATCCGTGAGGATATTCAATGACACTAATATTGAAGCGAGCAAGAATTTCTGCAACCAGGTTTTTTCCTTCCCCCTCTCTGAAATTAATCACCGTGAGACAAGCATCAGGAAAATAGCCCTTAAGCTGTACCAGAGTGTTATTCATGTAATTCTTATACCCATCTTCTTCCAAATGTTCCGATGAAAAGCAGTAGTCGAACACTACAATAAAAGAAATAATTTGATAAAGAGAACAATCAAAGTGGAATTTTAGTTATAGTACTTCTAACATATTATTAGCAATGAACTAACTGTATGTACGTTAGGTGGAATAAGATGTTCTCAATATTCCTGAGCAGATAAATATTAAAGCAAGGTGAAGATCCCACATAGAAGCTTCGATCCCGAGCAAACTCAATCTCATAACCGAACTCACTTTTTCGACCAAAATTCAACAACAATCCTTCTTCCAACCCCACTTGCTAAAATCGGGGAAATAAAAGTAAAATCCTATCCATTTCCCAACCGTTCCTTACGAAAACAAGCACTAAGGCGAGAGAATGAAAGGAAGCAGAAGACGAGCATTACCGTAAACTCTGTCGCTGATCTCCAGGAGCTGATCTGGTGGCTTTCTATAGAACAGCCTCCTGAAGAGCGCCATCCGACGGCTCCGCCTCCGGCGGCCGTCGCTTCCCCGTTACGATCCAAACCCTAACTATCCAACGAGCCTCAGATCAAATTATCACAATGCTGAGACAAAACAATCCTCACAACCCGATCGATAACCGGAAAACTACACTTGGATGAAGAGGACCGAATCTGGTTTCAGCGGAAATTTGTGATACATACGGTTTTAAATATTTTAAGGCGACCGCCGAGGAGAGATGAAGGTGGGAAAAGGGGAAGGCGAAGAGCGCGGGAGTGAACCGCATGCCTGAAATGGACCGGTCGGTTGGTTCGACTCGGCAGTTATGGTAGGTCCAGCTGTGGAAGGTACCCAATGACATCGAGGAAACCCGTTTGCGGTGAATTTTTTAATAATATTCGTACAAAACAGCTATTCTAGCGGGATCAGAGACGTCCAGCCATCAGAATTCTACGTAACCGCTTTGTCCCATCTGTGACAGATATGTATGCTATTTTAATATTATAATTATTGAAAATAATTTTTTATAAAATTGATTATGAAATTTTTATAGGGAAAATAATTTTAATATTATAATTATTGAAAATAGTTTTTTATAATACATTTTTTTGAAAAATAATAAAAAATAGTATTCAAAAGAATTATAATTGTTATTTGAATAATAAATTAGCTAAAATGTTGTCCCAAATCCTCATCGAGTTAAAATCTTATGGTTTTTTCGGGCATTGTTTTTTGTTATTATGTTTAAAATTTTTTTTTTAATATATTTCATTAGTGTTTTGAAATAATTTTTATTTTCTTAAAAATAAAGAAGTTTCTTTTAAAAACAGCTGTAATAATCTTGACATTTAGTTATGAGATACAAACACTTTATAATTGTTGCGTGCGAGAATATACGCGGCGGTAGAGTTTGTAAATTCGCGTCCTAGCGTTGCACGAGTATTCCGCACACAAACAGAAAAGAGAAAGTGAACACCAAGGTTTTTACGTGGAAAACCCAAAAAGGGAAAAAACCACGGGGCCTCGCCCAGTTGTAAAGTTTCACTAGTGTTTTTGTATATTACAAATGGAGGATTCATCCCACAAATTGGGATAATCCGAATACAATTTGTTTCTCCCAAGAAGTTTACAAAATTCTGCAGATTCTCTGCATTTTCCAAAAATCCGGCAGAGTTCCGGCGTCTTCAGGCTGCAGGAAGAGCTTCGGCGGTGGTCGAGGAGGTGAGGAATCTCCTTTTCCCCTTTCTCCTTCTTCTTCTACGAATTCCTGGTGTTTTCCGAAAATCCGGCAGAGTTCCGGCGTCTTCAGGCGGCAGGAAGAGCTCCGGCGGCGGTGGTCGAGGAGGTGAGGAATCTCCTATTCCCCTTTCTCCTTCTCCTACTCTTCTTCTTCTCTCTCTTCACTTGAGTCCCCTTGGTGTAGAATGAGGGCTCTATTTATAGTTTTTCTGGAGTGGCGTAGCCCGTAAATAGGCGTGAGATCAAGGGCGAACAGGGAGTGGTTTGAATGGATGGCCGATATCGAATCCTTTGATCATGCACCATTCATTGGACATTTGATGGCCTTAATGATGTCGGAATTTGATGATCTTGGGCTCGTTGGATTCGTCTCGTCGAGCCCTTCGATTCGAGTATAAGCTCGTCAAAATCGGAGACCGTTTGGTAACTCAAATTGCGGTTTGAACCTTCCAACAGTGCTTTGAACCATTGATTCGGACTCATTTGGGCTCGGATTGGGTTGATCTTGGTGTCGTTGGGTTCGTATTTCCGAGACGCTCAGTTTGACTATAAGCTCGCTGAAATCGAAGTTCATATACTCCTGAAATTAATTTTTGAAGCTTCCAACTAGTTTTTGCCTCGAGATTCGTGCCCGATCAAGATGATTTTGTGATGCCGTATCAGTTGCCCCCCTATTTTCGGACGTCGAAGCACCAGAAGTCCGAAAATACATGCGTCGATAATTTGCATTGGTCTAAACACCAAAAATACGTTCCAAAAATTAACATATTGTTCGAACTTCATCATAGAGGTCTCCTTGAGTTTCAAAAGTATCAAAATCAAGTCCGGAATGTTGAAAAACGTGCCCGGAGACCCTAAAATCGTGGAAATCAGACTCATTGGGGCGAAAAAATGGGCACAAAACGGGCCGGGCGGCCGGCCGCCGCCGCCGTCGCTGCTGGCGCTGGGCGCTGAACATTGGCCGCCAGCCACCCCGCGCGGATCCGCGCTCGCACAGGTGCGCGCGGTCCCGCTCCGCGGACCCATTCCGCGGTCCGTTCCGCGGACCGCTCCCGCGGTCAATTCCGCGGTCCGCCTGGGCTTGCCCCATTGCACGCGCGCGGCTGCGGCGCCTGGCTGCCGCCGGCGGCTGCTGGCCGCAGATTTCACGTGGCCAGCCGCAGATTTCACGTCCGCCGGCGGCTGCTGGCCGCTGGTCGCGGCGTTTCGCGATGTCTTTTCACTGAACCGACTTATGTGGGGCCCACTTGCCAAAAATAGGCAGTTTTTGGTCGTTTTTTGCCCAAAAAATTCCTAAAAAATCTAAAAAAATTCCGAAAAATTCGAAAAAAATTTAGAAAAATAGGATATTTCGAAAATTGTGATAACCTCTTCTTATTCTCTCCAAAACCTATAAATAGGTCTCCTAGGCCTTTTGAAAATTTGCAACTTCTCTTTCTTTCTCCCTCTGGTTCTCTGATGGCTGAGGCTTCCGCTATTTGCGAGTTGGGATACTCGAATAGTGCCCCTCTTCGCGCGCAGAAACCTACGGGATCTCCCCCTCCGGCTTACTGACGGCTGAGGCTTCCGTTATTTGCGAGTTTGGAATTTTTTCCTACTCAAATAGCGCTCCTCGTCGCTTGCAGAAGCCTACGGGATTTCTTCCTCCCCCTCCGGCTTACTGATGGCTGAGGCTTCCGTTATTTGCGAGTTTGGAATTTTTTCCTACTCAAATAGCGCTCCTCGTCGCGTGCAGAAGCCTACGGGATTTCTTCCTCCCTCTCCGGCTTACTGACGGCTAAAGGCTTCCGTTATTTGCGAGTTGGAATTTTTTTTTCTACTCGAATAGTGCCCCTCTTCGCGCGCAGGAGTTACGGGATTTGAATGGCATTTGGGCGGAAGTTTGCTGGCGAGTAGTAGTCCGCCGACGAGGAGAAGTCCGACGACAAGTAGAAGTCCGACATGGGGTAGAGGTACGGCCTTGGGCAGAAGACCGATGAAGATTTGTCGACGAGCAGAAGTCCGACGACGAGTAGAAGTCCGCTGACAAGCAGAAGTCCGACGACAAGAAGAAGTCTGACGTCGGGTAGAAGTTCAACGTCGGGTAGAAGACTGACGAAGATTCGTCGACGAGTAGAAGTTCGACGACGAGCAGAAGTCTGCTGTCGAGTAGAAGTCCGACGATGTGTAGGAGTCCGCTGATGAGCAGAAGTCCGACGACAGGGAGAAGTCCGGTGTCAGGTAGAAGTCTGCTGACGAGCAGAAGTCTGACGACAGGGAGAAGTCCGACTTCGGGTAGAAGTTCAACGTCGGGTAAAAGACCGGCGAAAGTTCGTCGACGAGCAGAAGTCTGACGACGAGTAGGAGTCCGCTGACGAGCAGAAGTCCGACGTCGGGTAGAAGTCCTCTGACGAGCAGAAGTCCGACGTCGGGTAGAAGTCCGCAGACGAGCAGAAGTCCGATGTCGAGTAGAAGTCCGCAGACGAGCAGAAGTCCGACGTCGGGTAGAAGTCCGCTAACGAGCAGAAGTCCGACGTCGAGTAGAAGTCCGCAGACGAGTAGTAGTCCGACGTCGGGTAGAAGTCCGCTAACGAGCAGAAGTCCGACGTCGAGTAGAAGTCCACTGACGAGCAGAAGTCTGACGTCGAGTAGAAGTCCGCTGATGAGCAGAAGTCCGACGACAGGGAGAACTCTGTCGTCGGGTAGAAGACCTCTCCGAGGTTGTATGTCAGAACATTTGTTCGATGACATTAACCTGTGTGGAAGAGGTCGAGAGAATCCATCAAGGTTGTAAGACCTATCCGAGATTGTATGTCGGAGCCCTGCTCGACGACGTTAACCTGTGTGGATGAGGTCAAGAGAATCCACCAAGGATGAAAGACATATCCGAGGTTGTATGTCAGAACATTTGTTCGATGACATTAACCTGTGTGGAAGAGGTCGAGAGAATCCACCAAGGATGTAAGACCTATCCGAGGTTGTATGTCGGAGCCCTGCTCGACGACGTTAACCTGTGTGGATGAGGTCAGGAGAATCCACCAAGGATGTAAGACATTTCCGAGGTTGTATGTTGGAGCCTTTGCTCGACGACGTTAACCTGTGTGGAAGAGGTCGAGAGAATCATCCAAGGATGTGAGACCTTTCCGAGGTTGTATGTCAGAGCCTTTGCTCGACGACGTTAACCTGTATGGAAGAGGCCGAGAGAATCCACCAAGGATGTAAGACCTTTCCGAGGTTGTATGTCGGAGCCTTTGCTCGACGACGTTAACCTGTGTGGAAGAGGCCGAGAGAATCCACCAAGGATGTAAAACCTTTCCAAGGTTGTATGTCGGAGCCTTTGCTCGACGACGTTAACCTGTGTGGAAGAGGTCGGGAGAATCCACAAAGGATGTGAGACCTATCCGAGGTTGTATGTCAGAACATTTGTTCGACGACGTTAACCTGTGTTGAAGAGGTCGAGAGAATCATCGAAGGATGTGAGACCTTTCCAAGGTTGTATGTCGGAGCCTTTGCTCGACGACGTTAACCTGTATGGAAGAGGCCGAGAGAATCCACCAAGGATGTAAGACCTTTCAGAGGTTGTATGTCGGAGCCTTTGCTCGACGACGTTAACCTGTGTGGAAGAGGTCGGGAGAATCCACCAAGGATGTAGGACCTTTCCGAGATTGTATGCCGGAGCCTTTGCTCGACGATGTTAACCTGTGTGGAAGAGGCCGAGAGAATCCACCAAGGATGTAAGGCCTTTCCGAGGTTGTATGTCGGAGCCTTTGCTCGACGACGTTAACCTGTGTGGAAGAGGTCGGGAGAATCCACTAAGGATGTAGGACCTTTCCGAGATTGTATGCCGGAGCCTTTGCTCGACGACGTTAACCTGTGTGGAAGAGGTCGGGAGAATCCACTAAGGATGTGAGACCTTTTCGAAGTTTATGTCGGAGCCCTGCTCGACGACGTTAACCTGTGTGGAAGAGGTCGGGAGAATCCACTAAGGATGTGAGACCTTTCCGAGGTTGTATGCCGGAGCCCTGCTCGACGACGTTAACCTGTGTGGAAGAGGTCGGGAGAATCCAATAAGGATGTGAGACCTTTCCGAGGTTTATGCCGGAGCCCTGCTCGATGACGTTAACCTGTGTGGAAGAGGTAGGGAGAATCCACTAAGGATGTGAGACCTTTTCGAGGTTGTATGTCGGAGCCTTTGCTCGACGACGTTAACCTGTGTGGAAGAGGTCAAATCGGATCCCCCTGGGATCGATTTTGTCTTGATTGGGAGGGGGCGAATGCCGCGTGTATCCCGAATCAAAGATAATGAAGGGTCTATTTTTAGACCGTTACTACCTTTTTGAGGTCGAGGTTAAGGCCATGCCCAAGGAGTAGAAGTCCAACTAGGGACTGTATATGCAATTGATTTGAAGTATCCTTGCATTTGCTCGGATATTCCTGAAATATCAACTTGATGTTGAAGGTATTGGAGGATCTATTTGACCATGGTTTGAGTCAAAGTTGCCCCCCAGTCCGCATCTGCTTCTTATGATATTGATGCTATGTGTGATCTTTTGAGATTAGAGCACTAATTGCCCCCCAGTCGGGAATCACTTTCTCACAGACGTCGCCAAACTGTTGCGTGCGAGAATATACGCGGCGGTAGAGTTTGTAAATTCGCGTCCTAGCGTTGCACGAGTATTCCGCACACAAACAGAAAAGAGAAAGTGAACACCAAGGTTTTTACGTGGAAAACCCAAAAAGGGAAAAAACCACGGGGCCTCGCCCAGTTGTAAAGTTTCACTAGTGTTTTTGTATATTACAAATGGAGGATTCATCCCACAAATTGGGATAATCCGAATACAATTTGTTTCTTCCAAGAAGTTTACAAAATTCTGCAGATTCTCTGCGTTTTCCGAAAATCCGGCAGAGTTCCGGCGTCTTCAGGCGGCAGGAAGAGCTTCGGCGGTGGTCGAGGAGGTGAGGAATCTCCTTTTCCCCTTTTTCCTTCTTCTTCTACGAATTCCTGGTGTTTTCCGAAAATCCGGCAGAGTTCCGGCGTCTTCAGGCGGCAGGAAGAGCTCCGGCGGCGGTGGTCGAGGAGGTGAGGAATCTCCTATTCCCCTTTCTCCTTCTCCTACTCTTCTTCTTCTCTCTCTTCACTTGAGTCCCCTTGGTGTAGAATGAGGGATCTATTTATAGTTTTTCTGGAGTGGCGTAGCCCGTAAATAGGCGTGAGATCAAGGGCGAACAGGGAGTGGTTTGAATGGATGGCCGATATCGAATCCTTTGATCATGCACCATTCGTTGGACATTTTATGGCCTTAATGATGTCGGAATTTGATGATCTTGGGCTCGTTGGATTCGTCTCGTCGAGCCCTTCGATTCGAGTATAAGCTCGTCAAAATCGGAGACCGTTTAGTAACTCAAATTGCGGTTTGAACCTTCCAACAGTGCTTTGAACCATTGATTCGGACTCATTTGGGCTCGGATTGGGTTGATCTTGGTGTCGTTGGGTTCGTATTTCCGAGACGCTCAGTTTGACTATAAGCTCGCTGAATTTGGAGTTCATATACTCCTGAAATTAATTTTTGAAGCTTCCAACTAGTTTTTGCCTCGAGATTCGTGCCCGATCAAGATGATTTTGTGATGTCGTATCAATAATAATGAAGCATATAATGTTATAAGTGCTTGAAATGAAATGAACATGTTGTCTATGAGTCCAATTAAATTAAAAAAATAGCAAACAAATGTTTCTTGAATGATAAATTTTAATTTGAAAGTATATTGCATAAATATTACTTAAGTTGTTTATTCTATTTATTTTGTAATATATTATACAAATAACTTAATAGTAAGTTAACTCTAATTTTATTTTCTTTATTTGGCTATATTTTCAAATGATTATTTTTCTAATATTTGTTTTTTTATTTATTTTATATAAGTCAATTTTTTTAACTTTAAGCTAATAATACTATGTGACTATTTTTTCTTCAATTGATTTTAATATATTTAATGAATTTATATAATTCTTAATTTATGGGCAAGTGAGATATAAATATATTATAATATAAATTCATTTCATATTTATTTAATTTAGGTAATTACAGTATAATATTTTTTGTTTTAAAATATAATAACATAATGTTAATGTTTAATGCATGCTTCATATCCTTGTTATATATCATTATCCCTATGCTCTTATCTATACATCATAAAGCGTTTTCATTAATTTTCAAAACATAAACTCTTAGCCACTCGACATCATTTGTAGAATGATAATTTTGTTTTGTACTCGAGCACTGCCCTTCTTTGGAACTATACAATCCTTCTTCAAGTGTTCCTTCTTTCCACACAACTTTTCTTTTACTTGAAGTGGACTTTTCTCTCTTGGATTTAGATTTCCCTTTGTTTTGATTTGTCTCTAAACCCGTTCCTCTTGATTTAACATTTAGAGCAGAATTTGAAGATTCACAGTTCACCCTATTGGAACCTCTTCATTAAGCACTAACTCAATAATGTCCTCAAAGTTCAGCTTTGAATTTTCTGAAGAGTTACTCACAACAGTAACAAGACCATCTCAGCTTTTTGGCAATGAAGATAATAACAACAATACTCTCACCTCATCATCAAAATTGATGCAAATTAACTGAACAAAATTGACTCATCACAGTGTTTAGATTATTCAGGTGTTCTGCCATTGGAGTGATGTTAAACATCTTCATATTGAATAACTTTTTCATCAAGAATACTTTGTTTGAGGCTGATGGCTTCTCATACATTTTGGCCAGTGCAACCACAAGAACGACTATAGTCTTCTCATTTACAATGTTAAATGCAACAAATGAGAAAAGTGAAAGTTGTATCAAACCTAGCTAGCTAGTGTAGTCCGGTCAAGAATCTAGCTCCCATTCCTCCATTGTCATAGAATATGGGTTCTTAATTTGTGATTCCTTCCGACAGTAAATACAACTTCTTCTAATACAACAAATCTTCAATTTGCATCCTCCAAAATAAGAAGTTCAAACCGTTAAACTTCTCAATCTTTTATCTTTGCTTTATCCTCCATTACTCCTCCTCAAACTAAACAACCTCGCTCTAATACCAGTTGTTGGGGAGATGAGGAGTAAACACCATAATGTTGAATCAAGCAAAAAAGCAAAAGCAACGAAAAATTAAAGTAAAGGCCACCATGATTTAATGTGAAAAATCTCAAAATAGAGAAAAAAACTACGGAGCCACACCACATCAATAAATTCATTATAAAAATTGGGAGAAATAGGTACATATATCTCTTATATCTCAATCTCTCCTTGCTTCTCTCATCACATGCACTATTCTTAATATCTACACACTCAAAATAGAAGAGAAAACCAAATAAAATAACCTCAAGGGACGCAACCCTTCAGAAAAACGAGAAAGAAGAAAATCGTCCAATCTATTTCGCAGCGCTGCATTCGATGCCAGTTTGAAGTGGATGCGATGCTTGAACCTCTGTCATGATTTGTTGCAGTGTTGTATCTATGTCGCTAGCTGCGGCGCTTTGCTGATCTGTCGTTTAATCTTGGGGTGCTCGTGTATGTAGCATCGTGGCGCTCAGGTACGCAGTGATGGGGCTTTACACATTAAAAAGAATTTTCAGTTGCAAAACACCCGTACCCAAGCAGGGGGTAAACCACCTTTACTCTTCGGTGAGCACGAGAAACTTGAGGTCCGAGCCAACAGAACAATATGATTAATCAACACAATCATATTTATATTCCACACATAATATATCACGCTATTGTTCTACTTTTTTTTTTTTTTTCAAATTTACTTATTTTTTACCTTAAGCATATAGTTCAATTTATTTCCAGTCGTTTGAAATTCTGCCATCAGAATACCATTTCAAACATATGAAGACCAGCCAGACATCAGCCAACCAAAATAAAAACTTCGTTTTTTTTCAAATGCTTTGCTTTCTTGCTTGATTGTGAAAAAAAAAACTAAGAGACAAGTAATAGGTACTGAAGAAAGCTTAAATCTTATTATTATGATCATACAATAGAAGAGGTAAATATTTATTGGTGGTATACATGCAAATCACAAGTTCTAAGATCGAAATGTAAATTAGCCTATAGGGTTTAGGGTCATCAAATAAGGAAGAATGATCAATGACTTATTACTCTTTCTTATCTTGACAAGGGTCATCAAATAACGAAGAATGATCAATGACTTATTACCGAGTAGTATGGCCATCGATCATGCGGTTAATTTAAACTTCGTTTGGGACAACCTTTTTACTGCTTCTTAAATAAGCTTCCTATACCTTAAAATTAAAAAATCATTGTACTGGAAAGCTTATTAAAGAAGCAATAAAAAAACTATCCCAAATGAATCCTTAATTAGAGCACACGGATTGTTAATGGGAATACGGTGCGGACCGAAGCTTTCTTCCCATAATTTTCACATTGATTGATGTATTGTTCTTTCTCTATTAGAGTTGACAATTGCTAGACCCCAAAAAGTAGAAATTGAAGCCTCTCTTTCTTTCCAATGAAGTATGAAAGACCACAACAACCACATGCCAGGCCACCAATTCAGATGGATTCCACTTTACTCAAACCAACTACCAAACAAAAGTTAAATCAGACTACTTCACTTCCTCTTTTTCATGCTATGAAAAGGAATAAATGTTTAAGGTTAAGATCTTGTTGGTTGGCAAGGCTTGAGAATTAAAGAAGGATCATATTATACAAGCCAGCCATTCCTCTCAACCCCTACCAACTCACTTAAGATAGAGCTGCTGCTCTAAAGTGAGAAGAACAGTATTAGCTTTCCTTAATTCAGCAAAAATCTACAGACTTGATGCTTCTCTCCGGCCAACCAAAAGATTTTTAATAGAGGCTGTGCAAAAAGGAGAAAGTTACTCTTCTCCTAAGAAACAAATTCAAGTAAGCATAATCTATCAATCATCCAAATAGACAGAGCCTATAAGCTATGAAATGCTTAATCTTTCACCCTTTTTTCAAAATATATTAATTGTCAAAAATTGATTTTTTTTTTTTAAAGTTAAAAATTAATTCTTCACATTATCCTTCTTATATATTATAGAAATTGATATTCATATAATGAAACAAAATAAAATAGATGAAATTTTTTAACTTAATGAAACTTATGTTGTTTGTTTGTTTGTTTTTTCATAGTTTAAGTATTTTTGGTTAGATAAAACTTAATATTTATTATAATTATTCTAAATTTTTCTTACTTAAAAGTGCACATGAGGCACGACAAACGAAAAATCATATAATAATAATAATAGTAATAAATAAATTAATAAAAAAAGAATTTATTTTAAAATATGTTATGTAATTAGTGTAAATTTAATAATAATATTTTTATTAAACTTAATGTTATGTAAATATTAAAAATAATAATATTTAAAAAAATCAAAATAGCTTTATATATTATATGAATATTACATTTTACCTGAACTATAAAAAAAAAGTATTAACATAATTGCTTTAATATATGTAAACTTATATATATATATATATATATATATATATATATATATATATATATATATATATATATATATATATATATATATATATATATATATATATATATATATATATATATATAATTTTGTGGGTTTATATTTTTCTAATTGTTCAAACTTATTTATCCAAATTACTGCCATGCCATTCTGCCACCTTTAAATCCATGTGGCTTCGGCTACGGTAATGGCGGAATTATTCTGCCTGTGTTCCCATCGCTGAATACAGAATAATAATAATAAATAAATAAATAAATAACAGCTCCTTCTTCCTCTCACGTTTACCACTCCACAGAAGCAGCCGATCCACATAGCAGCTCCTTCTACAAGCCCGCTCCATTAGATCTTTATAACCAAAACTCCAACTGAATCAAAAGCCTCCTACAGCACTTGCCTTTCGTTCACATGTTCTACCTCTTCATCACTACCAACTACACATATAATCTTTCTTTACTTGCCCTTCCTCTTCCTATATATATACATTCCACAAGCTGCTGTACATGTAGCCTTGCTACAATTAAATACCTTCTATCTTCCATCTCTTTAACAGAGATAGTGTACCACCAAAACAACCCACCTCTCTCTCTCTCTCTCTCTCTCTCTCTCTCTCTCTCTACATATATATATATATACTAAAAAATTTTGAAAAATAAAAAAAATAAAGAAAAATTCTACATCGGTACTTGCCACTTCTTAAGTATTGTTGCTGGCTAGAATATACGCGGCGGTAGAGTTTGGAAATTCGTGTCCGAGCGTTGCATGAATATTCAGCACACAAACACGAAAGGGAAAGAACACCAGTATTTTTACGTGGAAAATCCAAAAAGGGAAAAAATCACGGGGCCTCGCCCAGTTGAAAAATTTCACTAGTGTTTTGCAAATTACAAATGGCTGATTCGTCCCACAAGTCGGGGCAATCAGATTACAATCCGTTTCTTCAAGCAAGTTTACAAAGTTTTGCAAAATCCCGGTGTTTCCCGAAAATCCGGCAGAGTTCCGACGTATTCAGGCGGCGGGAAGAGCTCCGGCGGTGGTCGATCGAGGAGGAGAGGATTCTCCTTTCCCCCTTTCTCCTCTTCTTCTCTTCTTCTCTCTCTCTTCACTTGAGTCCCCTTTGTGAAAAATGAGGGCTCTATTTATAGTTTTTCTGAAGTGGCATGGCTCGTAAATAGTTGTGAGATCAGGGGCGAATAGGAAGTGGTTTGAATAGACGGCCGATATTGAACCCTTCGATCGTGCACCGTTCGCTGGACATTTGGAGGTCTTAATTAATGATGTAATAATTTGACGATCTTGGTAATCCAAATTATGGTTCAAACCTTCCAACAACGCTTCGGGTCCTTGATTTGGACTCATTTGGGCTCGGATTAAGTCGAATTTGGTGTCGTTGGGTTTGTATTTCCGAGACGTTTAGTTTGACTATAAGTTTGTTGAAATCGGAGTTTGGATGATCCCAATTTAATTTCGGAAGTTTCCAACTTGATTTTGCATCGAGATTCATGCCCGATCAAGATAATTTTTTGATGACGTGTATATATATATATATATATATATATATATATATATATATATATATATATATATATATATATATATATAAGGATTAAAAAACGATATAAAGAAATTGATGTCGCTAATCGAAGGGGATAAGATCTTAGTAGCAAGTGGAAACAAAGTATTTCCAATCTTGAGATAGGCTTATTATCAGCTGTTGCATGACCAATAAATGTGAGTAAGCTGCAAGGACCGGAAGGCTAATTTGTTATCCTTTTATTAAGAAAATCATCCTTATGATGTAAGTGTCATAATTAATAAGTTAAATAAGGGCTAATTTGACTCGACATGTGGTCTTGTATAGCCAAACCAATCATAATGGCTCGCGTACCATCTTTGAATAATCTAAACAAACTCAAAAAAGCTTGAATCCTCATTGCAATGTTGGGATTCAATTGTTAATTCAAGTATTTATATTGATTAAGAGGAGAATACATCATGGCTCTAATATCCTTTTGATAATTCAATGGATAAAGAATTCTCAGAATTTTTCTATGGAATGTCAGTTGCAGAAATCATTTACACTGATAAGGCAATGAAAGGAGATAGTAATGCTTGTGCTAAAAAAAATATTGTTTTCATTCTAATGAAAATGTGATGCTTTCTTCAAAATTTAGTTTTGATAATAACGTCCTCGGATCCGCAACACTTGTACAAGTGGACATGAGATGTTTCTTAAATTTCAAATGAAATCTTGTGCATTTTCTAATGGCAATCACTCAGGCAAAATATTTATATTTAAATATTTTAAAATACCCCTCAGCCATTAAATAATATTATTCCTTAAATTTAAATATGACACATCGAGTAGGGTGTTGAGATCTCCAAGATGTGTGTGGTAGCCTTGGAAGCAAACGCTACCTTGAGAAGAGTGCTACCATCTTGAGAAGCTAGTCACTACCTCGAGAAGCATTCACATTAACTTAATAAGTTCAAAGCTCACGGGCGCTCCGACAAATGCACTAAACAGATGAATATAAAGTCTGAGAATATTGCGTAGGGAGCTTCTTTTCTAAAATACCAATAAATTTTAAAAGTAAATTTTTTTTCGAACTAAATCTCAATAAAAATATGAAATTACAAAATTCAAATTTCAAATGGAATTTATTATTTAAAATTTTAAGCAAAAATCAATCCATCATTCTCAAACATTTGTTAAGGATGATAAATTTAAGAATAACTTCAGCTCAAAAAGAGCAAAATGTCTTATTAAATGTATCACTGCGATTCATTCTAAAATGATCTTTTTTCAGCAAGAATGTAGTACGTGCCCTAGGATGTTTTTTTGCTACAAAAGTATCACTATATCACTGTTATGGCCAAAGCCTGTATGTTCTATAATGGTTAAAAACTCACTGAATAATGAATAATAGGATGCACTCGATAAGACAAAGCTTTCTGTTAGCTAAAGTTGATTAAAATGTATCTCCTTAAACAAACATACACCCAAAGTCTACAATGTACCCTTGGACGAAGAAACCCATGATTGCTGATAAGGATCCTTTGGTTAGGTTGAGTCGACTACCTCCTCTAACTAAGTAGACTAGGGACCATGATGGCCAGAGACAATGGAACCATGGGATCTTGATCGAGCTCATCATCATTTCCCACTACCATCCAGTTTAAGTATAAAAATAATAAATTTTACAATTCTACAAATTCATGTGCTGCTACTATATATTAGGGAGTTTGTATATATTTAATTACTAGTCTTGATCGAAACTTCTCTCTTATTATTGGAAGGGGTAATTAACCATAGGTGCTTGCGCCTATGAGAAACCTATAGCTTGATTATAAAATTTTCATCAAATGAATATAAAATCTCTGGGTAGTGCTTTATCTGAACCTCAATCTATCTTTTTGAACATTTAACTCAAAACATCGTTAAAAATCTCCTGAAAGAGGGGAGGTTGGGGCGTGAATTTTCAGAGCCCACATAAGTATGCTTAATTTATTAGATTAATTCATCACTATTATTTTATTTTGAGTAAATTTAACAACAATATTTGCCAACAATATGAATGTAGCTTGTAATGCAAGTTGTTTGTAAATACATATATTGAAGAACAACATATTTGTGCCTACTTCAATGCAATGAGATTTTAATATAAGCCACTAATATTTTGTTGTTAGAATCTAGATTTCAAGCTTGCATTTACTACAATATGTTTGCAAATTATTTACACAATACTACTATGCAAATCCAAATAATTTAGAAGATTATATCTTATATATAATAGCTTCCTCTAATTCTCTTCATTTGGTCCTTAGTAACTAAAGCTGAAACATAGAGTTTATATATTTAGAGCTCAAGGGAAAATATATCATAGTTTGCCATGAATTTATATATATATATATATATATATATATATATATATATATATATATATATATATATATATATATATATATATATATATATATATATATATATATAAGGCATTGATTTTAAAGCAATCAATCAAATGAACTTCAACATTTGCATATTTCACATCATATTATTTAAAAAAAGTTTGAAATGAGCATCAAATTGATGTTACACTAGATCAAAGGGTGATGTATCAACTAAGGGATCATTTGGGACAACTATAACTTTTTATAAAGGTGGTGTTACAAAGAAAGTAACTTTTTTGAAAGTTGTTGCAAAATATAACTTCCTAGCACAAAAATTTCCTGAAAACAACAAAAAATAGTTGCCAAACAGAAACTATGATTGCAACTTGAAAAATGAAGTAGTAAGAAAACTATCCAAAATAGAACCTAAGTTAGAAGTAACGACAATATGTTTTGATGGAATACTCTTATAGAAAGTTTTGGAAAATTAGACCGACAAGACCTATGAAATGAGTTGAAGTCAGGACAAGTAGATTAATTAATAACACAGCTTTTGAGTAAAAGTTGAGGATTTAAAGCTTTAACTATTTAGAAATTGATTTTTTGAATGATTTTCTTCTCATACATGTTATAAAATTTCAAAAATAGGGCTTTCTCATGTGTACTTCCCCATTATCATGAAGATTGTATTCAAGCAAATAATATTGGATCAATTTCATATAATCATATATGTGAATACACAAGATCCTTTGAAATATAGTAGACTACAAGAATTGGTAGGAAGACACATCGAGCTAACCAAGTGAAAAAGCCAATAACAAAAAAATGAATATCTTCTCCTCAATGTGGTAGAGAATATGAGATAGATACGAACATCTTCTCAATGAGATAGAGAAGATATCTAAAGAGTGAAAGCCATACTATCTTCTCAAAATGGTAAAGAAGATAACAAAGGAGCTAAGAGGGACTTATAGCCAGACTGTATGCAGCCGAACAAGCCCAACCAACTCCTCAATATGGCAGAGGAGTTGTCAAAATGAGACTTACAATTTGGTTGGGTGCGACTAAGAGAGCCCAAATATTTTCTCAATGTGGTAGAGAAGACATAAAAAACATGACAAAGGCCCTAAGTATCCCTTCAATGTAGTAAGGAGACACAAAAGAGAGGGAATGTTGTGGGATGATAGAGAAACATAAGGAGGATAAGACTTATAGTTTGATTGTATGAAATCATACAAGCCCAGACATCATCTCAATATGTTAGAGATCTTAGAAATGAGACTTGTAATTTTATCATGTCTGGGAAACATATATATTCTCAATTTCATAAAGAAGATAGAAGTCTGGACTTACATCCTGCTTGGGTTAGAAATGCCAGTGGATTTACCTACTCGTATATAAAAGTGTAAGATACATCATTCCTAAAAAAGATGAGATGGACACATCCTAGACTGACTAGATGAAGAAGGTGCCTATGTGTGTAGAGTCTATATATAGCTTGTCTATCCTATAACGTATAAATCCTAAACTATATGCAAACTTACAAAGGGACATAACATGATAGGCGCCAACTAAAGTTAAAGGCTGAGAAGAAACATGTCTAAGTCATCTATATTTATCCAATATAATGAGCCCAATAAGCACAATCATCGCTCCGAAATTTAAATCATCAAGTATGAGGGTACATCAATGATCAAACTAGGAGAATCAAAGCTAACCAACATCGGCACGCAATGGTTGAGCTTGAGCATAGCATGGCAAAAGCAAGGTCAACATTGATCAATGCTGTTCAAGTGCAAGTCTACCATCTTTTGTTCCACTTCAATTTCGACATTGAAGTGTTCCACATCATCAACATGCACTTTAGCTTTCTAACATTATGTTTTGGTTATTTTTAAATAGCCTCTTTTCAAAGTATACAAATTATACCCCAAATTAGACATTTATTCCATTCTGCATTTGTATAATTTTATTCTAAGAGCCAATGTCTTTGCAAAACTTACAGGATCATAAGTTCTGAATAATTCAATGCTCAATTACTGATTTATGAGTCACAAATTTCTCCCAGGGCTTCAGTACTGAAGACGTCAAAAGAATTATAAGCAAATTCTGAACCAGCATACAAGTAAAACTCTAGGAAAAAATGACAAGGACATCTAGCATATAGAACAAAATAAAATTAATCCCAAAAAACAATTATGTGATTTCATTGAAGAGAATGAATACCAAATAAAAAGCCCAGACATGTCTTCATATGGTTGATTGTACTATGTGATGCTACAAGCTTAAATAAAGTAGGAATTATCAACTCTGAACTAAAACAAGACTTGTTGAGGACAAAAAAGGAACAATGATAAATACAACAAGAACTAATAATTACAAGTTGATTGCTACAAATTTACTGCCAAATTTTTGCGCCAATCCTGTTTTAGGCTTCGTTTGAGACGGCTTTTTAATTGCTTCTTAAAATAGCTTTTTAGTTTAAAAATTAAAAATTTTGATACTAAAAAACTTATTTAAGAAGCAATAAGAAAGCCATCCCAACTAAGCCTTAGTCACAAACTATTACAAATTTTTCTTGAAACTTCTATGTCATTTCATGTTCCCCTTTCAGCTGAAGAACAGCAATTGGCCGGTGAACATTGTTTTTTAAATCTGATATTCCATTAATGATTTGATTATTTGACTCGACTACATGAGGAGCAGAGTTATTTCTATTAGCAGGCCCAGCGAGAGCATGAGTGCTATGGCTACTGTTCCTAGCAGCAGGAACATCATGGTTATGCTTCCCTTCGTAAGTTGTTATGACTGCTTTTGGGTCGGTTGAAGCCCTTTCAACATGCTTACGAACATTACACCCTGCATTAGTGCACTTGTAATAACTCCTGCAAATTACAGCAAAAAGAAAAATGGAAACTATAAATATTTATACAATATAATTGTTATCATCAATAATCTTATCACAATTGCTTGAAATTGGCATATAGAATTCTTATTTTCGTTTGCGTTTTCTACCCTATTTTGGTAGAAGTACAAATTTAGGTGATTCTCTGAATAAGAGGGAAGTTGATCATGCATCTTCTGAAGATTGGAAGGATCAGAACTTGCACTTGCAGAGGCGGAACCACCTTGTGGTCGGGGGGCAATTGCCCCCCCCCCACACCCCTCAAAAAAAAAAAAAAGATTATATGATTTTTTAGATAATTTATCCCTCTGCATTCATTTTTTAGTCTTTATTACAATGGTTTTTAGGCAATTGTCCCCCTAAAAATTTTAAAATACTATGGTCTTTACGTAATTGCCCCTATCAAATAGTAAAGAGAATTCATCATTAAATTCCAAAAATATCCTTCAAACCAAAAATTTTAAAATACTATGGTCTTCAGGTTGAACCCCGCCCCCCCGACATATATGCCTTATAAGTTTGCCCCCCCCCCCCCTGAAAAATTAAGGTTGATTCTGCCCCTGTGCACTTGTCCTTCTCAATGTGCGGAACGGGTCTCAGTTGCATGGGCATTGTTAACTAGTATGGCAGCTTTGTGTTTGAGCTAATTTTGGGTCTCGAGAATATTATACAACCTGGACAATTTCATAAGATGAAAGAAGTGATATTTCGACAAGCCTAGACTAAGAGAAATCGACCATCCGACCAATGGTTTTTGTTCTTCTTGCAACTATGCGGTCAAGAGATCCCATATTCTCTCCAGATATCAGTAGTCAGCCTTGCTTGAAAGCTCCAGTTGGAATAGATCTTCGAAGAGAGATCCAATAGAAGCTGGGTAGCAGATGAAAATTGCAACTTCCAACCAGTCGATTAAAACTCGAGCCATCTGGAAAAGATCTCTTCTACAACTGTTGGGGCTGAATTATTGTATACGTCACCTATAAGCACACCATTTCGCAAACCAGACTTCTCAGAGGCGCTAGATTGCACGCTCACCAGATGAAATTGGATTTTGAACTACTTCCCGACGTTGGTACCCAAATGTGACTTTGAAAGCCTTAGATTTCAATTCAAAATTCTTGAACTTCCGATGAACAAATGGAATATTAATGATGGGTATTTATTAAAGTCTGAAGAAATAGGTTCGTGTAGAAGGATCTTGATATTCACAAATCAACCAATTATGATAGAGATGTTAGAACATACTAATTAAGGGTTTCAACCATTAAATTAATCACCTAATAGCACTCAGATTACAATTTGTGTGCTCTTCTTATCCTAACCATCGGCACCTTTTCGGATCTTCTTATTCTAACCATTAGATTGGATCAAGACATGTTTCTCCTAAGTTGATCTATTTCATCTTTTTGGCACTCCCAAAAAAATTTGTTTTGGGCCGCCCTTTATCGTAACATCAAAGTATGTTAATCAAGGTTTATATGGTTTAGAAAATGGATTCAACAAAATAAATAAAGGATCGAGTGAAATGACAACAAAAGTACTAAATAGATTAGCTTTGAACACATTTCAAAAGAGTTTGAATTACTACAATTAAATTATTTGAATCTTACTCATTATAGCCAATGTGTAAGAAATAGAAAGAATCACACACCTTGGATGAGGGTTTCCTTTAACTACTTTTTGTCCATATTTGCGCCATCTATAGCCATCATCCAAAACATCAACTTCACTTGTTGTTTGCACTATGATCCTCGGCTCTGTAACCATCCTATGAGAAGCCGACTCTATTACCCTGGTTTCCAGGTTCCTGTCAAAAGAAAAGAGATTTTTCCTTTTCAGAAACTATAGTAAACAAGTGGACTTGTCATTCGCTGTAAAAGCTAACCTTTTCTTCTGTTCAGATTCACCGCTATATTCTGCTTCATCTATTCCTGCTTCAGCATCACCCAACTCCTCACCATCGCTAGAACCAGTTAACTGCTCAGATGCTCCATGTCCAGATTCTCGGGCTCTTTTACATAGACTAGTCATACCCTCACTTGATTTATTCAAGTTTGAAAGGTCACCCTGTGGCCGGCAATCAGCATTATTAGGATCAGAGTTTCCGTTTAGCTCAGCCGCACCCTCCTTAGATCGTTTATTAGGTACAGGCTTCTGGTGATTGTGTTGACCCTTGTAGATTATCTCAGTTACATGGCCATCAAGGGATCGTTCGACCTTTTTCTTGACTGGACATTTTGGGTGGGTACATTTGTAATAGCTCCTTGGAAATTCACTTCCCTTAACCTGCTTTTGTCCATACTTACGCCAGTTGTAGCCATCATCAACAGGTTTATCAACAACAAGAGCTACAGGCTGAGCTTTCTGGTCACAATGAGGGATAAGAGCAGATGCAAACTTATATGAAGCGGATGTAATGGACTGCATTGGTTGGGCTGTTGTGATGTTGGTGGTGGAAACCTGCTGTGGCAAGGAGATTGATGAAAGAGAAGATGGATATTCTGCCTGGCTGTGAATTTGAGTATGAGAATGGGCAGCCTGTGCGGTTACTTGTGCCAATGCCTGTTGATGTGACATTCCAAAATGTGCCTGAATATAGCCATCAATCAAAGCTGTCAAAGTATGACCACTACTACAACAATGTATTATTAAGAGAAGCTTATAATGTAACGAATGATGAAACGTGAGTACTACACAAAAAAGTGAGAAACCTGTAAAGCAAAAACCTGCCTGACTGATGTCAAGATTATTGGATGAAAGAGCAATAATCGCCTACGTTGCAGGCTTGCAGCTGATGGAACAATCGGGTTGACAGATAATGCGATACGCAATTTGTTTATATCAACTAGTCTTACTGCAGAATATACTTGTATCACATAACTTCGTCACAAGAATGCAAGCCCATGCTACTGAGGTCACCATAAACTTTCAAAACTATGCACAGCCCCTTAGGAAACGAGCACAACTATAATCACTTTAAGGAGGTGTTTGGTATCGGATTGGATTAACTTTAGTGGGATTTAGTAAATCCTATAAAGCCGGATTTAGTAAATTCTAAGGCTTATAAATCCTGAAAAGTGTTTAGTAAGATAAATGTTAAATCCTGTTAAGTTTAGCAATATATTTCAAGATTTATGACAGTTAGGGATTTAATTATATGATAATCGACATTATTAAGTTTAAATTACTCACTAATATTATTTACACTATTAATTATATATTTAGTGATATATAGTTTAAGTTGTATTAATTAAGCTAATTATATTATATTTAATTACTAATATATCATTAATTATTCAATTAAGTTAAATTAGATAATTATTTTATGCACTAATTATGCTATTCATTTACTTAATTATAATTATTTTAAATTATATTAATTAAGTTAAGCAGTAATAACTTAAGAAGCCTGTAGAGTTTGCCTTTCATCTTCTATTTTCGTCGTTGTTGTTCAGTTGCTTCGCCGGAGGTGTAGAGACATTGCACGCATCGCTACTTCAGCTCCTTCGTGGTTGTTCGACTTCGCTCCTTCGACGACTTTACCTTCCTGACGGATCGGAAGTTACGACATTTTGATGAGATGCAACAACAAGAGCTCGCTGGCTTTGAAGGTAACTTTCTCCCTTTCGCGCTCTTCTCCGGCCAAATCCCATAAATCTTGTTAAATTCGGGAAAGAATGGGATTAGAATTTACCCGGATTTATGCCCTAAATACATAAATCTAGGATTTACGGAGTCGCCGAATTTAGATGCGCAAGGAAAGGTATTTAGCTGGATTTACGTTAAATCCTACTTAAAAGTGAAGGCAAATCTGATACCAAACACCCCCTAAAATGGCAGATCAAAGAAATTTGGAAGAACGTTGCTAAATTAGAAATCCATAGCTCAAGGAAAGCTATGTGTTTGATTGGAAGATTAAGTTAATGAATAAATACTATTAGGCCGGCAGAAGGGGGAAGGGGGGCTGGCCGAACCTGCTGAACAAGTCCCTATTAGACCGGTTTTGGTTTACAGGAGGAGGGCCCAAGGGAGGAGGAACTAAGGAGAGAGGGGGGAAGCTAAGTAGATGGGACCCACACATTAATTAAGCATTGTATTGGAGGAAAAATTCAAATTAGGGGCTGTTTATGGATTAAACTTTTGTCCTTTTGCTTTAATTGGCCTTGTCTTGCTAGGGTTAGGGTTATTTGAAATCTTGGAGGGTGAAGACGGAGTGTCGGCTTTAGAATCACTTTCTAGGTAAGAGATGAGCATTGACTACAAAAGAATGGGTGGTGCCAATTTTGTGAGGAGGGGATGATTTCGATCGTCGGGGTGCTGATTTTGAAAGAAGAATAGAGGATTTAGATGAGGGGTTTGGGTATGATCGTCAAAGGAAAGATCATGACAACTGGGGAGCATCTCCTCTTTGAGGAATGGGAGGATATGGAGGATTTAGGGGAACCGGAGGTGACCCGAATGTAAGGAAGCTGAAAATGCCCATCTTTGGGGGCGAGGGCGCACATGGCTGGATCAACAAGGTGGAGCGATGCTTTGTAGTCAATGAGTTGACAGAGGAGGAAAAATTGACAGCTGCAGAGCTGTGCTTAGAAAGGAAGGCACTGGCATGGTACAAATGGCAGGACATGAGGTAACCCATTCGGAGTTGGAGAGAGTTCAAGGATTGCTTACTAGAATATTTCCAAATCAGTAGGGGAGGAGACTTCTACGAGCAATTCTTCACCTTGACGCAGGAGGGGACTGTGCTAGAATATCGTGACAGGTTTGCGTACCTTGTTATCCGGCTATATCAACTCTCGAAGACAATACTAAACAGAAATTTTATGAAGGGACTTAAACCGGAGATCCGAGTAACAGTTAGGCTGATGAGGCCAAGAGATTTGGGGGAAGCAATGGAGCTAGCACAGTTGGTGGAGGACCAGAAGTGTCTGGAGAGGAGGGATAGGGGGTTCATATAGGATGACCACCACCTTCTTAGCTCCCAAGGGGCCTGCATTAGGGAGTTTGAGAGAAGTACCAAAGAAGAAAACTGGAGGAGGGAGAAATTTCAAGAAGCTTATGGAGAAGGAGATAAGGAAGAAGAGGGCTAGGGGGTTGTGCTTCAGATGTGATGAAAAGTGCGTGCAAGAGTATAGATGTAAGGATCGAACTCTTTAGGTTCTCATCATCTTTGATGACGAGAAAGCTGAAGAGGGAGGTGAGAGTGTGGTAGTGGTGAAGGAATAAGAGAAATTCCTTCTGGATGTTGCAGAAGTCTCTATAAACTCTGTGGTGGGATTCACCTAGAATCACACTATGAAAGTGAAGGGAGAAACAACTGACAAAGGGGTGGTGGTGCTGATAGACAGCGGGGAAACCCACAATTTCATCTCCAATCAGATTGTCGACCAGTTGAGGGTGAAATTAGTGGATACCGGTGGATATAGGGTGATGATGGGGAAAGGTGGAGATGGGTAGAGGAGTATGTAGGGGAGTGATGATGACCATTAAGGGGATCTAGGTGAGGGAGAATTTTCTTCCTTTGGAGTTGAGGAGCACTGATGTCATCCTGTGATTGAAGTGGCTATAGACCTTGGGAGATACTAAGGTCAATTAGGGAGCACTAAGGATGAAGCTGGTAGTATGGGGAGGAGGATGGTTATTTAGAGGGACGTCGGGTTATCCAAAGCAGGGGTATCTCTCAAATCCCTGATCAAGACCATACAGGAGGTGGAGGAGGTTTTTTGGAGTTGTAGTGCCTGGAAGGAGTCAAATTGGGGGATGATGGAGACATTCCTACTATAGTTCAACCACTCATACAGCAGTTCAGTGAGGCTTTTCAGTCTCCCCAGGGTCTACCTCCACAGAGAGAGCTCAAGCATGCCATTACCTTAAAGGAGGGAGTGTCACCGATCAGTGTTTGGCCATACCGATACCCGTAGATTTAAAAATGTGATATTGAGAAGCTGATCCGTAAGATGTTGGAGGCGGGAATCATCAGGCATAATGTGATTCATTTCTCTAGTCCTTTTTTACTGGTCAAAAAGAAGGATGGGAGCTGAATGTTTTGTGTCTATTATAGAGCCTTGAATAAGGAGACAGTGCCAGATAAGTTCCCTATTCATTTGATTGATGAGTTATTAGAATAGTTGTATGGAGCAGTGGTGTTTACTAAGCTAGACTTGAAGTCAGGCTACCATCAAATTAGAATGAAAGGGGTAGATGTGCAGAAGATAGCTTTCAGGACACATGAGGTGCACTACGAGTTTCTAGTGATGCCGTTTGGGCTTACTAATGCCCCTGCTACTTTCCAAACTCTGACGAACAGGGTGTTCAGCCCATACCTCTCGAAGTTTGTCTTGATTTTCTCATGATATACAGCAAGACTGAGGAGGAGCATCTGAAGCACTTGAAGGTGATTTTAGGAGTTCTACAGGAGCATCAACTGAGGGCCAACTTGAAGAAGTGTAGCTTCGCACAGGCGAGGGTGGAGTATTTGGAGCATGTGATATCCCAGGAGGGAGTGGCTGCTAATCAAATCAAAATTGAGGCAATGCAGAAGTAGCCTCTGCCAAAGAACCTAGGGAGTTGAGGGGTTTCCTTGGGTTGACTAGTTATTATAAGTGATTCATGAGGAGATACAATACTATTATGTGGCCTTTGACCGAGTAACTGAATAAGGATAGTTTTATGTGGGGAGAGGCAACGACCAAAGCCTTTGAGAAGCTGAAGAAAGCAATGACTACAATCCCATTTTTAGCCCTCCCTGATTTCAGTCATATTTTTTTAGGGTGGAGATCGATGCACCCAGATATGGGTTAGGGATTGTACTCATGCAAAATCATAAGCCCATAGCCTACTACAACCAAGTACTATCAGCCAAAACAAGGATGAAGTCAAAGTTTAAAATTGCGTAATTAAGCTTCGAGGCGGTTTTCGTCCGTGAGGCGAGGCGTAAGCCTTGAGGCGGTCTGAGGCGTAAGCCTCAAGGACACAGAATTGCGTAAGTGAGAAATTAAGGGTTTTAGCAGGTAAATAATAGCAATATTCTATCTTACAATAAAAACATCTAAATGATATATGAAAATAGCGGAAAGTAAGAAAATAGTGCAATAAAACCCTAGATTTTCTTTCACTTGAAAAATCTAACCCTAAACTAAAAAAAATACCTTGTTTGTGGAGTACTCCTAGAGGGCGGCCGGACACTTCAACTTCGTCGGAGAGAGGCGGCGCCGGCGGGAGAGGCGGCGGGAAGGGAAGCCGAAGGTATGCCGTTTGTTTCGCGAAAAGAGAAGGAAATTTTCGGAAAACAGGGAACCCGTGCGGGATGAGGGAAGAAGAGGATTCATTTTAAGTAGGTGGGGCTGTTTCTGTGAGGCATACGCCTCACCCAGAATTGCGCAATTGAGCCTCAGAGGCGTGCCTCAGACCAGATGAGGCGTACGCCTCTGCCAGGTGAGGAATTGCGTAAGCCTCGAGACGTTTTTTGGTCAAATTGCGCAGAGGCGCGCCTCTTATTGCGCAATTTTAAACAGAGGATGAAGTTAGTATAAGAGAGGAAATTGATGACCATTGTGTTGGTTATTCAAAAGAGGCGCCTTACTTGCTGGGTCGGCATTTCATTGTCCGGACAGATGAGAGAAGCTTGAAATACTTATTGGAGTAAAGGATGGTTATGGAAGATCAACAGAGGTGCTTGTCTAAACTATTAGTATATGATTTTGAAATCCAGTGCATGCCTGGTTTGGAAAATAAAGCGGATGATGCCTTTTCAAGATGTGTTGGGGAGCTTCAAGAGTTTGCAATTTCAACACTACTTATGGTAGATTTGGGGGCAATCAAAGAAGAAAGTATGTAGAATGAGGAGTTGAGGAAGATTAGGGAGGATTTGATGAAAGATGCGAGTAGCCATCCAGGATACTATCTTGAGAGGGAGAGGCTCTTACATCAAGGGAGGTTTGTGATTCCACGAACTTCCATCCATATTCCCCACCTGTTGCATGAGTTCCATGGGAGTGCAGTGGGAGGTCATTCCGGAGAGCAGAAGACATACAGGAGGTTTGTGGCTGAGTTATACTGGAAGGGGATGCATAAGGATGTTGAGAAGATTGTGGCGAAGTGTGAAGTGTGCCAAAGAAACAAGTACATGACTATGGATTCAGTGGGACTATTACAACCATTAGCACTTCCAAACAGGGCAGGAAGTGTCCATGGATATTATAGATGGTCTACAACGATACGAGGGATTCACACTCATCATGATGGTGGTTGACAGGCTAAGTAAGTATGTGAATTTCATTCGCTTATGACGCCCCTACACCGCAGTGTCAATAGCGACAACATTTATCAGGGAGGTGATTAGACTACATGGGATTCCATAGTTAATGCTGTCTGACTGAGACAAAGTCTTCCTCAGCCAATTCTGGAGGAAGCTGTTCAGGTTGCAGGGCATTGTTCTCAAGAGAAGTACTGCCTACCATACTCAAACGAATGGGTAAACAGAGGTAGTGAACCGAAGTTTGGAGACATACTTGAGGTGTTTCGCTTCTGAAACACCGCGGATGTGGACAAAATGGTTAGCATGGGCCAAGTATTGGTACAATACATTGTACCATTATGCTTCTCAGATGACTCCTTTTAAAGTGCTATATGGAAGGGACCTCCTACACTTAGTGTATTTTGGGAGATGAAACATGCTAATTTCGGCAGTAGAGCAATACTTGGAGGCAAGGGACAAGATGTTGGAGAAATTGAAGAAACATCTGTTGAGGGCACAACAAATTATGAAGAAGCAGACATATACACATATGGGAGACATATTGTCTGAAGCCGGGGAGAAAGTATTTTTAAAACTACGATCCTACAGGCAGAGGATAGTTTCTAAAAGGAGAAACTATATATTGGCCACAAAGTACTTCGGCCCCTACTAGATTGTGGACATGATCGAAGCAGTGGCGTACCGTTTGAAGTTACCCCCATCCGCCACCATACACTCAGTCTTCCATGTGTCACAGTTGATGAGAGCTCTAAGGGAGCATGCAGTTAGTGCGGAGTTACCAGCTACACTGATATAGGAGTTGGAAGGGGTCTTAGAACCACTGGAGCTGAGAGGGGTAAGATCAGATAAAGAGGAAAACAAAGAAGTGCTTATTAGATGGAGGGATCTTCCCAATTTCAATGCTACTTGGGGCCATATGAGAGGGTGAAAGATCAATTTCCTTCATTTCACCTTGAGGAAAAAGGTGAGTCTTTGAGAGGTGGGGTAATGTTAGGCCGGCCCAAGGGGAGGCTGCCTGAACTTGTTGAACCGGTCCCTATTGGACTGGTTTTGTTCTACAGGAGGACGGGGGGGGGGGGACCAAGGAGAGAGGGGGCTGCTAAGTAGATGAGACCCACAAATTAATTAAGCATTGTATTGGAGGGAAATTTCAAATTAGGGATTGTTTAAGGATTAAACTTTTGTCCTGTTGCTTTAATTGGACTTGTCTTGATAAGTTAGGGTTACTTGAATTTGAATATGAAATTTAGGATCCTTGTGTTGATTTTGGGCTCTAGTCTTTGGCTAGAGATTGAGAGAGTTGAATATTCCTCTCGAATTGAAGATTCTTGTATCTTATGCTGTTTTGTTTCTTCTTTGGTTGAATAGAAGACATTTCCTTGCTGTTTTTTTCTCCACAACTTTGAATTTTCTGCATCTACTTTGCTGAAATTTAGTAAAATTATGTACTTGGGGTGGTTGTTTTCTATCAGATGCATTGTTCATTTTCAATAAAATTCAAACCTACATTTTACCACAAATGAGACTAAAATTAGGCCCTGAATAGCTGTGTGGCTGTTAGCAAGTACTATGATGGTTTTAGCCAACAAATCTCAGACCAAAGCTAGGCCTCGACTCATATTGCACACACTGAGATATGCATTAGTTGCTGGAAAAAATCCAAAAAATGTGATCCTAATAAATAAAAAGATTCAGAGAATCTATGGTTCAGAATAGATTTCATCAAATTAAAAATGCATTACTAATGAGAATGGTATGAAAAGCTAAAACATTTTTGGGAGAAAAAAGAAGAAAAAAATTGAGCATAAGAAACTAAGCCTGGTGGAAGAAGTGCATCTATGATGCACCGACACGCCTCTTAAAGAGGGTATGCAGTGTCGGACACGTGTCAGACACGGACACGCGTCGGACACGGCATGGACACGTGTCCGACACGGCATTGGAGTGTCGGAATTTAAAACATTAAAATTTAAATCGGACACGCGTGTCCGGTTATTAAATGATAAAATCGTCAGTTCTATTTGGCCTTTTCCACGAACGAGAAGCCCTATTTTTTCGATCCATGAAAGAAATCTTCTAGGGCAGACTGGAAGAGCTCGCAGTCGACGCCAAACGGAGCCCGCTGCCTTCGCCTCCCGTTCCTTCATCATTTCTGCTCGGCCAAGCAGAGCTCTTCTTTCTCATTCCTTCGTTCTTGCGTTATTTCTGTTATCATTCGAGGCAAAGTTCGCAATCAAGGCCAAACAGAGCACCTTCTGCGCGCAAGAGAGCCAAGAGCTGTAAGTGGATTTCGCCATTTCTTCTCTTCATTGTTGAAAAACCTAAGGTACAGGCTCGGTACCGCTAGGTACATGCTCGGTACTTCTAGGTACATGCTCGGTACTGGTCGGTATTGGTAGGTACATGCTTGGTACTGGTAGGTACATGCTCGGTATTGGTAGGTACATGCTTGGTACTGGTAGGTACATGCTCGGTACTGCTCGGTATTACTAGGTACATGCTCGGTACTGGTAGGTATATGCTCGGTACTGGTAGGTATATGCTTGGGTCGAACCCCGCCAGGGGGCAGCGCCCCCTTGGACCCCCGGCAGACCGGTATATTGTTTTATTCATGTTGTGATTTTTTTTTATTTCACTTTATATCAATTCCCCCCGACAGATGTGGGATGTTGCTGGAGATGGGTTCGAGTGCCTTGATGATATGGGATTATTGGAGGTTGCAAATCTTTCTCTATATGAACCAGAGTTGGAAGCAATGATATTCAATGATGATGATATTGAAGGCCAAAGACCAACATCTGAATCTAATTTTATCATTCCCTCTATTGAGTAGTTAGATCTTCATGTTGTATTAAATGATTTTTTGCTTATATTTTTGTGTTTGTACTTTGTACTAGACATTTTGTACTAAACATCTTTATGTTATAAGCTAAACAAGTTATCATGAATTGATTTATTATTGCTTGACATTTTTACTATAATGTCACCTTAATTTTTATATATTATATTAAAAAATTATTATGCCGTGTCCACGCCGCACCCGTGTCCTATATTTTTAAAAATTGCCATGTCCTGTGTCCGTGTCGTGTCGTGTCCGTGTCGGTGCATCATAGAAGTGGATGCTTTCCTACATGTTAGACCATTAATCCGCTCCAAGATCAGTTTACAAAGAAAAGGAATAGATTCAAAAAATACCACAGCTTCAAAATAATATTTCAAAATTACATATAACTAAGAAGTATATCCAAATGCAAAAAAATGATATGACTAACTCTAACAAGGAAGAATTATCAAGTATAGGTATTGAAAGATTAAGGTTAGAAGTGAAGGATAGCTAAGACACTGCAAATTCCAAGTGATGATGATGATGTTGATAACCCTCACAAATACTAGGCAATGAATCATTATGAAAAAACTAGTTAAAGTATCTTTTCTATGGAGTCTAATTGTGCTGATCAATTAGATTGCATTGTGGACTTAGACTTTAATTTTGTCAGTTGAGTTCGACGAGAACCTCGCTAAGGGTTGTAGGGGGGCAGCGTGCCCCTGCTTGGGAGTTCTACGGTGAAGCTCCAGAAAAAAAGTTGTCTATATAGAGCTGTGATGCTATAAATCCAGCGTCAAGGCGCTATGGAACCCCTCGAGACAGAGAGAACAACATCGCAGAGCTGTAATTTAGCACCACCGCTCTACAAGACAGAGAAGTTAGAGCTGAGGCGCTGCGGGTACAACACCTTAGCACTGTAGGTCGATTGGGTCAGTTTTTACTTCATTTTTAAGAGATACTATTGTCATCGCATCTGTAGATGGTGGATGAGAGTGTGAGGGTGAAGATCTATACAATTTCTCCCATTTTCATAATGGATTTCATGGTGTGGTATGGCTCCGTGATTTTTTTTCCCATTTTGAGTTTTTCTATGTTGAATATTAGTGTTCTGCTCCGTTGTTTTTTTTTGTTCTTGTTTGTTTTATTCTTGATTTACTTCCCAACATTTTTCTTAGTATTTCTACCCTCTATATAGTTTTTGTTTCACCAACCACATACAGATTTGAGCAAGCGCCATAACACTAATGGAATTCAAAAAGAAATGTGCAAACCTTCACTATCTCTAAACCTGGTTATATTAACAAATTGTATGAGATGAATTTTCCCTTAACAAAGAATGAAAAGAAAAAAGGATTAATAAGACTGATGAGAGAAGGACTATGGATAAATAAGACATGATGATGGAAAACTACAATTTCACCACTTGAAATGGCCATTATTATTGCAGTCTCACCAATCATACCTTAAAATATTTTGGCAATAACTATGAACCCTCTTGCATGCAAACCTTTTAATTTTAGTATCACTTGCCATAGGGAAAACTTAGAGGAGGATTCATCAAGTCATCACCAAACAGTTGGGACAAACCTAATGAAGATGATAAGGATAATAGCGATGACGATCCTCATCTATCTAATTAAACTTTCACATACAGCATTAAGCTAGTAAACCTCAACTTTACCTCCAATCCTATCATTTCACCACTTCCATCAACCAATTAGCCAGATAATTGGAACCAGCTAAAAACATGAGGATTAATCTGCTAAACTTCCAAATGAAGGAGCAAATGAACAGCACATCACATTCCCACAAACCCATTGCCAAGGCCAAGGTAGCGGTCCAAATTGGGCCATCACTTCGAGAGTGCACATTTTCTTTGTTGACCATGAAATATTTCCTAGTCAACCAATGTGTCTTTCTTGATCGACTATAAACATTCCTAGTCAATCATAACATGTGTGTCATGCAATACGATGGTTCGAGATGGACTAATACATTGAATCAAGCAAACACAAAGAAGGGGAGACGTAACTGAACCACATTGTTTTTTGGCAAGAAAGAAATAGGAATATATCTGGTTATTCATATGTGATCAATTTAGTCTTATAGTATCAAATTTCTCCAATTTATTTAATCAATTATACAAAATTGATCTCAAATAGTCCATCCAGAAATAAATGGGATTAATTTTACATACTTGTAGAATTAAATAGGATTAACTTTGTATCCTAATTTTCAACAATTTCTACCTAAGGAGCCATTATGAGATCAATTTTGTATAATCGAGAGACTAAAATAGCAAAATGTGATACTTCAGGAAATTGGCCACATACAAAAAGTTGAGGAACCATATTGTGATTTTAAAATAAACAATAGATAGAAAAGAACTTCTATGTTATGATGTCTATCACATAAAAATTAAATTACAAGAGTAAATCAATAGATACACATGATTTCTGTCATGTTTGAAAGATTATTTGCCAAGAAACTCTTAGAGGTGTTTCACATTAGCAAAACTATGAGTAGAAGAACTTTAGCAAGGTATGACATCCTCCAACTAGACAATACAACACAAATTAGATTATAAGAACATTGTCTAATCTAGTCAATAAGAACATCGATGATGCCAATTTTTATTTTGAAGCTATATATGTACCATATAATGAGAAAGTATTTTAGTTTGCTCACTTATTGAACCCAATAATATTTATGCATGGATCAAAAGGCACTAAAGTTAAGGCACATGAAAGTATTGAATTTAGTTGTGCAGTGGGTAATAAGAAAATATATTTGTATAGAAGTACTAAAGTGGTTAACCTTCACTCATAAGCTTAAGTTGTTGTGTTGAAAAGCAATTTGATCATTGGTATATTTGGCCCAATTTTAACCCTTTTTGCTAACACTCCCGAACAATTGATATCATGGCTGATGATTCAACATGGATTTAATTGTTCATGTAATTTATGGCTCCAATGAGTCTTTGTAACCTTCTACTATGGCTGAGCAAGATACAACAGGGGGCAACTCCCACACTATGATGCACGGACACGGACATGATGACACGGACACGACACGGACACGGGACACGGCTTTTTTTGAAAATATAGGACACGGGTACGACGCGGACACGGCAATACATTTTTTTATATAGTATATATATATATATATATTAATGTAATATCATATTAAAAAAGACAAACAATAATAAATGAATGACATGATAACTTGTCTAGCTTATAATATAAAATATTTAGTACAAAATATCTAGTACAACCACAAAAATATAAGCAAATAATCACTTACTACAACATCAAGCATTCAAGCTTCAACTACTATGATTAGCTTTAGAGGTTTGTTTTTGGCCTTCAATATCATCATCATTGAATATTACTGCTTTCTACTCTGGTTCAATAAGAGAAAGATTTGTAATTGTGCAAAAAGGGAGGAGATGAAAATTCCTTCACTGTCAAAGAGAAATGAAAATGAGAATATTCGATGAATGGGTATTAAATGCAGGCGTTGATTTGGTGTTGTGGATAGAAAATAAGAAATTTATTTTAAATCTCGCCAAATATAAGAAATTATATTTTTAAAAAAATTATAAAATATTTAAGATACGCGCGTCGGACACCCGTGTCCAATTTGTTTTTAATATTTTTTTAATCGGACATGTTTTCGGCGTGTCCGACGCGTGTCGGAGGAGTGTCGGACAAGTGTCGTGTCAGACACGGTGTCGGACACTGCACGCCTCTTTGAGGAGAAGTGTCGGTGCATCATAGCTCCCACACAAGCTACATGTGGTCAATTGGGCTCTTCATATAAATCACTTAATAATATATAAAAGCTTTCATTTGATAGGGATTGTTGGTTGATGTGGATGATAAGGAATTATCAAGGCATAAGAGAGAATTGGGTTTCATCGCACATTGAATACTTGAAAAATATGATGGTATCTGAAGTAGTTGAACCTCACACATAACTATTCATTGGCATAACTTTTTATTTTTTATATAAAAAGACTAAAGAATTAACAAAAAAAGTTTGCTATATATATATATTTTTTTTAACAAATCAACATGTCTTTAAAATTCTCAAGAACAGGTTTTAGATGACTTGAATTTTTCTAAGACAATTTTCAATTCCCAGATCCTCTACCTCATTCTCCAAGGGGTGAAGGAGGAGGGCGTTCTTCAAGAACACAGTGAGCTCAAAGTAGCAGAAGCTAGGAAGGGCATGAGGATGGTGTTGCAGTTGTTGGTGGTTGGAGGAAAGCGTGAAAAAGATAAGAAGAGAGAAGATGAGGAAGGTGGAAGTCACTATAGACTAATCCATCTCGACCTGCGTTGATGGAGGGGCCTGTGGTGAGAAGCTCACAGCTCTACTTCTCTTTTCCTTTCTCTCACTTACTCTCTCCTGCTTTCGCATTGCTTTGCTAGAGTGCAATGACGCTGAGAACGTGGGAATCGTTGAAATAATTAATTTTCAGCCAAAAATTCTATACTGGCATTTATTTTTTCACTAGCAAAAGTTTGGCTAGAACAGGTTAGATTTAGCTTGAAATTAAATTTTAGCCACAATATAGCTGTGAGAATAAAGGAGGAAATTCATTTCGGAATGGTATAGTGGAAAATTTTACAGGGAGGATGAATTATAGTAAATGGCTAAAAGGGCCAATTCTTCAATTCCAGTATCAAATTCAATAACCTAAGTCAGTGGCAAGTTAATTAGTACTACTTGATCATTCACTTTGCTACAATAACATCAGCTTAAAGTAGAAAACCTGATGCTCACAAAATCAGGAAACAATCTCAAAGACAGTTAAAGATGCTATGCATTGCCAGAGAGATAAATTCAGAGTAAAAAATCAACAGCTGAAAATGGAGCAAGAAACTGAAACGGGGTAAAACTTATTCCTATTAACCAAATATCTGTTCCTACGCTATAATACAGAAATCCCTCTCCTAATGATAATTATTCAGCCCCCTAACAGACCATAGACCGAATTATAATTTAAAATCCACCATCTATTCAGAAACTCCAGAACCATCTAATCAGCAAACTGCCAACAAGGATAAGAACGTCAAGAAATGATAGAAAGAATATAGGAATAAATAGCTTAAACCTTTGAAGAAAAAAAAAACGCACCGAATTAGAGAACATGGCTGGAGAATCGAGCAAACCACCGGGGCTGAGCCCAGCTGGAACAGTGAAGTACGGTGACTGCGCCACCAACAAATTCATCGGCCGGCTATGCCCCAAATTCAAACTCGCCCCTCCTCGCTCACCTCCTCCTCCTCCTCCTACCCCTCTTCCTCGCTCATCCGCAATCGTCGTCTCCACCGACGTACGCGCCGCCGCCGTATCCTCCCCTTCGACCAGAAACTTTCGTGGCGCCGTTATCGCCGCCGGAGATGCCATCGCGCCCGCAAGTAGCTGCGAGAAAGAGCGGCACTCCGACTCCGGATCCTCCGCAAAAAAGTTTGAGACCAGCGTCATCGGACCCGGACTCGCCTCTGAGACCCCACCACGGAAGAGGCTCTCAACCGTGAACCGCGCCGGAAGCGATATCGACGGCCGCTTTGCCCCTTCCTCCACCGGTGCTGCCAAGCCTCCCCCGCCGCCGCCGCCTTCCGCCATCGAATTGGATTTGGTGGGGCTGTGAACTCTAACTCATGGAATCGCGAGATCCCAAAAAACAAGAATACAAACTTTTCACAAGAGATTTCGCATCGAACTCTTTGAAGTATATCAGGTTTGTTCGATTAAAGCGTTAGTATCAAGCTTGCAACGTGAAGAGAGCTGTCGAAGAATTCATGGCGTGGAAGTTCGGGGGCCAGAGAGAGGAGAGGAACGAGAATCAGATGGAGGTAAATTCCCTCCAAACGAATTCAGATGCAAATGAGGTCGTTGACTCTAACAGTGGATTGCAGATAAGGAGCTGTTTGATAGGAGAAATGACGGAATGAACCCCGTCCTTTTCTCTGTTTAGAGTATGAGATTGTTGGACAATTTAGTAATTTCGGAGAACTAATAGCTTGTTTTATTGTTTAACCGCTTTTTCAGTTTTTTTTCGCTAATAATAATTTTTTTTGCTAATATTCCAAAATATAGGTTATAGTAAGTATGAGCAATAAGTATCCTTACAACTAAACTTACCTTAATTATATTAAATCGATTTTATAATTCTTTGTTTTTATTTATTTTGATAGGATTTTATCTTGGATGCCAAATAAAATTTTCATGAATTATTCTTAATAATTTGTACTGTGAAACCATTAAGTAAAAAGAAATTAAAATACTAAACATCAAGATGCATTTTGATGTAATAATTAAAATTTCTTTACACTCAAAAGCTAAAATTGCTCTCGTAAGAGCACTCTTAGGCTTCGTTTGGGATGACGTTCTTACTAATTCTTAAAGCAGATTTTTTAGTATAAAAATTTTTATATTTTATACTAAAAAATTATTTTAAGAAGCAGTAAGAAAAACGTCCAAAAAGAAGTCTTAGAATGATTGAGCTTTTCGGATGTTGCACCAAAGGGATAAATCCATGAGGTCATCAGGCCAGATGTCTGATAAGACAATATCTCAATAGTTAAGAGTTTGAACTATTATATATATCTTCTCATTTTATGGCAAATATTTTTCTTTGTAGGTAGTGTCTATTTAGTATATTTAAACAACTTATTGTCTATCATCCATTATCCATGTACAAATACCTAAATTCATTTTCAATAGTTTTTATTCAATTAGAATGCATTAAATGCATGGATATTCTTAAAGTAATTCAATTGCATGTATAAGCAATTTAATTTAAGTCACTTCTTAAAATTCTAATTTGAATTAAATAATTTTGTTATTGATTACAAAAGATGCTTTTCTTCAAGGGAAGATGTTGGCTCAATATACCAAATATACATCATATGAAGCATATTACATGATTGGAGTCGGAAGAATCCAATAATAAGAGAGTTATTCTGAAGAGAATGTTAGCCTATTTGTTTGGTTGGTTGGACCATAATTAGTGGGTGCTAGAGGTCAAAAGGGCTGTAATATGATGACTAAGGTTGAAGGATCATAGTCGAGCAATTGTGGTTGAAGGGACTGTAATTGACAGACGAAAGAGGTCAGAATGGCCTTAGTTAGCAGGAGACTAAGATCGATCAGAAGGACTGTAGTTGGGGAACTAAGATCAAAGAATAATATTTGGGGTGATTGAGTTCAGAGGGACCGTAGTAGTGAAACTGAGGTGGAAGGGACCGTAATCGGTGGAAAATTAAAGTCAGAAGGACTAAAATCAGCAATAAAGGTCAAATGATCATTGTTGGGTGACAGTGGTCAGAAAGATCATAGTCGGCAGGCAACAGAGGTTTGATGATGGTGATTGGAGGGATCGTAGTCGACATACAATGGAGGTCAGAAGGACTATAGTCGAGTGACGGTGGTTTGAGGAACGGTAATTGGCGTGAGAGGGATGTCAGGAGGATCTTAGTTGGGTGATTAAGGTCAAAGGACTCTAGTTAGGTGATGGTGGTCGGAGGGACCATGGTTGGTGTGAGACATATGTCAAAAGATCATAGTCATACGATATATGTTCAAGGAATGTAGTTGGGTAATAGTGGTCGAAGAGACCGTAGTCAATAGACGACAGATGTCAAAAGAATCATAGTCAGCTGATGATGTTCGAAGGGATTACAGTCAATGAGTGACAGAGGTCAGAATAACTGTAGTCAAGTGATTGAGGTTGAAGGACTATAGTCTGTGAAGGTGGTTGAAGAGATTGTAGTTGGCGAGCGACGAAGGTCAAAAGGACCATAATCAATGGCCAACGAAGGTCAGGCAGAGATCCGGCGGTGGTGTCTAAATAGAGGTTTTATGGTGATGTTTGGGCGGAGGTCCAAACAACGACTACCATGTGACAAGGGTTTGCTGGCGGTGGTGTTGAGGTGAAGCTTCAGGATTCTCAAAGCCTCATAGCTCCCTTGAGTCTCTAGCCTAAGGTCTTTGCCTCATTTCCCAAAGGTCCCCTTCATATAAAGAATGGATGTCTATTTATAGATTTTTGAAGTTGCATGCCTTATAAATATGGAGAAGATCTGAAGCAAATTTGGAGTGCTCCAGCGAACAACCCATACTAATTCCCTTGATCATAGAGAGTTCATTCAATGTTTAAGCCACTTAATGATGTTAAATTAAGTTATCTTGGGCTCATTGGATTCCCCTTGTCGAGCCGCTCAATTTGACTATAAGCGTATTTGAATATCATTTTTTCATCTAATTAATCATCTAATGTTTATAAATATGTTTTAATCGTTTGATCTTAGTTAATTTGAGCTCGACTTAGACTGATTTTGGTGTGGAGACGTTCCATTTGACTATAAGTTTGTTGAAATCGGAGTTTGAATGATCCCAAATTTAATTTTGAAAGTTTCTAATTCAAATGTACATCAACATCCAAGACAAAAGAAAAATGATTTTTATTGACATATCAATATTATTCACAGATGACACTGATCAGAACAATATTGACTTCACTTATGATGCAACTCCCTTATTTTTTTGCTTCTCTCGACTCCCTTTCAATTATGTTGCAGCTTAGATGTCATCTAACTGGATATTTCTTTCATTTTTGCCTCCTTGTGCTAATTTCATTTCGCTATAAATTCTTAAAAATTATGAAAGGTGTCTTAATAAAATTTAACCTCCCTAACCTTATATTTTTAATTTTTATAAATTTTTATAATCATACACTTATAAATTTTATTATATTAATAAAATCTTAAATTTTCTGAAAAAAAAAATAAAAAAAAATGCAAAGTACAGAACCTGAATAGGGGTGGAAGATCTCAAAAAAAATATAGAAAACAGAATAGGCTCTGTGTACTTAGTAGGTCTGCAAGCTGACAAGACTTCTAAATAATTGACTTTTGTATCTTTTCTTTATGTAGAATTTCCAATTAGTCATATTTTTAGTATACTATAAATAATTTGTACATAACCTATATATAAATTATACACAATATATTTACAAATTGATATGGTCTATTTTGATTGAAGTCCTGTCGTAAATTACATTCATACTCAGCACGTAATAATTTCTCCACAAATGAACATCATATTCATTATGTCATTATGCTAAAACAAATTAAATACTTTGATCAAATTTTATTAAAATAATTTATAAATTTAAAATATTTTAAATAAATGAAATAAAATTATTTATATATTGTATTCAACTCAAAATAAATTTAAGAATTTTAAACGAAAATATCATTTTAAAAGATTATTTACTAAGGCTTTGTTTGGTATAGCTTTCTTACTGCTTTTTAAAACAACTTTCTAATTTAAAAATAATAATTTTTTGACTTGAAAGTTGCTTTAAGAAGCAATGCAAAAACAGTCCCAAACGCAGCCTAAGAGTTCAAAGTAAGTATTATAAATTATTAGATGAATAATGTTTCAAATATCATTTATTTAATGATATGAGATTTATTTTGAACTCTACTATAGCATAACTCCTATCATTATTTAACTTTTCGAGAAATTATTCTATGCGGAATCCGAACGTAGTTCTTCGACCGAATTTGGCGACATCGTATTGAAGTTCGTACGTAGAACTACGTCCGAACTACGTCTAATTTAAAAATAATAATTTTTTGACTTGAAAGTTGTTTTAAGAAGCAGTACAAAAACAGTCTCAAACGCAGCCTAAGAGTTCAAAGTAAGTATTATAAATTATTAGATGAATAATGTATCAAATATCATTTATTTAATGATATGAGATTTATTTTGAACTCTACTATACATAACTCCTATCATTATTTAACTTTTCGAGAAATTATTATGTGCGGAATCCGAACGTAGCTCTTCGACCGAATTTGGCTACATCGTATTGAAGTCCGTACGTAGAACTACGTCCGAACTCCCACACAAAATAATTTCTCAATCTCATTTTTGATATGTTGGTAATGCTTCACTCACTAAATAATTAACAATTAAGACAAGATTTTTTTAAAAATTATAATGTAAAAAATAAATATTAATATTAGATTCTCTCTCTTTCATTGCGTAGCATTATTTATGACCAATGTGAGTAAATTTTAAGAGGGTAGCGTTGCTCATCCTCTATCCACCAATTTTTTGGGAAGTTGACAGATCATGACATCAATAGCCTTTATTGGTGTTCTTTCAGTTGTCAGATTTTTCTCTACTTACTAGATTTTTATTTTCCCCGAAAAAAAGTGACTAAATTTTTTTTTTTGGAAAGCTTTTTATTTAATTTTTGGTGGGGAAAATAATGGATTAAAATGTTGTAGAAATTATGATTGTGAAAATGACTTCTTAACAACGGAAATTATTTGAAAAAAAAAAAAACTACTCCAAAAGAAATCAGTTTTGATGGTCGATATTGATCTAACAAAATAAGAATAATTATTAAAGATCCGAATATTGTTCTTCTACAGCAACACTCAACATTTGAATGGGACAAAGGTTCAAAGGCAATGGCTTCATCTCAGGAATCATGAGCAGTTAAACCATTCAATCCCCAGAGAGAAAGATATGTGATAATAATAATAATAATAATAATTTATATTATTTTAAAGCCATCAATGTAATTAGTTTAATTGAGATGAGAAGATTCATTAAAAAAAAAAGTATGTACAAAACTTTAAAATTTTAAACAAGATGCAGTGTTTATGGCGTCTTTTTTTGTGTAGGAATGTTAAGGGCTTCGAATGTGAGCCACTAGGAGAAATTTCTTCGCCAATAAGCTGCACGGGCGAGCTCTTTTATGGCTTCTTTAGTCGGTGTGCTACTTGAAAAATTTATGAATGATCACTCGTACATATTCAATAGAAGCGACTACTCAATGCAGTAACTGTCCCTCCTTCCGCCTTAGTGAAGATTAATGTTTAGTTTGGAACGATTTTAATTTTTTAGTACAAAAATTTTAATTTTGTACCTGAAAATAAGTTTGGTTTGAGATGTCTTTATAACTGATTTTAAAAACATTTAGCACAAAAATTAAAAAATTTTGTACAAAAAAATTACTTTATGAAACAGTAAAAAATTCATCCCAAATAAAATCTAAGTGAGACTGCACAAATTTGATTCACAGGAATAATAACAAATATATCTTGACAGCCAATCATATAAAATTACACTCTACAGACAATACAGTTTATTTTGGGGACATTTAGGCCATTTAGGCAAACTCACACACACAACGCATACACATAGACTCGAACCTTGGACCTCTTAGATGGAAGCCTAAGCTCTTAACCAATAGACCAAGGAGAGTTGTGTACAGACAATATAGTTGATTTTTTTTTTTTTTTTTTTTTTTTTTTTTTTTTTTTTTTTTTTTTTGACATTTAGGCATTGGGGGGGGGGGGAATGGGAAAAAAAAAACAGAGAATCTAGAAATAAAATATAGGGAATTAAGTTTGAAACTTCAAAAATTAAATCGGAGATCATATGAACTCCGATCTCAGCAAACTTACAATCAAACTGAACGTCTTGAAAATGTGAACCCAACGTCACCAAATTCGACTTAATCCGAACCCAAATGACTCCAAATCAAAGACTCAAAGCATATTTGGAAGGTTTAAACCGTAATTTGGATTACCAAATGGTTTCCAAACATGACATGCTTATAGTCGAATTGAGCGACTAGACAAGACGAATCCAACAAGCCCAAGAACGCCGAATTCTAACATCATTAAGACATTTAAATGTCCAATAAACGGCCCACGATCAAGAGATTTAAGATCGGCTGTCCAGTCAAATCACTCCAAATTTAATTTCTTATTCATTTAAATTTTTTTCTTGGTTAATATTAGCTTAATCCTATATTGATTCGATCTTAAAGAAATTTTATGATTTATTTTGGTGCAATTAGATTTTTAATATCACGTATTTAATTAATATATTGAACTCATTCTAGCAGTAATCAATTGATTTGATGACTGGAAGTTATTTTGTGAAAGAAAAAAAAAACTAATTCACTATCAAAGTTTTATCATTTTTAAAATTGACTATGTTGGTCCCAAGTTGAATGTAAAAAGTTGAAGGAAAAAAAAAAATTAGCCCCCCCCCCCCCCCCCTAAATATATTTTCTGGCTCCACCACTGCATTTAGGTCAATTAAGACAAACTAACACATACAACATATACAGAAAAACTCAAACTCAAGACCTCGTAGTTGATAGCCTAAGCTCTCAACCAACAGACCAAAATGAGCGGTGTATAGTGAAAAAATTTTAGGTCCCCTGTCATTAAAATTTGATAAAAAATAGTCTGGCCAGTACTTACTATAGCAAAAGAAAGTATAAAAGCCTCTGTAATGGGGCGACTTATTATGTCCGGTCACCGGACATCCGGACATCCAATCCAGACGTGCCACGTCATCCGAATACATTAGATCCCGGTGTATTTTGGTGACGTGACGCATCTGGATTGGTATCCAGATGAATCCGGACACCGGATGTAATAATTTTGCCAGTACTGGTACTGCTGCTTTTGTACGTTAAGCCACAAGATAACGAAGGGAATTGGATCAGCAAAAATTCAACAAAGGTAGACAGTTCAAAGTGGTAGAGAAGTATTGGGCTGACCAACTGTAATAGATAAGAACTGATTTGTTTAACTCCCAGTAAATCACATAAGAACTTTGACATTTTAAGCTCCCCCAAAGCGACTGGTGCGAAAGCCTTCCTTCCATCAATGATATTGATATTGTTGTAAAAAACAAATTAAATAAATATATTTATAAGAAAATAAAAAATAAAATAATGATCCCAAACCGACATAAATAGTACGCAATTTTTGTTTCACAGTAGTTACAAAAAGGTCATAACTCATAACTGTATTGTAGTTTTCGAGTCTAAAAATTAAATGATTAATGCAGCAGTAAAGCATATAAAAAACCAACAAATTAAAACGCTGTAATTTTCAAAAAAGTTATTCGACATCAATTACAAGAATCTAACGTTCATTTGAATATTTTTATTTGAATAATATTACTTAATGAGGGAAAAAAGGACTCAGCTTCAACATATTAACACCTAATTTTGAATGAGAAAAATATTGTTTACATTTTTTTATAGAATTGTTAAATATTATTCTTTTAAGACCCTCAATTTTTATATAATTTATTGTGTCTAATTATATGTAAGTTACTTTTATTTTTATTTGTATTGACTCACATCCCCTGCAGTGTAGGTAGGGGTGTCAATATTTGACACGGTCCAAAAATCTGACCAAAATCCGATCCGAATATTTCGGGTTAGGGTCAACCCGTTTGAGAAATGGGTCAGGTTCGGGTTCAACAAATCGACCCGCTTCAAAAATCGGATCAGGTTTGGGTTGACCCAAAAACCCAAGAATAAAACAGATTGACCTACACTGACTGCATCATGCAGAGTCTGCCTGCATCGCGTTTGCCCATGTTACCGTCGTGTTAAGTTGAGTCTGCCCGCGTCACGTCCTGCTGACGAGTGACGATATTGTCGCCGCCACCGCTGTCGTGTCATGCCGCTGTCGGTGATGCCCTGTCCGTGGGTCGGGACGGGTCAACCCAGTATCCCACGCAGGTTGGGTCCAAGTTGAAATACCTGACTCGTTTGCAAAAATGTGTCAGATTCGGGTCGGGTCAACTAGTGTCGGGCCAGTTCCGAGTTCGACCCGAACCCGACGCGCGAAACAATTTTGATAGCCTTTAGTGTAGGGCCTAATTAAATGCTAGTTGTCTATAACATTGCTATAACTTCCCTAACTCCTCCAGATCTTCTTGTTATGACACATTTCACATTACACGCTACACGCATTTATCTTCTCAAAACCAGGAGACGTTGGTATAAGTATTATTATCCTTATATTTGTAGACAAATAATTGAATTCATGACCTGGATACATAAGCTACCCTTTTACCGTGTTGCATTTTGAAACCCCTAAAGAAAAAAAAAAGTTAAACTCTTAAATATCGAAGCACCTTTTGGTATAATGGTTAGAATTTCATTTAAGAAACTTTACAGTTAAGCATTCTCATACTGAAGAAATCTTGAGACGGGTGATATCCTGAGAAGTTACACCAATATGACAAAATCATGAGGCCCTTAGGGCAAAATGGACAATGTCTCGATAGTTTAGAGTTTGGGTTATTACATTCATTTAGACACAACCCAAGCTTTGATGTGAAGTGTCATTGAAAATCTGAAATCCACCGGTACCAGAATGGATTGAGAAAATAAGAGAAGACACCAAGAAAATCTTGAGTTTATGAAAACTCTATTCACAAGCATGGACCATATGAACTTAACAGACTTCTAGGTCAACTTAGTCAGTGGAGCTGCAATACTCGAAAAGCCCTCCATGATGCTTCTGTAATAAATAGCTGGGCCAAGAAAGCTACAAATCTTTTTTTTTTTTTGGGAAATTTTGGAGTCGTAGCTCATATATTAAAACTGAGAAAAAATTATAGGTAAAAAAAGAAACCTATAAGGGAGACACCCCAATAAAGAAGGAAAACAACCCAAAATTAAACAACAAGAGAAAGGAGAAGAGGGTGGGGGGACAAAGAGAGCACCACCAAATACATAAGAAATCCGTATACCTAAGATTGGCTGAAAATAAATCACCCACCAACAAAACTGCCCCGGTTGCCACAGGACAGCAAAAAGGAACCAAAACAGGCACATGGGCCATCCAAGGGGCCAGAAAAACCATCACGAGAGCCATTCCAGCAGTGCTCCGTAATCATCATCGTCCCAGCCAAAAACCTTCCAGCAAAACAGTTCGAAATGCACTGACCACCACTTCCAATATAAAAAAATTCCATCATATTTCTATTTGAGCAGGTCAACATTTTTCCATGATTTAACTTTCCCTCTAATAATTGACTTAATACCATCAGCAACCGCCATAGGGGATAGCCAAGCGTTAGAGAAACGTCTATTGTTTCTCTCCCTCCAAATTTGATAAACAGTGCATGCCATGATAGAGAAACAAAAGTTTTTCTCTAAAGTCAGAGAAATAAATGCAGAATCCAGAAAATCAAATAACATAAGCAGATTTGGCCTTAACAAAAAAACTTTGAAATAACGGCAGAACCAAAACCAGCACGAAAAATGAAAAATCACATTAAAAAAATAAGTGATGATGGGATTCCTAGTGAGATTTGCAGAAAGAGAAATCCGCTAAAACATTAATTCCTTTCCGAATGAGAATGTCAGCGCATTTTAGTTTTCCAATCAGAGCCATCCAAGTGAAACAGGTAAATTTAAGAGAAGCTTTTTTGTGCCAAATAAAATCATGCCAGTGAACCTTCTCTAAATTAGAGTAGTAGTGATTTGTGAATTGCTTAAAATTGGGAATGTTGGAGCCCTCCCACATTAAAACTGGTTGCTCCAAAATGTGAATGTTCAAGATGGCTGCCTTAACATAAGGTGGTAAGTAATCTGGCAACATCCAGCAACCATTAATAATAAAATTCCCAACATTAGCAAAAATAAGCCTCACATCAGAATAAACAGCACCTAATAAATTCCCGTTATACCACGGGTCCCAGAAGAAAGAATAACCGCAATGGGAACCAACTAAAAAGGTGAGACAGTGTTTGATAGCATTAGCCTGAGAGCAAATCATTTTCCATAAGTTGGAAGAAGAAGTGGTATGAGGTTTCCAAGGAGATTCAAACTTAGCTTTAAACAAATTTCCCACAAGATTGTTAATATTATAGAACTTCCAGATGAAAGAGCAATCCACACCAAAATAGTAAGCATCAAAAGAAAGAATTCACAGACAACCATAAATTTTGGGCTTAGTGATATTGCTCCAAGCAATTAAATGAAGTTTCTTATCCACAATGTTCCCATGAAGCAAAAATTTTGAACAAAGCTTAGAAATGATAGATCTACAGCTTTTAGGTATTATAGCTCCTCTAATCCAGTAAGCTATCATATTAGCTATAGTAAATTTCAGGAACTGAAGCCGCCCTGCAAAAGAAAGAAACTTAACTTTCCAACCCGCAAGTAGAGCATAAACTCTGCTCAGTAGGGGTTGGAAGTGAGAGAAAATTTAGGTCTGGAGGGAGAGATAGGGAAAACCAAGGTAGGTGAGATAAGAACTGCTCTAATGAATCCCAAGGAGATCAACAATAATAGAATAGGTATTGACATCTTTAGCAAAAAGAATAGAGCTTTTAGCAGGATTAACATTGAGATTAGAGGCATTAAAAAAACTTTTTAAGGCATTTAACAAGAAAAGCACATTATCCTACTCAGCCTTCCCAAAAACCAGAAGATCGTCAGCGTACATAAGGTGATTCATCGTCACCCCATTGCAAGAAATCCCTTTAAATAGATTAGGTTGAAGGCAGCAAGAAAGCCCATCCATTGCAATACAAAAAAGAAGAGGTAATAAGGGACACCCTTGTCAAAAGCCTAGAGGAAGACTTGAAAAAACCTTCAAGGGAGCCATTGATGCAAACAGAAAAATAAACATCCGAGATACACCCTTTAATCGATTTAATAAAAGGTTCAGGAAAGCCTTTAATCTTTAAACGATGCAACAAAAATTCTCTAGAGAGAGAGTCGAATGCTTTCCGGATGTCCAACTTAGCACAAAAAAGGTTGCTACCAACTTTGAATTCCCTTAACAAATTAGCAGCCAGGATAATATTATCAGAAGAGCAACGTTTGACAATAAAACCCACTTGGCTATCATGAATGATAAGAGGAAGAACCTCTTTTAATCTGTTAGAAAGCAAATTTAGCCACAACTTTGTAAAAAGCATTACACAGGGATATGGGCCTATTATCAGAAATGTGATTAGCATGAGAATTTTTTGGAATTAAGGCAATGGTCGTGGCTTTAGTAGCTCTAGGAAGAAATCCAGTAATGAAAAAGCTTTTGACAGCCCTACAGATTTTAGGTCCTAACAAGTGCCAAGTTTTCTTATAGAACTCAAAAGAGTAACCATCGGGTCCAGGAGCTGCAATAGCTTTACCAGAAAAAAACTACTTTTTTAATCTCATCATCACTAACCGAGGAAAGAACTAAAGAATGAAGCTCAGGAGGAACCAGCTTACCCACCGAAAATAGAAGCATCATCCCAAACAGTAGGTTTGGGGGAGTTAAATAAAATTGTAAAGTGATTAATGATGGCCTTAGAGATGGTCGATTGAGAAGTGAAGGTGCCTTGCTCAGTAGTAATTTCCCTTAAGATATTCCTATTATTCCTTGCCTTAATCTTAGCAAAGAGAAACCCCAAGTCATCTTCCCCTTTTATAAGCCAATAAGCCTTGGCACGTTGAACATGCAGGAAGACCAAGCAAATTGATGGAAAGCAAGTTGATCATTAATCCCCTTAAGGGAGATATTCAATTCCTGGCTCAAAGGTTGGGATTGAAGATCATTTAAGCAGCAGCTCTGAGAGTTTTTTAATTCAAGGATAACATGTCACGACCCGACCCGAGACGAGACGGATCCCGCCCGCGCTGGATCGCGACGGAGCTGCACTAACCAGGATCTAGCTTTGGAATTTGGTTCGGAACTGAATCTTCCAAATAATTAATTCACACAGACTAACAAACACAGAGCTACTATGTATCATCAAATGCAGCGGAACAAAACATCTATCCGATTTCATTTCCTCAAAACAATCATCTACAGAACAGTACATGGCTTTCGACAGAAAGAAAGACAGAACAGAAAAGCCATGACTGTACAAAAACCAAAAGTACAAAAGTACCTATACTGATCAGACTCTGAACTAATCCTGGACTTCCTTGCCTTTCCCAGAACCTGAAAACCACCAGAAAGCAAGGGTGAGCTCAACAGCTCAGTAAAGCAACAAACCTCCAATCAAAATCCTCAGAATCTCAAAACCAACACAGCAGACAAATCCGTACAGAATCGAAACAGATTCGGACAGATATCAAATCAACAAAACTGTACGGAAACGGAAAGTTGTATCAAATCAGAAACATAACAGATCAGACACATCAGATCAACAGAATCAGAATCGTACAGATCATATCGGAACAGAACAAATCATATCAGAATCATATAGCAGATATCAGATATTTAATTAATAGCTAAATTCCCTGACACTGACTGAATCTCATAGGATCCAGGCCACTTATGCCTCCCTTTGTGCTCACGGCACCAAAATAGATCAGATCAGATGTGCTTATAGCACCAGAATACATATATAGTGCATATAGCACCTAAACAGATTGTTTCCTCGGATCCGGAACAGAACAGATATCAGATTTCATATTGAGCTCATTTCAGAATTCCCAGACACTAACTGAATCTCATAGGATCCAGGCCCCTTATAACTCCCTTTATATAGCATATACAGATAGCATATCAATTCAGAAGATTTCCGGACAAAAATAGAAATTACTCAAAAATCGGGCAGCACAACGGCAGTATACAGAATTTACACAATTTTCCTGAAAATCAAAATTCACCAAATTCGCACAGAATATAGATATCAACATTTTAGAACATTTATTCTACTGCACAGATAATTTCCAAGTTCACAAAAAAATCCAGTCGACTAAAAAACACAGTCGAATCAAAAATACCCGGACAAAATCTTAAAAAAAAATAACCAAAATGTGCACACTCGGCACTTCAACAAAATACAGAAAGTTACGCGGTAGAAACTAAACCAGTCGGAAATTACGGACGAAAATCACGAACAAAACTTAATTCCGGACAGATAATACCGCCAAACTCGACGGTTCTGAAAATTGAGAAAGTCGGATTGTGCCTTACCTTGCGTACAGCAATTTCCTCAACAGTCTCTTCGGACGAAAACAGCTCGGCGTCGCCCGAAAATCCACTTTTCCACTTTTTCCTTCGTTTTTCTCTCTCCTCAACTTTTTCTCTCTCTTCAAAATATCTCATTTCTATATATATCCAGACTGATCGTCCTGGACGATCGAGCTTCGTACCGGACGATCCATAAAGAGAATTATTTCGTCGAGACGAAAATTGAACATCGTCCCCGGCGAAGGGTTCACTGACTTATTTTCGTCCAGACGATCCTGATTTCGTCCAGACGAACCAAACAGCCAAACATGATTTTCTCAGCACAACCTGTACCGTTCGTCCCGGACGATCCGACTTCGTCCGGACGAACCTGGAGCAGAAACTGATATTACAATCTCCCCAACTTAAAAAAAAATGTCGTCCTCGACATTATCCAGTCCAAACTCAGTCAAAACAAGTATGGGTACAACCGTCTCATGTCAGACTCCTTCTCCCAAGTGGCTTCCCGTGCAGTACGGTGCTTCCACTGGACTTTAACCATTGGAATCTGTTTACTTCTTAGCTTTCGTACGTCGTATGCCAAAATCAACTCTGGCTCTTCCTTGTACGTCAGATTCTCCTGAATCTCAACCTCATCAGCAGATACTTTCTTCCCATAGTCGGATACCCACTTCCTCAGAGTGGATACGTGAAACACATTATGCACATCAGGCATCGAATCAGAAAGCATCAATTTGTAAGCAGCTTTTCCAATCCTTTCCAGGATTTCAAAAGGTCCAACATACCTCGGACTAAGCTTGCTCACCTGACCAAATCTGCTCACACCCTTCATCGGGCTGACTTTGACATACACAAAGTCACCAACCTGAAACTCTACAAATCTGTGCTTCTGATTGTAATACTTATGATGTCGATCTTGAGCAGCTTTCAATCTTTCTCTTATCAAATTGATCTTCTGAGCAGTTTCATCAGCAAAAGTGGCTCCCAAAGCCTGCCTATCTCCGACCTCCGTCAGAGTCAAAGGAGTACGGCACTTCCTGCCATACAAAGCTTCGTACGGTGCCATACCGATACTGGACTGAAAACTGTTGTTATAGGCAAACTCAATCAGCGGAATATGATCTTCCCAGCTTCCGCTAAAGTCCAGAACACAAAGTCTTAACAGATCTTCCAGTACCTGAATAGTCCTCTCAGACTGTCCATCGGTCTGAGGATGAAAGGCTGTACTAAAATGCAGTTTTGTACCCAAGCCTTGCTGAATGCCTTTCCAAAGTCTGGAAGTAAAACGTCCATCTCGATCAGATACGATCACACGAGGTACACCGTGCAATCTGACTATCTCTTTCACATATATCTGTGCCAAGCGATCAACTGAATCCGTCTGTCTGATCGGAAGAAAATGGGCTGACTTCGTCAATCGATCTACAACCACCCAAATAGCGTCGTGCCCTTGTCTAGATCGAGGGAAACCCATCGCAAAATCCATCGTTACCTCCTCCCATTTCCACTCAGGGGTAGGCAACGACTGCAACAATCCACCTGGTCGCTGATGCTCTGCCTTTACCAACTGACAGGCTTCGCATCTCGACACAAACTCTGCTACATCTTTCTTCATCCCAGGCCACCAGAACAAAAGCTTCATATCAGCGTACATCTTACCACTGCCTGGATGTACAGTGTAGCCTGAATGATGAGATTCATACAGAATCTCCTGCCTCAAGTCTCCAAACACAGGTACCCACAACTTGTTCTTACAGAAAATAGCACCAGAATCAGAAATTCGAAGTTCAGGAGTCTTACCAGATCCAATCTGAGCAATCAACTTCGAATAATCAGAATCTGACTTCTGGGCTTCTTGAATCCTTGTTTCCAAAGTAGACCGAATACTCATCTGAGCCAACTCCAAACCACTGGAGGAAATCACTTCCAACTGCAAACGCTCCATATCACGAATCAGAAAGTCATCACAAGTAAGCTGAATACCTGATAATCCAGAAGACTTCCTGCTCAAGGCATCTGCTACCACATTAGCCTTACCAGGCTGATACTGAATAGTCAAATCATAATCTTTGATCAACTCGAGCCACCTTCTTTGTCTCAGATTCAGATCCTTCTGAGTAAAAATATACTTCAGGCTCTTATGATCAGTGAAAATCTCACATCTGACGCCATACAGGTAATGATGCCAAATCTTCAAAGCAAACACAACTGCAGCTAACTCCAGATCATGCGTCGGGTAATTCTTCTCATGTGGTTTCAACTGTCTAGAAGCATAAGAAATTACCTGATCATGCTGCATCAGGACACATCCCAGTCCTTTCAGTGAAGCATCACTGAACACCTGAAAACCTTCCGTACCTGACGGAAGTGCTAACACTGGAGCTGAAGTCAAACAATCCTTCAATCGCTGAAAACTCGCCTCACACTCCGGTGTCCAAACAAAAGGTACTGACTTCTGAGTCAGTCTCGTCAGAGGCGTCGAAATCTGTGAAAATCCCTTCACAAATTTCCTGTAATATCCAGCCATGCCCAAGAAACTACGTACCTCAAATACCGTAGTCGGCCTTGGCCAATTAGCAACTGCCTGAATCTTCTGGGGATCTACAGAAATGCCTTCTCCGCTAATCACATGCCCCAGAAAAGAAATGCTCTTCAGCCAGAATTCACACTTGGAGAACTTGGCATACAGCTGATGCCGCCTCAAAGTCTCTAACACAATCCTCAAATGTCTGGCATGATCATCCTCAGATGCAGAATATACCAGAATATCGTCAATGAAGACGATCACAAACTGATCCAGATACTCCCTGAATACTCGGTTCATCAGATCCATGAAAATAGCAGGCGCGTTGGTTACCCCAAAAGGCATAACAAAAAAACTCATAGTGCCCGTACCGAGTACTAAAAGCTGTCTTCACCACATCAGCTTCCTTCACCTTCACCTGATAATATCCGGATCGCAAATCAATCTTCGAAAATACTGAAGATCCGGAAAGCTGATCAAACAAGTCGTCAATCCGAGGCAAAGGATACTTGTTCTTGATCGTGACCTTGTTCAAATCTCTGTAATCGATACACATACGGAGTGTACCGTCCTTCTTCTTCACAAACAGAACAGGTGCTCCCCAGGGCGAAACACTAGGGCGCACAAAACCTCTATCAACCAACTCCTGAAGCTGAACTTTCAACTCAGAAAGTTCTTTCGGTGCCATCCTGTACGGAGCTTTCGATATCGGAGCGGTACCCCGGAAAAATATCGATAGAGAACTCCACATCTCTATCCGGAGGTAAACCAACCAGCTCCTCAGGAAAAAATATCAGCAAACTCCCGTACCACAGGGATCTCAGAAACAGAACCAACCTCTAGGTTCAAATCCCGCACCGAAGCCAAAAAAACACTGGGCATCCCTTCTTCCACATCCTGTTCACTTCCAATACCGAAATCAGACTGGAGAGAACACCTCGTAATCCCTGAAATACAACTCTTTTCTCCAGCCATAAGCAAACTCACTTGCTTCTTCAGACAGTCTATCTGGGCTTCATACTGACTCAACCAATCCATGCCCAGAATTACATCATACGATGAAATCGGCAACCGAATCAAACTTGATTTCCACTTCTTGCCAGCAATCTCAATCTCACACAAACAAAATTGCCCGAGCAATCAAAGGATTCCCAGCCGGTAAAATCACAGACAAAGAAACCGGAAGTAAAAGAGAATCCAAACGTAAAGCCTCAAAAACAGTGCTCGGACAGAAAAGAATGACTCGCTCCAGAGTCAAAACAAAACACGACAGGGGCTGATCAGAAATGTAAATCGTACCTGTCACAACATCGGGAGCATCTCGAGCCTCATGCTGACTCAAGCTGTAAACTCGTGGCTGAACTGGAACAGGAGCTGAAGCAACGGAACTACTCTGCTCCCTCTGAACAGTAGGTGGTCTCCGTGGTGCAGAACTAGAACCACCACCTCTTCCAGCAAATCCCTCAGGGCGAGGAGGAACAGTCCTCGGTCTTCCTCCTGAACCGGCAGGTCTGACAAAGCCCTCAGATCGCTGATCAAATCCCATCTGCGGACACTCTGCAATCCGATGTCCTGACTGACCACATTGGAAGCACAGACCAGCCATCCTATAACATTGGCCGAAGTGTCGCCGTCCACAGTTTTGGCACACAGGTGCCGAACTGACTGATCCCGAACTTGTCGTACTGGTAACAGTACCAGACAATCCTCCGCTCCTTCTGGAATCTCCAGATCCAGAACCGGAAACAAATCTCCTCTTTCCGGAGGAACCACTGCCAGATGCCTCGCCTCCAAACCTCTTCCTACTCGCAGTCCACCGCTGCTGAGTAGCCATCAAGTCGTCGTTCTCTAACAATCGAGCTCGCTCCACAAGCTCGGGGAAATCAGTAATCCAGAATGGTATCAGGGGCTGCCTCAAAGATATCTCGCAATCCCCTCAGAAATCTGTAACATCTCTCTCAGCAGAAGTGCTAACCAGCTGCGGAGCGTACCTGGCTAATGCAGTAAACTCAGCCTCGTACTGCATCACCGTCTTGCTCCCCCTGAACAAGCCTCAGAAAGTTCTCTCCTGCATCTGCTGTCGTGCAGAAGGGGGGAACAAACCAATCTCGGAATACCTCAGTGAACTCTTCCCAAGTAATCAAAGAGTTCAGTCTGCCCTGAAATCTGGCTGCCTGCTGGCCGTCCCACCAGTGCTCAGCCTCTCCGTCTAACAGAAAAACTGCTAACGGTACCTTCCTGTCTGACGGACACTGCATCCCGTCAAAGGTCTTCTCCACTCTCCTCAGCCACTCTTCAGCAGCTCTGGGCTCAACAGCGCCCTCAAACCTCGGAGGTTTCAACCTCAAAAACAACTGCAAATGTCTATCCAGGTCATCAGATCTGACAGTAGAAGCTCTACTCTGAGTCTCGCTCATCATCTGAGCAACCAGCGAAGCAAACTGAGAAAGCGTATCAGCACCGACCACTGGGGCTGTACTCCCTACTGGTGCTGCCTGATCGGCACTCTGACCATCTGTCATGTCTGGGTCTGGCTGATGATCCATACAGAAAAATCCAGAAAAAATCCGAAAAAACTATCACAAAAAAACAAACAACAAAAATAAAAGCCAAACAAATCAAAATTACCCCCCAGACAGACTTACTGATCACTTCCTATAGCTCTGTTTCACAAAATTCTCAAATTCCAAAACCATTGCTCTGATACCAAAAAAAAGCTTGTCACGACCCGACCCGAGACGAGACGGATCCCGCCCGCGCTGGATCGCGACGGAGCTGCACTAACCAGGATCTAGCTTTGGAATTTGGTTCGGAACTGAATCTTCCAAATAATTAATTCACACAGACTAACAAACACAGAGCTACTATGTATCATCAAATGCAGCGGAACAAAATATCTATCCGATTTCATTTCCTCAAAACAATCATCTACAGAACAGTACATGGCTTTCGACAGAAAGAAAGACAGAACAGAAAAGCCATGACTGTACAAAAACCAAAAGTACAAAAGTACCTATACTGATCAGACTCTGAACTAATCCTGGACTTCCTTGCCTTTCCCAGAAACCTGAAAACCACCAGAAAGCAAGGGTGAGCTCAACAGCTCAGTAAAGCAACAAACCTCCAATCAAAATCCTCAGAATCTCAAAACCAACACAGCAGACAAATCCGTACAGAATCGAAACAGATTCGGACAGATATCAAATCAACAAAACTGTACGGAAACGGAAGTTGTATCAAATCAGAAACATAACAGATCAGACACATCAGATCAACAGAATCAGAATCGTACAGATCATATCGGAACAGAACAAATCATATCAGAATCATATAGCAGATATCAGATATTTAATTAATAGCTAAATTCCCTGACACTGACTGAATCTCATAGGATCCAGGCCACTTATGCCTCCCTTTGTGCTCACGGCACCAAAACAGATCAGATCAGATGTGCTTATAGCACCAGAATACATATATAGTGCATATAGCACCTAAACAGATTGTTTCCTCGGATCCGGAATAGAACAGATATCAGATTTCATATTGAGCTCATTTCAGAATTCCCAGACACTAACTGAATCTCATAGGATCCAGGCCCCTTATAACTCCCTTTATATAGCATATACAGATAGCATATCAATTCAGAAGATTTCCGGACAAAACAGAAATTACTCAAAAATCGGGCAGCACAACGGCAGTATACAGAATTTACACAATTTTCCTGAAAATCAAAATTCACCAAATTCGCACAGAATATAGATATCAACATTTTAGAACATTTATTCTACTGCACAGATAATTTCCAAGTTCACAAAAAAATCCAGTCGACTAAAAAAACAGTCGAATCAAAAATACCCGGACAAAATCTTAAAAAAAATAACCAAAATGTGCACACTCGGCACTTCAACAAAATACAGAAAGTTACGCGGTAGAAACTAAACCAGTCGGAAATTACGGACGAAAATCACGAACAAAACTTAATTCCGGACAGATAATACCGCCAAACTCGACGGTTCTGAAAATTGAGAAAGTCGGATTGTGCCTTACCTTGCGTACAGCAATTTCCTCAACAGTCTCTTCGGACGAAAACAGCTCGGCGTCGCCCGAAAATCCACTTTTCCACTTTTTCCTTCGTTTTTCTCTCTCCTCAACTTTTTCTCTCTCTTCAAAATATCTCATTTCTATATATATCCAGACTGATCGTCCTGAACGATCGAGCTTTGTACCGGACGATCCATGAAGAGAATTATTTCGTCCAGACGAAAATTGAACATCGTCCCCGGCGAAGGGTTCACTGACTTATTTTCGTCCAGACGATCCTGATTTCGTCCAGACGAACCAAACAGTCAAACATGATTTTCTCAGCACAACCTGTACCGATCATCCCGGACGATCCGACTTCGTCCGGACGAACCTGGAGTAGAAACTGATATTACATAACATTAGACAAGTAATTGGAAGAGGACCAATTCTTCCCTTTAAGAGCACTTTTAAGGATCCTGAGGCTTTGATAAAAATCAGAAATCGGGCTGCTTTCAAGAGGTCTAGAAAAAACCAACATCACTTCATCCTAGAAAGAATTCAACTTCACCCAATAATTTTTAAACATGAAACGAACATTGGGAACATAAGAAGAGGAATCCATAAAGATTAGAGGGGAGTGATCCGACCCCCCAAGAGGAGCAACTTTATAAAAGGCAGTTTGAAAACAATTAATAAGCGCCGAGTTAACCAAAACCCTGTCCAGCTTTATGTGAATAGGCATATCAACCCTTTGGTTGAACCACGTATAGAAGAGCCCAATCGAGGCTAGATCTTGGACACCACAATCAAAAATGCATTTATTAAGTTCCCCAAAAGAGCTTTGTGAAGGAGGATTGTCACCAGCTTTTTTCATAATCATATCTATAGCAATTAAAATCTCCCATGATGATCAAGAGTAGGAGCAACATTTCGAAGATCATCCCAAAGCTCTTTTCTATCAATCACATTATTAGAAGCATAGACAATAGAAAGTTGAATAGAAGGAGCAGAACCAGTATAAAAAGTTCCATGAATTAGTTGAGAAGAGGTGAAAGAAGGAGAGAAAGAGACAACAGACTTGTTCCATTTAAGCCAAATCCTCCCAGGATTAGAAAAATAGAAGTTGTTGTAACTCGCCTCATCTTCAAACACTTTATTAGAGTTAAGAAACCACTGATCCAAAGTGGACTGAATAGGGATTTTGGCTTCAAGAATACCCAAAAAGTTGAGACTGTGAGCAGAAATCAATTCTTTGTAAAAACGAACTTTGTTAGGGTTATTAAAACCCCTCACATTCTAACAAGCTAAGGGTGTGCAAGACATTAATAACAAGATCCTTTAGCCTTTTTGACGGTCTTAGGCTTACCTTTTTTGGTTTCTTTGGGGGATTTGGTATTAACCTTTGAGGACAAGTGCTGGTCTGAAGAAGAGCTTTTTGTAGATGTTTGGGCAGGGGATAGTGAATGACCAGGCAAGTCATCCACGCAAGGGGGTTTATCTTGGGGAGGAAGATCGGATTCTTCAGATTGTAAGGAAGCAAACATGTTGGCAATAGGTACTTTGGGAGGAGGAAGATAGGAAGAGGGGGATGGAAGCTCCAAGGAAGAAGCAACATCCATAGGAAGGTTTAGATTAGGCAAGGGTAGGTCTTTAGAGGGGCCAACAAGAGAGGAAATAGGCAAAGCCTAAGGAACAATAATCGGAATGATAGGAGTTGAAGTCTGTGGAGGAGCCGTGGAGGTAGCAGGAGTAAGAGCCACAGAAGACTCCACAAAGGGAAGAGAAGAGGGTAAGTTTGTAGGTGGAGGGGCTGAATTCAAGAGTGGATTAGCTGAACGCGGAATAGGGGGTTTAGAGGAAGGAAGTTGCTTCCTCATAGTAGGATTCTGGCTAGAACTCCTACCCCTGGGATGACCAATAGGCGGGATAGAAGATTTTGGGTTGGGATTAGTAGAGAAAAGAGAGAAAGGATGGAAGAGGGATCTACAACCATCACAAGGAGATGGTTTCCAGTCATAGACCACCTAGAGGTTTATGTCTTCACCTTCAATGTTTACCAGGAATCTCATTAGGAAGAGCAAAATTTTTATTAATTTGCACACACACCCTAACAAATGTGAGTCTAGTTCGATTAGCAGTAAGGGAATCAACCGAAATGGGAACGCCTATATAACTGGCTATTCTAGAAATCCCCAAAGGAGTCCACAAAGCCAGAGGAAGATCAATGATTTTGATCCAAATCGGGATAGAAGCGGATGCATCCCTCACAGGTTTAAATTTTGGTGACCATCGTTGTAGAATGAATGGATTTCCCAGTAAAAACCAAGGCCCCCCATTCCACACCATTTCTGGGTCTTCCAAAGCAGTAATTTTAATAGAAAGAAACCATCCACTAGAGAAAGGAGAGTCATCGAACCTTTGATGCTCCAAACCTTTTTCATAGTCGCAAGCAGCCTCTCATAGTAGGGTCTAGGACCGATCAAGTAACCCACCAGCGAGAGATTCCAGATGTTGGCACCTTCCGAGAGATCATTACCCTTGAAAGATAGCTTCGGAGCTGGCGAAACAAAAGACATCGGGAAGTTGGTAGGTTTAGAAGCTGGGATAGAGAGATTCTCAGCATAGGAACCAGAAGGGAGCTCCAGAGGTTGGCCCATGAGCGAGGGTGAAGAAAGAGGAGAAAAATCATGTGCAGCGAGCTCCATAAAGCGGAGATGATGCCTCTTCCCCAAAGGGAAGAGACGGCGGCAAAAAGGAAGCAGAAGCTCGAAACCCTAGCAGAGCAAAAGTGGTGCCAAGATTCAAATCTCAGCGATGGTGCTTAGGCTTAGCCAATCCATTACTGCTTTAACCTTAACAGGGTCCACAAAAATTCCAGCCTCACTAACAATGTGACCAAGGAATTCTACCTCTCAAAGCTAAAAATCATACTTCAAAAATGTTGCATAAAGCTTATTCTTCTGGAGAATAATAATTGCTTCTTATCACTCTTTGAGTAAATCAAAATATTACCAATGAATACTATCACACATTGATCTAAGCATGACCTGAAAACTCTGCTCATCTTATCCATAAATATAGCAGGGGCAGTAGTCAACCTGAAAGGCGTAACATAAAATTCGTAGTAACGATATCGGGATCGAAAAGCTGTCTTCGACACAGCTTTATTATTGATCTAATACGACTCAGTCACATCCCAGTCTGGAAGTCGGTCCACCTCGGCGACACGGGACGTGATGAAAGGATATAAGGACTTATTTTGTATTCACAAATAGAAGCATTTATAGAAATCCTTAAAAAATGGACATCTATCGATACATTTGGAGATATTGGGACCATTAAGTGTTCGTTTTTCAAACTGATTTTACCAATTTTTTTTAAATAAAATGATTTATTTTATGAATATATTTTTAATAATTTTTAAAGCCCTAAAATAAATTATATTAATTATATATTGAAAAATTGGTTAACTAAATTATTATATTAATATTATATTAATATTTTATTATAAATATCTTAAATAATCTAAGTCACTAAGTTCAAAGTTTTTTTTAAAATCTATTTTATCCCTAAAATCTTCAACAAAGAATGGTTTGAAAAATTGACAGAAGAGAGGTGAGAGAACCGTGGTTTCAGAGGTCACGATGCAATTTTTGTCAGTCAAGTCTATTGAGAAATTTACTCATATCGCTATAAGGAACAGTTACCTTATTTTTTTTTTTCAATAATTTTGTATTTTTAGTATTTTGAGATTAAATTTAGATTTTTGTTACCAAAAAATGAAGATAAATTTGTATTGGTAAAGTTTTCACTGCATAATTTTTGTATGTGGTAGATCTCATCAGCATGAACATTTTGACGGTAACATATTAAATTTTCACCAATTAAGTTAAAAATTATAATTTTTTGAAGTAAATATATAGTATACAAATTTAATATATTTTCTTGTATTTATACATCTTTGCATTTCATACATGAGTTTACTGTAAAATAGATAAAGCTCTTATTTCACTAATATATTGATTTTATTAATATTTTTATTATTCATATTAAATGATGATTAATATTGACTTGAACTGAATATGCATATTAATTTTTTTGCCTTATATTAAAAGTAATGATAGAATTTTGATTTTCTACTTGGCTTTTTTAGCTCATTATATGAATTTTTTTTTATTTCAAGTCAGGTAAATAGTAAGGACTAATTAGAGTGAGATTATTAGAGATCCTTAGGATTTCTTTTGATTTTGTTTATATTTTCCTTTATTTATTGTAGTCAAGAGTTTTGTAATAGATTAGTGATTGTATTGATCTCCTAAATATTATATATTGATTTTGGGAGAATGAATATAATGTAATATTTTGAGGTATATAATTGTTAATTGTTTTCATTGGTTATATTTATTTATTGTTTAGAAGCTCTATTGATTTAATTTATTAATTAAAAAGATAAAATAGATAATTCTTTCAAATTTGATTTCTAGCATCACTCAATGTCTACATTAACAATATGCTTAAATAAAAATACTTAATTATTTATGCAATTCAAATCATACAAAATAAAATAACTTATATTTTACCCGATAAAATTCAAAAATTAACCAATCAAAATGTATGTAATGCTCGGTACTATAACATACAAAAAAGTTGTATAGTAGCTAGAAGTTTGTTAAAACAAAAAATGCAATTAAATTAGTTCGGGGAAGAATCAAACAGTCATTTTGAAAATAGAAGTAGGGAATTAGTCACTTAGCTTGATTGGAACAATTTTTGTAAAAGCGACAAATTGATCTGATGGGTAAAATTGGATTTCTCCTCTCTCATCCTCTCTTCTCTAGGGGTGTCAATATTGGACTCACCCGAAAATTTCGGGTTTGGGTTGACCCAAACCCGAAGCAGGTCGAGTACGAGTCCAGAAAATTGACCAGTTTGCAAAACCAGGTCGGGTTCAGGTTGACCCGGAAACTCGAAAATGACTCGAAATGACCTGAAAAATCTGTCTGCTCGCGTTGTCTGCCTCGCAGCCCGCCTGCCCGGTTGCCCCGGCCGCCCGCGTGCATCGAGCTATGAAAAATGCCTGCATAGCCTGCCTGCGTAGTCTGACCGCCTTCCCCCCGCTGTCGCGTGACTAGCTGTCGCGTGCCCGCTTACCCGGTTGCCCGGCTGACCCCTGCCGCTGTAGTCGCGTAGCCGAGTTGCGGAAACTGCCCGCTGCCGCACTGTCGCGCGATGACGAAGCTGACGTCGAACGCCGGCTGCCGAAGTCGACCGTTTTGTGCCGCTGCTGAAGCCGAATCGGGTCAACCCGACCCGAAGCAGGTCGGGTTCGGGTCCGAAAAATGGACCCGTATGCAAAAAAGGGTCAGTTTCGGGTTGACTTGAATAGTGCCGGGTCCAATTTCGGGTTCAACTCGAACCCGACCCGTGACCCAAAATTGACACCCCTACTCTTCTCCCTCCCCAGTTTGCTTCTCAGGCAAGCCGACAGTGAGTGAGGCTATGAGGGGGAGAACAGATGAGTGAAGAATATATATTATATATATATATATATATATATATATATATATATATATATATATATATATATATATATATATATATATATATATATATATAATTTTAGTGGCCTAGTGTCGTAGCGCTCAAGCCCAGCGTCGCAGCGATGTAAGCTGAGTCCATAATTACTATAGAATAGAGGCTTCAATGCCACAGCGGCCATTCTGAACACCACTATGCTCCAGACCCTAGCACATCGGTGCTCAAAGGTGCAAAGCTGCTACGCTGTAGTTCAAACAAGAATAAAAAAAATAGCACATTTCAAAAATTCAAGTTGTTACAAAAAGCAAAAAAAGAAACTATCCAACCCACATGATCAAAAGCATAATAAATTACCACACAATATAAATACAAAAATAGTCTATTACTGTTAACTCTACTTCTGAATTGACAATTCGCTAAACACACCAATAGGACTAGTAAGAAGAGACAATGGGTAAGCTTGATAAATCAAACTCAATAAGTAACTCCTATTTATCAAAATATAAACGAGAAAGGAGTGGGACATACACTAAAAACAACCAAAAAGTGAGAGTAATAAGTTATCATCATTATATCAAAGTAACAATGATACATGCCATGTATCTTACAATAAATTCTAATAGCTGGTGTATATACTATGCCAAATCATTTCAATGCTTACAAATGAACCGCACTATATATCCTTATATCTCAAATGACTTACTAGTCATTTATAATTTTCAATTTATGTCCAATTATATTTAACATTTATATGCAGTTTATCAAATACTCATCACCGGGAAGGTAAATATCAACCCAAATAAATCCAATGATTTTTTTTAGAGTCGTCACTCTGGGCCCCATTGACCCCGACTAGCCAAGAACCAATAGGCTTATTGGTTGAAGTAAATTCTACCAAATCCTGCCTGAACATAGAAGAACTAAAAGCCAAAAAAAAAAAGCGTCTCCTCATATTTCATCAGCTTCACCAACAGTTTACAAAAAATACAGGACCATGAAATATCAACTGTATCAATTTCCTCACCAAAATATTTACAGTTTGGTTCATGGAATGAATCCATTTTGTAAAACAAACACTTCGTGAAAAAGAATCAGCGGAGATAAAATTGTAGCCGTTGCATGTAACTTCGAAACAAAAATCAGATAGGTAACCAAAGCTTCAGTTTAGCCATATATTCTAGAAATACAAGCGTTGTTTGCAAATTAATATGCAGTTTAGCCATATTTTTAGATTTTCAAGAAGAAAATTTGTGCACCATATGACCAATTTAAGTAACCAAATCTTACCAGCCGAAATAAACCGCCTTTACAATTATGAAGAAAAGCTCTAGGTGAGTCACATTAGCGTGCTTGAAACGCCCATTGGAGGACATCTCTGACTCCTGCACCGTCTAGTTGTTCTACCCCAGCTGATAATAGGATGCCGGTCAACTTCCAATTCAGGATTATAATTGTTATCATCAACCATAAACAATGAGGTTGGAGGGCTGATCTCGACCGCCGTTACAGAGGCCGAAGAATTTTTTTGTCGCCGTTTCCGGACGGCCTGAGCTTGTGTGCTATTCCCACGCAAACTTCGTCTCCGAATTCCCGCTTTCCAAGGGATGCCAGAGGCTTTCATCAATTCCCCAATGGCCTGAAGGTCTTCCATGGACTCTTGCCTTGATAATGTGGCAAGTGCAGGGAGAATATCCTTCTGAAAGTCTTTTTTTTGTCTTCTCTTCTTCCCTTGTACTCTTCGAGGCTTTGCTAGGAGAAGTGAGGCCTTGCTCTTCTCATTGACTTCCCCATCTTTTGCTTCCTGCGGGATGCACGATAATTTCTCTGGTTTCATCTCTTCCAGCTGCAATGTCATTAGCTCAAAAAGGTCCAATCTTTCATCTCGATGCGGCAAAAGACAATCTCCTGCTGCATTCAGTTCTGTAATATTATTGTTTGATAAAATCATCTCCGCAAATAAATGCAAGGTATTGTCTGGTTGAGTGGCGGGCATGGAGCTCTGGATTTCATTATTCTGAAATCCATCCAATGACAGCTTGACAATATTCTCTGCTGCCTCCTTGATAAGCATCTCATGGGAGCACAATTCCTCCTGCAATCTAACTCTGCTGCTAAAGGGAGTGGATGCAATGTCAGAAGTGACGTTATCCTCTTCCAGGTTCATAACTGGTGCCTCCAGGTCGATAAAGGGTAATACCCTGGAAACTAAAATTGGCTCTGAATGTACTGATGGGAGATCTGCCTGGCCTTCTGCCGAACTATCAGAGGAATCTGGATCATCCATGAATGGAAACACAGAATTTAGATCTATTAAATTCCTGGAGTTTCTTCTATTATTTTCTAAAGAGGTTGATTTTTCTGAGCTATACATTTTCATGTCATGGGGCATTCTGGCATGATTTAACTCATCGATTATTAGCTTCTCTTCATTTGAAGAAGAAGATAAATTTTGCTGGAGCTTTTCAAAAGTAGGGGTGATAAATTTCGTACTAATCAAACGGTGAGATAGCTGATTATTCTGTATTTTGCTTTCTCTTTTATGTAGAGATGATGAGAAAACATCGAAGTTGCATGAAAGAAGACTTGCTGCATCTTCGGATTTCTTCTCATGAATTCGATTCATCTGGCTGAATCCTAAATCCACCTGAGAGGGAAGCTTGCTTGGTTCCAAAGACTTGCAAGCCGGTCTTCTCTTGAGCCAAGATAGTCCAGGCAAAAAATCTTCACGTTTTGCATCTATGCCTTCTGTTGCCTTATTCTGCTGAGTGTTCGGTCCATCTTGAGTCGCGGAAAAGGAATTTTCTGCTTCATCATTGAGATTTATATTGGTAAATGGGAGTTTTATTTGTAACGTAGAATGAGATTGCAACTGAAGCCCATCATTTAATCCATTGAGATGAGAAGAAGATTTCTCTTCAAATCTCAGGGGTGACTTCAAATCAATACCAACCTGCGAACTGCTCAAGGAACCATTAGAATCTTTAGTCGCAATGTCAGAACTGCAGATCTTTTGCACTTTACTAGATCTTGAAGTTGCTGAAAATGGGCTTGACGCATTGTTTTCATCACTTGGAAACTTCGTCCAAGTTGGAACCACTGGCAAGGAGGTCATGTTGCTTTCCAGTTTAAGAGAACTTGAGAAGGAATTGGACAAGACAGAAGTAAGCTTTCCTAAATTACCGAACTCTGAATGCCCATGGGATTTTCCAGAAATTAGAAAATGATTGTCTTGTTCATGCCCAGACCATGTAGATGCTTCATTATCATCAATTGAAATAATGTCTCTCACCTTGTTAACATTCAGCTTTACAGGTTGGCAGAGCACACGGTCTTTCTCTTTATGTGAAGTTGAATTCATAAAACTTACAGGGAAAATTTTCCCTGTGAATTGTAAGAAAATAGAAGATCAGCTGGACATTCAATTCAGAGGGAAAAATTTATCCAACAGCAGACATAATAAAAATCCAAGTAACCACAAAAATCTATGGTAAGCTGCTGCTAAAATAAGTACCAGGAACAGAACGTTCTAACTTCTGAGGGCAATTTTCTAATGGATCAGCACTACGCATGCCCATTAAAAGGATAATTTATTTTCAAAAAAGTAAGGAAAACAAAAGTTATGCAAAAATAAATACTTATGAACATTACTGTGGACATGTAATTGGAGATGCCACATCTCGATTACTTCACCTCATCATAGAAGAAAATAAATTCTTATGATTATCCTCACCAAAGTAGAGCCCAGAATACAGCAGTTGAACAGCTTTACACAACAAAACTATTTAGATGTTTTATTTCTTGTCACCACACTTAAAAACAATTCGTCAAAATTTCATGGGCTCCAATGAAATAATATTTTTCATAGACACCGTCGAACTTTCATGACATAAATAAACATGTAGCGCGGGCACTATATTTTACAAACATACTCCTAAAACTATATTTCACAAGTATTCATATTATATCATATTATCATTTTTTTGGGTGACTCAAATTTTGAACATAGGACCTTCTTCCTCTATGAGATAAAAAACAATGCCAGTCAAACAAAGAGACAATGGTTTTGTTACTTGTGAAGAAGTAATGGTATTACTATAACAAAATTTATTTCTGGTGACTGATAACTAAAAAGCAAAACATGCTACTTTACAACGATAACCATCTGAAGATTCCATAGGGGTTTTACTCGATGGAAATTGATCATTATTTATGGATCAATACCAAGGTCTACAGTAAGCATCATGAACTGCACACAAATATGGCAGGGATGAGCTTGGCTTGGTAAGGTAGTCGTCATATTAAATATCAAATTGCAATTATTCCCATGGCATCTAGAAGGCATTGGATAAAATAAGGCATTAAAACAATGTTCTTGAAAATCAGCAAGGAAGTTTGGTCCACAACACCAACATGGAAAAAAAGAGCTAATCGCAATGCATAAAACTCCCTCCATTGCATAGTCCAGCTTTACAGCTGCATTATCACAGACAATTTTTGTGACTCTAACTGGTGGCCTCAAGATTACAATGGAGACCCATAAGGCTAAGATATCTATTCCAACTCTTATTTTGGTTTTTCTGCTCGAGTTAAGGGCCATTTGGCTCGCAAATGATAAAACATCATTCAATTAAGAAAAACATTATGACTAGTTGTGAAATCATAAAAACATGCAATAAGCAAAAAGTCATCTGGCTCAACTCAACTAATAACTTCAAAACAATTATTCTTCGGAAAAAAATCGTCAACCAGATGATACAAATTTAATATTTGGATATTTTCCCTACAGGAGATGCATCATATTAGTTAGTCATTTACTGAGTTGCTAAGCCAATGCTAGTGACTTATAGTGGGAAATGCTCATTCTTTCCCATATATTCCTACTACTTTGCCCCAAAGCCCCAACACTTTCGAATAGCTTAAGCAGCACAAGAATACAAATATATCAAGCAAAATGGATCCCAGATTGTTACTTGAACCATCATTGGAGCTATATATATATATCATTTTTTTATCTCAGTAACAAGCCAATGTCAACATAATAAAAAATCACCAAGACGACTCTGTAAGTCTTACCAGCTTCATTATGGCATACAGAACCTCCAACTTTTTCCTCTGTTGCTCCTTGAAAAACATCAGAGAAAGTCCGTTCACCACAATCTCCATCTTTGGTGAATGCATTTTGCAGGCTCAATGTGGTTGAGCTCAAAGGAAAGTTGAGCCTGTGATTTTCGTCAGTTTGATTTTTTGGCCCAAAAACCTTAACAGGAAATGAATTAGGTGCACCCTCCAAGGATGTTTGTCTGGTAGGTTCATTTAAATCAGCCAAGCCAGTGAAATGGCTATTTTTGTGAAGATAATTCACCTTGCAAACATCTTTTCCAGCTGAACCACCAACACTAACTAAACTAAGCTTCAATTCCATCTCAGAGTCTCCGGTGCAGATTCTGGAACAAGTACTTGTGTTTACAGATGACGAACCAGGAATTTCCTCTGATCTTTCAGTATCATCAATATGTGCAGCAACCGGAAGTCGAAAATCAAGCATTTTTTTAGGACATTTTCTAAAACTGCCAGTCGGTTCAGCAACTCCTTTTAGGGTTTCAGTTTCAAGAAAATCAGAAGAAGATTGCAGATTACTTTCAAGAAAATTGACGGGATAAATAACATCATTGTATCTCGATTTTTCCCTTTTCCAGTCATTGTTGGCGCAAAGATGAGACATCTGCCGCATTCTTGTGGCATAATTAGATTGAACTTGAGATGAACAAGAAATTGTTTTTGATGGGAGTTTATGTTCAGAAATCCCAGATAAACCATTCTTTTGAAACTCCTCCATCAGATCCTTCTGTATGCTATAAAGACGGTGAAGTTCGTAGACCTGGATTGCAACAAAATAGCAAGAACCATGGTGATTATATACATAACAAATCAAAGGGAGGATCCTAACAATAAGCATAAAAAGGTAGTCCACATCCTGGATCGATGAAGAGAAGTGAAATGTTCCCTTTGTGAGAAGCCCTAATAAAAAAATTGAGATCAATTTATTAAAAAATAGGCTTGTAGAACTCATGATATTAAGTGTGGAGTCTAATTTCATTAACATGTTTGGATAAGATTTTATTTTATTATTATTTTTAAATTGGTGGATACTAAGTTAATATTCAATTATGCTTGATATTCAGGTTGGAGGCTACATAACTCAATTCATATTTAACTTTCTAAATAGTGGCTAATCTAACTTAAGATTAATTCTTTCAAATATGGCGCCTACAAAAAAGTCAAGCTTCATTAAATTCAATTTTGCTACCTACCATATTTAAGTAATAAATAAAAAGATGGCTGCATTGTGCTGATGCATCCCACAATAAGAAGCAACAAAGAGAGGTGATGGAAAGAACAAGAGGCCAGAGATGTCCATCAAGAACAAAAGGAAGAAGTTTTTCAGGTGTTCGCAAGGGAGTTCTTTGCTTCAAGGAGGAACAAACCTTGCTATTTATGGTTCTAACAAGAGAAGAATCTATTGAGCATAGCAAGGAATAGTTTTTTATTTTGACACATTCAAAAGAGATGGGAAGAGAGTTACAAAAGCAACAGCATCATCTCCTTCTCCACATCTAGCCCTCATCTTTGTAGTGGATGACTACATTTTCTCTCAATTAGACAAAATGGGTATCTTCATCCATATCTCCAAATATGCATTAAGTACAATCCTTCTTTTGAAGCTTAGTTCATTATTTGATCTTTGTGCAGATGTGAACATAGGCTCACTTAAGCAGAACCACATAAATATTGGTGTGCCCTTTTTGAGATTAATGTCCACTTTTGCAGTTACTTTGTGGTTAAGTGTAATTAGGCCTAAGTTGAGGGCACTATCTTTCCTAACACATGTAATCAAGTTTTCAAGTAGTACAAAACATTTGTTTTATCACACTACAAAATTTTGGAAATGAAATGAGATTCAATAATAAAGTTGTTAGAAGGAAATAGTTTCTAACTTGTCTGACTTAAAGTCAATGTGGTCAATCATCATAAGCCTTTATATGTCATCAAAAATTGACTAACTAGGCATCATGAATTTTGATGCATATTTGAATTCAGAACTTTTGAAATCAAATTCAAGATCATTCGAACTCCAATTTTAGAAAATTTACAATCATACCAAATTTGATCTTGGAAGCAGCAGATTAAAGTAGTGCCAATTTGATGTTCACATGTCACCAAACGACCTTTTGAAAAAAGTTCACATGTCACATAATTCTTCGAACTCTCACGATGAAATTCATTTTATATAATTTATATCGGTTATATTATATCAACACATTCTCCATTTATATGGGAATGACATCATTTGTAGCTGATGACAAGCAGGAATATAATCACTTCACCAGAGCAAAGTTTCATGATTTTTCCCTTCTTTAGATTTTTCATGAAAAACACAGGCATCTCTTATAATCTTCTTTTACCTGTGGGTATGATAGGTCTTCATGCAATACTAAAATGATAAACAATTCTTACTCTCTATTGCCACAATTTTTTTGATGTGCAACGAACCTCATGACATCATATGGACCCTAGGGTTGCTTTTAGAATGGGGGCTTCTAAACCAATAGGCTTGGAAGCAGCAGATTAAAGTAGTGCCAATTTGATGGCCTCTGCTAGAAAATTGAACAGACTGCATAACTGAGCTCAGTAAATGGTTTACATCTTATCAAGCTAAGCTTCATAGCAAGTTCTCGATGATCCTTCAGAGCTGAGGTGACACGCCACTTCAAAGACCCATGGACTGTAGACCACTTTGAGCGCATAAAAAGCCCAGAGTCACATGACTGAAGTTCAAGGGGGTGATCTTCATGTTGCTCTTGTCTATTCTATAATCCAACTTGTGGAAGCACCGACCAAACCACTACCTCTGTCTCCTTTTCTTCTACTATGGTCAAAGATTGGCATATCTGATTAGAGCTCTATCTCACGGGAGCCTAACAGAAAATAAATATTATAACATTTACTTCCTAGAATTAATTGGAATCCTTTTAAATTTTAAATTCTCTCAATTTTGAAAAGTATTGTCACTTCATTTAAAGTATATATTTCTCTATAATTATTTGTCATCATATGTACTTGAATTCCCTTAAATAAGGGATTTTTTGTAATTGGGCAATTATACAATATCAATAAATATTCATAGACAAATCAATGGAAAAGATGATGTAATATTGTAATTTTTGTCTCCATGTACTCCAGTCAAGCCGATGTTTGGTATTCATATGAGCCATTTAGTATCAATTAGGCAACAAAATTTTTTTCTTGTATTAATATTAGTTGTTGTTTCATGGTTCATATGTCGTTTAATTGTCTAGATGACATTAAGATATGCAACAAGCATGGGCAAATGCCCACCCTAAGAAAAAAATATTAGAAGGGATATTTTCGGTATTTTGACTCCCCTCAAAAAAGCATTTTAGCCCTGGCTTTATCAATCATGCCTATCCCACCCTCCAGACGCTAGTTCGCAAGCTGTTCGCTATTCCAGCCGCTTTCGAGAAATCGCATTCGGTAATTGGCATTCCACGTGTGGTCGCCGCCTTTGTCTTCGTAGCCCTCCCCTCTTCTTCCCATTCAACGTTCAAGAGATCGTTGCGACTCGCAACTTCCGTCTCTTCGCAGTCGCAAGCTTCTGCTCTTCGTAGTTGCTGCTTTAGGCGCTCGTCATTCGTCAATGTAACTTTAATCTAGTGATTAATCTTATTCTTTTGGCGCCTCCCTGCTACTCCAGTTTCCATATTTCTTGTTGAATGAGCATTAATTAGTTTTCAGAGCATTTTAATTAATATTGTGTGGTGAGAAGATCTCATAACTTTCAACATCCATATGAATTAAAACATGAAGATGTCGAAATGAAAATGAAAGGGACAGTGTGTACTACATTCTTGCTTGTTCTTCCTTTTCCAACAACGATAATTTTTTAATACTGCTTTAAGCTTGTTTTACGGCTAATGAGGACTATGTCACTGCACATTTTGGGGATCTTGCTTGTTCTTTCTTTTTCAAAACATTTTATTTTTGGTGGAATTTTCTTTTGGATAACTAGAGGAGTAGAAGTGGAGAGTTAGAGAAACCATTTGGAACTCTTTTGATTTATATAAGAAATGAAAAATGAATTTTTTTTCTGATTATGTTATCATTTGTATATAGTTCTATTTTATGAGTTTTCAAAGTCTTAATTCATTGCCAAAATGCTCATACTTTAAGAAAGATTAGTTGTAGTTCTTTGAGGGTTTCTATGATGTGTAATCCTTAGGTAGTTGTTTGATTTATTGGATTATGAGAAATGGAATGATTCTTGAAGCACTTTTTTTCCATATCTAGTATATTGTTAAATAGGTTTTAGTAACTTTGAGAGAATTAAAACTTGAAAATTGTTTGGCATGACTATTATTAAATTTTATCAATTTCTGATAATTTCTTACTATTATTTTTTTTTTCATTTTTTTATTATTGTTATTATTATTTAATTAATTAAAAATTTGACCACCCTGAAAAAAAGAGCTGGATCCGTCACTGGCAACAAGATATACTAAATGATTTCCTAATTTAACTAGCATGACTGAATTAGCTTTCGAAGCAAAAGAAGTAAGTTTCAAAGCAAAAGGAGTAAGTATTATCTTTTGCACAAACAGGTGTGCATAGGACATACCTGTTTTCTGAATATAGCTTCATGTTCAAGCATTGTCTGCTTTAGTATTTCTTTATCACATTCAGAATGTCCAGTTGAAGGACTCGGAAAGCAACCATTGTAGAGATGTTTACTGGGTGTCTTACTTATATAGAAGGAAGGCCAACTGTTGCCTGCGTCCGCATTGAGATCTCTCATTTTATCATGCCCTGGAAAGTAACTTCTGTAATGGACTTTTGTTCCCATCCCTGGCATTTTTTGAAGATAAAGCACAAAATGAAGTAATTCAGAACAGCCAAAAAAATTTCCAGTTTAGATAACAAAAAGGAACAAAGGATAAGTGATCTAGTGCGAGACTTTCTCTTGGAAAATGATCCAAGAATTCCTTTGCACATAAAGTGCAAATTTGGGACTCTATGATGACTTGATGATTTTATAATGCTAAGTATTCATTAATAACATAAAGTATAAATCACATTTCTTAATTTCTTAGAGGTATAATATGGTTGAATGCTTTGTGTGAAGTCAAGTTCAAGTTGCTATTTGTGGATTGGATCATGAATGGTCAAATTGTCTTTGCATTCTAGGATCAGGTTTGGCAACCAAGGTAAAAGGAGTAACTGTTTAGTTTTAAATCATGAAGTTTTTTTACACCTAAATTACAAATATTTTCAAGAAGGAAAAATATTATAGCCAAGGTCATAAAATGATAACAGAATCCACTCAGCAAGTTCAATAGTACCAAGGATTTCAACCAACAAAGAAGAAAATTTATTAGTCCAACAAATCTGGATAAATTAGATATTTTCTGTTGGAAATTCTATGCCACTCAGTAAGTTCAACAGTACCAAGGATTTCAACCAACAAGAAGAAACTTCATGAGTCCAACAAATCTGGATAAACTAGATCTTTTCTGTTGGAAATTCTGTGCCCCATAATGCAAAACGAAGCCCTTTATGGACTCAGATCACTCAGAAAGTTTAATATGACCAAGGATTTTGTTACGCTTGGACCGGTCCCAGCTGGACCGGTCCGGTTTCTACACACCGGCGGGCCCAGGCCGGGCGGAACCACGCAGAAGGAGGGGCGGAAGAGGGGGTGGGCCCAGGCAAGCATTAAACGTTTCCTTGGAGGGAATTTTTGAATTAGAAGGGTGTTTAGGGAATTTGTATCATTCCTTTAGCTTTAATTAGAGAGTAATGAGGGAATTAGGGGCATCTTGAATTTGAATGAAAGTTTGAGATCTAGGTTTTCTTGCTTTGGGCACTTGGCGTAGCCGGAGATTGAAGAGATGTTCTTCTTCTCGGATTGAAGAACAAATTGTATCTTTGCTATTTTATTCATCGTCTAGTGGAATACAAGTTGGCTTTGAGTTTTTCCTGCAGTCTTCCTCTAATTTTCTGCTGTCTGGTTGCTGTAAACAGCAATTTGCTGTGTTGTTTCCTGCTGTGGAAAGCCATTTGTCTGTTGTTTGTTCACCGATTTGGGCTAGGTTTGCTTGCGAATTCAAGTATTACCTTAGGGTTACTTGCGAACTCAATTATTTCCTATCAAATTGGTATCAGAGCATCAATTTTGGGGACCTTAGGCTCGCATCGATTTTCAGCGAGCTTTTGGCTTCCAGAAGTGAGTTTCTTGAGATCTGTGGGGAAGAACGATGGCCCGGGAAGAAGATAGAAGTCTTGGAAGGCAAAGTCGGACAATTGAAATCTAATTTGGAGGGAAGATTTTCGATTTTCAAAATCAAATCACCACCAACAATGAAAGGTTGGAGGGGAAGTTCACTATGATGGAAGAAATGCTAAAAAAATTAATGGAGATGAAGGCAAATCCGACGACATCGGAAGTAAGAGAGACCACCGGAGGCCATGTCAGGGGAGGAAATCCAAACCCTTTTAGGGGGAGGAGAAATCCAGAAGTGGAGGTCATTGAGGGGGAGGACGACATGCCGCTTCTAGAGCCACTTTCTAGAGAAGAGATGAGTTTGGGGAATGATTGGAGGGGTGCTGATTTCATCGGGAGAAGGGAAGAATTCCATCGACGAGGAGTTCGGGTATAATCGCCGGAGAGAAGATCGTGACAGTTGGGGAGCACCTCATCTTCGAGGGATGGGAGGTTATGGAGGATTCAGGGGACACGGGGGAGACCCACGGGTGAGGAAGCTGAAGATGCCCGTCATTGAGGGTGAAGACGGCCATGGCTGAATCTACAAGGTGGAGCGTTACTTAACTGTCAACGGGTTGACAGAGGAAGAGAAGCTGACGGCGGCAGGACTGTGTTTGGAAGGAAATGCCTTAGCCTGGTATCAGTGGTGTGATAGGAGGGAGCCCATCCGGAGCTGGAGAGAGTTCAAGGATTGCTTATTGGAGCGTTTCCGAGCCAATGGGGGAGGAGACTTCTATGAGCAATTCTTTGTTCTGACTCAGGAGGGGACCGTGGCAGACTACAGGGACAAGTTCAAGTATTTGGCTAGCAGATTGGATCACATTTCAGAGTCAGCCCTGGAAGGGAACTTCATGAAGGGGCTGAAACCAGATATCCAAATAGCAGTCAGGGTGCTGGAGCCGAGGAACCTAGGAAAGGCTATGGAGCTGGCATAGTTGGTGGAAGATCAGAAGAAATCAGAAAGAGGAGCTCGAGGGAACTATTCTGGGGGATCATACAAGATGACTACCACCTTCTTACCATCAAAAGGGGGAGCACCAGGGAGTCAGAAGGAAGTACCCAAGGAGAAGACTGGAGGGGAAAATGGGGGACAGTTCAAAAAGTTGACAGAAAAGGAGATGCAGGATAAGAGGGCAAAGGGGTTGTGCTTCAGATGTGATGAGAAGTATATGCCGGGGCACAGGTGCAAGAACCAAACTCTTTAGATTCTCCTTGTTTGTGAAGATGAGGAAGACGAGGAGGGAGGTGGGAGCAGATCTGAGGAGGAGGAGGAGGAGAAGTTGCACCTGGATGTGACAGAAGTCTCTCTGAACTCCGTAGTGGGATTCACCCCGAGTCACACTATGAAAGTGAAAGGAGAGATAGCTGGCCGTGAGGTGGTGGTGCTAATTGATAGTGGGGCAACCCACAATTTCATCTCCAACCAGATCGTTGAGCGGTTGGGAATGGAGTTGGTGGATACAGGATGATATGGGCTGATGATGGGCACGGGAAAGGTGGAAATGGACAGAGGAGTTTGTTGAGGGGTGTTACTGAAGATTCAGGGGATCCAGGTGAGAGAGGACTTCCTTCCCTTGGAATTGGGAAGCACTGACGTCATCTTGGGGATGAAGTGGCTGCAGGCATTGGGGGAAACCAAAATCAATTGGGGTACACTGAGGATGGAGTTAGTGGTGGGGGGAAAAAAAGAGGATGATTCAGGGTGATGCCGGGCTGACCAAGACAGGAGTTTCTCTCAAATCCCTCATCATAAACATTCAGGAGGAGGGGGAGGCTATTTAGTGGAGTTGCACCGCCTGGAAGGGGTCAGATTAGAGGAGGAAGGCAATGTTCCCTCTACAGTGCAGCCACTCATAAACTAGTTCAGCAAGGTCTTTCAACCTCCCCAAGGTTTACCTCCTCAAAGAGAGTTGGAACATGCCATTACTTTGAAAAAAGGGAAGACCACGATTAACGTCCGCCCTTACCATTACCAACAGATTCAGAAAGATGAGATTGAGAAGTTGATCCGGAAAAATGCTGGAGGCGGGGATCATCAGACCCAGCAACAGCCCTTTTTTCTAATCCAGTCCTCCTAGTCAAGAAGAAGGATGGGAGTTGGAGATTTTGTGTGGATTACTGTGCTCTAAATAAAGGCACTGTATCAGACAAGTTCCCAATTCCAGTGATTGATGAGCTGCTAAACGAGCTATATGGGGTAGTGGTGTTTTCCAAGCTGGACTTAAAATTCGGATACAACCAGATCAGAATGAGGGAGTCAGATGTTCCAAAGACAGCGTTTAGGACACATGAAGGGCATTATGAATTTCTGGTAATGCCTTTTGAGTTGACTAACGCTCCAGCTACGTTTCAGTCCTTGATGAACATGGAGTTCAGGCAGTACCACATGAAGTTTGTCCTAGTCTTCTTTGACGATATTATGGTATATAACAAGACTGGGGCAGAGCACTTGGAGCAATTGAGGATGGTCTTAGAGGTACTGCAGGAGCATCAACTGAGAGTCAACTTGAAGAAATGTAGTTTTGCTCAATCCAGTGTGGAATACTTGGGACATGTAGTATCCCAGGAGGGAGTGGCGATGGACCAAACCAAGATTGAGGCAATGCAGAAATGTCCACTACCTAGGAACATAAAAGAGTTGAGGGGATTCCTAGGATTGATTGGCTATTACAGGAAGTTCGTGAAGGGGTATGGTACCATTGCATGGCCTTTGACTGAGCAGCTGAAGAAAGACAACTTTGCTTGGGGAGAGGCAGCGACCCAGGCCTTCGAGAAGTTGAAGAAAGTCATGACCACTGTTCCTGTTCTAGCTCATCCAGATTTCAGCCAAGCCTTTGTTGTAGAGACCGATGGTCAGGATATGGTTTAGGAGCAGTGTTGATGCAGAACCACAGGCTGGTAACATACTTCAGTCAAGTGCTATGAACCAGGGTAAGACTGAAGTCAGTGTACGAGAGGGAGCTGATGGCAATTGTGTTGGCCATTCAGAAGTGGCGCCCCTATCTGTTGGGTCGACACTTCATTGTCCGGACTGATTAGAGGAGCCTAAAGTACCTCTTGGAGCAAAGGATGGTGACTGAGGAGCACCAATAGTGGCTATCTAAACTTTTGGGCTACGACTTTGAGATCCAGTACAGGCTTGGTTTGGAAAATAAAGCAGTGGACGTCCTATCCAGATGTGTGGGGGAGCTCCATGAGTTAGCTCTGCGGCACCCTTGATGGTCGATTGGGGGGCCATCAAGGAAGATAGCAGGTTAGATGAAGAATTGGGAATGATCGGGGAGGATCTGAGGAAAGACAAGAGTAGTCATCCGGGTTACTGCATTGAGGGAGAGAGACTATTGTATCACGGGAGGTTTGTGATGCCACGAACTTCCATACATATTCCCCACTTGTTGCAGGAGTTCCATGGCAGCACAGTAGGAGGCCATTCAGGAGTGCAGAAGACATACAGGAGGTTAGCAGCTGAACTCTACTGGAAGGGGATGCATAAGGATGTGGAGGAGATGGTGGCAAGGTGTTAGGTGTGTCAGAGAAATAAATACATAGCAATGGCACCAGGAGGGTTACTCCAACCATTGGCATTTCCAAACAGAGTATGGGAGGAAGTGGCCATGGATTTCATCGAAGGCCTACCCTGCTCAGAGGGATTCACAGTCATTTTGGTAGTGGTGGACCGACTCAGTAAGTATTCACATTTCATCCTCCTACGACATCCGTACACCGCGGTATCAGTGGCAGTAGCTTTTATCAGGGAAGTGGTTAGATTACACGAGATGTCTGAATCAATTGTGACTGATAGAGGCAAAGTGTTCCTTAGTCAGTTTTGGAGAGAACTGTTCTGAATGCATGGCATTGTCCTCAAGAGAAGTATCGCCTATCATCCTCAGACAGATGGACAGACAAAGGTGGTAAACTGGAGCTTAGAGACATATTTGAGGTGTTTTGCTTCAGAAACACCACGGAAGTTGGCTCAATGGTTACCATGGGCAGAGTATTGGTACAACACCTCGTACCATTCTGCTTTTCAGATCACCCCGTTCAAATTGTTGTATGGGAGGGACCCCCCACACCTAGTGCACTATAGGAGAGAAAGTACACCTATCTCTTCAGTGGAACAATACCTAGAGGAAAAAGACCTTTTGTTGGATGAGTTGAAGAAACATCTGGGAAGAGCACAACAAATCATTAAAAAAGCGAGCATATACACACAAGAAGGACATACAATATGAAGTAGAGGAGATGGTGTACTTGAAGCTAAGGCCCGACAGGCAGAAATCAATGGTTAACAGGAGGAACGAGAAATTGGCCCCGAGGTACTTTGGTCCCTATGAGATTCTTGGGGAAGATTGGAGCAGTGGCGTATCGCCTGAAGTTACCCTCCTCCGCTACCATACACTCGGTGTTTCATATGTCACAGCTAAGGAGAGCACTTGGAGAGCATGCAGCTAGTGTGGAATTGCCAGCATCACTGCAGAGGATTTGGAGGTGGTCATGGAACCCGTGAAGTTGGAAGGGGTAAGGTTGGATAAAAAGGGAAACAAAGAGGTGTTGATCAAATGGAAGGATCTCCCCGACTACGAGGCCACTTAGGAACCCTATGAGATGGTGAAGCAGTAGTTCCCGTACTTTCACCTTGAGGACAAGATGAATCTTTGGGAGGAGAGTAATGTTACGCTTGGACCGGTCAAGTTCTACACCCGGCGGCCTAAGGCCGGGCAGAACCATGCAGGAGGGGCGAAAGAGGGGGCGGGCCCAGGCAAGCATTAAACGTTTCGTTGGAGAGAATTTTTGAATTAGAAGGGTGTTTAGGGAATTTGTATCCTTCATTTAGCTTTAATTAGATATTAATGAGGGAATTAGGGGGCATCTTGAATTTGAATGAAGGTTTGAGATCTATGTTTTCTTGCTTTGGGCTCTTGGCGTAGCCGGAGATTGGAGAGTTGTTCTTCCTCTCGGATTGAAGAACAAATTGTATCTTTGCTGTTTTATTCACCGTCTAATGAAATACAAGTTGGCTTTGAGTTTTTCCTGCAGTCTTCCCCTAATTTTCTGCTGTCTGGTTGCTGTAAACAGCAATTTGCTGTGTTGTTTCCTGCTGTGGACAGCCATTTGTCTGCTGTTTGTTCATCGATTTGGGCTAGGTTTGCTTGCAAACTCAAGTATTACCTTAGGGTTACTTGCGAACTCAAGTATTTCCTATCAGATTTCAACCAATAAAAAAGAAAATTCATGAGTTCAACAAAACTGAATTAACTAGCCTTGACAGCATGGAATCATAGGTCACAATGCTAAAACAGCAATTTATGGACAAGAGACAAATATGAGTGCAAACATCATATTATTATTATTATTTTAATCATTTTTAGCTCTTTAAAAAGCATAAAGTTGCATTTTGTTAGAGAAGCATCACCCAAAGAAACATTCTAATAGGAAAGCAGCTCCTAGAGTTTTGGGCATGATTAACAAAACAAATAGCTTCCTAAATCCTTATAAAATCAATCCTGAGTTCCTCTTTCAAACGATGTTCAATTGATTATCCACAAAGAAGCCGAAAGAGTGAAAAGAGGACCAAGTCAACAACTTGCTAGCACTGCTTTCAAACATACGCCAACCAAACATTGTTTTGCTAAATAGCCGAAGTTGCACATGAATTGCTGTGTTGTTAAATAAACCAAGACAGACATAGAAATTAATCATAACTTAGGTGAACGAATTACAAGAAAAAGGCTCACTTATTCTTCAGAGCTTAGAAGACTACAGAAAATGATGGTGTTAAGTTAAGAAAGGAACATCTAGCAATTACGAAATCACTTGGTACCATATTCAAACTGAATTTGAAGTTTCCATAGCTAAATGATGATAGCCTTACAAGATATTAATTTCAATGCTCGAATACTGTCTGGAAGAATATAGACAAAATATCAAAATTAATGACGAAAAGTAATATTGAATGCCATAATAAAATTAAGATCAAAATTAAAAATGGACGTTAAAGACACAGAACCAAAAGGACATCAAAGTTACAATCACGATAACAGTTGGATGGTGCAATGATCCCAATCAAATCAAACTTCTTTTCCAAATTAACTCTGTTTGAAGAAACAAGTCAATCCAAGTGACGCATATAACACATTGAATAACACGCAGTTAAAAAGGTTGGAAGTGCGAGATTACCCAATCAATTAGGAAACAGCAATTTGTAGAACTTTCCCATTAAACTCTGCACTTGCAATCATTTTTCATCCTTGAAAAGATCTGATGAAATACCGAAATCATTCATCACTGAGAAATAATACTTCAGAAATTAACGCAACTCTGCGGCCTCTAAAGTTGGACAACATAAATAAACTTGAAAACTGCATGCCACACCAAAAGCCTAAGATAAAACACAATTTTGAGAGGGACGGATGAAGCCCTTCAATTTGATAATCAAGAGAAAGGCTTGCACTCTCCAGCCAAGCTGTTGACACCAAAAAGAATGGCTTATATATGATATCTACCGATATACAAAAGGCATTATAATTTGTGAGATGAAGAAATTCATACAAATACTTGCAATAATTGATGGCAATAAGTGCAATTCAAGACCATTAAATCAAAGCAATTAAACTTAAATTAGTCATTGGTAAGAAATTTGAACAAACACTCAATGAAGACATAAGGGAGAATGGCTACCAATGATAACGGATGTAATCTTAAAATGATGCCACATTAGTGGCTCATATGATAGCATATATAAGGCCAAATTTAAATTTAATAGCTACTAAATTAATGACTTTTATTAATTGTAATGGGTTGAAAAAACACATATCTTATTGAAAAACTTTATAATAGAGTAAAATATCTCATAACTAAAAAAAATATTAACTTCGGCGTAAGATTCTTATCTAGTAAAAGATCTGCTCTTGAATAAGAAGCCAATTTCATAAAATCTTATCTTAAGGTCAAAGACCATAGATCTAAATCAAAGTCTTTATTTATATGGGGAGTGTAGCATTACTATTTTCAAAATCAACATGCATATCAAGTTGTAACTTCAAAATCTTATTTGCAGAGAAATGAAAATATTAAAACCAAGTGGCCTGAAACTGAACTTTAATCGAAATTGAGATCAATAACTAAAACTGTAAAAAGTAGAAACACCTTCGATGCTTCAACTGCAGATAATTAGTCTACGAGAAAAGATAAAATTGAAAACCAACAAAAAAGAGAGGTTTTAAAGCGATAAATCTCTCAAACCCATCAAAGCTCAGTCCCCAGCCCGTACAGAAAAGAGAATTGAACACCAAAAAAACAACTCAAATCACTCCAAAAATCTAAATCCAATCAATCCGGAAAAAAAAAAAATCCATCAAACCCCACAACAGAATCTCGTGTCTCATGAGCATTAAGAGCAGGAAGGCAAAAAAGCAAAACTCAAAACGTCAAATTACCTCAACTAGAACCCTCTAACAGTATTCAGAACCCCCTGAAGACGATTCGATAGCATGACCAGAAACATCAAAACCCAAAAGTCCCCATCTTCCTTCTACCATGGAGATCAACGATGTCCAACCCATTCTTACTGCGAGAACAAGCCAACATAGGAAAGGACACAAGGAAGCCGCAGTGCTACTACAATTACCACAAAGAATAATTTAGGCGATGGAAGACTACATCAACGCACCAAAGTCGAAATGTTTGGAAGAATCTTGCTGTTCGGAAATATAAGAGGCTTAAGATCGTCATCAGATTGGGATATCTCAATCTCCTGGGCCAGGTTAAGGAGAGAGACAGAGAGATCCGAGATAATAAAATCTCTTTCGACCTTCCACAAGAACAGTAACAGGGAATTTGTCGCCATCCGGCCTTCTTTACTAATTCCAACCTTTTTTGCCCTCCATTTTTTCTCCTCTCTGCTTCTTTTATTGCCTATCGTGACCACCCACAGAATCGCTCATCGCTTCTCCCTTCTTTCTCCTTTTATTTTTTCAGCTCGCTCATTCTCTTCTTCCTAAATAATAGAGGATTCGGAGATTCTCTCTCTCTCTCTCTCTCGCTCTCTGTGGGCGCTCGTTTGGTGTCGAGGAGAGAGAAATAGATTTCTGAGAGCAGAACAAAAAGCCACATATGCCGCTTCGGTCCACTGCCCCTAAATCTGTTACCGTACAGTTTTTTTAAACATTTGTTTTATTTTATTTTATTTTTCTTTATTAACAGTTTAAGTACTGTAAATCATTTTAAGAAATTTTCCAAATTCGCTTATATTCTCCATAGCAGTGGTAGTTGGGAGGTCATTAGTTTAATGCCATATTTGGTGTTGGTTTTTAGTGTCCATTAATCTATCATCAAATGTTAAATGATAATTAAAATAGTGAGGATGGACTTTTTTTTCAAGAGAGGATTATTAAACAACTTTTTAGTTTTAATCTTATTCATAAATCATCAAAAAAGTCATCAATTAGATATGAATTTTGAAGTAAAAAATTTTCATAATTGACTTTCGGGATCTATGAATTTCTATTTCAGCAAATTTATAACAGAATTTATTGTTAGAATGGAACGAACCCAACTACACCATTATTTTGATATGAATCTAATCAAGCACTTTATAAGCAATTGAAAACTTCATGATATTGATAGTAGGGGTGTCAATATTTGACACGACACGAAAACCCGACCCGGACTCGACCCGGAAAATCAGGGTTGGACCCGACCCGATTTCAAAACGGGTCTGGTTCGGGTTCCATAAATTGACCCGTTTAAAAAACGGGTCGGGTCCGGGTTGACCCGGCGGGTTGCCGGGTCAACCCGCCAACCCGTTTAGTTTAAAAAAAATCGAAATCCCGCCCTCCCCGCTGCCCCCCGCCCCCTGCCTGCTGCCCCCGCTGCCCGCCCCGCTGCCACGCGCCGCTGCCCGCAAACCCGCTGCCCCCGCTGCCCGCCCCGCTGCCCAGCGCTCGCGCTGCCACGCGTGACGCGCCGCGCCCTGCCCCGCTGCCCCCGCTGCCGCCGTCGCCTGCTGTCGCGTGCCGATCGCGCCGCCCGCGTGCTGCCGCGGTGCCGGGTCGTGTCGGGTCAACCCCCGGCAACCCGCCGGGTCGGGTCCGGGTTCGGATTTTCGACCCGTTTCTCTACCCGGGTCGGGTTAGGGTCGACCCATTTTCCACCCGGGTCAGTTCGGGTTCGACCCGAACCCGACCCGTGACCCGAAATTGACACCCCTAATTGATAGGGCCAAATGATTTTCAAATTGTGCATGCTTGCAGTTAAAATAATTGACTCCGTAAGAGAAATCGAACAAGTCCAATTTCACTCAATTTTGAGGTTATTAAAGCACTTTATTATATAAAGAACATAACATAATCAAAAGAATTAACAGTGGATGTCTAGTTAAGTGTTTAGCATTTGGGCTTAAATTATCAAAATCATACTTCAAAGCATTATATAAACTCCTATGTATTCATATAAAGATCAGCTTAGACCCTTAAGTTGAATTTGGATAAATTATAGAGATCTGAAGAGTTATAGAATTGTACATGACATTTGATGTTAGAGATCATTGTTAGCTAACATTGTCATCCATTCGTTGTCACTAGGCATTCGTTGCTTGATCATCATCACTCAATCGCAATCACTAGAATTGAATCGCCAGGTAATTTTTGTTTATCTGATGTCACCTAATTGTTATTGCTCGACTATATCCTTATCTAAACTATGATTATCCTCTACTATTTTTCCAATAATCTCTATTACAACTACAAAGAGATCAAGCTAATACTCATAATTTTGCATTCTTATTTTCTTAAAAGAGAGGATGAGTGAACTTCTATATATATATATATATATATATATATATATATATATATATATTCTTCATTTTCACATTTTTATGTAAAAAATTTGATCTCTTGCAACCATCTTCTATCATTGAATCTGTTGGATTTCTGTATAATACTACGATATTAATCTCTTTCTATTGCTACACATATTCTTACACATAATAATAATTATTTTTTAAAATATGATCAAAATCATTATTGTTACTATTATTAAAATAATGTATTTAAAACTTTTGGATTCTTAAAATCATTATGATAGATGACCTTAATCATATAAGAAAAAAATTATAATTTAACCTATGAGTTGTTGATTATATATATATATATATATATATATATATATATATATATATATATATATATTGATATTTGGAGTGAAATATAAATATCAAACTAAACCCTTAGGAGGACATCTATATGTCTTCATATTATCCTTATTTTTCTCATATGATTGACATATTATTAAATTATTATTTAAATTGACACAATTTAAACATAACTAATTTTATATTTTATATCATAGATAACTAGGGGTGTCAATATTTGACACGACACGAAAACCCGACCCGGACCCGACCTGAAAAATATGGGTTGGACCCGACCCGATTTCAAAACGGGTCGGGTTCGGGTTCCAGAAATCGACTCGTTTAAAAATGAGTCGGGTTCGGGTTGACCCGATGGGTTGCCAGGTCAACCCGCGATAAAATCAATTGCCTGCACTGTCCCGCCTGCCCGCGACGCTGTCCTGCCTGCCCACGAAGCACCAGCGCTCACCCGCGCGCACTGCGGCCCCCCGCTGCCGCCAACGCGCTTGCCCGCGCACCCGCACCCGTCGCCCACTTGCTCTCTCCCGCGCGCCGGCTGGCGCTCTCCTGCGGGCCCGCTCGCGCTCGCTAGCGCTTCAGCTCGCACACCACCTATTTCGGGTCAACCCAGCAACTCGCCGGGTCGGGTTCGGGTTCGAATATCCGACATGTTTACCTACCCGGGTCGGGTTAAGGTCAACCCATTTGAACCCGGGTCAATTCCGGGTTCGACCCGAACCCGACCCGTGACCCGAAATTGACGCCCTTATAGACAATAGTGTGAATTTGAGGCTTCATTTGGGACATGTTTTTTGCTTCTTTTAAAAATAATTTTTTACTACGAAAATTTCATGAATTAGAAATTATGGTACTAAAATTTTATTTTAGAAAGTAACAAAATAAATTGTCCCAAACAAAACTTAATTCTACAAATTTTGTTAGATAGTAAATGAAAAATAAATAAATAGGTTTAAAAAGAAAATATCAATCATGCTTTTAAAGAAAATAATTTAGATTATATTTAAATGATACTTGCTTTATATAACAGAGATAAGACTAAGAAGTGTCTTATTTGTTGTTGCCTCTTGCTCAAGATAATCTAACAAACTTACTAAAGCTTACGTCATCTAAATAATGCAATTTTAATTATTTAATTTTGATGACTAAAAAAATTATCAACATTAAACATTAATATAGAATTACACATTTTTAAATGCAAAAATGTAAAAATTAAAATTTATTATTTGAATGAGTGAGCTGAACAACCATTACTTTTATATTAATAACAAGTGAAAGCATAAAAGTCCAAAACATTCCTAAAATTGCATATTGTCCACATAATTTGCTAAAAGCTTTAATTGGAATTCAATTGCAATATATATATATATATATACAATTTTATTATTTTCTTCTTATAATTTTTTTTAAGGTGCTATATTTTATAAATTAAAGGTTATTTAGAATACTATAATGTTTATTATTGCGTGGTAAATTATTCACGAAAAGAGAAAAAAAAATTGGCTTAATATTATACAAATTTTTGCATGCAGATATAAAATAAGTCGGAAGCGGTTCCAAATAGACAATGAGATATTTTATGTGAAAAATTCAAAAAGAGAAAAAATAACATATTTTGACCTAGCTGAAATTATTCTCCAAATGGAAGCATGGAGAAAAGAACATGCACGCAAGAATAAAAGTAGTTCAGTGTTGAATTTAGTTTGTACGATTTTTAATATTTTTTTAATTGTTAGAACTTAGAAGTTTAATCTTTAAGGGGATTAAAGAAAAAGGTTGAAAGATTTTTTTTATTTATGAGAACATCATAAATAAACGTGGAATTTTTGTGCGTGCAAATTTTGTAAAGGTGATGATGATCGTAAAACTTCAATGTACAAAGTAAGACTTTGTTTGTAACGGTTTTTTTATTGCTTCTCAAAATAAAGTTTAGTATAATTTTTATACTAAAATTTAGTTTTGAGAAGCAATAAAAAAACCGTCTCAAACAAAGCCTATATCTTTTAAAAATTGTAATAAAAAGCAGCTTCTTAGAGCAAAAACTTTTTAAAAACAATTAAAAAGCATCAACCAAGCTAAAATTGTGGTTGTGTTCTAAAAAGTAAAGCAGTAAAAAAGTTGTCATAAACAAAGGCCGAGTTATTTTTTTTCTTTCAAAATGATAAAATTATATCAAATATATATTATTTATGTGATCATAATATTAGTAAAAGATCAATAAATTTTAAAAATAAACTTGATATATCACCAAACAATTATGTCGATCGAGCACGAATCTCTAGGCAAAATCAAGTTGGAAACTTCTAAAATTAAAATTGGGACCATCTGATCTCCGATTTCAATAAACTTATAGTCGAACTGAACGTCTCAGAAATACAAACCCAGCGACACTAAAATTGACTCAATCCGAGCCCAAATGGGTCCGAATCGAGGACCCGAAGCACTATTGGAAGGTTAAAACCACAATTTGGATTACCAAATGGATTCCAAACATAACATGCTTACAGTCGAATCGAGCGACTCAACGAGACAAATCCAACAAGCCTAAGATCGAAAAACTCTGACATCATTAAAACCTTCAAATGTCTAGCGAATCATCCATGATCAAGGGATTCAACATCGGCAGTCCATCCAAGCCTCTCCTGATTTGCCCTTGATCCTCCTTCTATTTACGGGTCATGACACTCTAGAAAATCTATAAATAGAGCCCCTTTTCTCTTGAAAAAGGGCCCAAAGCCAAAGGATTCAAGAGAGAGATCGGAGATCGCTCTTGCCTCTCCTTGCTCCTCCTCGACCACTACTTGAGTTCCATCGGACCTCCGCTTGATGTCGTCGCTCTGCCTGACCATTACTTGAGGCCCCTCGCCTTCACCGAACCACCACTTGAGGCCCTCACCTCCGTCAGACCACTACTTAAGGCTCTCACCTCCTTCGGACCATCACTTGAGGCCTTGAGTTCTACTAGACAACCACCTAAGCCCCCCGAACTTTTTGCAGAACCACTGCCTGAAGTCCGGACTTCCGTCAGACCACCATCTCCCGGACTTCTGCCAGACCACCAACTGATGCCCAAAGTTCTGTCAGGCCATCACTTGATGCCCTGAGTTCTACCAGACCACCACCTGACACTCGGGCTTCTGTCGGGCCACCACCTGGCACCTAGAGTTCTACCAGAGTATCGCCCTACTACTACGCTCTTTCTGACCCCGATCTCCTACCAACTATGGTTTTTTTTTACCCCTATCTCCTTCCGACCTCCATCGCCTACTACGGTCTTTTCGACCTCCATTGCTAGACAACGATCTTTCTGACCTTGGTCTCCTGACTACTACGACCTTTCCAACCTCTATCACATCGATTATGGTCCTACCGATCAAACAAACATGTTTATGTAACTCCCACCATGTAATACGCTCTATATGATGTATATTTGTGACATTAAGCTAAGGCCTTCTCATAAGGAAGGGCCTCATTTGTAATTGACTGCAAATACTAGTGTATTCATTCAAATTAGACCAAGTGCCATGGTTTTTCCCCCTTTTTAAGGGTTTTCATGAAAAATGCTGGTGTTTTCTTATCAATTCCCTACACCATCTCTTTTTTATCTGTGTGCATACTAGATCTTCATATAATGCTAAGACATTAAACTTCATATTTCTCTACCGCCGTGAATAGTTCAGGATGCAACAGTTTGGCGCCATATGTGGGAATGTGGTTCCCGACTGGGGCAGTTTTGCCTCCAACCTCAAAATGTCATTCATATAAACTTCCTGACATCAACTATTGTTGCATCAATTCATGGGAATCAGACCCGGATTGAGGGGCAACTTTCACTCCAACTATGATCAAGAAGATCCCTCCAATACTTTTACAACTAAGACGATATATAAGAAAACTCCTGGAAAATGCAAAGATCCTACTTAACTTATGCTCCTTAGGTAATGTCTTGGCCTTGACCATAAAAAGGCAATAACGATCTAAAAATAAATCAATTTTCACCTTTGATTTGGGATACATGCGGCGTTCTCCCTCTTCAAAATTGATTCAAGGGGAATTCGATTCGACCTATTACATACAGATTAACATCATCAAGCAAAAACTTTGATATATAACCTCAGATAGGTCACACATCCTTAGTGCATTCTCTTGACCTCTTCCATACATATTAATGTCATCGAGCAAAGGCTTTGACATATAACCTCAGATAGGTCACACATCATTGGTGGATTCTCTCGAACTATTTCACATAGGTTAACGTTATCGAGCAAATGCTTTGACATACAATCTCGGATAGGTCATACTCGATAAATTTTATCGATCTCTTACACATAAGTTAACATCATCAAGCAAAGGCTCTACATACAACCTCGGATAGGTTGCACATTCTTGGTGAATTATCTCGACCTCATCCATACAAGTTAACATCATTGAGTAAAGGCTTTGACATATAACCTCGAATAGGTCATACATCCTTGGTGGATTCTATCGACCTATTCCATATAGGTTAACGTCATTGAGCAAAGGCTCTGACATACCTCGAATAAGTTACACATCCTTAGTGGATTCTCTTGACCTCTTTCATATATGTTAATGTCATCGAGCAAATGCTCTGACATACAACCTCGGATAGGCTATACATCCTTGGTGGATTCTATCGACTTCTTCCACATAGGTTAACGTCATCGAGCAAAAACTTTGATATATAACCTCGGATAAGTCATACATTCTTGGTAGATTCTCTCGATCTTTTTCATATATATTAACGTCATTGAGCAAAGGCTCTCACATACAACCTCGGATAGGTCACACATCCTTCATATATTCTCTAGACCTCTTCCACACAAGTTAATATCATCGAGTAAAGGCTATGACATACAACCTCGGATATGTCACACATCCTTAGTGGATTCTCTTGACTTCTTACCCACAAGTTAGTGTCATCGAGCAAAGATTCTGACATATAATCTCAGATATATCACACATCCTAAGTGAATTCTCTCGACCTCTTTTATATATGTTAACGTCATCGAGAAAAGGTTTTGACATATAACCTCAAATAGGTCATATATCCTTGGTGGATTCTCTCGACCTCTTCCACACAAGTTAATGTCATTGAGCTAAGACTTTGACATACAACCTTAGTTAAGTCACACATTCTTGATGGATTCTCTCGATCTCTTCCACACAAGTTAACGTTATCGAGTAAAGGCTTTGACATACAACCTCGGATAGGTCATACATCTTGGTGGATTCTCGCGACCTTTTCCATATATGTTAATATCATCGAGCAAAGGCTCTGACATATCTCAGACAGGTCACACATCCCTAGTAGATTTTCTCGACCTCTTCCACACAAGTTAATGTCATTGAGTAAAGGCTCTGATATACAACCTCATATAGCTCACACATCCTTAGTGGATTCTCTCGACCTTTTCCACACATGTTAACATCATCGAGCAAAAATTTTAATATATATTCTCAGATAGGTCATACATCATTGGTAGATTCTCTCAACCTCTTTCATATTTGTTAACATTATTAAGTAAAGGCTCTATTATACAATCTCGGATAGGTCACACATCCTTGGTGAATTCTCTCGACCTCTTACACATATGTTAATGTCATCGAACAAAGGTTTTGACATACAACATCGGATATGTCATATATTCTTAGTAGATTCTCTAGAACTATTTCATATAAGTTAACGTCATTAAGCAAAGGCTCTGACATACAATCTCGAATAGGTCATACATCTTTAATGAATTCTCTTAATCTCTTTCATATAAATTAACTTCATTAAGCAAAGGATTTGACATATAATCTCGGATAGGTCATACATCATTGGTGGATTCTCTCAACCTCTTCCATAAATGTTAACGTCATCGATAAAAGACTCTGACATACATCAGATAGGTCACACATCCTTAGTGGATTCTCTCAACCTCTTTGATACAAGTTAACATCATCGAGCAAATGATCTGACATACAATCTCAGATAGTTAACATATTTTTTGTGGATTCTCTCAACCTCTTCAATACAGGTTAACGTCATCGATAAAATGCTCTAACATATAACCTCAGATAGGTCATACATCCTTAATGGATTCTCTCGACCTCTTCCACACATGTTAACGTCATCGAGAAAAGGCTCTGACATATAATCTCGGATAGGTCACACATCCTCGGTGGATTCTCTCAATCTTTTCCATATAAATTAATGTCATCGAGCAAAGGATATGACATATAACCTAGGATAGGTCACACATCCTTGGTGGATTCTCTCGACCTATTTCACACGGGTTAATGTAATCTTGCAAAGGATCTAACATACAATCTTGGATAGGTCATACATGCTTAGCAGATTCTCTCAACCTCTTCCATATAAATTAACATCATTAAATAAAGGTTCTAATATATAATCTTGGATAGGTTATACATCATTGATGGATTCACTCAACTTCTTCCATATAGGTTAACGGCATCAAACAATACTCTGACTTACAACCTTAGATAGGTCATATATCTTTGGTGGATTCTATTAATATACACTCTAAAACCCTTTGATGGACTCTCGTCGGACTTCTACTCGATGTCGTACTTCTACCCGACGCCAGACTTATGCTTGTTGTCAGACTTTCGTCGGGGTTCTACCTAACATTGGATTTCTACCCATTGTCAGACTACTACCCATCACTGGACTTATTACCATTGTGGGACTTTTGTCAGAATTATACCCGATGCTGAACTTACTCCCATCGCTGGACTTCTGTGTGACGCCCCAGGCATCCATAGTGAAAGGATTCGTCTGACATTCTGATCGAACTCCATTCCAGTTGCCTTGCTCGGACCTGAAATTGTCAACCACATATAATGAGCTTTACAAAGCCCAGCAGGTCACCAAAGCCTACAACTGAAATCAAAGCACGGCGATGCTATCAATATGCATGTCAATCTATCAATCTGAATCAGTCAATGGTCAATGAGTCTATGCAGTGGAAATCAAATCAGTAGTCGATGCAATCCGCAAATCAATAGTCAATAAAACCAGTCAATGCAGCGGCAGGCAAATCAATCATTTCAATTCAATCAATCAATATCCGTCAATCAAATCAATACGGTCAAATCAATGAAATCAGTCGAGAAAAGCAATACGGAACAATGAATCTATACGACAGTCAATACGGTACAGAAACAGTAACAACAGTGAATCTCAAGATCAATAAATCTATAGGAAGTAGTAACAATAAATCTATAAGCAGAAATCAATGAATCTATAGGCAACAGTGTCAAGAATTCTATACTATTCATGTCCATGCTATCAATACAATATATATATATCCATCCATTTCTATATCAATGCTCAATGTCGATGCACAGCAATCAATCAGTGAAATCAATGAAATCGTACGATCTAGTAAATCCAATCAAAGTCGATAAAGCAGGAATCTATAAAATAATGAATCCATAAATCAATACAGTAAACATGCAATTCAATACTATATACTGGACAAGTACAATCAACTGGCTATGTTGCTGTTGTAGAATCCATATTGCTGTTGTAGATCCGTACATTGGTTCTATCAATAAGAGTCGTCACTCTTTTCGCCCGTCGGCATTTCTATAAACTCCTTATGACTCCCAATCGTTATATCAATGATCAATGGTTTAAAGGAAAGCCCGTCGGCCCACCATCCTGTACAGGTCAATATCAATCTTCAACCAATATTCAACCAGGCTATACGTGTTTCCCAGTATCAATAATCAATCAATAATCAATTCAATAATCAATATTAATGCAATCTATAACAATCATATCAATAATCATAAGCACATCAATCTAATCTATCAATTTTGGGAAAATCAGAAATCGTACGAAAATCGGGCAGAGTAACAGTAGTCTATCGAATTTACACAAAAATCCTGCAAAAAGACAAATTCTGAATTTCTCCAAATTACAACAGAATAACCACGGCATCAATGCAAGACTATCAATCTATAGAATCCAAATCAAATCAAGTCCTGATAATTTTCTATTCAATTAAAATCGCGTAGAATCAATTCCGACCGATAAAATCATCGTAGAAAATAGTCAAATCATGTACAATATTCATATCTATAACATACTAAAAGTTGTGCGGTGAAAGTCGTGTCAATACAAAATCAGGTCAAAAGTTCGACTACAAAAACACAAAACAGTGCACAACTCGATCAAAATACAAAATCTTCGAAAACAGAAATAGGGTTCGGAGTCCTTACAGCGAGACAAACAAATCTTCTAACAGCGTCGTCGGACGAAAAGCGCTCCGTGGCCTCCAAAACCAAGCTTCCTCTTCTCTTCCTTCTCTTTCTCTCTCTCCTGCCTTTTCTCTCTCTCCAAAATGAATCCAAAATATCTAAAATCCGATATTTATTAACACTGATCGTCCTAGACGATCCAAATTTCGTCCTGGTACGATGGGTTATCTGGGCAAATTTCGTACAGACGAAATCCAAATTCGTCCCGGGCGACATGCTCTCTGGACAGATTTCGTACAGACGGATCGTCCCGACTGCTCCAGGTTCGTACAGACGAAAATGGCAGATTTCTTCACAAATTTCTTCAGTTCGTCCAGTACTAAATCCAGTTCGTACAGACGAACTGCACTAAAAAAATCAGCTTTTTGAAGGGTTTTACAATCTACCCACCTAAAAAAAAATGTCGTCCTCGACATTTCTCTTAAGGGATCGAATGCAAAATCGATACAAAGCAAATCCATCCAATCAAAACTCAAATCGAATCGAATCGAATCAAAATCAAAACTCGTTGAAATCCATACAGTCACACAATCCAGTCAATCACATGTCATTCAATATGTATGCAAATCGATACACTTGAAACAATCCATTCTATCAAACTATCAATCAAATCCTTTCACTACACTTGCTCTGATACCAACTGTGACGCCCCAGGCATCCATAGTGAAAGGATTCGTCTGACATTCTGATCGAACTCCATTCCAGTTGCCTTGCTCGGACCTGAAATTGTCAACCACATATAATGAGCTTTACAAAGCCCAGCAGGTCACCAAAGCCTACAACTGAAATCAAAGCACGGCGATGCTATCAATATGCATGTCAATCTATCAATCTGAATCAGTCAATGGTCAATGAGTCTATGCAGTGGAAATCAAATCAGTAGTCGATGCAATCCGAAAATCAATAGTCAATAAAACCAGTCAATGCAGCGGCAGGCAAATCAATCATTTCAATTCAATCAATCAATATCCGTCAATCAAATCAATACGGTCAAATCAATGAAATCAGTCGAGAAAAGCAATACGGAACAATGAATCTATACGACAGTCAATACGGTACAGAAACAGTAACAACAGTGAATCTCAAGATCAATAAATCTATAGGAAGTAGTAACAATAAATCTATAAGCAGAAATCAATGAATCTATAGGCAACAGTGTCAAGAATTCTATACTATTCATGTCCATGCTATCAATACAATATATATATATCCATCCATTTCTATATCAATGCTCAATGTCGATGCACAGCAATCAATCAGTGAAATCAATGAAAAATCGTACGATCTAGTAAATCCAATCAAAGTCGATAAAGCAGGAATCTATAAAATAATGAATCCATAAATCAATACAGTAAACATGCAATTCAATACTATATACTGGACAAGTACAATCAACTGGCTATGTTGCTGTTGTAGAATCCATATTGCTGTTGTAGATCCGTACATTGGTTCTATCAATAAGAGTCGTCGTCACTCTTTTCGCCCGTCGGCATTTCTATAAACTCCTTATGACTCCCAATCGTTATATCAATGATCAATGGTTTAAAGGAAAGCCCGTCGGCCCACCATCCTGTACAGGTCAATATCAATCTTCAACCAATGTTCAACCAGGCTATACGTGTTTCCCAGTATCAATAATCAATCAATAATCAATTCAATAATCAATATTAATGCAATCTATAACAATCATATCAATAATCATAAGCACATCAATCTAATCTATCAATTTCGGGAAAATCAGAAATCGTACGAAAATCGGGCAGAGTAACAGTAGTCTATCGAATTTACACAAAAATCCTGCAAAAAGACAAATTCTGAATTTCTCCAAATTACAACAGAATAACCACGGCATCAATGCAAGACTATCAATCTATAGAATCCAAATCAAATCAAGTCCTGATAATTTTCTATTCAATTAAAATCGCGTAGAATCAATTCCGACCGATAAAATCATCGTAGAAAATAGTCAAATCATGTACAATATTCATATCTATAACATACTAAAAGTTGTGCGGTGAAAGTCGTGTCAATACAAAATCAGGTCAAAAGTTCGACTACAAAAACACAAAACAGTGCACAACTCGATCAAAATACAAAATCTTCGAAAACAGAAATAGGGTTCGGAGTCCTTACAGCGAGACAAACAAATCTTCTAACAGCGTCGTCGGACGAAAAGCGCTCCGTGGCCTCCAAAACCAAGCTTCCTCTTCTCTTCCTTCTCTTTCTCTCTCCTGCCTTTTCTCTCTCTCCAAAATGAATCCAAAATATCTAAAATCCGATATTTATTAACACTGATCGTCCTGGACGATCCAAATTTCGTCCTGGTACGATGGGTTATCTGGGCAAATTTCGTACAGACGAAATCCAAATTCGTCCCGGGCGACATGCTCTCTGGACAGATTTCGTACAGACGGATCGTCCCGACTGCTCCAGGTTCGTACAGACGAAAATGGCAGATTTCTTCACAAATTTCTTCAGTTCGTCCAGTACTAAATCCAGTTCGTATAGACGAACTGCACTAAAAAAATCAGCTTTTTGAAGGGTTTTACATTCTGCCTGTCGTAAGACTTTTGTCAAAATTCTACCTGACGCTAAACTTCCTCTCATCGTCAGACTTTTGTCTATCGACAGACTTTTATCAGTTTTATACCTGATATTGTACTTCTTCATAACAATTAATTTCTACTTGACGCTATACTTCTGCCCGTCGACAGACTTTCGTTAGATTTTTACCCGACATTGTACTTCTGCCTGACGTTAGACTTCTACTCGTCGATGGACTTTTCTTAAACTATTACCCATCTCTAGACTCTCGTTGGACTTCTATCCGAACCTAAATTTTCACCAATCATCAGACTTCTTCCCGACGTCAAACTTTTGTCCATTACTAGACTTCATTGACTAACGTCAGACCTCCACAGAATCTCTCAAAGAAGAAGTAAACTCCTACTTAGTGAGGGGACCTAGACCTGCATAGGGGATACCACCCAAACATGATTAGGGGAATGCCTCAATATGAGGGAGAGAAGAAGGAGGAAGAAACTTCTACTCGGTGAGGGGCCCTAAACCTGCATAGGGGATACCACCCAAATAGGAATAGGGGAATGGCTTAGTGTGAGGGAGAGTTGAAGAAGGGGGAGGAATCTCCTTCTTGTAGAGAGGAACCCTGAGTCTGGACGAGTGATGCCTCCTGTGCAGGACCCTATGGAATGCCTCAAATGAAAAAAGAGATGAGAAAGGAGGTGCAAGAATTTTATATCCCTTATGGGAAGTTAGAGAAGTTGGGGAAGTTATGAAAAAAAATCTTTCTCTAAAAAAAATGGTGAACCTCACAAAAGAAAAGTCCTCCAAAAAAATGGTGCGGTTACTATAGCGGGAGTGTAGGACGACCAACATGGAAGTAAAAAAAAAAAATTAAATTGTAGAGCAACCATGAGAAACAAAAAAATCACTGTAGCAGTATTGTAACGGTTGTTATAGCACTGCAAGTTACTGTAGCAACCGTGAGAAACTAAAAAAAAAAGTTTTATAACGTAACTGCAATCAGTTATGCTCTGATCGCACGCCTTAAGGGATGCACCCTTTCATTGGCGGAGGCAGCGTCCGCAACCAGCAGGCGGCCAGCCGACTGGCCGACCAAGTCAGCCTCCAAAATGCATTCGAGCTCGATTTTTTAGCCCGGACAATCCAAATCTTACATTGTTTTTGTCTTCGAAATCATTATTTGATGTTTCAGACCCAATTTTGGCACGTTCAAAGCTCAACATGACCTTTATGATCAAGTTTGAGAGAATTTATATTTTTTGGAACGCAATTATTTAGCATTTTTTTCGATTCGACCAATTCCAAATGTTGTAATATATATTCTCTGACTTGTGGAATTTCGATGCCTGAAAATAGTGGGGCAACTGATATATCATCAAAAATTTATGTCGATCGGGCACGAATCTTGAGGCAAAATCAAGTTGGGAACTTTCAAAATAAAAATTGGGACCATCTGATCTCTGATTTTAGCAAAATTATAGTCGAACTAAACGTCTCGGAAATACAAACTCAACAACACTAAAACTAACTCAATCCGAGCTCAAATGGGTCTAAATCAAGGACCCAAAGCACTGCTGGAATGTTTAAACCACAATTTGGATTGTCAAATGGTTTCCAAGCATGGCATGCTTATAGTCGAATCGAGTGGCTCGACGAGACAAATCTAATGAACCTAAAATCGTAAAATTCTAACATCATAAGACCTTCAAATGTATAGCGAATGTTCCACGATCAAAGGATTCAACATCGGTCGTCCATCCAAGCCTATCCCCATTTGCCGTTGATCTTGCTTCTATTTACGGGCCATGCCACTCTAGAAAATCTATAAATAGAGTCCTCTTTTCTCTTAAAAAGTGAGCCTAAAGCCAAAGGATTCAAGAGAGAGATCGGAGATCATTCTTGCCTCCTTGCTCCTTCTCGACCACCGCCTGAGTTCCGCTGGACCACCGTCTGATGTTGTTGCTCCGCCGAACCACGACTTGAGGCCCTTACCTTTGCCGGACCACCACTTAATGCCCTCACCTCTGCCAGACCACCACTTGAGGCCCTCACCTTCGTCAGACCACCACTTGAGGCCATCACCTCCGCCAGACCACCACCACTTGAAGTTCTCACCTCTGTTGGACCAACACTTGAAGCCCTTAGTTCCGCCGGACCACCACTTGAGGCCCTTAGTTCTATTGGACAACCACCTGAGGCCCAGACTACTACCAGACCACCACCTGAGGCCCAAACTTTTGTCGGACTACCACCTAAGGCTCATACTTCTGCTGGACCACCACGTGATGCTCGAAGTTCTGCCAGATCATCACCTGTGCTCGGAGTTCTGCCGAACCACCACCTGACACTCGGGCTTATGCCGGGCTACCACCTGGTACCCAGAATTCTACCAAAGTACCTCCTTACTACTATGATCTTTTTGACGCCGGTCTTCTACCAACTGTGGTATTTTGGTACCCCTGTCTCCTACCGACTATGGCCCTTCCAACCTCCATTGTCTACTACGGTCCTTTAGACCTCCATTACCATATAACAGTCTTGCTGACCCCGATCTTCTACCTACTACGATCTTTTTGACCTCTATCCCATCAACTATGGTCCTACCGACCAAATAAACATGTATATGTAACTCCCACCATTTATTGTGCTCTATATGATGTACATTTGTGACATTAAGCCAAGGCCTTCTCCAAAGGAACATCCTCATTTGTAATCGACCGTAAATACTAGTGGATTTATTCAAACTAGGTCAGGCCCCGTGGGTTTTCCCCCTTTTCAGGAGTTTTCACGTAAAAACTTTGGTGTCTCTTATGAATGCTACACCCTCTACTTTTTATCTATGCACGTACTGGATCTTCGTACAATACTAAGACGTTAAACTTCATATTTCACTACCGCCGCGAATACTCCAGGACGCAACAAAACTAAAAATCAAGAAAATGTTCAAAATAGTGAATAGTTTTTTTTATATACATAGAAAAAAATCTCAAAATAGTCCTTAGACTATTCGTTTATAGTTAATTTAGCGAGTATCACATTGCCTCAATTTAGCCATTCAAATATACAAAATTAATCAATTATAGTCCCTCATGTTGTAATTATGATATAAAATTAATCCTAATTTAGTCTTTCGATTTTATAAAATTGATCCCAATTTAGTCCCAAAGGAATCATTTTGGATCAATTTTACATAATCGAGGGGCTAAATTGGAGCAACTTTATATTATGAGAATAAAATTGCAACATGCCAAAAGTCAAGGAATTATTTTGAAATTTAACCAAAAATTTTATGAAGGTCTATTTTAGTTCCATTCAACCAAATATGTCCAATTTAGTTCATTAATTCTTCAAATTTGATCCAAATCATAGGACTAATTTGAAAAAAAAAAATTTGAAGAGATAAGTGATCAAATCAGACGCATTTATTCTTCTAAAACTACAATAGCCCCCCACAAAAATTCTATATACCATTTTTCACATTTTCTCGCTAAAAATCACAAATAGTCTCATAGAAACAGCTTTAAAAATGTACCAAAATTTATTATGAAAATTAGGAAGCATGTCACCGAATAATGTCAAAATTTTATCTCTAAGAGTAAGCTTCATTTAGGACAGATTTTTTTATTGATTTTTAAAGTAATTTTGTAGTACAAAAAATTTAGTTTAAGATTTTGTTCTAAAAATTTGTTTTACAAAACAATAAAAAAAAGTTGTTCCAAACGAAACCTAAATATATTTATAAAAAGCTAAATAGGATCAATCGGTCTTATGGAGATAACTCTCAGAAAGCAAGAGCATGTGAGGTTCTATCAAAAAGATATGATCAGTCATCTCACTTTGATCTGTTGGTTGAGTGCTTTGACTATCAGCTAGAAGGTTTCAAATTTGAAGCTTGTATATGTGATATGTGTGAGACTCTGTCTTATTTGACCTAAATGTTAAAAAAAAAAATCATAATAAAGACATAAATTATACTCTTTATAAGTCAAAGTGGGGGATAAATTTTAATTTTCAAAATTTCACTCAAAGAACATTTAGTTTTTATGATTTACACAATTTTGAGAGTCTCAATGTTCTTATGTGAAGTACAATTTTGATTATTTTTAATATTTTAAAAACCTTTAAATATTTATTTTGGTTAATATATTATTATTGTTAATGATAATTTTTAAATTATAAACATAGATGTTTGGATGATTTTTTTATGATATCAAGTAATGTTTAATGATTCCTTAATAATTAAATAATAGACTATATATGTAATTTATTTTACAAAATATGGTATTTTATTTTATTTTATTTGCCGGCTAGAATATTCATAGAGGTAAAGTAGAAAAATCTTTTGTCTTAGTGTTGCACGACTATCCAACTCACAAACAGAGAGAAAAGAAATAACAAAAAAATTTATGAGAAAAATCTTGAATGGAAAACCCACGGGATCACGCCTAATTGAAATGAATCCACTAGTGTTTGAATAGATTATAAATAATGATCTGTTCTTGAAGTTGAAGACGATCATATTACAATAGTCATCTGTTGAGTTAAAATCTAGCGACAAATAGAGATCAGATGGAAGTCCGAAGACGGTCGATGGCCGGGTGTAAACTCGTCACCAATTGGTGGTCGCGTGCTGAAAGTCCAACGACAACTGCTGGTCGGGCGGAAGTCCGACAAAGTCGGTGACTGGGTAGAAGTCTGGCAAAAGTTCGACGATGGTCGGTGTTCGGGCGATGGTCGAGGAGGAGTCTGGTGGCAAGAGAACTCTGATTTCTTTTCCTTAGCTTCCTTGCTTAGTCCCCCCTCAATGAAGAATGAAGGGTATATTTATAGTTTTTTGGGAGTGGTCATTAAATAGGGAGAAGATCAAGGGCATGTCAAGAGTGTTTTGAATAGACGACCAATATCGACTCCCTTAAGCGTGGACCATTTATCAAATATTTAAGTGCCTTAATGATATCACTGGAAGGAGTTTGTGGGAAGTGTTTGCGATGAGAGGAGTTGGCAGGAAGAGAGATTTGAGCACGTGAGGAGAGGAGCGTAGGAATAGATATTTTAACGGGAAGGAGATGGAGCGGACTTCGGGAAACGGAGTGTTATATTTGAGGCTAAAATTGTATTTGGGTGGTATGAATGAAATATTAATGTTTTATGTGTTAGATATATAATATAGTTGTTATATAGTGGTATATATGTCAATCCCCTTAAAATTAAATAGCATTTTGCTCCTTTCATAAATTTAATTTTATGTTTTATTTATTTGGAATCGATCTTACATATTATGGTGTATTTATAATTAATTTATTATTTGAGTGATTTAATAGCATTTAAAAAAAAAATCGTAAGGTACTCGCCTATACTAAAGCGCCATTTGGTATTTTGGTTGGATGAAAAAGCAATCCATAATAAAATATAATACAATGTAAAAATAATATTTATTGAAATATTTTAGAGTTGTTTGAATAAATATAAAATAAGTGAATATATGTTTACCTAATTTGAAGTAAAATAAATATAGTATTAAGATTAACGATTGTAATAGTTTGGCGGTCGGTGATTGTGGTGATCTAGGGAGTGGCAATCGGCTGCCAACATTAGGTCGTCATAGGCGGCGATGATGGGCAACGACCAATAGTAAGCTGTAGGTAGCTGTGGTAACAGAGAGTAAGTGATAACGGTGGCTGGTGGTGGGTGACTACCAATAGTGACGGTGATGACACTAAACAACGGAACCAGGAAGAGCTCGGGGCCCGCTCAGGGCCCACCCTGATATCTTAAAAAAAACATTTTAACTATTTTTTGCTCACCTTCAATAATTATAGTTGTACAAATACTAAAAAAATATATTTCTATTTCATATATAAAATTATACATTTCACAATTATATTTTGCGTTGACTCCACCCCTAATGATACTGACTCATGATAACAATAATAAAGAATTTATAGCATATTTGATAATCATTGAATTTCAAGCCATTTAGAATTTTATTTATTGTCGATATTAATATTTTTAAAATTTCTATATTTAAAATATTTTACGCTATTTTACTTCGAATCAAATATCCAAATAGTAACGGGGGCCAATATTTTACTTATTATTATTATTATTATTATTATTTTCTACGTCATTGACTTGCATTGAGAGTTGTCAATATTATTATTTTCTAAACCGGAACAGGCTGTACAAATCTGATTAATATATCTGCTGAAGGGAACAGATAACAACAGCATTTCTTCGGCTGACTACAGTAAAATAATTAAATAAAAATAAAATTTTAAAAATTCTATTCGAATATATATATATATATATATATATGATTGATTAGATTTCAGGAAAGAATTCATTATATATTTTATCATTATTGCTCATTTTAGCAAAAAAAAATTTGTCTTCTCTACCTGAATGAAATTTGGTCGGGGGACCATTAAGGATCATTATGATCAATTCACATATAAATGTTTTTATGTGTGATATATCACTAAAAAATTATCTTGATCGGGCACGAATATCAAAGCAAAATTAAATTCCAAACTGCAAAAATTAAATCCAAGATCATTTGAGCTCCGATTTCAGCGAACTTACAATCAAACTGACTGTCTCAAAAATACGAACCCAAGGACAGCAAATTCGACTCAATTGAGCTCAAATGAGTCCAAATCAAAGACTCGAAGCACATTTGGAAGGTTCAAATCATGATTTGGATAACCAAATAGTTTCCAAATGTGATGTGCTTATAATCGAATCGAGCGGCTCAACGATACGAATCCAACGAGCCTTTGATCACTAAATTCTAAAATCATTCAAATATTCAAATGTCAAGTAAACGGTCTATGATCAAGGGAATCAACATTGACAGTCCATTCAACACACTCCAAATTTATCCTTGATCTTCCTCTTATTTACTGGTTATGCCACTCTCAGAAAAGTAAAAAACAAGAAGTCATTCTCAAAAAACTAGGAATAGACTCATCATTTCTCATGAGAGGGGACCCAAACAAGAAGAGAGGAAAAAGAACGAAGAGTTTTTTTGCCACCAGACTCCTCCTCGACCACCGTCGGACTTCAGCCCAGCCACCAACTGTCGTCAAACTTCCGCCAGGCTACTGACAGACACTAGACTTTTGCCCGACCACCAACTGACGCCAAATTTCTGGCCAGCCATCAACTGGTGCCTAGATTTCTGCCCGACAATCAACTGGCGCCAGATTTCTGCCACACTACCAACTAACACCAAATTTCTGTCTGGGTACTGACTGACGTCGGATTTCTGCTCGGCCACCAACTGATGTCGGATTTCTACCCAACCACTGATTGACAATGGACTTACACTCAGTCGCGGACTGACACCGAGCTTCCACTCGACCGCCGACAAATGCCAAACTTCCATCCAGCTTCCAATAATTCGTGGACCTCCACCCGACAACAGGCATTTCGACCTCTGTCGCTATATTACGGTCTTTATAACCTCTGCACCTGCTGGCTACGATTTTCCTAACTTCCATCGCCAGCCGATTACGATCCTTCTAAGTGCCATCACCCGAATACGATCTTTATGACCTTCATCGCCCGCTAACTATAATCCTGCCGACCAAACTAACATATCAATATTGATTCTTCTAATTTCCACCATATAATGCATTCTATATGATGTATATTTGTTACATCAGGTCAATGCATTCACTCCAAGAAAGGCCTCATTTGTAATCAACTACAAATACTACTAGATTCATTAAAAATTTCAAATTGGGCCAAGCCCCGTGGTTTTCCCTCTTTCAGGGGGTTTTCCACATAAAAAAATATGGTGTCTCTTTATAGTGCAACACCCTTTCGTTTATTTGATTGTGTGTTAGATATTCATACAAAACTAAGACGTTAACTTTATATTTTTCTACCGCCGCAAATATTTTATGACACAACAATGAGAATATCATAATTTATATTTCATTAAGATAATTTTTATTTTTTAATATAAATATAATTTAAATTTAATTATTTATTTATGTATAATATTTTAACTTAAAATCATTTCAATTTTAAATAAAATAATCAACTCCTAACCTGATTTTTCTGCATATTTGATCCTCTCAACTACAAGGATAAATCAAGTGATGAGTACAATATTAAGACCACTTTATCATAGATTATATTAAATACAAATCATCTTGATCGATTGGTTGGAAGCTAAATTTTAACTACCGACCAAGAAATCTAAGGCTCAAGCATTACATACTGAACTAATTTGTCTTAATTGACCATTAGAAAAGCAACTGATCATATATGTCGACAATTATCATTCAGCCATGTTAGGTCGACTATCTATTCTAACTAAGCAGATCAAAGGCCAAGACAACTGGGATGAAAGAACCATAGGATCTTGATTAGGTTCATTATCATTCTCCCACCATGATAATTTTTATCATATTGATATCTTGGATAAAAAATATTGGTCTCATCAAACTACATTATAAAACTAAGAAAAATTTCATAAATGAAAATGTAACATAATGATAAGGATACAATCTCATTCTCCAAAAATTGAATCAATGCCTTGTTAGTTCTAGAGTGGAATGCCAAGAAAACATCCCTCGCCTTTTTAGGTTCATCAATCTCTTAAACTTGCATTAAATACTTCTCATTCATGATGACTTTGCATAGCCTTCCCAAAATTGGTTCTTTACTTCCTCTTTGAACCTTTAAGGTTAAGATTGTTTGTCAACATGAAATTCTCTATGGCAGCGACCATATCTCATAAATCTTAGAGTCTTCAATCTCTATATCTCATAAATCTTAGGGTCTTCAATCTCTATGCCATCCACAGCGGCAACATTTTATGTAGTTAATTGTAAAGCTATCATGGAAAAAACAACTTCGCTACTATGGTTGCAGAAAACAACTTTTCATGATAGAATTTTTTGAAAAGTAATGAAAAGGAAGTAAAAAAGAAGCAGCCAAATAAAATTATGATTGTTATCTAAAAGGTACAGTAGCCAGAAAGTTGTCCCAATAAACTTTGACTTTATCCAATCCTTCCAAGGAATGAATTAAGTGTTGTTCAACTAAGGAACACTGAGGTGTGGCATAGTAAAAGTTTCTAATGCTATAGTTGCAATCGGCAATTAGAACAAATTCAGATGCCTAAACACAAGTGAATTACAGAATCTAAGATAGATGAAGCTGAAGTGAGAGACAGAAGTTCAAATAGATCACCATGGCAACCATCAAGCTCTAATATTGAAAAAAAAAAAAGTTAGAATTCGAGTTCTGAAATGAATAGCATAATACAAGCACATGCATGCCATTTGCAACTTGCAAGCCCGGAGGGCAGGCATGCATCCCCCCAGCTGTTATATGCAGCTAATTGTCAAACAAAAGACGTTGGTTTGAGCACGCCACTATTTCATCGTTCAATTGCCAATTTAACTGGTTCTAAGCCTTCCCAAATCTTATTTGATTAGAGGTTCAAAAATTCACTACGACCTGTTGGATCTTTTACCATGGCGGATACACGATTATAAGCTTGTTTAGTCTTTAGTTTGGCCAAAGTAACAGAAGTGGAACACATGTTTGATTCTTGTGGAAGTGTTGGAAATGTGTGCATTGAAATTTGTGTTTGATTAAATACATATTTTTACAATCCCAATTATAATCAATTTAATAGATTAGATAGATGGTTTGTTTGATAACTTTATACTATTTGGGTAAGGTGTGAATCCAATGATATTACATTTATTAAGCAAATTGACTTCAAGTTTGCATGGAAGGGTTGGATCTTAAAAAGAGGTTTAGCAACCCAGCTAACTTGGATTAACACCACTAAAGGCTGGAGACATGAAAAGCCTCCCTCTATATATATATATATATATATATATATATAATATAGGGAGCTATATTCGTTAATTCACTGGTTTATATAGAACTTCAAAAAAAAATTAAAAGTGTCATAATATATAATGCTTATATTCAAGTCATTAAGGATATGTATGCAAGCGTTGTTACTTGTGTTCAAACACAAGGTGGTTTGACCGAGTATTTTCCTATTTTAGTTGGATTAAATCAAGGATCAGCCTTAAACCCATATCTTTTTGCTTTAGTCATGAATGTTCACATTAGACATTTGCCATAAATTGTACCCTGGGGTATAATTTTTGCTGATGATATTCTTCTTGTTGATAAGAGTAGAGAAGGAGTTGAAGGTAAACTTGAATTATGGAGGTCAATTTTAGAGTCTAAATGTTTTCATTTGAGTAGATCTAAAACTGAATATATGGAGTGTAATTTTAGTAATAATAGATCTAGTTGGGGATTGTGATTTTGGGCGATCAAGTCATTAATAAGAGCACACGTTTTAGATATCTTGAGTCTATTGTTCATAGTGATAGCCAAATAGATGGGGATATTCTTAGTAGAATTCAAGTTGGATGGTTGAAATGGAGGAATCCATCGGGCTTGTTGTGTGATAGAAAAGTCCCTCTCAAACTTAAGGGAAAATTATATAAGATGGCAATAAGACCTGCAATGCTTTATGGTGCAGAATGTTGGCCATTAAAAGAGAAGCATAATATTAAGTTAAGTGTTGGAGAAATGAGAATGCTCAGGTGGATGAGTGGCTTTACTCTTAGAGACAGGATACGAAATGAGCATATACGTGAAAAGGTTGGAATAGCTCCAGTGGAAGATAAGATTAGAGAGAGTCACCTTAGATGATATGGTCACATAAAACGGCAGCCTTCCGATAACCTGATTAGGAAAGTAGATGCATTAGATTTGACTTATCTTAAAAAACATAAAGGTAGACCTAAAAAGACTTAGTTAGAAAATATTAGAAATGACATTTCTTTATTAAATTTAGATGAGAATTTGACTCTTAATATGACACAATAGAGAAAAATGATTCATCTAGCTGACCCACATAGTGGGATAAAGACTTGTTATTATTATTGTTGTCTTCTTAATATACTGCTAACAAAAGAGATCACTAGTTACTAGTTGGATGGCTATGATTATGTTACGTTGAGCATATGCATTCAAGAAAATTGCTTCGAAGTCAGCGGTGCCTCTACATTATCTCTTTTTAGAATGCCAGTTAAATAATAGACTTAACTTCCACCTCCTCACATATAGCATGGCCGCACAAGTGCAGTGTCACACACGGGTTGAATTTGACAGTATTGCTCTTAACTCAACATCTCCTAGGTTTGAAGGTAACAGCTGATTTTCATGTTGAGCGGGAAATGTGGGATCAAACCGTACAGCTTACGTCTATGATCATGACCAGTTATTAGGGAGATGCTAAAACATTAAAAAATGATCTCAAAATATATCTAGCCCAAGTTGATAAAGCCATACAAGTGCTAAAATAAGATAAACAATGGAGATTGAAAGTTGAGATAAGATGAAATCATATATACTCAAATATAAATCTTTAATCACAAATATTTTGGTTATCTATACACTTATGTTTCTGTAAAATAAGGAAGGATATCGATTCAACTCTCCCAAATCGATATTATTACTAGCATGGTGGTCTTGTTTTACTCCAAAGATTAGCATAAACGCATTTAGTATTCCCAAAGTTGACTAAGCAACTAACAGATATTGTAAGTACGTGTAACAGACTTTGTATTAGGAACTCACTCTATCTGTGGATCCACCATGTAGATACCTTTAAATGCTCACTTCGCATTCCTTTTAATCTGAAAGCATAAATAAATGGCATTCTACCGAATTCCAAACTGCTTTTAGGTTCCAGCAATGTCAGTTTCAGTAGCAGTAATGAATAAAAATGATACATCTTGACCTCCAAAAAGTGCTGATCTTGGAGCAGGACATATCAAGTTTCCTGACAATGGTCAACTGAAACTAAGGCTTCGGTTGGGACGGCTTTCTTCCTGCTTCTTAAAGCAGCTTTTTAGTACAAAAATTTTAATTTTTACTAGAAAACCGCTTTAAGAAGCAAGAGGAAAGCCATCCTAAACGAAGCCTAACAGTCAGTAAAATCAGCTCACCCAAGCATAGAAACTATGCTCACAAAACTCTTGGTCCAATCTGCATCAATGAAAACTTATACATGCAATGGAAGTGTGTCCTTTCCATCAATCAACGAACTTCAGCTGCATATCCAAGTTTCTTAACATACTTACCAAGTCTATTAAGCATCCTGAGAATTCTATCTGCCTGAGGGTGCATTCTGTCTTCCACAGCAAGTCCGTGAACATTATCATTGAGCTCAATACAGCCTGACCTTACCAGCTTATGCCTGCCAAAATCTTTCATCTTCAACCTAGCCTTAGCCAGGCCATCCCATTTTCCAGCTGCCGCATATATATTAGAAATTATTCCAAAGTTCCCTACATCTGATGGTTCTAGACTCACCAATTCATCAATGATCTTCTCCGCAATGCCTACATTGTTATGAAACCTGCATGCATTAAGAATACTTCCCCATATTATAGCATTTGGCTCCAAAGGCATCGACTTGGCAAGGTTGTAAGCTTCCATTAGAAGACCTCCTCGTCCAAGTATATCAATAAGGCATCCATAATGCTCAATTCTGGGAACAATCTCATAATCCTTCTGCATGCTGATGAAGTACCTTCGAGCCTGTTTGATGAGCCCTGCCTGAGTACAAGCGCAAAGCACTCCAACGAAGGTAAAACTGTCAGGAATGATCCCTTCCTCCTCCATTCTGGCAAACAGCTCCAGTGATTTCTTACCATATCCGTGCATGGCTAGAGCATGAACCATAGAGTTCCATGAAACCAAATCTTTGTCTTCCATTCCTTCAAATATGTTCCACGCCTCATCTAAGTCGCCACACTTTGAATACATATCAATCAATGCATTGCTAATTTGAGTAGTAAACATCAACTTTCTCCTCTTGGCTGTATGATGAATTCTCTTACCCAATCCTAGCAAGTCCGAGTGAGCGCACGCAGTGAGAATGCTAACAGCAGCACCAGAATCAAGTTCCAATCCAGCTTCCTCCATTTGATCCATCAAGCTCGAAGCCTCCTTAGCAAGGCCTTTCCCAGCATATCCAGATATCATTATAGTCCACGGAACCACATTCTTAATAGGCATTTTATCAAACAACATCCTTGCCATCTCCATGTCTCCCTTATTGCAATACCCAGAAACCATAGTAGACCAAGACACCACATTCCTTACAGGCATTCTACTAAACAAATCAAACGCTGCATCCATTTCACCAACCTTCATATAACCATCCAACATACTGTTCCAGCTCACAGTATCCCGTTCAGGCATTTGGTCGAACACCCCTCGTGCATCCGACACCTCCCCTGCTCTCACAAGCGCAGCAACCACAGAGTTCCACGAAACCAAATCTCTCACCGACATCTCATCAAATACTTTACAGGCCGCATCGTTTTCGCCGGCTTTGGAGTAGGAATCAATAAGCGAATTGGGAACGAATGTATCGGACAGGAAGCCCAGCTTGATAACATGTGCGTGAATGAGCTCGATGGTATAGACTGAGCCAGAGAAGGATTTGAGGAGGAAAGGATAGGTAAATGAGTCAGCTTTGACGGAGGAAAGCTGCATGCGAAAGAAGGTGTTGAAGGAGAGGGAGGGGAGGGAGTTTTGGGCGAAGGCGCGGATGAGGGTGTTGAAGAGATGGGAGTTCGGATCGGGAACAAGGTTGAAAACGGCGGCAGCGGAGGAGGGGAGGAGGCAAAGGGAGTAAGAAGCGATGAGCTTTGAGGCGATGAAGGGGTTAGTATGGAGGTGAAGGCGGAAGATTTGAGAATGAATTTGGAGAAGGCGGCGAGTGTCGGAGCATTTGTGAAGGTTGGAGAGATTCTGGTCGAGATGGCGGCTGGGAGAAGCGAATTGGGGTGGGTGGAGGTTGCCGGACATGCCAGCGGTGGCGGAGATGGCCGGCAGGGGGTTCTTCGCTGGGGATTTTCGCTATTGAGGAACAGGAAGAGCAGAGTGGATAAAATTTTGGATTTTCTTTATTATTAATCTATTTCATCAATTTTTCTTGGTGAACCAGACTCGTGAGTTCATATTTCATATTCAAACAAATGTAAGATGCTAGTAAAGGCATTATACTAGCATTTTGACTTATTATAATAAGTCTATTAGTGGTTAAAGTTAGAAGAGCCCTCTAACTTGTGAGTTATGTTTAAGAGATTATTTGTTATTTGTTTGATTCTTTGAGAAGGGGAGATCAAAAAGGAAGAAATCAAGCCTAAATCTTAATATTATGTTAGGATTCATAGTTGGTATTGACAATATTCATCGATTTTAATAGTGATGGTGTGCATTGATATTGTTAGTGATAGTAAGTGATGAAGTCAATGGGTGTCGATTATAGCGAGCGGCAACAGTTAAAGAACCGTAGTTGAACACCAATGGCCAAAAGCATCGTAGTTTAGTGTCCATGCTTGTAGGATTGCAGTAAAGTGATGGTCGTCAGAGGAATATATTCGAGAAAGTGGTCGGAAGACTGTAGTCAAGTGATGATGGTCGTAGGATCATAATCGGGGGACAAAAATTGAAAGATCGTGGTCGGACAATGGTGGTCTGATAATATGTGTCAGCTGATTTTGTTGATGGGGTTGGTTGAGCAAGCAATTGTCCAATGATAGTTGGTAGTGTTCAAATGTTGGCAATTAGATGGTGGTCCAATAGCGGCAATTGGGTAGTTCTGATGACAGCGTTCAAGTGGTGATTTTGCGGGTGGTCGGGTAGTGTTCCAATAGTGGTGGTCAAGTAGTGCTTTAACAGTGGTAGTCCGATGACAATTTGAGGATAGTGATCAGACCATAATTCGATTGTGGCAATTAGACAGTGGTCTGATGTTGACGATTAAGAAGTGTTCGGGCAATGATGACCTAATGGTGATCTGGCAATAATGCTTTTGTGAGATCTCTTGAATCTCGTGGTTTTAATTCAAATATGATTTGAAAAATTATATCTAATCAAGTTGGTAACTATTAATTTATTATTTAAATATTATATTAATCTTAAAATAAATCTAATAATTTTAAATCTCCCTACAATTAAAATTGAACATAATAATATAATATCATAATTTTTTTTAAACATTTAATTCATTAAGTTAAATTCATATGTATATTATATACTTAAGTTTTTAATTCAAAATCTTTTAATTAATAGTAAAATTAAAGACTCTTGATGATTTTGTTTAGTTTCCTTTAACATTTTTTTTCATTTTTTTGGGATTCGTCAATTCTTGAGTAAGCTATCACTCAATGTTCCCTCAAAAGGAAAAGTTGCACGCTCCCCAAAGAAATCTACGACCAAGAAATACGATTCAATATCTTAGCCCGCTTTAATGCAGCGTATAAGTTACAATCCCGTTCTAATTCCCAGGCTCCATCAGCCTATAGATAAAAGCGATGTGATCTTGGCTAAAAAATAAGATATTGTTCAAATATTTATTTTATTTACTGAAAAATAAAAATAGAAAAAATATAATATATTTAAAATAATTAAAATTATTTTAATGAGTGTAAAATAAATATATGTGATTATTTTTTAATTTGATTTGAAATGAAATTAATGTAATGTAAAATAAAATGATGATGATTGCTCATAGTGGTGGTTGCTAATGATGACAGCCAGCAATTGTATAGATATTGGCGGCAGCAACAACACACAGAGCTTGCTATAAAAAAAATTAAATAAAATACGAGTATTATTGTATTCTTTTTTTCATTAAAGCAAACAAAAAATTTTAAAATATGTTATATTTGGAATAATTTATAGTCCTTTCAACAAACAAAACATCCCTCTAATCATTTCATAAATGTTGGAAATTAAATAAATGCTTGTTTTCATAATATGAGTAGCAAAATTAATTTCTTTCAAGTGTCAACTATTTATATTACAACATTACTTTTAACCTTACAATGCTTAAAATTAAATTCATAAATTTAAAAAATATTTCAAAAATAATATATATTTTAATTTAAATAAGTTTAATATGAAAAAATGACATATTACTATAAAATCTAAATCATATAATTATGAGCATATTGGGATCTTAAACTAGATAAATTTGGCTGATCCTCACAGGTATTTTGCAACTCCCTAACCCAATGTGTTAGGCCAGCTCCAACCGAATGGCATTCTCCGGTTTGTAGTACATGCGAATGTCCAATTGAACACAAACCGAACTCCATTTTTGCTTTTTGAACAGTACGATGTCAATATTGCTGCTCACAGTGGAGAGAAAACGTAAATTGCATTTATGTTTGGTGTTCATGTAGAGACTCGCAGCAACTACAAACAAGCAATAGACGCATTACATTCGATTCTGTTGGAGATGACCTTAGCTCGTGTAAGAGATGTTGGTAATCTTGCAGTTGATGACCAAACGACAAGCCTTCAGTCCACCTAAGACTATCCTGAGAATTAATTTTGTCATAGAGAATTTGAAGATCAAATCTATGCAATGCCTTTGACACTATATATGCCACAAAATCACAAGTTGTTCATATGACTTGTTCATAGTATTTAATTGCTCTTGGTAAAAATAACATTTTATTATAAAAATTCCAAATTTCGTGAACTATTTTTTAACCTTCCTAAATTGATCCCACCATCTTCTTATATTGTTGTCTCAAACCATCTTTTAATTCTAGAACCATCAATGGCATTGATATGCTCTCTATGAGATGAAACAAATCCAAGCTAAGATTGATTTCAATTGTTGACATTTTTAGTGGCCATAAAATATGGCATGCGCCTTAATTTAGGAGCATTTGAACATCCTGGCGAGATAAGCTCATCGACATCACAAGTGATTTGATCAAATTCCAAATTAACTCAAAGCAAGCACTATATGCATAATAAAAAAAAAAACGGGATTTTAATTGGATAACCATATGATTTTTTAATATTTCTTGCTTATATTCAAATTGAACATCTTGATAAGACAATGCAACAAGCCTAACAACATTGACAAAACCAACTTAGATCCTTCGAACATTGTCGCACAACTTCAGTCCTCTAATTATCATTGCCCAACAATGGTTCTCTGACAACCATCTCTTGATTACAGTCTTTAACTATCATCATCTAACTACGATCTCCCAACTATGTTCGATTGACCACGATCACCCAACTAGCGTCACTTGATTATGATCCTTAGAACACTAACATCCAACTATAGTCTCCTTACATCACACAGCTAAGATCCTTCGACCTTTTATTGCCCAATTAAGATATGTTGACTATCTTTGCCCCATTATAATCTATTGTTCATCATCATTCAACTATGATATTTCAGCTGCTATGACCTAACTACGGTCCTTTGGTCGCGTCCCCAAATATGATCTTGCAGCCACCATTTGGCTATTGTTGCTTGACTATGGTCATATAATCATCATCACCTAATTATGGCACACTAACTTTCATCGTCTAACTAAACTAATGCCCACTAACTTCATCATCTGCTATTACCAGAAATGTTGATACAAACCACTACCTATAGAGGCAATGCACAACGTCAACACCAATATCAACACTGACTAGTTTGATCGCTCGCTATCACCAACAATGTCTATGCACACCATCGTTATGGCTCATGATGAAGACCAAACCAACCAACTTCATCGCCGCCAACATCAATGCATGTTATTGTATATATGAAGACCAAACCAACCAACTTCACCCCCAGCTTGCACGAGAAATTGACTTGAGGTATGAGGCAACAGTACAATCTGATTTATCGACACAATCAGATTCCACACATACTAGCATAATGATATATGTGGGTGGAATTTTTTCAACTTAATCAAGACCCATGATTTTTTCTTTCTCCATATTTTTCACATAAAACTCCAGTGTCTCTTACAACTCTTCTTTCTTCTATACATATGTTTAATCTTTGTATAAAACTAAGATATCAAATATTCTCTCTACCATTGTGAACTTTATGACATACTTCTAACATCTAGATACTATCCATACTGGATTATCAAAATGAAATTTTATTAATAAGAAATTAATTCAAAATACAAAAGAGTCAAATTTTTTTATCTATTCAAGATATAAGATTAAAGGAGCTAGATAAATCTTTCAAAAAGGAATTAGAAATAGCAAATCATAATAGTCTTCATTGAAAAACAAATCATGATCAATCATACGCATTGTGTGGACTAAATTTTTTATGGATGATAATATAAAGATGTATAAACCAACACTAAGTAATTTAACTTAGGAAGCTCAACATAAGAAGATTAGCACAAAAGAATCTCATCACCATTAGCAAATCAATGAAGAGGAGACATAATCCCTAATAACCTTAAAATCAAAAGCTCATACCCCATAGCATAAAAGAATCACCAAGAAAACATTACACACACACACTCTCTCTCTCTCTCTCTCTCTTCTCTATTTATAAAGTAATTTGTATAATATCTTTTTCAATTAAACAAGCTTAAAATATAGATATATTTTTTATTTTCTTTATTTAAGTCTTTTAAATATTAGATATAAAAAATAATGTATACAACTAACTACTTATAATTTTTTATCAACTAAAGATGATGCGATTCTTTTTGCAACATTAACCACCTCTAATGGCAATTTTCGTAATAACAAGCACACAAAGGCCATACGTAGCTCACGTGCCCGCACTCTCCGCATATAATCCTCCCATGTGATCTCTCACCTCTCCCTCGTCCTGCCAGATAAAAGCCAGCTTAGCCAATCCCACCCCCATTCATTCACTCCTGTCCCCTGTTCTTCCCTTCCATGGCAATGCCCCTCCTCCTCCTCCTATCCGTCCTCCTCTTGTTATCCTCCGCCTCCGCCAACAAGTACAACGTCGGCGACGAAAAGGGCTGGAACCCCGGCGTCAACTACACTCTCTGGGTCAACAAGCACCGCCCCTTCCACGTCGGTGACTGGCTCGGTACGCTCCTTATAATCCCATCCCTAACCCTAACCCTGAGCGACTCTCTCACCCAGATCTGATCAATTTCTTTCCCGATCTTCTTTTTTTAGTGTTCTACTACCAGTCGGGCATGGCGGATATTGTGCAAGTCGACGAAACGGCGTACGACAAGTGCGATGCGTCTCATCCGATCTCTAATTACAGCAAGGGGAGAAGCTATGCCTTCGAACTTAACCAGACTAAGCGGTATTACTTTATTTGTAGCTTTGGGTATTGTTATCAGGGCATGAAGGTTTCTGTTCTGGCGCATCCCCTTCCTCCTCCTTCTCCTCCTCCATCCGCTGATCATTCTTCTGCTTGTCGCACGAGGATTCTTTCCAGTTCTATAGCTGGATTTGCTATGGCTGCTATCCTTCGGTTTCTATTTTGAGCTATTTTGAGTGAGTGATTTCTAGGAATTTTTAATCTGTTTATTATTGTTGCTAGGGTTTGGATTTGGTCCGATTTATGAATTTTTCTTTATTTTTCTCTTTGTTCTTGTACTTGCAATTCAAGTGTGCTTTAGATTTGGCAAAATGTCGTGGTTTAATTGTTACTTAAATTTTAAAATTATTAGGCATTGTTCTTTTTTTCCCTCTCCATATCCTCTCCACTTAAACAGAGCAGTTTAAGGAAACATTGGATGGGAATAGTGAACAAATTTGGTATGTCTTAATTTGCATCTCTGAATCTTGTGGCCGCTGATTTCGCGTGTGGTGACTTGCCGGTTGGTTTTCCGCTTCAGCTACATGAATGGCAAGCGCTTTGGATCTCGAGCCGACATCTTCGCATTCAAAGGGCGGGAAACTAGAAAGGAAAAAGCGGCCTGTGATTGGAGCTCGCACAGGTCTCCATTTTAAAAGTGATGAATATTAATTAAAAAAATTGATATTTCATCTCCTTTAATTTACTAAAAAAATGAACTTTAAATTAATTGTGACAATCATGAACGCATCAATCAAATTATATTTTTATAAAGTTAGTATTATTACAAAAATGGATTATCTAATTTTTTAATTAGTGTCATAATTAAATCCTTAATTTTTTTATAAAAGCGAAAAAATATATTGAGATTTTTATTATGAATTTTAATATTTATATTATAATCTAATGATAGAGCAATAATAGTTTAATAAATAGATCAAATTTAAATGTTAAATAAGATTTCTTTTGAAGAATTGAGTTCAACCATAAAATTTATGTTTGAGGTAATTTTTATTTAAAATTTATCAGTTAAATTGAAGTCAAAACTAATATAATTTTTATTTAAAAATAATAAAAGTAGCTTTTTTTTTTTTGGAATGGGATATTCATCTGTTGCCACCCCCAAAAGGGTGTTTGACAGTATGACTAATCCTCAGCTGATCTAGAAGAGGCATTCATCTCAGAAACCTCTGGCTCGCACTTGATTGAGTTTCACTTAAAAAGTACTATTGATCTGCATGCTTGAATTTTTTTTTTTTTTGAATTGGATATCCACCCGCTGTCACTCTAAAGGGAGTGCTTGACGGTGTAATAAATCTCTTGACGGAACTTAATGAGGTCATCCATCGGCATCCGCTCACACTTGAATATGTGTTATCTGTGTGGAGTATTAGTATGTATTTAATTTACTAAAAAAATTATTAAAAACAAAAGAAGTGAAGCCCACCTGGCGTGTCTCATTATTCGGTGTTCACCAGTACCGTCTGACACATCATTGCCATGTTTGCAGGTGTGGCCAAATTAATAAATGTCGCAAGCCATCCGCCTCAAATTTAGTTGAGAAAATACTATTCTATATCAGGCCTCCTTAGCTATTAAACTACGAAAATTTTTAAAATAATTTTGCAGGTTGATTTTAAACCTCTGCAGAGTAAGATTTTGCAGTTTAATTAGTGCTCTTGTAGGATCGAAATTTATGATCTAACACACGCAAATAAAAAACAAAAATGTAGGAGACATAATAGTTTTTCTGTTTTTGCATCTAAAATTCAAGTACAGGAGTTCGATTCAGTTAAAATAATCAACAAAACACATGATGGTATATAACGTCACTCTTCTCCACAACTCAAGGACATAGACTTACAAAGTTTGAAATACTTATTTGGTCTCATATAGTTAAAGCAAAGGTTGTGAGAAAAAAATAATGGATGAATGAAAATGGCACTGGAATGATGTTAGTCGGGTAATGGCTGTTGAATGATAACAATCATGTAATGATGAGTAGGCAACAATTGTTGAAGCCAAGCGGTTAGGTGTGGTGAATGATCAATGATGGTCAGACGATGAGGCCAAATATTAATGTTCAGATGTCGATGGTTATGTGATAGAAATTAGTTGTTGGCGTTTGGTGATGGAGATTGTTGACAATGAATGCCAAGCAGAGCTCTAAGTTTCTCTAGTCAACCTTTTGGCTCATTGCATTCTTTTCATCAAGTCACCCAATTTGCTTGTAGTCATGCAAGACTTAAGATCATTTAGTTATTTAGTTAATATTTCAAAATTTTCAATGCACTTCAAGTACTTGATTTGGATTCATTTGAAATATGTTCAGCAAATCTCTTTTTATATTATTGCATTTGTCATATCTAGATATTCATTTTGACTATCAATTTACTGAAATCAAAATTTCAATAATTATGCAGTTTTAAGTATAAACTTTGTACCGATCAAATGATTTTGAAGGACCACATCAAGTATGAACAAGGGTGGAATCAAGAAGAGATCAGGGTGGACAATTGCATACCCTTTTTTCCTGAAAGATAAACTTTTTCTTATTTTACCCACCTTCAATAAATGCAATTTCTTACATTTTAAGATTTTTTTTTTCTATTTCATGCATAAGATTAAGTATTTCACAATCTTATGTGGTTCCCATTCCTTCGGTTGTGAATCCTATTAATGATGTTGTTCTCTTTGAAAATGAGTTACCCTCTCTGGCAGGTGAATTAGTTCCTATTGATGCTATTGTTAATATTAGCATTGAATCCCCTTTGGTTGAAAATGAATTGTTGGTCCCTGACATGGTCGAGGCAGTGGCTGTTGATTCATCTTAGCATGACTTTAATGTGGCTCAAGGTGTTTTGGTTGTGAATCAAGTGGTTAATGGTGATCAAGTTGATGATGATGTTGTTTCTCCTTTTCTTAACTTGGCTAAGACTCCTAGTGAGGTTGTGTTTAGTAGTGGTGGTGGTTTTGTTTCACCTGTTGTTGGTCCTATGATGGTGGGGTGTAAGCATTTGAGTGGCATTGTTGATGTTGGGGCTTGTGCGTTGGCTTTGTCTCAGGTTGAAGTGGAGGATGATGGTGAGGTGGAAGTTGTGGTGAAGGGTAACTTGGTTAGTGGCATATATGTTTCGTTGGTGTCTGAGTCGCTTGTTGATGTGCCCATAACCGTCATGTCTCCTGATGGATTATATGCTCATTGTGTGTCTAATTTGGGGGTCACTTGTTCAGGGCATTCGGCTTGGCATGATGGGTATCCATCATCGTTGGGTGATGTGGGTGAGGATTTTGATGTTGAGCAAGATGAATCTTTTGAGGATTTGTACGGTATAGATGTTTGTCAGGTAGTTGAGAAAGTGTTCTCTCGTGGCAGTAAGCATTGTAGGAGGAAATCCAGGAAGTAACTGCTTGGTTGTTTGGGTGTTTTCCTTTAGTTTGGCTGGCAATTTCGATGATGACACATTTGTTTATTGCTGGGCATTTGGTGTTGGTTGTAGGAATGGGTTGCTACCCCTTCCTCCTGTTGGTTATGTTTGTCTTTGTAGTTTACATTTTTTGGTTTTGTTCTCCGGTAGATTGTTTGCTCTTGATGAATATTGTTCGTTGGGTTGCTGCTTGTTGGATCGTTGGGTGCTGTCGTTGATGCATATGTAGTTCTTTTGGAGTTGAGAGCTGATTTTATTTTAATTGTTGTTGGCTCGACTTGCTTCCACTTGGTTGTTCCTTTGTTGTGTGATTGAGTATCTCTCATCAGCTTTGTGGTTATGTTGTTTTAGCTTCCTTTGTTTGATTTTGTATTTAGTTTGAATATAAGGCTCATAGGTTTTACTTTAACTATTTTATTTATAGAGGACTTTATGTGCATGTGCATGTGCAGGAGATGAGCAATCATCGGCTGTGCAGGACTGGAAGTTAGTAAAAAATAACATGAATTTTAAAATTCTAAATTTATTTTAAAATAAGTATAATAATTATTAACAAATTAATAATTATAATACGCATAATTTAAAATTAATTCAACGACTTTATACTTTATGACCAAATTTACTGTGGTCCTCCGTCCTTACCTTTGCTTATGCACAAGTGAGCTAGAAATAAGGGCTGTTCTTTTGTACCATGTAGTGCATGTAGTAAAAAAAAAAAAAACAAGAAAAAAATATCTTAATTTAATTTTAATTATAATGGAATTAGATTTTTTAGGCATAGTATTATGTTTATTATATTAAGTTTATACTAAATTATGTAATTTTAATTTAGAAATTTAAAATAATAAGAATATTTTATAATTGATATGCCATCGAAATTTATTTTGTTCGAGCATGTATCTTGAAATATATTTGAATTGAAAAAATTTTAAAATTAAAGTTAGGATTGTCCAAACTCTGATTTCATCTAGCTTTTACTTTAAATGAGCTTCTTGACATGATGAATCCAACAATACTAGAAGTGTCTCATTCCGAGCCATAACGAGCCTAAATCAAAGGCCTGAAGTATAATTGTAAACTACAAGATATTAATTGGAGGACCAAATGATCTCAAACTTTGTCATGCTTGTAGTTCAATCGAGCGTCTCAACAAGATGAATCCAACGAGCCCAAGAATGCTTAATTTCAACATCATTAAGACACTTAAATGCTGAATGAATATTTTATAATCAAGGTAATCAATATGGGTCGTCTAGTGGAGTGTTTCAGCTATTCTCCTTTTTACAGGAATGACACTCTAAAAAATCTATAAATAGACTCACACTCTCTACATTAGGGGGAGGAGCTTGGACCTTTCGTTCGAGATTTAAATGAGCTACGAGGCTTGAAGAATCTTTGAGCTCCACGTGATTATCATTGCTAGCAAACCCTCGCTGACTGATTGTCGTTGGGCTTTTATTGGCCAATCATTGCCACCAGATCTCTATCCGGTCAATGTTCTTAGACATCCGCTTAGCCTATTCAGGTGCTTGAAGATCTATTGAGATTACGTGCATTATATTTTAAAGGAAGTTGAGAAGAGCATATCCATTTAATTGAGTTTGTCTATAATAACAATTTTCAATTAAACATTTGTATGGCTCCTTATGAAGTATTATATGGTATGAAGTGGAAAAAATATTTATCATAAACAGAGGTGGGTGAGAAGAAGTTGATGGGTCCAGAATTGTTGGATAATGCCACTGAGAATATCAGATTGATCAGGAACAAATTGATGACAGCTCAAGATAGATAGAAAAAGTATTATGATCCAAAGAATATAGCTGTTGAATTTCATATGGGTGATTTTGTTTTCATGAAAGTTAGTCATTTGAAAGGTGTTGAGCATAACAGGTAAATAAGTAAATCTAAGCCCAACATATATTAGGCCTTCTGACGTGATCAATAGAGTGGGGAAATTTTCTTACAAGTTAATACTACTAATAAGTCACAAAAAATTGCCTTGATTGGACACAAATCTCGAGGCATATCCAAGTTAAAAAATTTCAAAATTAAATTTGGGACCATCTGAACTCTTATTTCAGTAAATTAACATTCAAAATGAATATCTCAAAGTTACTAACCCAACAACACAAAAATCGATCTGATCCAAGCTCAAATGGGTCCAAATTAATGTCTCGAAGCACATTTAGAAGGTTCAAAGCATAAATTGGATGACCAAATGCTATCCAAATATAGCATGCTCATAGTCAAATTGAGCAACTTGACGAGAAAAATCCACCGAGCCCAAGATCACTTAATTGTAACATCATTTGGGTACACAAATGCTTGACAAATTCTTTATGATCAAGGAGATCAATATGGGTCATCCGATGGAGCACTCCGAATTTGGACCAGATCTTCTTCATATTTATAGGACATGACACTCTAAAAAATCTATAAATATATTCCCACTTTTCACGTGAAGGGGGGCTTAAAGCTTGGACCTTTTGTCGGAGATTAGAAAGAGCTCGAAGGCTTTAAGGATCTAGAGCTCTACCCAAGCACCATTGCTGACAAACTTTTGTTGACCATCGTTAGACCATTACCCGGCCGTCATACCATCGCTTGGTTGCCAACATCCACCAGACTTCTATCCGACCATTATCGAACCACAACCTGGCCACTAAACAACTGTTTGTGCGCCCACTACCGCTGAACTTCTACCCAACCACATACCTCCATTGACCTACATCACTCGCCAACTATTATACACTTCGGCCTTTTTTGCCCGTTGTCGCGGCTACACTACGGTTAAGGTGTCAATTCAGGTCAACGGGTTGGGTTCGGGTCGAACCCGGAACTGACCCGATGCTATTTGACAAGATCGAAACCCTACCTGTTTTCACAAATGGGTCAGAAAATGGAACCCGGACCCGACCGATCGGGTTGCCGGGTTGACACGACCAGACCCAGAAATTGAAAATGCGGAAGCGAGAGCCCGGAGGCCGGATCACGTGGCTATGGTCCACGTGGACCTGAAGGCAGCCAACATGGGCTCGTCATGTGTGCGGAAGCGGGAAGCGCAAAACGGCTGAAGCAGAGCGGCAACCGAGCCTAGCGGGCCTGAATTGCGGAAGTGCAAAGCAGAGAGTCTGAGTCAGGATTTCAGTCCTGCGAAAGAGGGAGCCCATATTGAGGCACTGAACCGAACGACTAACCCTGGATTGCAGAACAATGAAATTGGAGCGCTAAGGCCAAATCGCGAAAGCGGGAGCCCAGACCCTAGATCGCGAAAGCGAGAGCCCAGATTAATGGGTTAACGGACCCGGACCCGAGTCGAATTCGGGTTGATTTCGAGTTTCTGCGTCAACCCGAACCCGACCCATTTTTTAAACGGGTCAAGAATATGAACCCGAACCTGACCTGTTTGCTAACCGGGTTGACCCGAACCCATATTTTTTTGGGTCGAGTTCGGGTCGGGTTTCGGGTCGTTGCAAAAATTGACACCCCTAACTACGACTCCCTGACCTCTGTTACCTGCTAATTATGTTCCCTTCGACCACCATCGCCCATTGATTATGGTCAACTCTGACCACCATCACCACCAATTATGATCCATTCTGACCTCCACCGCCTATCGACTGTGGTTCCTTTAACCTCGCTTAACGAATGTGATTAGGGCTGCAAACGAACCGAGCCGAGCCGAGTATGTGAGTTTTCATGTTCTTGTTTGTTTAACATTAGCTTGTTCATGTTTGGTTCGTGTTTGATTCGAGCTTTATTATTTGTGTTCATGTTTGGTTCGTTTAATTTAAGGGTGTTCATGTTTGGTTTATGTTTGGTTCATGTTCATTTGTTTAGTGCTTATCAAGCTTTAAACAAGCAATGTTCGTGAACATATTTCACAAACAATCTATTGAACAAGCAAATCTTAAATTTGTTCATGAACATCCTAAACAAACAATCTAACAAACATGGACAAATATGAAATGTTTCTTGTTCATGAAAATTTTATATTATGTATATTTATCAATTTTATAATAACATATTATTTAAGTTTTTATCGAGCGGTTTTAATCGAACCCGAATCGAGCTTTTTATCGAGCTTGTTCATGAACATCAACTGATGTTGTTCGCAAACATAAACGAGCTGAACGCATTAGTGTTCAAGCTTGTTTATTTAAGAATCGAGTATTTAAAATATTGTTTAAGTTTGTTTGTTAGTTAATTAAACGATCACGAACGAGCTTTAATTGAACCGAACAACGAGTAGTTCGTCGAACGTTTGGTTCGCTTGCAGCCCTAAATGTGATCCACTCTAACCACCATTGCCATCCGACTACGGTCCACCCCAACCTCTATTACCCATTGACTATGGTCCCTCTGACATCTATCTCATACTAACTATGGTCCCTCAAATCATTGTCACCCTTGGACCACGATCCACTTCGCCCACCGTTGCCCACCGATCATGGTCCACTCCGACCTCCGTCACTTGCTTACCACAATATTTCCAACCTTCATCACTTGTCAACTTTGATCCCTTTGACCACCATTGCTTGCCTATTATGGTCCACTTCGATTATTATTTCTTGCTAACTACAATCCATACAACCTTTGTTGTCCACAAACAATTGTCCCTCTGACCTCCGTTGGCGATTGACTATGATGTCTTCGACCACCATCGCCCATATACTACGATCCACTCTGAAAACCTTTGCTCACTGAGTATGAACAGTCTAACCTTCAAATATTATCCCTCCGACTATCGTCACCCAACTATATTCTTCTAACTCCAACTATGTATTATGATTTATATGATGTATATTTGTTACAATGAGCCAATACCTTCCCCCAAGGAAGAGCGTCACATGTAATCACCTATAAATACCAATAAATATTTCAACTTGGCATGACCTCGTGGTTTTTTTCCCTTTTCAGAGGTTTTCATATAAAATTTCTTGTGTGTCTTAACATTACCACACCCCTCTATCTTTTTTATGTGTGCTTGTTGAATCTTCATTAAAAGCTAAGGCATGAAGCTCTTTATCTCTCTATCGTCGTGAATGCTCCAGCCTGCAACAACTACCAAATCATGTGCTCGATGTGCATAATATGTTTCTTGCGTATGTTTTAATGAAATGGGTTTCTAAAACATTATTAAGAGTTCTTGAAGATGAAGTGGAAATAAGGCCTTAATGTATCCTGGATTATGACATAAAATAATTAAGGAATAAAAAAATTCCTATGGTTAAAATTAAATGGAAATACAGGTAAGAAAGAATAGCATCATCACATGACAATTAAGTGTCTGTTTTACAAATTGATTTCATCATAGCATTCTAGACACACTGGGCTATATATATATTATTATAATTTTTGGATCCTTGTATTTAAATATATTAAAGATTTAATAAGGATTTTATACTAAAAGCTGAACAATTGACATATTACTAATGCATCACCAGATCATTTGATTATTAAAATACTAATCCACCTGCAAAATTTTACATAAGCCATTTCCCATCCCGATAAGGAAAATATAGAAGAAAAGAGAGGAGAGATGACCTAAGGATTGTAGATCTTATAACCATTTGTGTCAGTTAGTGTAGTTGAAAATTTTAATCGTCTAAAGGCATGCTACCATTACCATACCTCTGATTTTAATAAATTTATGTATTATGTTTTATACATTTTAATGTGGACAAAACTTATAAAAGTTATCATATATCAATTTTTAGCAAACTTTCACCATCTAACTTTTAAGAGGTGGCTCCTATATGGCATAACACTTTACTCGTATGACACTTAGTTTCCATCTTCCGACTGGTGTATTGCTCTAATACCATTTGTAATAGTCCAAACTCTTAACTATCGAGATATTGTACGCTTTGGCCTAAGGGCCTCATGATTTTATCATGTTAGTGTAACTTCTTAGGAGGTCACCTATACCAGAATTTTTCTGGGATGGGTATCCTTACTGTAGAGTTTCTTAATGAAGTTCTAACAATTACACTAAAATGCTTCTCAATGTTTAAGAGGTTATGAAAATTACACTTTTTTTTTTTTACTTAACGGCTTTCACATTAGTGGCTTTAGTAGATTAATTAACAGATAAATAGATAATTCTTTTAAAATTAGACCATAACTTTTACAAATACAATAAAATTTTAGATATGCTAATTATGAGCACCGAATGACATAATGCTAATTGCTTGGACTTGGGTACGTACATGTTCCATTAAAACAAGTGAAAGAGGCATATGAAGTGCCTGATGTTGTGGCCGATATGATTTTGTTTTATTTATTATTTTTTAAGTTAAGCTTTTTTATATAATTTCAAAATTAATTTTGACATGATTATCGATATAGATACTTGATTTTAATTTTTGAATCATTTTGATTTGGCATGGTTTTATTTTAAGTTTACTCTCTTATACTGATATAGAAATGTCGATGATGCTATTTTTTGAAGGTGAGGAGATTATAATAACTAAAAGTTTAAAATAAACTTATTTACAAAATATAAAAATTTTAGGTTGTGCGGTGCAGCACAGTGCTTGTAAACACAACGATACACAACAATGTAGTGCCAAAAAATGTGGCCACAACATTGAAGGCTCTATTATATAGTAACTATAGTGGTCGCAAGCAGCGCTCCGGTGCTATGGTAGATAGGTGTCGCGATACCAAGCACTAAAATGAGTGTATATATATATATATATATATATATATATATATATATATATATATATATATATATTACATTAAATATCAATGTCATCCCTTACCCCCTCCCACAGTCATGTTGTTTGGCCAGGAAGGAAATGAAAAGATGGAAAGGGGAAGAAAAGGGAGGGAGGAGGGAGGAGGGAGGAGAGGGGAGAGGGGAGAGGGGAGAGAGAAGAGAGAGAAAGCTCTTCGAGGAGGTTTCATTCATCGCTTATGCTATGAATTTTGATCTATTTGAAGTAAGTGACTATCCTTTACTCCTATTTTTGTTGATTGTAATCTTCTCAAAATTGATAAAAAAATATATATTTTTCTAAATTATCGAGCTTTCAAAGTGTAACTTTTAATATATGGCGGATGTGATCGTCACTAGTATTTTAACTATAATATTATTAAATTTCAATAGGTAAATTGGTAGTTATAATTTTTTTAAATTAATACATAGTATATATATTTCCCTGCATTTCTTGAATTATTGTATTTTTGTACACAATATTATATTACATTGAGAAAATGATATAACTAATATATGAGATAAATGTGATATTTATATGTAAGTAAAAAAGGTATTTATAACTAAGCAATGATGATGGTCTGGTGCTACTTCAATTTTACTTCTAGCTTTTGGTTTCTTTTTTATGTATATTTTTTGTAGCCTAGGGTGGTGTATATGCTTTTGGACATTGAGCTTTGAATCAATAAATAAATATTTGCTATAGAATTGTAATTATATTTATTTCTATTTATTACTTATATTTTTATTTGAATGCAATAAGTTAGCTTTGATTGTCAATGACCTGATTGTTAAATAATTAAAAAAGGTATTTGAAGAAAAAGAAATATAAGGAAATGAAATTATTACATTTTATATATTGGCGTATCACATCATGTTGGGTAAGAACGAGTAGAACCTTGTGAAATTCTTTAAGTAAAATAAGCTAAACTCTTAAACATTGATAAATCTTTTAGTGTAATGGTTTGAATGTCATTAAAAAATTATGCAGTTAAGCGTGCTCATCTCAAAGAAATTCTAGAATGGGTGACCTCCAAAGAAGTTACATCAATAGGACAAAACCGTGAAACCCCTTAGGTTAAAGTGGATAATATCTTGATAGTTAAGAGTTTGAGATGTTACAAATGATATTAGAATAATATATCTGCTAGAAGATGGGAAATAAGTGTCATACAAGATAAAGTGTTACGCCATGGGAGCCACCTCTTGAACCCTGTATTGGATAAAATGTTATATGATGTATGGGAGTCACAACTTGAACTTATAGGGCCCCCCTCTAGAATCCTATATACCCGGTGAAAGATTATGGGATAAAGATACTGATGGAGATGTTAGTTACTTAAGTGGGGGAGATTGTGAAACCCATTAAATAAAAGAAGTTAAAAATTTTTAGTATTGAGATGCCTTTTAGTATAATGGTTGTAATTTTGTTAAGAAATTATGTAGTTAAGCATGCTCATCTTAGAAAAATCCTGATATGGGTGACCTCCTTGGAAGTTATACCAACAGGACAAAACTGTGAGACCCCTTAGGCCAAAGCAAACAATATCTTGATAGTTAAGAGTTTGAGTTGTTACAAAGCATATATTGATTATGGAGGCATAACACCTTCTTACCATCATAGGGAGTCATGCAAATAAATGACTACCATTTATTTGATTAGTGAATTCAAAGTCCAAAGAGAAAGGAGGAGGATCAAAGGATAAATTGTCCCTATCATATGAGTTTTATGATATTTAAGGGCCATGAGCTTATATTCTTATGCACGCCTTTGATGCCATCTATCAATTCCTCAAAAGGAAGGTTGTCAATTAACTTTACTTGTGCACAAGAAAGGAGAGAGAGATACAAGGAGCATTTTTTAAATAAAAAATTATCCAAAACTCTAAGATGAAGTGTGCCAACCATCTAACCTCAAAGGTTGTTAGCTTTTTCTTAGGAGAAGTTACATGATGGCTTGTATTCCCCTTAAAACAATAAGCTATGCATTGCAAGTGGTAAAATTAGATATTTGCACCATTTCTCTAGAAATTATGTTTTGTGAGATGAAACATTAAACACATAATAAGGTTGTCTTTTGAGAAACTAGTAGGCTGGTATAGTCCTTAGCATCAAAGGATCATATCAAGACATATTTCAAAACATTAAATTTTGATGAATAGTTTAGATATATAAGAAAAGCCGATCGATTTGTATTGACCAGAATTTTTTTTTTCCAAAAAGTAGATTGCCCACAAGCATGAGGCATTTTAATAGCAATACTTGACATTCCTAAGAACGATCATCTGGCACTCAAAATTCAACATGATATAAAATAGGAGGATTTACATACATATCACTTTATTTCATGCCATTTACATATCTAACATCCAAAATATTAATATTACATGCCTACCACCCATACAATAAATTTGGATGCATGAAATGAAATATTAAAGTTTATAGGATAATATAAATGATAGAAATGAATAATATAAGTGATATATTTGATATTAAAGTTTTATATAAATGATAGATATGTAATATTAATATTTTAAATGTTATATATATAAATAACATGAAATAAAGTGATATATATGTAAATTTTCCTATAAAATATGCTAAAATTTAGCTAGAAGTACAGTAGGTTAAGAAAAATTCTCACTTTACAGTATTGACACCTGATCACAAAACTACCATCTTGATAGTCGTATTAAGGCCGGCTCTCATTTTCGTCATCCTGATTATTAAACCTGAAGCTGATGCCACCGCCAACCTGGTTATGCCAACTATTTCCCTCTGAACTCTAATAGATTCCTTGCCGGCTCCGCCTCCTTGTCGATCCATCGCAAATCGAGTTCTGTTACAAGATTTGATAGGTAAGGAAGTACCCGCCGCAACGAAGTTGTTGATGATTTGATGTGGTAGGCAACACCTACAGAGTCTCCCGCGTACTGGTCGTTTCTCCAGATAATAACGTGCCCAAAATCATCTTATCGGTAAGTCTAAAACCCTAGTAAATAGTTTCTGCCGAGAAATCAAAGAAAAAAGAATCGGAACTCAAAGTTAGGTTTTTGGCGTTCAGTTATATGCAATAGTTTGTAGATCTTATTAGAATCGCAATTGAATCCTCAGGGCCTAGCTGGGATTGGGAAGATGACGAGTATACTTGCCTTTGCCTAAGAGCTATTAGGGCCTTACCAAGGGAGGTAGGTCTCATGAAACGATACGATGCATTATTGGATTTGGAACCTTTTTTTTTTTTAACGTGATTATTCTTAGCTTTTATTTGTTTGGATCCTTTTATTCATGCAGGGGGTTTAATGTTGTAATAGAAGGAACAAGATTGCTGCCATTGGGAAGGCGCAAGATAATAATACTGGTTGAGATTGAAGAAAATTTAAGGGTACACAGACTTATGGGCCTTTTGTTGTATTTTTCTCAAATTCTGTTTGGTTTATTGTCATTGATTCTTGTGATGGTGTTCGTAATATATCTAGCGATTCTACCCCGACATCTGGTGCACAACAAGTTTGATTTGCTCTTGCATCCAATACTTATCTAAGACCATTCACTTGGTTTTTCAACACCAATACCACATGGGCCACACCATCAACATCATCATCACGAGGATGAAAATTTGAAATACTTCCTTGAATATTGCCATCTATTTGATTCCGAAGAGACTTGAATGTGCAAATCAAAACTAGTGAATCATATTTATCATTTTGATGAAAAAACTTGAATGTGTAAATCAAAACTAATGGACAATGTTCAATCATTTTGGCAAAGTATTGCAAGTGAAACAAAATCGATATGAGTTGACCTAAAATGATTAAACAGCTTAAAGAACAACATTTTCCATTTCCTGAGTGTAAGATCATATGCATGAATAATTAATGTGTGATCAGTTAGTTCTCGAGAAGATAAAGATTCAACTAAGCTTGAATTTTGAAGATCGGTTATTAAGTATGTTAGTACAACAACACTATCAACTCGCCAAAAATAGATCCTAATGATCAAGAAAGAGCCAAATTGAAGAAACCATGTGGGAAATATAGCCAAGATGTGGTGGAAGTATTGAAAACATTGAAAGCATATGTATGAGTTTTAATGATAAAATTCTTTTTATGGGGGATATATTGTGACACCCCAAGTATAGCATGTGACTTAATTTAGAGATTAGTGTTAATTTGGATTTTGGTAGGTGAGCCAAAATGGATTCCGCTTTATGGATTGATTGAAAGCATATTCTAATGCTGACTGACTTGATTTATAGTTCCTTGGCACTTCTATCAAGTGCCCTGAGAATGTTTATCTTGGCCTAGTTCTAAGAACTTATGCCAAGTAGTATCAAAGACCAAGTAGTTGTATGTCAAGGAAAATTGTTTGAACTATTAGTTATGTGTAGGGTTGTCTTTTTACTCCATAAGGTATCTCTTCTGCCAAAACTATATTTTTACAATTAACGCACACTAAAACAACTAATTTCAATTAGATTTTATAAAGATCTCCATTATCAATATAAAATTGTATAGACTAAGTAATGATCTTTGATGTAACTTTAATTAAGCTTATGAATTTCCGTTATAATATGTTAATCTTGATGTATGTGTGTATATACAAAACAAACAACTAGGAGAATATGCAAACATATATGCATTAGCTTAATGTAGGCTTCCTCAATTCGCCGCTATTTGGATATATGCTCCAAGTTATGTGTGTGAAATAGTGGTGTGGGAGTGGGCAGCTTTCCTAACATTCTGGTAGGAGGTAGCTCTGCCTTCCATGTTTTTTTGATAAGAAAATCTTTTAAATTTCTGCTAATAGGTGCGGTCTTCTTAATGTTTTTTTTTGCTTGTTCACTTGAAATATGTTTCTTAGATACAACGTGCAATAAGTTCAGAATAGCTCTGCATTCCGTCTTTTTTGATGAAAATTTCTTTTCTATAATTCTGATAGGTGCAGTATTATTGATGTTTTCTTGGCTTGGTCATTTGAAATTTGTGGAATATGTTTCTTCGATACAATGTGTAATAAGTTTGGAGCACCATCAGGTTTTACATGAGGATTCAAGAATAAGCTTTGTAGAAAGAAAAGAACTAGAGAATGCAACTATGAAGTACATGGTGACGACAATAGTTTGAGTAAACTGCCAAGACAATTTTCAAAAGTCTGTGCAAATTCAAATCTGTCTTACTTTTGAAAAGTAAAGGCTTTTTTTTCCTTTATGATGTAAGAGGTTAAACATCTAAGAGTAAGATATCTAGGTGATATACAATGACATGGAATTATTTTGTTTCTGACAATTGATGATTGTAAGGTTTCACTTAGGTCTGTACAGTCTACTCAACTTTCTGTATTATTCATTTATTTGTATTACATTTTTCCTGGCCAGATTTTATGCTAACTCATGCATAAAATTCTTCCAATTTGATTCATATTTTAAATTTTTCTTTATTATTATCTATTGCCATCTTGATTCAAATGGTGAAAAAGCTATAATCAGTGATTGTTAATGAAATTAAACAACTCTCAAGCAGGAGCAAAAAAGCGAGTTCATCTTCAACCGTCTGTTCTCTTTATGTTTGTGATGAAGCAATACCGCTGTATCCACTCAGCAATCTGTATATGCACTAAACGCCATCTAAGTGAGGATGCAATATTCCTTGTATTTCAACACCTCAACTGGAATCCTAGATTAATTGCAGCAATTTCTTGTGTGTGCAAATGGTTTGATGATATTGCCAAACGAGTTCTATGGAAGGAATTCTGCCGAACCCGAGCTCCAAAGATGATGTTAGATCTGCAATCTAGTGGTAGTCATAGCGTCTATGGGAACTGGAAGGCGCTTGCTAAACTTCTAACATATTGTTCAGGATGCAGCAAAAGAGGTCTGTTTAATAGCACGTATATCCCAAGTCACTTTGTCCATCAAACACGATTTTCAAGGACATCAGGCAAAAGCTTTCTAATTCCACAGTGTAGAACAGATGTCCTGTATGTGTCAGACCCCTGCGAGCATCTTGATCAGGGCGAAGATCGTGATGTGGGCTTTTTTCGTGGTGTCTTCAAGTCATTTTCTGTCTCAAAAGTCCGGAAAATGTTGATTGATAGGGGAGCTAAACTTCATCCAATGGAGGTTTGTCCATACTGTAAAGCAAAGATGTGGAGCATGCTACAGGCAAAGATGGTACCAAAGAGTGCGGGTAGCAGATTGGGTTCTTATGATGACTGCATAGAGTATTATGTATGCTTGAATGGGCATTTACTTGGCATGTGCACTCTATTACCCCTATCTGATTCTGAAGAGACATCTGAAGTAGAGTGATATTTGGAAATCCTTCTGAGGTAATTCATTATAATATCGTTTTTTATTTTTGTTTGCTAAGACTTGATGTATGACTTGCCTATAAGATATCTTGGAATGAAATAAAAAATCTCTCTCTCTCTCTCTCTCTCTCTCTCTCTCTCTCTCTCTCTTCTCTCTCTCCTTGGAACTCCTGTCCCATCTGGCTTCCATCTGTTGTTCTACACAAGTTTATACACTCGTCTACACTTTATTTGCTTCGCTAAATATTGCACCACAAAAGTTTTTTTTTTATTATTGGTCGGACACTCTAACCTGCACGGCATGTTTCACAATTATAAGCTTTGCTGCTTCACGTATCACACTTCATGCCGCTGCACATCACACCGCCACTCTCCTTCTTATGCACGTCATGCTTCACATGCGTTTGCTATTGTTGCATGATCATGGCCTACATACAGGTGACCTAGTGGTTGCTTGTACACCATTGACATTTGATTTTTCAGCATTGCTCCTGGACCGTTTTTACTTCCTGAAGTTCGTATGGTTACCCACATAAAATTTCCACCTGTTAGAATGGCATCATCACATGAATGTTTTTCTGAAGAATGTCAAAATTATGGTGGATAGTTATTTTAGGCATGAACTCACATGAGGAAGAAAAAAAGTCCACAACTTAGTTTTGCACTAAGTACTAAGGAAAGCATCTAAGTGCCATCGATTTCATAAACAACTGGGCTTTCACAATTATTATTTCATAAACAATTGGGCTTTCACAACTGGACCCCAAGCAAGAAGAAGAAGAGAAGGATAGGAGGGAAGAACTCCTCCTCGACCACTGTTGGAGTTCTGTCCGACACCCAAGTGACGCCAGAGTTCTGCCCGACGCCCAAGTGACGCCAGAATTCTGCCTTAGGGCCTAGTGACGCTAGAATTCTGCCCGACGCCCGAGTGACGCCATAATTCTGCCCGACGCCCGAGTGACGCTAGAATTCTGCCTGACGCTCAAGTGACGCCAGAATTCCACCCGATCTCCAAGTGATGCTGGAACTCTGCCCGATGTTGTAACTGATTTTCAATCCAGAAGTGATTCATTTTAATCTGATCATTGATAGGAAACACTTGGATTTCCAAGTGTTTCTCACCAAGATCAAGTAGATCCAAGGAGAAAACTGCTGTCCACAGCAGAAAAAACAGCCAAAACTCAAGAAAAATCTGAGAGGAAAGCGTAGGAAAACGATGCAAACACTTTTATTTCGATAACGGATGAAAAGCACTTGCAAGATACAACTTTCCTTCAATTCGAGAGGAAGGAAAAACTCTCCAAAAGATCTCCGGCGAAGCCAAGAGCCCAAGACACCAAAACCTAGATCTCAAAACAATTCAAATTCAAGATGATCCCCTCATTCCCCCCCAAACTCCTAATTATACAAAATTAATCATAAAGGACAATCATAAACTTCCTAAAACAGCCTTTTACGTTCAAAATTTCCCTCCTAAACTTCACGGCTCACGGCAGAGCCGTTTCCGCCCGTCCGCGTCTCTTCTCGCGAGCGTCTCGCGTAGACGCGGACCGGTCCCTGCTGGACCGGTCCAACCGGCCCATCCTGGGCCGGTCTAACATTACCGCCCTCCCAAAGAATCACCTTGTCCTCAAGGTGAAAATCTGGAAACTGCTGCTTCATCCTCCAGTATGGCTCCCACGTAGCCTCGTAGTCAGGAAGGTTCTTCCACTGGATCAACACTTCCTTAGTTTTATCTTCTTTCTGGCGCACCCCTTTGAGCTCCATAGGTTCTAGAATCACCTCTAAGTCCTCAGTCAGGGTTGCTGGTAGCTCAGAATTGGCGGTGTGCTCCCCAATGGCCTTCCTCAATTGTGACACGTGAAACACTGGATGTATAGTTGCCGATGGAGGTAGTTTCAATCTGTATGCTACTGCCCCAATCTTCTCCAGTACTTCATAGGGCCCAAAGTACCTTGGAGCCAGCTTTTCATTCCTTCTGTTGGCAACTGTCTTCTGTCTATATGGTCGGAGCTTCAGAAACACCCTCTCCCCTGCTGCAAACTGTATGTCCTTCCTATGCCCATCCGCCTGCTTCTTCATAATTTGCTGTGCTCTCAGTAGATGCCTTTTTAGCTCTTCCAGTACTCGGTCTCTCTCCTCTAAGTACTCTTCTACTAACGAAACAGGAGTGCTGCTACTCCCAAAATGGACCAAGTGTGGAGGATCCCTTCCGTACAGCACTTTGAATGGCGTCATCTGTGAAGCTGAGTGAAAAGAGGTGTTGTACCAGTATTCTGCCCAAGGTAACCATTTGGCCCAAAGCTTAGGTGTCTCCGACACAAAACACCTCAAATAGGTTTCTAAGCTCCTATTAACCACCTCCGTTTGGCCATCTGTCTGTGGGTGATAAGCGGTGCTCCTTTTCAAAACTGTTCCTTGTAACTTGAACAGCTCCCTCCAAAAATGACTGAGGAACACCTTGTCTCTATCGGACACTATTGCCTCTGGTATCCCATGCAACCTGACCACCTCTCTGATGAATGCTGAAGCCACTGTTACTGCGGTGTAAGGATGTCGGAGGGGAATAAAATGAGCATACTTGCTCAGCCTATCCACCACCATCAGGATCACTGTGAAGCCTTCTGAACGGGGCAGCCCATCTATGAAGTCCATGGATATTTCCTCCCATACTCTTCCTGGTAACGCCAATGGTTGTAGTAGCCCCCCTGGTGACATAGCCATGTATTTGTTCCTCTGACAAATCTCACATCTGGCCACCATCTCCTCTACATCTCTATGCATTCCCTTCCAGTAAAGCTCAGCCGCAATCCTCCTGTAGGTCTTCTGCACCCCAGAATGACCCCCAACCGCGCTCCCATGAAATTCTTGGAGTATGTTTGGGATGTGGATAGAAGTCCTGGGCATCACGAACCTCCCTTGATAAAGCAATCTGTCCCCCTCTACTGAGTACCCTGGGTGGCTATCACCTTCCCTTAATAAATCAGCCCTGATCTTTCCCAACACCTCATCCTTCGAGCTCTCTCTACTTTGATTGCCTCCCAATCTAGCATCAAAGGAACAGACACAACCACTGTCTGTAGTTCACCCAATCGTCTGGACAAGGCATCCGCAGCTTTGTTTTCCCCGCCTGGTCTGTACTGAATTTCAAAGTCATACCCCAGCAACTTTGAAAGCCATCGCTGATGCTCTTCCGTCACCATCCGCTGCTCCAACAAGTACTTCAGACTTCTCTGATCTGTTCTGACAATGAAATGCCTACCTAATAGGTAGGGTCGCCACTTCTGGATGGCTAAGACAATAGCCATCAATTCCCTCTCATAGACTGACTTCAGCCTGGCTCTGGCTGCTAATACCTGGCTGAAGTAGGCAATGGGTCGACGATTTTGCATGAGCACTGCCCCCAATCCGTACCCGGAAGCATCAGTCTCCACTATGAAGGTCTGAGTGAAGTCCGGTAGAGCTAGGACTGGTACCGTGGTCATAGCCTTCTTTAGTGTCTCAAATGCTGCTGTGGCTGCCTCTCCCCATAGGAATCCATCTTTCTTTAGCTGTTCTGTTAGTGGCCAAGCTATAGTACTGTACCCTTTAACAAATCTCCTATAGTATCCTGTAAGTCCTAAGAATTCTCTCAATTCCTTCAGATTCTTAGGCAATGGCCATCTCAACATCGCCTCCACCTTTGCCTGATCAGCTGCCACCCCTTCCTTGGATACTACATGGCCCAAGTATTCCACCCTAGATTGGCCAAAACAACACTTCTTCAGATTGGCTCTCAGCTGATGCTCCTGTAGAACTTCCAATACCAACTTCAAATGCTTCATATGCTCCTCCTCAGTTCTACTGTATACCAAGATGTCATCAAAGAACACAAGCACAAACTTCCTGAGATACGGTCTGAACACTCTATTCATCAGTGATTGGAAAGTCGCAGGGGCATTGGTAAGCCCAAACGGCATCACCAGAAACTCATAATGCCCCTCATGTGTTCTGAACGCCGTCTTAGAGATGTCTTCCTCCCTCATCCGGATCTGATGGTATCCCGACTTCAAATCCAGTTTGGGAGAATATCACTGCTCCATACAGTTCATCCAAAAGTTCATCAATCACAGGAATGGGAAATTTATCTGGGATAGTCTCCTTATTCAAAGCCCTATAATCCACACAAAATCTTCAGCTTCCATCTTTCTTTTTGACCAGTAATACGGGGCTAGAGAAAGGACTTACACTAGGTCTGATGATCTTTGCCTCCAGCATTTCACTAATCAACCTTTCAATTTCATCTTTCTGAATCTGGGGATAGCGGTAGGGTCGTACGCTAATCGGTGACACCCCTTCCCTTAGTAGAATTGCATGCTCTTGTTCTCTGACCGGTGGTAACCCTTGAGGTGGCTGGAACACCTCGCTGAACTGTTGGATGACTGGTTGAACTACAAGAGAAATGTCTCCTTCTTTTCCCACACTAACTTTTTCCAATCGTTGCAGCTCCACCAAATATCCACCCCCAACCTCCTGGATGGTTCGGATCATGGACTTGAGAGACACCCCCGTCCTAGACAGGCCGACATCTCCTGTATCACCATTCTCCTCCCCCTTCCACTACCAGTTCCATCCTCAGTTCTCCCCAGTTCACCTTGGTCTCCCCCAAAGTCTGCAGCCACTTCATTCCCAAAATCACATCAGTACTTCCCAATTCTAAGGGAAGAAAATCCTCCCTCACCTGTATCTCCTGAATGGTCAGCATCACTCCTCTACAAACTCCTCTCCCCATTTCCACCTTCCCCGTGCCCATCATTACCCCATAACCACCGGTATCCACTAGTGCCATACCAAGCAACTCAACAAGCCGGGTGGAAATGAAATTGTGGGTTGCCCCACTATCTATCAGAACCACCACCTCGTGGTCAGCTATCACCCCTTTCACTTTCATAGTGTGACTCGAAGTGAATCCCACTACAGAGTTCAGGGAGACTTCTGCCACATCCAGGTGCAACTTCTCCTCCTCCTCCACTTCTGACCTGCTCCCACCTTCCTCTTCGTCTTCCTCGTCTTCGCAAACAAGGAGAACCTGAAGAGTCCGGTCCTTGCACCTATGTCCCGGCATGTACTTCTCGTCACATCTAAAGCACAATCCCTTGGCCCTCTTCTCCTGCATCTCCTTATCAGTAAGCTTTTTAAAATTTCCCCCAGGCCCTCCTCCTCCAGACCTCTCCTTTGGTACTTCTCGTGTACCCCCCGGTGCAGCTCCCTTGGATGCTAAAAACGTGGTCGTCATCCTGTGGGATCCCCCAGAGCTGCTGCCTCGAGTCCCCCTCTCCAGATGCTTCTGGTCCTCGACCAACTGTGCCAACTCCATGGCCTCCCCCAGGTCGTGTGGTCTCATCACTCTAACGGCGGCTCTGATTTCTGGTCTGAGCCCCTTCATGAAGTTCCCTTCAAGCACGGTATCAGAAAGACGATCCAACCTGTTAGCTAGGTACTCAAACCTGTCCCGGAACTCTGCCACTGTCCCTTCCTGTGTCAGTGCAAAGAACTGCTCATAGAAATCCCCTCCGCTGTTGGTTCGAAAACGCTCTAGCAGGCAATCCTTGAACTCCCCCCAGCTTCGAATAGGTCGCCTCATGTCCCGCCACTGGTACCATGCCAGTGCCTTCCCTTCCAAACACAGTCCTGCCGCTGTCAGTTTCTCCTCGTCTGTCAATCCGTTGACTGCAAAATACCGTTCCACCTTGTAGATCCAGCCATGGCCATCTTCCCCCTCAAAGATGGGCATCTTCAACTTCCTCACCTTCGGATCCCTTCCGTTACCCGGTACTCCCCATAACCTCCCATTCCTCGAAGATGAGGTGCTCCCCAAGTGTCCCGGTCCTCCCTCCCACGTTGGTATCCGAGTCCATCGTCATAATCCCCTCTTCCCCTTTCAGAATCAGCACCTCGACGCTGAAATTCAGCACCTCGACGCTGATATTCTCCTCTTCTTTCGCCAAATTCTGCACTTCCCTCATATTCTCCCCCTCCGGCCTTCAAAATCCATACCTTGACGCTGAAAATCAGCACCTCGACGCTGAAAATCAGCACCTCGGCGCTGAAAATCAGCACCTCGACGGTCATTCCCCAGGCTCATCTCCTCTCTAGAAAGTGGCTCTAGAGGTGGCATGTCGTCGTCTCCCTCAAGGATCTCCACAGCCGGATTCCTCCTCCCCCGAGGCGGGTTCGGATTTCCTCCTACGCCATGGTCGCCGACAGTCTCTCTTGCATCCGACGCCGTCGGATTAGTCTTCATCTCAAGTAATTTCTTCATCATCTCTTCCATGGCCGTGAATTTTCCCTCCAACCTTTCGTTGTTGGTGGTGATTTGATTTTGAAATTCAAAAAATCTTTCTTCCAAATCGGTTTTCAATTGACCGATCTCGCCTTCCAAGACGTCCACCTTCTTTCCGGCCATTGCTCTCCTCACGGATCTCCCAAAATCTTCTTCCGGATAAGATAAACTCGCTGAAATTTCAGAATTTCAGCCGCCGGTGGTCCCAAATCGATGCTCTGATACCAATTTGATAGGAAACACTTGGATTTCCAAGTGTTTCTCACCAAGATCAAGTAGATCCAAGGAGAAAACTGCTGTCCACAGCAGAAAAAACAGCCAAAACTCAAGAAAAATCTGAGAGGAAAGCGTAGGAAAACGATGCAAACACTTTTATTTCGATAACGGATGAAAAGCACTTGCAAGATACAACTTTCCTTCAATTCGAGAGGAAGGAAAAACTCTCCAAAAGATCTCCGGCGAAGCCAAGAGCCCAAGACACCAAAACCTAGATCTCAAAACAATTCAAATTCAAGATGATCCCCTCATTCCCCCCCAAACTCCTAATTATACAAAATTAATCATAAAGGACAATCATAAACTTCCTAAAACAGCCTTTTACGTTCAAAATTTCCCTCCTAAACTTCACGGCTCACGGCAGAGCCGTTTCCGCCCGTCCGCGTCTTCTCGCGAGCGTCTCGCGTAGACGCGGACCGGTCCCTGCTGGACCGGTCCAACCGGCCCATCCTGGGCCGGTCTAACAATCATCCTAAATTTTAAGGACGAATCAATCTCTTGTATTTAAAGCAAACATTAGTGGAATTATTTCAACTAGGTGTGGCCCCGTGATTTTTTACTTTTCATGGTTTTTCATGTAAAAAATCCTGATGTTATTTTCTCTCCTGTTTGTGTGCTAGTTATCCGTACAACGCTGAGATGGAAATTTTCTTACTCTATCGCCGCATATATTCTAGCCCGCAACAGTACGCGGCGATAGAGTTAGAAATTTCCTTCTCAGCGTTGTACGGATATCTAGTACACAAACAATACATATGACCTTAGGTCATCTCATGATGAAAAATTATTATAGTTCTTATTCTTGTCATTATCATGAGTAATATTATAAAAAGATCTCATAAAAAATATGGATGTCATGGTGGCTATGCAAATCGATATCCCATATCTCATCAACTTCATATTTTGTAATATATTCCAAACCTCATAACTTCATCTACAAGTTGTGATGAATTGAGAAATGAAGTGTGTTGTGGGTTCCGAAAATTCGCATCTCGGCCTTTTTGTGCTTTTTTTCCTTTTTTGAGCAGAATTTTAATGGGATTATGTTCCCACATATATTTTCAAAAGGTAGATTAAATTTAAGATGATATACTTCTTAGATATTTCGCCCTCATTTCACTAGGATTTTGTGATTTGGTTCTAAGTTTTATATAGACACAAGACAATTACTCCTTTCGATTAATCTAGTCGTTTGATAAGCACTAAGTACCCAATGTATGGCAGCAATAATTTAATTTTGATTTGAGTTTTTAGGGTTTTGAAATTTACCATCGTACACTTAAAACTGGTAGTGAAGAATGGTGACAAAGCTGATCAAAATCCCATAGTTCCATTGTCCCGGTTTGTCTCTGTCTCATATCTACTTAATCAGAGGAGACAATCAACCCAACCTAAGCTATGGATCTTTGTCGGTAACCATTGTTTGCTTCGTGTAAGAGTATATTGTAGACTTGAGATGAAAGTTTGCCTAAGGGGATAAATTCAAGTTGACCTTAGCTAATAATGGATTTTGTGCTCTGTAAAGTTTACACTGTGATTTATTATTCAAGATTTTTGAGCCATTGAAGAACATACGGGCTTTGACCGTGATCATAATTTAGTGGGGTCATTTTGTGGCAAAATACTCTATCAGAGGGCCCTAGTTATAATTTTATATGTGGTATCATTGGACGGTTAAATCAATAGTTAGAAGACACATATAATGTACTTACTAGTCAGAGATTATTTGAGAATGAATCTTAACGATATGTTCGATTGGACATTTGTTTTTGTGAGTTAAAATTATTCTCAAATTTATCATCCTCGACAAATTGTTGCAGAAAGTAGATGAATTTTTGTTTTAAGTTTTGGATGATTTAATTTCACTTGTATGCTTTTAATATTATTAAACATTAGATTTTAAGTTTCATTTAAATTTGAGCCCCTGAGTGATTAATTTTGGAATTTAGGGGATTTTATGGGAATTAAGTTGTTCCCTTTGGTTGAGATTTTTGTCAACATGGTCATCCTTAGAGTTTTTAGGCAGCTTTATTTTGTTATTTGAACCTTGTCAATTTTGTTTTCCCGCCAATAGATGATCAAGTTTAGCTGATGATTTTATGAATTATCGTATGAATGTTGATACTTAGAGTTTATATTTTTATGATCAATTTTTCTTAAGAAGGCTTTGAAGGCCAAATGAGAATTTAAAATTACTTATCTCAATAAATTTCAGGATTATATATTTGCTTGTTAACCCAAGTCGTGCCAACTCTAATCCTTTTAATGAGAAGGATTAGACTTGAAATCTTGATCCATATTTGACCGCACAACATTTTTGGACCTTGGATTTAGGAATTTGGTGTAATGGTCAGATCATATACAAGAATTTTAAGTTTATCTTAAATGACGAGCACACTTTTTCAGTACGTTTGCACAATGCACTTGTACTCTTTTAGGTGCATTTGCATATTCTATTTGCATGTTTTTTAGTGTACTTACATGATGCATACGTGTACTTTGATTGTATTGGTCCCTTTTTGGTACATTTGCACAATACACTTGCACAATTTTTGGTATACTTATATAATGCATTTGCATGATGCACTTGTATGCCTTTTGGTATATTTGTATAGAATATTTGCACATTTTAATTGAATCAATATGCTTGTTGGAGCGCTTACATGTGCAATTTTCAAATCATTTTACTTAATATCTTTACATGAATTTTAAAGTAGTGGTGTGTGCCTCTTGAAGCAGCTGCACAGTTTTTGGGGCAAAAGATTTAAAGTTCATTATAAATTTTCAATCTGCACAATATTCTCAAATGTTACGCCTCTGTATTCTTCGTGCTCATTTGAGCATATGCGGACTTTTCAATTTAAAAGGGGTTATTTCTCATGCAATGTTCAATGTACTTGCATTACAAACATGCATGATTTTTAGTACAGTCGTATGCCCATGTACACGATGCATGGCGCACTAGATGCATTTACACGTTTTCAGGTAATTTTAATGGTGTTCGAGGGTTGCCTCGAGATGCGTACATATGACTTGAAATGTTCAGATTTAGTATTTTTATTCTCATTTACAGTTTTTGGATCAATTATGAGATTGTATGCATTAGAGTTTTGGAATTTTCTCAAAATTTACGTAAGTGGAAAAGTCATGCAAATATTGATTTTCCTGCTCATACTTGCAATTTAAACATTTTTTAAAATTGCCTTTTGTTCGTTTGCATGAAATATGATTGTGGATCAGGTGGTAAAGCCAAAATGGGTATGAGTATGGGCACATGTTTCATATATTGTACTTGAAGGTATTTAAATATTATTTTATTTATTTTCATTTATGGTGCAGGCCCCATTGGGGGCTTCTTCCTCCATATATATATATGATGGGTAGGGGAGGCCTCATTTCATACTGTCCAAAAGGTTCACTTGAGTTGCTTGGGTTTCTTAAGGTTTTCATTAGGTTCTGATCGTGAACTTGCAAGCTTTATAGCCCCTTATAGTTATTTATTTTTTCCTCTTTACATTTTGTTTCTTTAATGTTGCTTGCATTTGATTTTAAGTATTTAGTTTATGTTATGCATTGCTTGAATTCGTTGTATTTTTATAAGTTTTAAGTTATTCCCCTGTGGTGCAATTTTTAGTATTTAATCAGTCAGAATTTTGGTAGCATCCTGACGTCTCCCTTGATTAAGGGGAATCTTTGGAGAGTCTGGGCTGCCCATGAGCCATCATAACAAAAAGATGTGTATGGTCGGTGTCTTGCGACACCATGACCGAAATTCACAAAGTTTTTCACCACAACAAGAAAGACATTTATTGGGTATCTTTATGAGAAAATACAACAAGATTCCTCTCTTCGCACCTAGAAAAACGTGTGCAGGGTTCCACTCACAGTGTCGAGTACGTCACTAATGGGATCCACCCGCAAAGTCGCAAATGCACTGATGAACATCCTACCACCATGCTAAGAAAACATGTAAAATGCTCTACTAGCTGATTTGAATGCGTCAGCAATGGGTGTGCACCCTTGACATTATGAATGTCATCGATGAGCTTCCTGCCTCCACGCTATGAAAAGCGTGTACGATGCTCCACTCAATGCATCAAATGCGTCACCAACAGATTTCAGGAGTTTTGTGAATTGGGGGTGTGTTATACCTACATGCATAAAGAAAGCGAGAAGGCGGCGACGATGAGGTTACAAAATTTCATGCAAAAACACAATATATTTATTTTACATATAAAATTTTTCTTATTTTTATATTTTTCTCTTTTTTGAAGTAGGGGAGGTGCTCTCCTCTTTTTTTAGAGAGAGAAGGGTTTTTTGGGGGTTGCTAGTCAGAGAAAGGGTGATATCTCTCTATTTAGAGAGATAAAGAGAGGAGAGACAGGACTTTTTTTTGAATGATTTCTCTTTATTTAGAGAGAGAAATTGGTGATGGAGAGACGAAGGGTGCTGAATACTCTCTCTCTCTTTAGAGAGAGAAAGTGAGGAGAGGATTTTTTTTAGGGAGGAAAGGGATAAAGGGAGGAGAAAGAGGGAAGGAGGAAGAGGAGGCCACATCTGTCTAGATGGCAACGTGCAAAGGGGGTTGCAGCACTATGCGACAGGCTGAGCGCAGTTTGGCTGGAGCTAGGCTAGGGTCGGGTGGGTTCGCTCGAGCAAGAGAGTGAGAGAGGCAGTGGAGGGAGAGGGGACAGTTGGGAGAGTATTGTGTGAGGGATGTGAGGTGAGTGAAATGAGGGTGTTTGATTTAGTTATTAGGGAATAGGATTAGTTCAGAGCATTTTTGTATTTTTTAGTATATTATTATTTTTTAAAATAATAATAAAAGGGTAAGAATTGTCCTTTATCTGGTAAGAGATACATGGTATTATTGCATTGCCAGATTCCAACAAATTTGAAATTTTGTTTTATTATTATTATAGCCATTTTTATTATTTTAAATATAAAAATTATAAATAAATTAAATTTTAAAGTAAAATTTAATTTTTGAATAAATATTAATTTTAAATGCTTTTGATTCACTTGTTAAATTTCATCACTCGTGCTCGTCGAATTCTCGTTTTGCACGTCCAGGTTAATTTTTTTGTTCACTTTTCTCATTTGGCTACGACCAATATGAGTGTCATTTCCTAGCAATTTGCGTATTCCAGATCCGATGGCATAGTCCATTTTGCGAAAAGAGGTAATTCGGGTGACTTTACAAAATGTTGCGTACGTGATGTCTTTTTCAATCGCTTTAGATTGAGTTGATCAGATCAGAATTCTTTTTTTTTTTGTGATTTCGATGTTTTGAGCATTACGACACGATCCTTTTTACGATGGAGGTCAACTGAAAAAGTTTGCGCAGCGTTACACTTTTAGTTCACTATGTTCGTCATTCTTTTGAGCTGCCACTGTTTATTTTAACGTTCTAGACATGCCAATGTTGTCTATTTTGCAAGGAGATAGCATCTCGGGTGATTGTGCATAGCGTCTTAGCACGTTGTACTTGCCTCACATGCTGTCGCGTCAATCAATCCTAGATCTTGTTAGGAGTACCCGTGTTTTCCATTGAATATATTTTAGAGGTCAATAAATATACCAGGATAAACTTGAGGTACTCATTTCATGTCTATGCCCAACCACTCCAACATCGAACATTCCACTAACTCTAGCTATCCCAATACTTTCCTTTCCTCATGTGCGTGAGCCTAAGCATGATGATTGTTTACATATCTAAATTATCATTAGTGCTAATTATTTATGATAGGCATGTGTTATTTATTATTATCATTACATTTTCTTATATTTGATGATATTCTTCTTAATTGTTCTCTTCTCATGCATATATATATATGCAATGAGATATATATATATGCAAATTTATTCTTGTATTATTAAAAATATAACTCAATAAAGGTATAATATTTTTCAATTCTTTCCCTCTTCTTCAAATATTTGAGCCAGATGTTCGAAGTTACCTCTTCTTCAAATATCTATTCATTGCTGCCCTCCACATGTCCTCTCTATCAAAGGCTGATCCCGACCATGTTGGCAACTTGATATTGCCGACCACACAATCGAATACACTATTCCCTGAACCAACCATGACCATGATTGCACTCACCATCTTTGTACTAGATTGTCCTAGCAACCTTATCTCGATTGTGTATTCATCCTCAACCTCTGATGTCACATGCATCAGCTTCCATCTTGTCAATCATCTTCTTCATTCTCCTAAAATTCATTATTAAATTGGCTTCTCGAATGGAAAATTGGTTGGTGACTTTGCTTTTTAAGAGTAAAAATTCTTTCAATATTTTTCTCACATTATATCGCAAAGATTCTACTCACCTCAATATTGTCTTTTTTTTAATCATGTTATTGACCCTAATCACGGACCATCTCTAGAGATACTCAATCACTAGTCTATGGCAATGCTTCTGCGAACCCTTACAAAATATAACCTAAATGTTCATCTCTTATTCTTTTTGTTAGTTTTCTCAAGGATGTAATCACTCGTCTCCTCTCATCGTTGACCACGGAATCTCACTACTATTTTTGATTGTTGGTTTTCAACAGGAGAGATTATTCTGTGCCGAGTCCGGACCGAAGAACAGTACTGCTTTTTCTGCGCACACTCACAGAATTCGGACACAACCCCGATCCGAACTCGCATGTAATAATCTCTCCTTCAACAGAGACTCTTCTGATTGATATTCACAACACTGCCTCGGTAAAATGTACAAGAAGACACATTGATCTCAATGTCAATAACCTCATTAAATGCTCCGCTTGATTCTCTTCATTAAAACTATTTATTATTACTCTTCTTTGAAGCTCTCATTTGGTACTTCTGTCAATGCTCTTTATCAATACTTTTTGTTGATACTCTCCATTGATGATCTTTATCAATATTTTTGTTTAAGAATCTTATCCACGTTTTCTCTGGCATATATCTTGTTGTCTATTTTATGCCTACGATTTGCACTGCTTTCTTTACGGATTGATCACACTTTTCTTGTGATACTTAATAATTTTTTTAGCAAAAGTTTTTTTTACTACTTCATCTTTGGTCATTACAGGTTAAATATGAACAAATAAACATAAAGTAAAAGTCTTGCACATTTTTCTTAGATCATTATTGATGAGAGGATTGAAACCAATATTAGTGTACTATACGACAAAATTATGTCTTTACAGGCTAATTTAATTTGGGTCAAGTCACCTTATAAAACATGCTAACTCTTATGGTTCTATTTTTATTTCGTTGGGTTGGTTGCCAAACGTCATGTAAACCCCCCCAATCAACGTCGTCATGCAAGTTAGATTGAGATATCGGTCTTTTTTGAAGAAGGGAAAAAATATTATATATATAAGGTTTTTGGATGCAGAAGAAACATAGAGGATATGAAAGAACTTATAAAAAATACATACATGTGGGGGAAAACTATGAAATTCACAAAAAATAGTAAAAATTATGAAAAAAAATTTGGATGATTTTATGAACTTTGTTTAATGCTCCAAATTTCCTCAAGGCTTTCTAAAGTATATATATCTCTATTTTTTCATTACAAACCATTTAATTATGCAAAAAAAAAAAGGCATAAATATTGAGGAGAATGAGGTATTTGTTGGACTAGATCCTTTAAATAAGAGGTAATGTTGGCAGCTTGTGCCTAAGCAGTTGTCTAAGACCAAGTCAAATGATATAAAATCTCCCTTGCACCTAATCAAAAGGAATCTTACCTAGGATCCAGATTGCTCTACTAAGGACCTAGGTTGCTTCTAATAGGCATGGTTGATGAGTTGATCAAATTATTCAAGTAAGATTCTTTAGTTGTCTTCAATAGTACGAAAAATATTGAAAACCTCTAACACTTGAAAAAGAATTATTGCAAGAAAAAGAGTTTGAAGATTTTTGTCATATTAGCGCAGGCATTAACCATGCCAATTTGTGTGATAAGCTCTTGTGGGCTTCGGAAATTCGCGCCCCGGCTTCTTTGCGACCCCTTTTCTTTCTTCTTCGGGTCGTCGAGGAGATTTTTAACGCTTAAGTTCCGAGGCAAATTTTCAGCAGGCAGATTGGGTTGTGAATAAGATATTACTATGAGATTTCACCCTCATTTTGCGAGGACTTTATAATCTGAGTTTAGGTTTCCTATAGGTGTAATCCCCCATTGTTAATTATCCCTCCCTGTAACGAGAGAGAACTTTCGATTAAGGCTGGTCATCAAATAAATATGGGGTATCTGGCGTATAGTAGCAACGGAGTTAGATATTTGGAAATTTAATATTTAAAATTGAAAATTCAGTTGCACTTAAAGCGGATGGCGGCGGGAATGATGATGAGCCCTATCAAGATCCCATGGTTATGTCGTCCTAGGTCATCATAATCCCTGATATACTTAGTTAGAGGATAAAGTTGACCCAACCTGACAGAAGGATTCTTGTCAGTAGCCATGGGTTGCTTCGTCCAAGGGTACCTTGTAGATCTAGGGTGAATATATTATTTATCTAAGGGGATAAATTTAAATCCGCCTTAGCTAATAGAGAGCTTTGTGCCCTATCGATCATATAATATTGATTCATTACTCAAGGATTTGAAGTCATTGGGAACATGCGGGCTCTAACCATGACCGTAATTTAGTTGTGCCATTTGGCGGCAAAATCAACTGTTTACCTGCGGTGCCATTTAACGGCGAAACCATTACTGTGGTGCCATTTGATGGAGAAACCACCGGTTAGAGGACACGTGTCATGTCCTTACTGGCAAATGACAGATTCAGAATGAATCTTAGTAATATTATTAACCAGACATTTGCTCTTTGTGAGTTGAGGTGATTTTCAAATTTGTCCGCATCGTCAAACTGCTGCGGAGGGTGGATGAGTTTTGTTTTAAGTATTTAATGATTTATTTCAATTTTAAATATTTTGACATTATAATTTTTTTTGACATTATAATATTTTTGGAATTTTGAATTTTCATGGGCATTTGGGAAGCATTTTAAATATTTGCGGCCATCTCCGGTTGAGATCTTCTATCAAAATGGTCATCATTAAGGTATTACGAGCAATTTTATTTTGTTTGTTGAACCTTGTTGACTTTGTCTGCTTGTTGACAGAGGATCGAGTTCGTTGTCGGCTTTGTGCATTTATTAATGAATTTTTTTTATTATAAACCTTAAAGGCCTAATATGAACATTTAAAATAAATTTCTCGGTTAATGCCGCAATCGTATATTTGTTTGATAGCTTGAATCGTGTTGACTCCTATCTATTCACATAGAAGGATCAGACTTGAATTTAGGTTCATTTCTTGACTCGAGTAACATCCTCAAATGTCACATGTGTAACTATAACATGCTCGTTGAGGCCCATGCGGGTTTTTAATTGGACGTATCTTACAAATTGTGTTTGTATGATGGTTTCATATATGTGCAGTAGGCATATATATATATATACATATATATGTATTTTGCATTTGTTGCAGTGTGTGATATTTTATAAATCGCATTACGGTGTAATGCAAACACTGCCGTTGCCAGGTCCCAAGTCCTGGATGAGAAAAGTGGAGGGTTGCGTTAGGTAGTCGACAGCCAGCGTAAAACTTGTCGAACAATAATGACATGAATCCTTTAAGAAATTGTGTTAATGCTAGGGCGTCCCCTGGAAGCGACGCGCTGTATGGCCTGAATACAGTGACAAGTGTGCAAGGGCCGCTGCACCGGCGCCCGGGTGCAGTGTTAAATAGGCAAGGGTTCCCACATCAAGGACGAATGTGGGCAAAGAAGCTAGTCCATGAAACTAAAATTAGGATAGGAACTTGGAATATAGGTTCTCTTACAGGAAAATTAATGGAATTAATAGATATTATGATTCATAGGAAGTTAAATATTTTGTGCATTCAGGAAACTAAATGGGTTGGAGAGAAGGCTAAGGAAATTGATAGTTTAGGATTTAAACTTTGGTATTCGGGTAAGAGTCGTACTAGAAATGGTGTAGGTGTTTATTATAGATAAGAGTTTAAAGGATAATGTTATAAAAAATTAATAGGATTGGAGATAGAATTTTAGCGTTAAAGATTGTTGTTGATGATAAGATTGTTAATATTATAAGTGCTTATGCTCCTCAAGTAGGTTTGGATATGAGTTCTAAATTAAATTTTTGGAATGACTTAGAAGAATTAATACAAAATATACCTCTTGAAGAAAGAGTTTTTATTGGAGGAGATTTAAATGGACATGTTGGTAGAGAGGTCGATGATTTTAAAAGCATTCATGGAGGCCATGGATTTGGAACGACGAATGAAGGTGGCAAGACCATATTGGATTTTTGTTTAGCTTATGATTTTTCAATTGCTAATACCTTATTTAAGAAAAGGAATGAGCATCTCATCACTTAAAAAAATGGATATAGTACAACCCAGATTGACTATTTTCTTATTAGAAAATTAAATCGTTTAGATTGCAAAGATTGTAAAGTTATTCCGAGTGAAAATTTATGTACCCAACATCGATTATTAGTTTTGGACTTTAAGATAAAGGGGCATAAAATAAAAAATAAAGTAAAACAATTTTCTAGGATTAGATGGGGGCATTTAAAGAATATTAATAAAAATATTTTTGGAGATAAGATTTTAGATCGTAAGATTTTGTCTGTGCATGAGGATGCTAATATTATGTGGGAAAAAGTGGCTAGTGATCTTAAGAATATTGCAAAAGATGTCCTTGGAGTATCAAAGGGAAAAGCTCCTAATAGTAAAAATAGTTGGTGGTGGAATCCTAATGTGCAAGAAAAGATAAAAAATAAGAAGCTTTGTTATAAAAATTGGTTTAATTTTAAAAATTCCGATAATTGGGAAATATATAAAGTTGCTCGTAAGGATGCTAAGAAAGCCATATGCGATGCAAAAAGACATTAGCTTTTAGTGATTTATATAATAGATTAGATACTAAAGAAGGAGAAAGATATATGTATAAGTTAGCCAAACAAAGAGATAGGAGTAGTAAGGATTTAGTTCAAGTGAAGTGTATTAAGGATGAAGATAAAAAATAGTTTTCTTAGAAGATGATATTCAACATAGGTAGAAGTTATATTCTGCTAAACTTTTTAATGAAGATTGTGAAAATAAGATTGTCTGTAGTGACCTTAGCACCCTAAATGAAGATAAAGATATCTATTTTTATCGGCATATTTATAAAATAAAAGTTAGAGAGGCTTTAAAGAAAATGAAGGGTGAAAAAAGTTGTTGGACCTGATGGTATTCCAATAGAGGTGTGGAAATGCTTAGGAGATGAAGGAATTTCTTGCCTCACTAAGCTTTTTAATACTATTTTGAAGACTAAAAAGATGTCAGATGAGTGGAGAATGATTGTGTTAATTCCTATTTTTAAGAATAAAGGTGATGCACAAGATTGTGCGAATTATAGAGGTATTAAGTTAATGTGTCATACTTTTAAAACTATGGGAGCGAGTTATGGAGCATAGGTTGCGGCGTGATACTAATGTTTCTCAAAATCAATTTGGATTCATGCCGGGTAGGTCGACTATGGAAGCCATACATTTATTAAGAGGTTTGATGGAGAAATATAGAGAAAATAAGGAGGATCTACATATGATATTTATTGATTTAGAAAAAGCATATGATAAAGTTTCAAGAGAAGTGCTATGGAGAGTTCTTGAAAAGAAAGGAGTCAATAATGCTTATATTCAAATCATTAAAGATATGTATGCAGGAGCTATTACTTGTGTTCAAACACAAGGTGGATTGACCAAGTATTTCCCTATTTCGGTTGGGTTACATCAAGGATCAGCCTTAAGCCCATATCTTTTTGCTTTAGTCTTGGATGTTCTCACTAGACATTTGCAAGAGGATGTACCTTGGTGTATGCTTTTTGCTGATGATATTCTTCTTGTTGATAAGACTAGAGAGGGAGTTGAAGGTAAACTTGAATTATGGAGGTCAACCTTAGAGTCTAAAGGTTTTCGCTTGAGTAGATCTAAAACGGAATATATGGAGTGTAATTTTAGTAGTAATAGACCTACTGAAGGGATTGTGACTTTGGGCGATCAAGTCATTAATAAGAGTACACGTTTTAGATATCTTGGATCAATTGTTCAAAGTGATGGTGAAATAGATGGGGATATTATCAGCAGAATTCAAGTTGGATGGTTGAAGTGGAGGAATGCATCGGGCTTGTTATGTGATAGAAATGTACCCCTCAAACTTAAAGGAAAATTCTATAAGATGGTAGTGAGGCCTGCAATGCTTTATGGTGCCGAATGTTGGCCATTAAAAGAGAAGCATAATACTAAGTTAAGTGTGGCAGAGATGAGAATGCTCAGGTGGATGAGTGGCTTTACCCTTAGAGATAGGATACGAAATGAGCATATACGTGAAAAGGTTGGAGTAGCTCCAGTAGAAGATAAAATTAGAGAGAGTCGCCTTAGATGGTTTGGTCACATAAAACGACGGCCTTTCGATGACCCGGTTAGGAGAGTAGAGGTATTAGATTTGACTTATGTTAAGAAAGGTAGGGGTAGACCTAAAAAGACTTGGTTAGAAAATATTAGGAATGACCTTTCTTTATTAGGTTTAAATGAGAAATTTGACTTTTAATAGAACACAATGGAGAAAAAGGATTCATGTAGCCGACCCCACGTAGTGGGATAAAAGCTTGATGTTGTTGTTGTTGTTGTTGTAGTGTATATGCATGATGTATTTTGCATGTTAATGCAATGTGTCGGTGCATGTTTTGATGCGTGAGACTATTTTTGCAATACTCAATTATAGCCAGCTACACAAATAGCCTATGTTAACGAGTGTGCAAGGTTTCATTTTGAAAGTTGTAGACGCCTTCTGTCCGTTTGTACTCGTGTTGCGGATCCGGTGAAGTGGCGCTGCGTTGTAGGTCATTTGCCGCTTTATGCATGTAGACTGTCATTCACTATTGAGTCTCCTGCAGTGGCTTGTAGTTGTTTGCATTTGTTGCATATTGCTCGCCTCTATTTGCAGGGTACTGTTGTATTTGCTTGATGATGAATCATTGTTGCTTGTAGGAATGTTGTAGCATTCATTATTTGTGGTTGTTTACCACTTGTAGGTATATTATTTTGCACAAAATATCTTGCATTACTGCCAGCATATACTCTCATTCATCGTATGCTGCACCTTGTGTGTTTGCAAGGAGCTTCGTTATTTGCAAATGAGTTGGTGTATATATATGCATATTGGTGCTGACTACCATGTAAGTTTCATCCATTGCATAATTTCTCCATGCACATTGACCGGCAGGTTATTGTGTTCATTTGCATGCTGGCTTTCTATTCACAGGAGACTTCCGCATGCATCTGTAATGCCCATTGATATTGATTGAAGGGGAATTGTTACATTCATAGCTTATCCACAGTTGTTGGTTGCAAGTGGATTAGTGCCTTCACTTGCGAGCTGGTTGGTTGTTGAGCGTAGGGAGTGTTGACCTATGAGTTAGTGTATTCCTTAGTTGTTGCTTGCAAGTACATTAATCATTGTTGCTCGCAAGCGAGCTAGAGTATTCGTCCACAAATTGTTTGATGTTAAATGTGTATATGCATTTATAAAGGGCCTGCCACCCTTGTAGAGCATCAACCCAGTGCATGTCAACCTCCACTGCTTGCGAGATTTGACGCACTTGATTGTATACTGATGTTGGTTGTAGAGTGGCATATATGTTGCACATCTTATATATATGTTGTCAAGGTTTAAAATTGCGTATTCGGGTATTGAGGCGTTTTTCGTTCGTGAGGCGAGGCGTAAGCCTCAAAATCAAAAAATTGCGTAAACATAAAATAATAAATTTTGTATATACTAATGAGTAAATAATATATAAAACATAAAAATGCACAAGATAAATAGCAATGACATTAACATATCACATAAGAAGTTAGGAACTCACTAGTCATTAGCATTATCATCACTCATCAGTCATCACTAAGGGGGTCTTCATTTGAATCATCATTATGATGAGCTGCTCTCTCATCTTCCCCCTCTCCTATAGAGTCCAATATCTCCCAATCAGCTTCTTTTTCCTCATTATTAGTTATCTTCCTCTTCCCTAAATAGTAGAAATTTTTGAACAATATCATAATGAATAATAGTGTAATACATTAATAAAAGTTTAAGAAAAGAAAACTATATTATTTATATACCTTTTTTGATTTGTTCTTGAGTTGTGGTGGATGTGGATGCTTTAAGACCATCAAAGAAATCAACATTTAAATCTTCATCTTGTAATTCAGACGGTATCACTTCAACTTCATCATCTACAAACCACTCATCATCAGATGCCACATCATCGCAAAGCAAAGGATCTTCATCATCCATTAAATTTTTTTTATTCAAATTTCTATCTCTGAGTCTCCTATTATACATAATGTACACCAGTGAGTTCATCCTCAATGTCGACAAGCGATTTCTCCTCTTTGTATGCACTTGGTTGTAGGTACTCCAATTCCTTTCACAGCCAGATGAAGAGCATGTCAAGCCCAAAACTTTCACAGCAAAACGTTGTAATTCTGGAGTCCCATCACCAAATTGAATCCACCACTCAACTGGAGATCGTTTGGCAATTGTATCTTTTGCTTGTTGTAATCCAAAAAAAATCTTCTTTGTTCCTAAAAGGTACCAATTGCAAGTCAGCATTTGATCTTTCAGTTGCATCACTTATTAGACGATCCATGCAATGATATAATCCCAACTTTATTTCAGGGTTTGTAGACTTGTTCTCTGCATATTGATACTGAGGGTTTAGGTAGTAGCCAGCGGCATGCAAGTGTCGGTGAAGCTGTAGTTCCCACCTATCATCAATAATATTCCAAATTTCCCTAAAGCTTCCCTCACTGCCTCCTAAGTTGGAGGCAATCATCTCTTTGGCTTCATCCATAGCATTGTAGATGAAACCCATTGCAGGCTTCTTCTCAGCATCCACCATCCTTAAAACATGAACCAAAGGTCTAGTGGTTGTAATGGCATATAAGACACTTTGCCAAAATCTGTCATTTAAAACAATCGTTTTTTAATCTCTTTTTCCCTCAGCCTTCTTCGCCCAAGCACAACTCAAACCACTGTGTAGATGTGAACATAGCCTCTAAAGGTTGTCTGGCATCCAGCATGCTCTCTAAGGTCAAGTATGCGGTGGCAAATCTTGTTGCGGCTGGCCAATAGAATTTCTTTCTTCGAAAAACTTTCTCATAAGAGCTAGAATCCAAGAGTGGTTGTAAATAAACTTGGTTATTTTTTTGGCTTTAGTGAGTGTATTTTTATGTTGAGGTAGATCCCCAAGCTTCTCAAGAATCAGATCTATGCAATGTGCAGCACATGGAGTCCAATACAAATGTTTCCTCTTCTCCATAAGTTTATTACCTGCAGCCTTATAAGAACTTGCATTATCTGTCACAATTTGTACAACCAAATGTTCTCCAATCTCTTCAACAATGCTATCTAATAATCTAAATATGAACTCAGAATCTTTGACCTGATCAGATGCTTCAATTGACCTTAAAAACACACTACCATAAGGATTATTAATGAGGATGTTGATCAGACTTCTATGTTTGATATCAGACCACCCATCTGACATAATTTTTACTCCTGTTTGGGTCCAAGTCTTCTTAATTTCTTCAATGCTTTTATCAGTGCTTTCCAACTCCTCCTTCAAAATCCATGTTCTTAAATCATACATGGTTGGAGGTTTGAACCCTCTCCCAAATGCTCCAACTGAACGAATCATGTTGTAATAAGCAGGTGATGTTGCAACATTAAATGGAATTACATTTTCGTAGAAGAATCTGCCTATATCCTTACACACTCTTCTCCGCGCCTCTCTTGCATTTTCTGGGGCCATCTTCTGTGTAGTAGAAGGCCTATCCTCTGATGTGTCAACCATATAATGATCCATAGGCCCTCTAGCACCCCTAGATGAAATGGGCTTCATAGAAGAAGATGAATCCCTGACGCTGCGCTCACTCCCGTAGTAAGATCCAGCATCAACTCTATCCTCAAATTGCTTCTGTGCAAGATGTTTTGATGTGGTAGACTTATTCATGTATGACTTTATCTCTTCCCTTACAGCATCAGGAACTTTGGAGCAGCGTTATATATTGGTAAACTATGCATTCACCATACGTTTTTTGTGCGTGGTCTTTGCGTCAACATTGCGTATTTTTAATGAAAGATAAAGTCAAAGAGAAAAAAGAACATTTAATGTACATCTTTAAATACAAAAAAAAAAAACATTTAATGACTATGTACAATATAAAAAATATAAGAACAAATTAAAAGAACATTTATAACAAATACAATTTTACAAGAGACCCTAATGTACATCTTCAACAAGACAACAACATCAACTTTCCTACAGGAATTATGATTGATGTCTTGTCCAATATAAATCACCTTGACAACCAAGCCTTCCCTCCATCACTGCGATACTTATTCTCCTCCCATGTTCCTGATGCCAATAACTTGTTAACAGAAACCCGGTCAGGTTAGAGAGGTTTAAGTTTACAAGTTATTGGCATCAATTTCATGGAGGAGGATAAATATCGTAGTAATGAATGGAAGGCTTGGTTGTCAAAGATTATTTATATTGGACAACAGAAGGTAAGATTTTTTACAAGGGAAGCTTGCTTTGACACTTTGCCATAAGGCAAACGTTCCTGCATTATATAGTGAAAAACTTAATGTTGAGCAATAGTAAGTAATAAATTGTAAATAAAGGCTCATAAAAATTCAACCTACCCTATTATCCTCCCAACCATATCTGCCACCCGTCAGTCCACAGCTAACGAAAATTATTATTCATGTCACGGCCCCTCAGTCCATACTCCATACTAAATGTAAGTAATCAAAAATATTTAATAGAATGTGTGCGTGTTTTATGCGTACTAAATGCGTAATTTATGCATTTGTTGTGCGTGCCTTAAGCGTATGTTATGCGTATTTTATGCGTTCGTTGTGCGTACTATGTAAAAACATTTCAAAATTATTTATAAAATTATTTTTTTTTTGCTTTAAAACAAATAAGAAATTCAAACACTAATCTTTGAACGAAATTGCCAAACATAGACTTCCAAACAAACATCATATTCCTTATTCCTCTTCCCTAAATACAATCCAACAAGAGTCATAAACCATTTGTACTTGTTCAAGTATCATGTTCAAGATTAGAAAATGAAATCATACAAATCTAACAAGAGTCATAAACATCATATATTCATATTCCTTATTTCTTCATCATTTTAATGTAAGTAACTTACAAACAAAGATATATATTAATTAAAATATTTAATAGAATTTTATGAATAAAATTTACTGCTTATGTGTGCGTGTATCATGCGTCCGTTATGCGTACGGTATGCGTTCGTAATGCGTATTTTACGAGTTCATTATGCGTATTTTATGCGTTCGTTGTGCGTTCTATGTTTAATATGTAAATTTTTCGTTGTGCGTTCTAGTAAGTAATAAATGCTCATAAAAAATCAACCTACCCTATTATCCTCCCAACCATACCTGTCTAAAGGCTCATAAAATATATAATAGAATTTTGAAAATAAAATTTACCGTTTATGTCTGCGTGTATCATGCGTGCGTTATGCGTACTCTATGCGTTCTTAATGCGTATGTTGCGAGTTCATTATGCTTATTTTATGCGTTCGTTGTGCGTACTATGTTTAAATAAGCATTTATACACAGAATCAGAATGAAAAACATTTATACACAGAAGCATTTATACACAGAATCAGAATGAAAAATATTTATACACAGAATCAGAATGAAAAACATTTATACACAGAAGCATTTATACACATTACACAGAATGAAAAACTATTATTTTGACAACGTTTTACAAAGTAATTCATATGCAAATTCTGCCCTATACTTTGGCATGTCTTGTTGCCAATTTGTACTATCAGTCCAATTAGTGTTGCTTTCAAGAATTATTCTTTCTATATATTTACAGACATACATTCCACAATCAAAAGAGTTCTGCTGTTTTGGTATTCCTTTAATGGTAGAAAGCTTCCATTTTCTGATATCACTATCAAAAGCTCCTTTCGTGTCAGAATATAGGGCTTTAACCTGAAATATACGTAGAGCAAGGATTAGTTCTGTAAATTTTTTAAAAATTAAAGAGTTTATGTTCATCTAATGACCTAAGTATCTGACAGACTAACACTTACGATTTTTGGAACAACAAGCCTATGCTCTTTGACGCGGTGGTCCAATGAGTCATAAAATTTCCACTTATGTTCTTTCAGCAAACCAACCAGAAGGGTAATGTGATCGGATTCAATGATTGGTTGTAATAAAATATCATTTGAAGTAACAGAAGGCTCGGTTATATGGTCGATTTGTAATTTGGACAATTTTTCCCTTCCTTTGTTATTCTGCAAGTGCAAGTAGTAAATGTAAGAACTAAGAATTAATACTAAGTTACTAATCTAATAGTTAAACTGATAAATTGAATACTAAGTTAGTAACCCAATAGATTGGAGAGATGTATAGAAACTTATGGTACTTGTCTGGCATAAGGTTACACTTCTCATCTAAGATATAGGCAAAAATATCTACATGTTCATTGCCTAAATAACTGTCGCTTTATAACTCATCAATCTCAGATCTGGTAATAAGAATGTTAATAACAAACAAGATACTATCGTCCCTGCAAAAAAAAAATATATTAAATACGCATTTCATAAGCATAACCCACGCATATCATACTCATAACACACGCATATAATACGCATACCACACGCATATAATACGCATACCACACGCATATAATAAGCATAACCCACGCATATCATACAAAAATAAAGTTACAATTTTTTATCTTTTAGAGTACTTTTTCAAACATTCTAACACAAAATTTCTCTTCTCAGAAGTCAAACACATAAGTCCTCTGTAATTTTCTATTTCAACTGCATAAACATAAGTTACAGGTTTTATTTGAATGTTATCTACTGGTATTGGTTCATTTGGTTTTGTATATTGAACAAGTTGCATTTCTGCTGGGACTGGCTCATTTGTTGGGATTGGATCTTTTGGTGGGATTGGATCTTTTGCTGGGATTGGCTCATTTGGTTCATTGGGGCTGTGGGGTTGGATATCTGATCTCTGTCTCTTATTGGAAGATGAAGAGTAGCTAATAGATCTTTTCTGATGAACTACTTTGCTCTGATCAATGTAATTATTGAGCTTGACCTCAATAACTCCAACTCTCTCAGTAAGATCTTCAAACTTTGTGCTCAGCCTATCTTCAAATTCTCGAAAAAGTTTTGTGCATGTTTCTTGGCAGGATTTCATGATTGTTTCTTGTATAGACTGAAGTGCTTCAGCAGAAAAACTTAAATGTTGTTGCTGAGGAGATTGGTGGGGGTCTTGCTGAGGAGGTGGGTATGATGGGGAGATTGGGGGGGGTTGTTTTGATGGGTGGATATGTCATGAGGGGAATCAAGGGATGTAGGGTAGTCTGGTGGATATTTCTCAACATTAACTATATCCATTTCTTCCTGGTTTACTGCCTGTAGGACATTACAAATCTGACTTTTCCTTATATTAGCAAATAAGTTAGTGATCACCTCTGTAGTATATACAATATCATCAGCCCATCGAAGAAAACGGGGCCTTTTGTCAGAATGCATAGGAGCATGAATAGTAGTATGCTCCAGGAACCAAATCTGCATAAGATGAAAGAAAATTTTAGCACTCACATTGAGCCAATAAAATTTTGAATGAATTTAACAGTTAGCACTTAGCACTCACAATTAGCAGAGGTACAAAACCGTTGATGTAACCTGCTGGCTTCTTATTTGAAATCTTGGAGGCTGCCTTATTAAACTCTCCAACTAAAAACTCCCTAATAGAACTAGCCCAGTTTATTGACAAAAAAACATCTGGACTATTTGCTATTCTTTGGATCAACCGAGGGGTTTTGAAGTTGTTTAGTTGAAAAAGTAAATTTGAAAATAAATACATGATAAACGTTCTTAACATAGTCTCCGGGGGGGTTTGCTTGTTCAACTCCATCATGTCATCCCTTATTTTCTTTGATGTAACTGAAGTATGTGCTAAGGAATGCCAGGATATTTCTTCTCCTTTATTTGGCAGACCAGTGAGAAGGGCCACTTCATCAACAGTGAAAGGAATGGGTTGACCTTTTATAACAAAGCATTGTTTTGAAATGTCCCACCTTGAGATCAGCTCATAAATAAGAGGGACATTTTGCTCAAACCCAGGAAATTCCAAAAACTGTATCATCTTTAAATGTTTCAATGTGTCCTTGAGTTCAAGAGTAATTTGCCGAGCAAAGTTATCACAGATTGTTCGAAACGAAGAAACATAGCATCTATAGGTAATTGGACGAACATATATCTGAAAATTGTAAAAAATGATAGATTAAAAATAAGTAAATGAGATACGCACAAAACAAGCACAACATACGCATAATATAAGCAACGGTCACGCACAGTGTACGCATAACATACGCATATATTACGCACATCACACGCACATTGCAGGAAACATACAGCAAATTATACGCACGCATAAAGTACGCATAGTGTAAGCACTAGTAAGCAACGTGTACGCATTGTGTACGCACAAAAGACGCATTGAGTATGCACAGACTACGCATATTTACTCGATGGTTAAAATTTGGTTAGGTTTTATGTTTCAAATCTCAACATAAATTTATCATATAAACCTGAATACAGAGAAAACACGATAGCATCACAGTATCAAACATTTAAAAAGTTTCGAGAAGCCATGCATACGCATAGAATAAGCATAAAATCGGAAGATCTTCAGACCCTTCAACGCGAACGCATAGCATAACCACAAAATACGCAATACGAAACAGAAAACATAGCATTAAGTTACCTTTTTCTTTGGGGGTGACGCCATCTTAGAAGAAACTGAGTGAAGAATGCTTGAAATTCCTCCGGGTGAATGCTTGAAAGTTCGAAAGTTTACTGTAACTTGAAAATCGAAACGTCGACTCCGCCATTCGACCTTTACAAGGGTTTAAATGTTGATGCCACGTCGACATTTCAATAGGCGCGCCACGTCGGCAACTGGGGGTCCGAACTGAAAAAAAAAATAAATTAGGTTAAATTTTAAAAAGGCGACGCCTTAAATATATGAGGCGAGGCGCGCCTTATGGCGCGCCTCAGTAAACTTGAGGCGTAAGCCTCATAAACTAAACTTATTGCGTAGGCTTTGAGGCTTAATTGGTCGAAAATGCGCTGAGGCGCGCCTCAAGGCGCGCCTTTTATTGCGCAATTTTAAACGTTGTATGTTGTTCATGAATGCACCACACCATTCATTGTACTCACCCCTTTCTACCCATAAGCTGATTGGCAGGGGAGGCATCGATTGTTGTTTGTTCGTGGGTCAGCTATATTATTCATTGGAGGTCTCATACCAATGCTTGTAGTTGGGCAGTCATAACCTAGTTTCATTAATCACCATTTATTCCTTTATTATTTATTGATGCTCATTTAAATGACCAGGATCTATTACTTAGCATTTGCATTTTAATCAAGATTATGCATTTTCCAATTTAATGCCCGGTTCTCAGTGGTTCATTCAAATTCATGTCCCTTGTCCATTGTTTAAGTTTAGCTCCCTTGTCACTAGAAAATTCAGTAGCCTTTCGACGTTTCCTCTGTTTGGGGGAAATTTTAAGAGTTTGGGCCTTCCTACCACGCCAAGAAAGGCCTGTATGTAGCTGTCACGTGACACCGCGGTCGTCATTTTAAATCATTTAATTTCAGGGTTCGCCCTTCATCTTCTCTTTTCGTCGTTGTTGTTGGCTCCGGTGATTCGCGGGAGGTGCAAAGATTGCACCGTCGGTTCTTCGGCTCCCTCGTCACTATTTAACTTCGTTCCTTCGTAGGGACGGAGAGACCGCAAGCGTCACCCCCCCCCTCTCCGTCGCAGTTCGTCTCCCACTCCTCCATCGCTGCCCGACTTCGTTGCTTCGTAAAGGGTAGAGATCGCACGAAGTCGCTTCTTCCGCTCCTTGTGGCCGTCCGACTTCGACTCCAACAGACCGAACCCACTTCGCCTCCTCCGACTCCAGCAGACCGAACCTAGACACCCAACGTCGACCTCCTTCTCTGACCCGTGCGTGACTTCCGCCTCCGAGCCATGCCCGATCGGGCTCCTCCTCTTTTGTTTATGTGTAATATGTGTATAGACATATAATTATAATTATAATTATAATTATATTTGTAATTATAATGTTTGGAAGAGAAAGAGAGAGAGAGATAAGATATATATATTCTTTCCAACAGGTGTTGAAGACCCTGGTCGTCGTTCCTTAGGTCCGACCGGTATGATTTGAAATTGAAGACCTGCGCCGTTGATTTTAATACAGACAGATGGTTTTAAATTTGAAGACCCGGGCCGTCGTATCTTATATCTAGCCGGGATGGTTCCAAATTGAAGACCTCACGCAGTCGATCTTAGATCCTGGTGAGATGGTTTAAAATTAGATCCTGGTGAGATGGTTTAAAATTGAAGACCCTACGCCGTCGACCTTAGGTCCGGGTAGGAAGAAATTACGGCAGTGCCGTCCCGATTTCTCCCTCGGTGGGAAGGAGACGCCGGGAGGATGCCGAAATTTCCTGAAAATCTACTTTGAAATAATTGGAGAAAGGAACGAATTTTAATTAGTTATTAAAACTAATTAAAATTTGTTAATTTAAATCAATTGATTGACAAATTAAATTGAATTGATTATCCGAGAATATTTTAAATTTGAAAGAATTTTTAATTCTAAAAAAAAATTTAAAATTCGAGAGTTATTTGAAAATTTTGAGAGCAGTAAAATTTAGAGTTGATTTATTGGTTAATTATTTAATTAATCAAATGAGAATTTTTAAATAAAAAAAATGCAATAAAGAGGAGGAAGAAAAATAATTTTTCCACTAATCAGATATATACAAGCTCTCAACACAGTCCTCTCAAACTCTCTAAAAACTCTCAAACTCTCCAACACCTTGTAAGCTCTCTAAAGTCCCTCCTGTACGAGCTCTTGCAACTATCTTTGGACTCTATCCTCTACAATTACTGGCTACGAACACCTGCAAACAAACATATGAAGAGTCAGTACATCACGAATAAATTGAATGAATGCTAATAAATCTAAGCTACAACAGGTAGAACAAAGTACTAGAAAGCAAGAAAAGCTGAGTACGAAAAAGCTAGTAGTGTAACAGTGCTAGAAGACAGGTAGAGCAGTGGACTACTATAGTAGGAAAAAGACTACTAGCACAAAACAACTAAAGCACAAACTAAGTGTCAAACAACTAGTGTCAACTCAATAAACATACAATCAAATCCAAACTCAAATCCACAAATTTCTGGGTAGCCTTGTTTAGAAGAACTTGGTCGTAAGACCCACTACCCGGCAACTTTCGTAGGAAAGTCGTAAGCTCGATATTAAGGGGAAGTTTTAGGTTAAAATTGACCTAACTCCTAACCCCAAATTAAAACACTCGGCCACTTCTAATAGAAGTCTTAAGTTCGACCTATGAGGCAAATGTTTAGGTGATAATGTAACCCTAGACCCCTCACTTGGGCATCTTAGTCTATAAGGGCTAAGTTGTAAGATCCACCCTTCGGGCCACTTAGCAGCTTACAGGGCTAGGTCATAAGACCCGTCATGGGCTACTTCTAATTGAAGCCATAAGACCCACTCATAACCAAAATTCTTCGAGCAACTCCTAATTGGAGCCGTAAGCCCCAAGTTAAACAAATTAACAGGCAACTCCTAATTGAAGCCATAAGCCCCAAACGAAACAAATTAATGGGCTACTTCTAAGTGAAGTTGTAAAACCCACATCTTAAGAAAAATTGTTAAATAAATAACAATGATCTTAAATCCCAAACAATCAAAGTTAAAGCCTTTGGGCATCTTAGTCCAAAAAAAGGATTAAGTTGTAAGACCTGCTTTTCAGGCTACTTCCTAAGGGAAGCCATAAGCCATACCCAAATAATTTAAAACCTCCGAGCAGCCTCGCTGTAGAGCTAAGTTGTAAGACCCATCTTTGGACAACTCATAAATAGAGCAGTAAGCCCCATTTCAAATCAAATCCCCGGGCCACCTCTAAAAGAGGCCGTAAGTCCCACTATCAGGGAAACTCCTAATTGGAGCCGTAAGCCCCAAGTTAAACAAATTAACGGGCAACTTCTAAGGAAGCCATAAGCCCCAACCCAAATTAAATCAAACTAAAATTTACATCTAACCACTTCAGTCCACTCGAGATCCCTGAGAGGAGGCAACTCATGGCTGTTAATTAGATTCCCTGGACACTACAATCGATGGTTGTTAGTATTGGTAGACTGAATATACGGTATACCCGGGACGACGAAACTATGGGATCTTGATCGGGTTTACCTCAATTTTCCCCATAATTGAGACTAAACTACCTAAAATTTATTCATCCTTAATCGAGAGTTCTCTCTTACTTGTTAAGATGGGTAAGAACCCCAGATCTAATTAAACCCTGACACTACCGTCAGGGAAAATTTGGTTAACTTCAATCTGACTTAAGGGAAATGGAATCCTACAGCTGCAAAGCGGGATTCGTGCATTCGTGCCGTTTTTCTTGAGCCAACACTCAAATTTCGAAATACTGATTATTTCCAGTTTTATAAACTAGTCATTTTAATTAACATATTTTATTGAAACAATATAGCCGATTTAGAGAAGTTAACCATCAAGGGTAAAGTATGCAGATGGGCAATTTCTCATGACTGCAGTAAAATGATTGACTTAAGGCAGATAAAAAAAAGGAAAGAAACCTGCTTGCTCTTTTTACCTAAAACCAATTGATTTCACAGGGGGAAAAGCTGCTGTTGTGGAATGGTTGTGAGGGCTGCAGCTAAGTGAATCAGAGGTGAGGGGTGGATGTGTAGATCAGCTAAGTGAAAGTTGCAGTAAGGGAGTGGAGCTTAATTGGGCAGTAGAGAGGAAGGGAGAGGTGGTTTGATTGGAGATGTGTTTGAGAGGAGTCTAGTTGGCAGTGGAGAGGCGCTGCTATTTGAGAGGAGTTTTGTTTGTGAGGTGAGGATGGGCTTGAGGCGTGAGATAAAGATTGGACTGGGTTGGTTGAAGGGCTGAGATCGACCACTCGGATGAGGGTCAGGAGTCCGTCGGAGGTTGTGAGGAAGAATCAGGTGATTCACGGCAACATGTCCGGATCAGGCGCAGGTTAGCAATCGGAGGGAGCAGGGATCGAACGGGTCTAGCGTTGGCTAGGTTAGGATTGGCTTCTAGTTTGGTTGCTGAGGTTGAATGACTGGTTTGATCGGTTGCTGGTGGATTTCAAATGGAGAGGAAGAGGCTGTTAGGATGGAGGCGTGAGGTTGAATCAGCTTGGGGCTTGTTCGATCGGGGTGGATCCCCGGCTGTGTGGTGGGTCGGGATTGCGGGTTTGTGAATTGGGAGACCGGACAAGGAAGTCGGTTTGGATCAAGACTGTGTAGTGAGACGGATGGTTGAGGGCTATGGGAGGGATCATAGGTGTCTGTGCGGGGAAAAGAAAACAGAACCGAACGACTCTGTCTTCATTCCCGTTTAAAGCAATCATACGACTACGATTTTAATTGATCATTTTTGGGTATTGACGGTGCTCCGAACGCAACAATGACGTCCGTTTTGCGATCGGACGTCCTTGGGGAAACATCGCGTATTAATTTCACGTGTCAGTCATCCTTTTGACTGATCTCGTCCGATTTAACTGGGGGGGGGGGGGGGGGGGGTTCTCTCTTAGGTGAATTCGATGCTCTGATCGCAATGACGCATTCTGTTTGACAATTCGAAGGTCATTTGTCCCTTCAAGTGACGCATCGCGCTGACTTGCGGATCACTTAATTAGCTGATTTTGACTCTTTTCATGTGTTTTGATGTGTAGGGACCAGCAACTCTTAAAACTAAGAAAAATATGCATTCTTGAGGTTCTGCTCAATAGGCATGACAATAAATTTAGTTCTTGGAGATACAAACTTCATATCAACCAAAGTACATATCAGTCCTCTACTACTCATATCAATTCAGTATCAACTACAGATGTTCCTCAATTCCCCAATGATGGATTCAATTATTTACATCATAATTAGAGGAATTGCCAACATTTCGTATGCTACCAATCACAAACATTCCTTATCTCGATTATGAGTTTGGTTATTATAAAAATATAATTAGAGGGTTTATTGTTGTCGCGAGAGCTTTGTGCTATAAAAACAAATATGCCTTGACATTACTTCACCAAAATTATGAGCTTGATAATTGCATATCATAACCAGAGGGATTACTAATATCATCATATCCCCAACTACAATGAAAAATCTACTCAATTAACCTCCAAATCCCAATGATCAGTCATATTGTTTGAAGTTATAATCTAACGGGTTATCACTATCATTATATTTTTCACTTCAAAGATAATTCTACTCAATATATGAATATAACTCATTTATCTTGATGATGAGTACGATTATTGCAAATTATAATTGGAGGTATTGCCAATATCATAAAAGCTCTTGATTATAAAGATAGATCTGCTTAGGACTTTCCATCCTCAAGGACGGGTTTATCAGAAAATAGTAAAATACTAACAGAAGGTGATCCTCATCATAAAAATGTCTTCATATATTTCCTAACAAGTATATTCTAGACCTGCTTACCAATGATTGTGGTCATAGTCATAGATCATCCTAACTAGAGGGGTCAACACTCAACACTATCATCATCCTTACTTGAGTCTAATAATAAGTATGAAACATCCTGGCTCGAAACTCTTCACATCAATCATGCCTTTCTTGATTGGAGGGAATTTTCATATTTAAATTCAAGCCAGTAAGAACATTTGGGCGCGGCCGTTTGACTGATTTTTATGGTTTTGGGTCACATTTTTGGCATGACTATGCTGTCCAAAATGAGCTTGTCATGTCCTTATTGGCATGAGATTTTTTACCATATGATGTCAAGTCTTTTTTTGGTTAATTTAGCAACAGCCCAAATTTCTGTTTCTTAATGGCTCTTTTGTTTTATAGAATTGAAACATAGTGTAGTTCTCACTGTTTTTTCTCTTGCTGGTTAATTTCAGCATTGGAGTTGACTTTCTTATGGTTACGGGATATTAAACATGTTCTAGCGGAAATCAAGTGATTTGATGATTTTTTTTTGTTCTATTGTGTTTATGAGGATATCAAGGATGCCAAACGGTATGTTTTGCCTCAGAGTTGAGCATCGTGCTTTCTTTTTCCATTTTATTCCAGTCGATTAGCTTTTCTTGTAAATATCTATTTCCTCAGACTCAGAGTGTACCAATGTTTATCTTGCTGGAGTATCAATACGGTTTTCTTTATATGCAAACATTGTATTATCAGCTTATGTTTCTGATGTCATTTTGGAATCTATGTTGGTGTCATATTGCCTGGCTATGTTAGTTCTGTTTTGTTTGTATGCTTTAAAATATTATTTTTTCTAGTAAATGTATGTCTCCTCCTCCTCGGCCAAGCTTTATTTATCTCCAATAATTTACATCTGATGAAGCAGTATCTCATGTTTTTCTTATGTTGGAAAGTTAAGATCAAACTGCTTAATTGATTTAGTACACTCAGTTCATAGGTTATTTGCATCTTTGGTAAATAAAATTTCATTGAAATGTGCAGTTGATTAGCATAAGAAACATATTCTTCCACTGGATTTATCAACAGCTTCTGCAAGCACAAGTTATTTATTCCATGATTGCTTGAGAAAAAGCCAACCCAACCCCCCTCGTGCGATTGAAGGTGATTTCTTGTGCTCATTTTTTGGCTCAGATATTTGGAAGTTTAGTGTAAATTTAGTGGAATGAGAAAGTTTGGGGGAATGGAGGAAAATCTTGAGCAAATTCCCATGGTTCTATAAACTTGGGTGTATCCGTGAACCCATTCCATCAACATTAGCGGGTTTTAAGTTGTTGCGTCCACAGAGCCTTACTAGCAACCATGAGTTGCCTTCTTTTAGGTGCCCAAGCAGATCAGGATGAAAGTGCATGTAGAAGAGTGCTTTCAAAGTTGATGTCAATTTGTTTGTTTTCAGGTTGCAAGACATTATTAGTTTTGTGATTGTAGTTGGGGTGTTGCAAATTTTGATGATATAACGAATCATTCACACAACCCTTCTGATCGTGAAAGCAATATTCCATGTATTAATCTCATTGTTGCAGATCTGATGGTTTCCAAATTTATGATTCAGCTTTGTAAAGATAATAGCGAGCTTCAAGTGATCTAGTATGTCACCAATGCATTGAAATAACGTCCTTAACTATTATTTCATGATAATGTGGTAACTGACAGATCATCGCCATGTGCCATTATTTTTTGGGACCATCATGATGGGTGATCCAGAAGGTGAATTAGTGGGTTGAATAGCTTCGTTTCCCAATAACTCTATAACTTTCTTTATGACCTCTTCATTCTGGATGATTGATTATTATTATTATTATTATTATTTTACATCAAAATGAATGGTAGCAAAACGTTTGAGATCAACTGAATATCATAGGTTGCTATGGTGGAACCCTTACATCTTCTGAAAGAGTAATGTGTACCTCTTCAATAGTTGTTAAAATTGCACATCTTCAACCTTGCTCAATGTGGAAAGGGCAAGACTCATTTCTTAATTCACGACAGAATCATTTTTTTGGTTGTATTTATAATTTCACTTGCATGTATTACCTTCATGACATCCATTATCGGCACATCAAAGTCCTTCAGGTCAGGGGTATCCCGACTTGACCTGGCTGTAAATGGGTTGATCCTAAACCGACCCGGTTTTGCAAACGGGTCAGGTTTGTCAACCCGGACCCGACCCGTGCGGGTTATCGTGTTGACACGAATCGACTTGCGAATATATGCGGGATGGACGGCGTGGACACGGAGCACGGCTGTGCGGGCTGGACGGCGTGGACGCGAGTCGAGCGATGCGGACGCGGACGCGGGATGAGCGATGTGGACGTGAACGCGAGACGAGCACGGTTGTGGCCTGTGCGGGCTGGACGCGGGACGCCTGGAGCCTTGGAGGCTTGGACCGTCGGGCGACGCAGAGCCTGTGACGCCTGGAGCCTTTGACGGTCTGTGACGCGGACGACACTCCACCTCACGCCTCACGCGGACAAGACACGTCCGATTTGACGGGGACGCGACCTGGCGGTTACTCGGGCAGCGCAGTGGGTTTGCGAAACGGGTCATTTCGGGTTGACCCGCGGGTTGTCGGGCCAACCCGAACCCGACCCACTTTTCAAACGGGTAGAAATCCAAACCCGGACCCGACCCGTTTCTCAAACGGGTTGACCCAAACCTGAATTTTTTGAGTTGGGTTCGGGTCAGGTTTCGGGTCGGGTCAAAAGTTGACACCCCTACTTCAGGTAGTACTTCTCATTCTTCATCATCTAGCATTAATGGGCATGGTATTACAACACTGCATACATGTAATGCAGGTACATACTACCAAAGATAACTAGACAAATGTCAAGTATAACTAGCTTGCACAACATGTCATCAATGTAGTTCTTGTTGATTTCAAACTTCAACTGATTTTGGTGATCAATCATTATCGCATACCTTGTGGGCTCCGAAAATTCATGCTCCAGTTTCTCCGTGCCTCTTTTGTTGACGGGAAGAGTTTTAATGAGTTTAGGTTCTGGGTAATTTTTCAAAAAGAAGATTGGGTTTTAGATAAGACACTACTAAGAGATTTTGACCTCATTTATAATGACTTTATGATCTAAGTTCTAATATCCTATAGGCGCAAACCCCTATAATTAATTAACCCTCTCGATAATGAGAGAGAACTTTCGATTAAGGCTTGTGTTAGATAGGCATTGAGTACCCAACATATGTAGCAACAACTTTATGGATTTTAGAATAGAATTTTTGGGGATTTTTAAGATTTGAAATTTATCACTGTTCACTTAAAGCGGGTGATGAAGAAATGATGACGGGCCCAATCAAGATCCCATTGTTTTGTCATCCCGAGTTTCATGGTCTTTGGTCTACTTAGTCATAGGAGGCAGTCGATCGAACTGACAGAAGAAACCTTGTCGGCAGCCATGGGTTGCTTCGTCCAAGAATACCTTGTAGACTTGGGGCGGATGTTTACCTATGCTTTAAGGTGGTGAATTTAAGTCAATCTAAGCTAACAAAGGACTTTATATCTTATAACATGCTACCTATAATTCATTACTCAAGGGACTTTTAGCCATTGGGGAACATACGAGCTTTGACATGATTGTAATATAGTAGTGCCATTTTGCAGGAAAATCACTCAATCAAAGGCCACGTGCCATGTCCCTGCAAGCGATGAATCAACTGAGAATGGATTGTAGTAATACATTCCACAAGACATCTATTCTTTGTGAGCTGAAGTTATTCTTCAATTCATCATACTCGTCAAACCATTGTAAAGTGTAGATAGATTTTAATTTTAAGTTTTTGGTAATTAAATTTTCATTTGAATGTTTAGAACTTTGTAGGTATTAGATTTTGAAATTTTAATAGGCTTTGAGAATTGATCTCTCCAGTTAAGATTCAATTTCAACATGACCATTATAAGGGGATATATTAAAATTATTCAAATATTCTTTTTTTTTATTAGAATTTTGGAGGCATTAAAAAAAAGCATGATCCCCTCTGATTTATATTAGCTTTCAACACGGCTATCATCGGGGTGTTTAAGCATTTTTAATAAATTCGCGAAGCATTCTCAGATCTCACATTTAGTAGCTTGATATAAAAATCAGTGCACATGTATATCATATTAGCATATAGATAGGAGCTATTGTAGAGGTGCTTGAACACTTTTAGCGAATCCGCGAAGCATTCTCAGTTCTTGTATTTAGGAGCTTGACATGAAGATTGGAGCACACGTGGAACAAATTTCATGAAAAACATAATGCTGCAAGACATCAAACAATAATTACGTGCCAAATGCTCTGTTGTATATGTTTCCTGAACTTGAAATGTGAAATCTATATTCCACCCTGCCAACATAAGGGTTATTCAGCCCAAAAGACTATCAGTCAAGCTTATAGAAGTGGGTACTCAAGATAGGTGAGGATCTACAGTGACAGCTGCAGCAAAGGAGATAAACTGCTATGGTTTTGTTGGAAGAAATAGGACAATCCATATGAATCATCAAGAGCCAAGAAATTTTTTTATTGGGTTTATTCTCGTATTTTGATGAGAAGCAGACCACTTCATAAGTAGCTGATGTTTAAGGTCACCCTCATATCTAAATTGTTCAAGAAAAATAGATCCCAAACTATTGTTAATACTTGTTCCAAATGGCATATGGCCTTTACTAACAACCAAATGTTGTATGTAGATGATTCTTTGGAATTGTTTCTATGAAATTATGGTCGTAACAATCTTGATCAGAAAAACTAGTGGGAGGCACTCTGCTTGGTGTGCACTCCGAAAATTCACGGCCCGGCCTCTCTGTGCCTGCTCTTTCTTTTGTTGATTGGGAGAGTTTTAACGGATTTAAGTTCTGAGTAAATTTTTAGTAGGCAGATTAGGTTTTAGATAAGACACTACCTAGAGATTTCACACTCATTTTTCGAGGACTTTATGTTCTGAGTTCTGATTTCATATAGGCGCAAGCCCCTATAATTAATTACTCTTCCCGATAATGAGAGAGTTCTTTTGATTAAGGTTAGTCGTGAAATAGCACAAGTATTTAGTGCATAGTAGCAACAACATTAGAGTTTGAATTTAGTTTTTGGATTCTAGAGTCTATGATTTTAAATTTATCACTATAAACTTAGAACAAGTGATGGGGGAAATGAATATGAGCCCGATCAATATCTCATGGTTCCGTCGTCCCGGACTGTCATGGTCCTTGGTCTACTTAGTTAGAGGAGATAGTTGACCCAACCTGATAGAAGGCATCTTATCGGCAGCCATGAGTTGCTTCGTCCAAGGATACCTTGTAGGCATGCGGTGGATGTTTGTCTAAGATGATGAATTTAAGTTCACCTTGGTTGACAAATGGATTTATATTTTGTAGAGTGCACTTTATAATTCATTGAAATCATTAGAGAACATACGGGCTTTAGGCATGATCGTAATGTAGACGTGTCATTTTGCAGCCAACTGTTAGACCGGTCCAGAGAAGACCGGTCCAGCTGGTCCAGAGAGAACCAGCTCTATTTGTTTACGGGAGAATAAAACAAGCGGAACCAGCCAGGGAGCCGGCGGAAACAGCAGGGAAGGAATAGGTGGGGTCCACTTGTTTTTCAAATTGAATCTTGGAGCCAAAAGGAGTGGAAGCAAGGGCAATTAAGTCCTTTTATATTATTTTTGAATTGTATGCATTAAGTAGGGAGAAAAGGATAGATTAGGGTTATGTTGAATTTGCTTGAAGTTTTTCTTGTTCTTCTTTGGTGGCTAGGCTCTAGATCGAATTCTAGAGATTGGGAGAGTGCGATCCTCCTCTCGAATAGAGGATCCTTGTATCTTTGCTATTTTCCTTGCATCTACTAGTAAAATACAAGCTTTTTCTCCACTATTTCTCTCAGATTTGTTATTTTTTTCCACTGTTTTGTGCCAATTCCTGCTGTGGACAGCAGGTTCTCACTGTTTCTTGCGTCGAAAGTGGTTAGGAAATACTTGAAATCAAGTATTTCCTATCACTATCACAAACATCCAATTAGAGGGCACATGTCACACCCCTACTAGCGAGAGACTATTTGAGGATGAATCTTAGTTATACACTCGTCACGACATTCACTGTTTGTGAGCTAAGGTTAATTTCAAATTTATCACACCCACGACAAATCATTACGGAAGGTGGATGGGTTAGTTTTAAGTTTTAGTTGATAAATTTTCCATTTAAATTTTTAGAATTTGGATAAATTTTAGGTTTTGAAAATTTAATAGGATTTAAACATTGATGACTCTGGTTGAGATTTACATTCAATGCGGCCATCATTGAGGTGATCTAATTGTCATTTAAAAAATATCCATATTTTGTAGAAAAATTAGGAGGCATCTTATAATTCAAGTCAGGTCGACTCTAGTCCTTTCAAAGATAAGGATAAAACATAAATATTTGAACCGCGCAATATGCTCGGATCATTGGATTCAAGAATCAAATATGATAGTGGAGCATATGCGGGATATGTTCTCAACAATAGATTGGGACTATTATAGAAGTATCACCTTCTGTCCGCTTGTACAAATGTTGCGAATCCGGTCACGTGGTTCTTTCAATGATTGTCCTTTTAGAGTAATTATCTTTTATTCATTATCCTCCTTTGCATGTTTGTATTTTATAATTCTGTGGTATCACTGCATTAACTATGATTTCACTCTTCAATTTAAGCATCTTATCTTTCAACTCTTGGGCCTCTGTATCCATACTCATGCTATTGTATGATTTTATCATTGTGGTGAAAATGATATAACTGGATTTACATTTATTTTCCTTCATGAGTAAGAACATTTTTTTCATTACATCTATATCTCTAGCTTACCCATATGCATTGATTACTTTGTTAAAGAAAGTAGTATCCAGAACAACACCAGTGTAGTGTTTTGCACTTCTCTAATGAAGAAAGGAATCTTATCTACAAGCTCTTATTTGGTGTATCCACTAATAAGTGTACTATAAGTAATGGAATTTGATTTGACACATCATCAATGCTCTATAGCATCAACAATAATATGATTGTTTGCATTTTTCAATAATGTGACCAATTGCCTTGGAAGTTCGTTCACATTTGTAGGAAGTCGGCTCAATATAATATAATCATTTATTCATTAATATTGGTCTTTCATAAGCAACATAAGCAAGATCCCTTAGTAACTCAAAGCATAGTGAACTCTTCCATCAAACGAATAGTTATTTCAGAGATGTTGACTCATTTACTAGCCTTATTTACAAATCTCATTGTTAAAGTTGGTACTGCAAATATATGTACAGAGAAAGTTGCTAGCACAAATCTCCCTCCATGTATGAGTCATTGGAGTTTTTGATCATTTCTTTCATAATATTAAGGCGGCACTGTATGAAAATCTTTGTAAAGTGCAGTTTAAATGCCATAGTTCCCATTTAATAAACAAATCTCATAATTAAAAGAGTGGTGAAACTCTTTCTTTTGCATACAATTCAGAGTCAGATACCAAATCTTGTGTCTAGTCGCTGCTATAAAATTATTATTATCATTGGATCCAAGAAAGCAGCAGTGCTACTAACTATTCAATTTGTATCCACATGAAATATTGATACGCCTTTGTCCATACTTATCTGACTCATATACGAGGTTATTATGGAACCTACGACTATCGTTAATTAATTATATGAGACTTATTATTTGAAATGTATTATTATTATTATTATTATTACTATTATTATTTATGTGGGGTCCTTTGTCAATTTTAATTTTAGCAGCCTCCTAGCATCCCTTCCTCGCGAGGAGAGTTTGGGAGGCACTGGGATTGGACGGAAGGGATCAAATCAAGTTGATTAGGTTGAACAGAGGTAGGTCATGCAGAAGGATCGGCTAGCTTAGAACGATTGGGTCGGATGCTTTTTCCTGTGTGCGGCACAGAGAGGTCGGGAGAGGGATGGATCGGCTGTTGGGAATCATGTATAGACGGAGGCAGATCGGACATGGGGATTGTGATTGGATCAAGCATTGGGTTTGGCAGGATCGGGCAAGGCTACAAGTTGGAGGGGCTGTGCGGATGGAAGGATAACGGCTGAGGGTTGGGTCTGGAGTTGGGTTGAGATCGGGTTGTGGGTTTGGCTGGACGGGATTATTTCGAAATCACGTGCGGGGGCTGAATGTCAGGATAGAGGTTGGGTTGGCGAGCATGGAGTTTGTACAGGCAGAGTTGGTCGGCTAGTTTCCTTGTGTGCGACAGAGAAATGGGGCACAAGCACGGGAGAATGAACAAGGATTCACGGGTGTCTGTGGGAGTGTCGAATGAATTGGGGGCTGACGAACGATTCATCTGAGTGATTTTATGTCGTGTGAGGAAGTTCTAGGAGAGAAGAGTTGCGTTGTTTGAGAAGATTGCGTGTGGGTTGGTTGATTGCAAGTGGGGCCAGTTTGTGGTTGGAGGTCAACACTTGGCACTGAGAATCGAAGAGGAGCCAACATTTTGATCCTTGAAACATCTGTAGGCCTCTCTTTATATCTTCAGTATATCTGATAGAAGGTTCAACGGATTTGACTTGACCCTCTTGTCTAACAAAGGAAAACCTAGATTGACTGATATGTCACAAAATCCGTGATCTTGAAAGTGCAAAAGAAGCATTTTGGTTTCCATTGCCACTAATCTAGATAAGTCATCAGCTAGTGACATTGATTCATTCCATTGATCAAAGCCTAATGATAATATATCTATAATGATGCTGCTCTCTTTTGTATGTACACTTGTATCTTTCTCACTTCTACTTGAATCATTAAAACTATCCAAAAATCTAAGACCTCCATTGGAGCTAAGCACAACACTATCTAAAGAGTTTTCAAGTTTGTAGATAGTGCTAAGGCCTACTTTATTTCCCTCATTTGAAGGGGAAATTAATTGGTCAGGTCACCGGATGTGTTCGGAGTGCAATGAAAATGCGTCACATCACCTCCTACTCGGTACTGAACAATACCAAACAGTATCGAGCTCGGTACTGCTCAGTACTTCATTGTACCGAGCTCAATACTGCTCAGTACTGTGAATATCGAACGTAAGCTGTGTCCCGTGACCTGATCCAATAATTTCCCCATTTGAAGGGGCCTGATCAACAGCTGCATTTATGGAGATGTAGACTCTCCAGATGAAGAGTTGGTAGTTCCATCAAGGTATTTAAACTATTGCATGGCTGATATTTGTAATCACTAAGAGAGTGAATAAAATCAAGTGAGCATGATCTCTGAATGATGTCAACATAGCCTAATTGTTCAATATCATCAATAGCTAGATAAATATCTTTATCCCCATCTTCAATAGACTTAAAATCCATCTTTGGTAACTCTAAATTCTAATTGAATGTGGAAATTGCATCTGAAGAAACAGTTACTTTAAAGGATGGATTTGAAATTAAACTTTCAAGTATTCAAAACTATGTCTTTCTTTTGTAGACAGTTTAGCTTTTCAGCATTGCAATGTCCTTTGGAGAAACGCCAAATGGCATGTCAAACCGTAGCTCCAAAGGAATAGATGTGGAAATAAAATTAGCTAGTTTGGTTGAGAGCTATTTAGAAGTGTTTCAATTATTTTAAGATTTTGATTGGTGGTTTATTGGTCTTGGAGGATACTTATGAAATGGAGGTGTGAAGAGTTTAGAGGTGTTAGAGAAGCGTAGTAAATAACTTAAAGTAAAGATTACTATATATTCTGCGAAAAAAGGCAATTCCTTCATGCTAGCAAGCACCGAGTAAATGAAAGTACTCCACTAAAATATTTCATTAATGCTATCTAAAATAGCTTTTTAATTTAAAGATTTGTAGTTCAAAAAATTTTGGTGCTAAAAAATTACTTTATAAAATAGTAAAATACTATTGCCCCAAACAAAGGACGACTTTCTTACTGCTTTTTAAAACGGTTTTCTAGTAAAAAAATTTTAATTTTTGTACTAGAAAGTTGCTTTAAGAAGCAATAAAAAAGCAATGACATTTAGGCCATTTAAGGTAAACTCACACACACAACGCATACACATGGACTCGAACCTTGGACCTCTTAGTTGGAAGTCTAAGCTCTCAACCAATAGGCCAAGGGGAGTTGTGTATCAATATTCCCTTTAGTTGAGATTTCTTCTTTATCCTGTGACCGATGGGATGACAGATGGACTAATGAGACTGTAAACAGTGACATTGGTGCTTTCAAAGATCTATATTGGACAATTGGTTTTGTTTTGGTGGTTTTAAGGTCTGTTCTTTGATGCTATAGATTTGATGGAGGTGCCTTAAGGAATCTTAATGGGATCAGATGATGGAGCTAGAAGAGATATGATCCCTTGGTGCATAGGGATCATAGAAGTACGAATCTCGAATGATTGAAATTAAGGTTTCGTTTGAGTCTTATTAAATTTGCTTTAAGATTTGTGTAATTTTGATTATTTATACACAACGGCGTTATTCTTAAACGAGATATAAGTTTTTTGAGACTCAGACTTTGTTTGGGACGGCTTTTTTATTGCTTTCTAAAACGGAGTTTTAGTATAAAAAAAAATTTTTGTACTAAAACTCCGTTTTAAAAAGCAGTAAAAAAGCCGTCCCAAACGAAGCCTCAATCTCACTGAAAACCAAAGTTTGTATAATAAGACACCAACAACAAAAAAAGGTTATATATAACATAAAAATGGTGTGCGATAAAAAATGCTTGCCAAAATTATACATTTGCCCATGTATGTTGGAACATATTTTTAAATCTTATATATGTTTTATTTGGGACGAGTTTCTTATTGCTTCTTAAATCAATTTTTTTGTAGAAAAATTAAAATTTCTTTTTAATAAAATGCTGCTTTAAAAAGAATTAAGAAAGCCGTCCAAAATGAAGCAATATTTTCATTTATTATGCAACATTATACTTATAAATAAAAGCGCACAAATCTCTCTTTGCAATAGTAAAAATAGTGGGGTGTTGATACCATAAACAATGTGCCTTTGCTTGAAATACGTTCTCCAAAAATTACAAATGTTTAACAAAATTAGCCCCACACTTTTCCCATGTATATAACTATTACTGATACTACCATATATCACTGATTGAGATGAAAAATATGAAGGTATTAACTAGCTATGTGGATTCATTTTTTTATTTTTTATTTTTTTTATTTTCAGTGGCATCAAAAAGGTAAATGTAGGCAAAATTCTTATGTTCCTTTCAATGTCGTACAAGATTTTTAAGAGTCTTATAAGCCTAACGCATGGGATCCCCACATGTCAATTCTTAACTTATATAGGACGCCAGAATAATTTGACAACCACCATGGAGATCTGTCGTAAGATGCGAATAAATTAGTTGTTAGATTTATTAGTAATCGCTAAGAAGAGAGGCTGCTTCATCCTTTCCTTTCTGAAGAAGTTTCCAATGAAGTGGTGGAATGTTGATGTTCCAATAGATGTTGGATTATGACAATGAAATTATAGAAACTAGCTAGAATATTTGCAGAGAAAGATGGAAATTTACCGTATGTTAAAGGACATGTAAAGGTGGAGAAAGATATACCATATGATCTTAGAGGTGGCTTACACACAACTTGCGATGGCAATATTTGAGATGGCTATCGATGATAGAGCTGATTAGGATAGACAATGAATGACATCCCTGCTATATATAAATATAACAGTAACTAATCCTCACTATGAATTACATCCCTGCTATATATAAATATAACAGTAACTAAACCTCCATTTATCACATCTAAATTGTGTGGATACAACTCTACATTGTAATTTTTTAGCTAAATATCAAGTCTTCAACCCTCCAAAAAAGTTTCCTTTTCTATATATTTTACGCTATGCCACCAATATTTAATGCATGAGCACTCAATACATGAAAAATAAATTTAATTTCTTATTTAATAGAATTGATACTTTTTTGATATTATATACCATGCATTAACATTTATACTATTTATTTAAAAATATATATTTTTTTTTTAGTTTTTGTTTGTCTTTTTGTTGCATTTTTGAATGCACATCTCTCAAGTTCGAGCACGGTTATTAAGCTTTTTCTAGTATTAGATTTTTATGATTATATGATATAATGTTTGGTGCGACTTAAAAAAGTTTTTATGGCTTTATTTAATTCCTTCCATAAATTAAAAATTTCAAGAATGTCTTGTATAGAAAAGGAAACTAATGTTATACCCACCGTTGCTTATCTTGGTTAGTGGGCGAGTACATAGATTATTAATGCAATATCACTCAATCAGATAGTTTGTAGTAAAAAATAATGTTATACCCACTGTTGCTTATCTTGGTTAGTGGGCGAGTACGATTAGGAACCCCCAACCCGTGCTTCATTTCCCTCGAGCGGCAACGCCTCTTAAGTGGGGCCCAATCAAGTGTGGGCCATTCTAGGTCAATTGAGGATTAGTCACGCCACCAAGTGCCCTTTCGAAAATAACAGCGGGTGGATATTCTGTTCCAAAAAAAAATGGTGTTACATTCTATGAACTGATTAGTAAGATATAATAATTGTTTATGTCTATTATGGTTGTTTGGCTTGACTTTGTCCAAGTGCGACAAGCAAGGACAGGTGTTAGTTTCCATTAACTCCATAGTTCCAATTATCTACTTAGGTGGCGGGTGAATGCATAGGTTTCGGTATTTTCGTTTTTTATGCTCCTAATTGCTTTATTTATTCATTTCTAGAATGCTCAATCGGGCCTTCAATTATTTCTATTTGTTCACATGGAGCAGAAAGTTCTTCCAAGGAGATTTCATTGCCTATTTGAATTCCTTGTCAGCTCATTTATCTATTGGTACCGGTAAGCCGTCAAACTCAGGGAGGAAAAAAAAAAAATTTGTTGAAGACTTTCTTATTCGAACATAGTCAGACCTATCCCTTTACCCACTTCTATTAATATATTAATTTGATAGTTTTTTACTTATATGTAGGGGTGTCAATTTTTGACCCGATTTGGACCTGACCCAAAAAAATCCGGGTTCGGTTTGACCCGTTTAGCAAACGGGTCGAGTTCGAGTTCAGATTTTTGACCAGTTTCAAAAACTGGTCGGGTTCGGGTTGACCCAAAATCGACCCGATACTGACCAGAAAATCGAGTCCAACCCGGTTTCCGGCGTTCCGCCCACACTCGCGATGTCTTCGTTGCCGCGCTCACGAGGTCCCGCGCTCGCACCATCGCCCGCTGCCGCGCTCGCGCCGTCGCCCACTGCCGCGCGTTCCGTCCGCACACGCGGTCCCGCCGACTCCGTCCTGGACGCGCGGTGCGGTCCTGCGGACTGTCGAACCCGGACTGCATCCAAAGTCCGAACCCGCGTCGTCGCTCAGTCCAGCGGACTCCTTCCGCACGCACGATCCGTCCGCACTCGCGCTGTCGCGAGCTCCACCCTCTGCCCCGCGGGTCGGGTCGGGTCAACCCGGCCGGGTCGGGTCCGGGTTGAAATGTTCGACCCGTTTGAAAAAATGGGTCGGGTTCGAGTTGACCCGTTTAGATCCAGGTCAACTCGAGTTCGACCCGAACCCGACCCGTCGACCCGAATTGACACCCCTACTTATATGTTGCTTTCATTAGAAAAAATTCAAGCCTTCTCTTAAGCAAAACTTCAATCAAAATTAGCAATGCATAACTGGACCTGTTAGAGTTCTTCAATTTGAAGCTATTTTGTAAACATGATTAGCTAAAATTGGTTTAAGCTTCATTTGGGATCACTTTCTTATTGTTTCTTAAAGCAACTTTTTAAAACTTTTTTAAGAAGCAGCAAGAAAGTCATCCTAGGTCTCGTTTGAGACAGCTTTCTTATTCCTTTTTAAAATAACTTTTTAGTTAAAAAATTATATTTAAAAAAATTTGTGCGTTAAAAATTTACTTTAAAAATTAATAATAAATTATTCTAAATGAAACTTTAACATATAAGTTGCTCCTATCATTTTAGATATTGTCTTGTAAGAGATAGGGTTCGTTAGTTTTCTGAAATATGTGGCTCAATTAGTTTGTGGAAAATTTGGCTTGATTGGTCTGCATGGAAAGTGTGTCGGTATTAATAAAATCCCAAAAACCAGTTGTTAAAAGTTCTATCAATTGTCAAATGTCGACTTGTCAAAGCAGTCCATGTTGAATGATGTTTAACTATGCATTGTCAGCCACATAGAGAAGCATCCAATGGGTTCTCATTTGATTGTTTGTAAATGAAAAAAAAAAAAAAAATCTATTTATTTTATGTTTGAAAATAAAATTATTGTACTTACGAACTTATAAAAATATTTAGAGTTGTATCAGGAAAATTTGATGATGTTTAAAAAGAGTTGTCACTAAGAGAAATTATTTTGATGTTTCTTAATGTCATTCAGAGACGAATCAGGACGTGAAACATCACTTTTTTGTTGTGTACCATATGATGTGGTGTATCATGATTCGTCTTCGGACTAGGGGTGTCAATTCGGGTCCACGGGTCGGGTTCGGGTTGAACCCGAGCTGACCTAGATCTAAACGGGTCAACTCGAACCAAAAACGGGTCAGACATTTCAACCCGGACTCGACCCGCTCGGGTTGTCGGGCTGACCCGACCCGACCCAAGTGCGACTGTGCGGGGTCTCGAGCAGCAGCGGTGGCGAAGTCCAAGTCGCGACTCGCGAGCGCGCCTGCGGAGCGGAGCTGGTGCGGGCTAAACGCGGGATCCACCGAGGTGCCTAGTGCGGGCTGGTCCGGTTGGACGCGGGATCCACTGCTCCGCGGGCTCGTCGAGCTGAACGCGCGTGAGTTCGCGGGACCTGACGCGGACGCGAGACGCTACCTGACGAGCTAACGGGACGCGACATGAGCAGCGGGTTTGCAAAACAGGTCAATTCGGGTTGACCCGTGGGTTGTCGGGTCAACCCGAACCATACCGTTTTTCAAACGGGTAAAAAATTCGAACTCGGACCCGACCCATTTCGCAAATGGGTTGACCCAAACCCGGATTTTTTCGGGTTGGGTCAAAAGTTGACACTCCCACTCCGAACCATTCGGTGACTGCACAGATTAATTTCCCGCTCACTTGACTAGACATTTACAAAAATATTCTGTCTATATTGCATCAAATATAATCAGGCATATATATTTTACAGATATTCTCAGAAAATTTATATAAAAAAAATTGTTATAATGAATATAATGATTATGATCAAAGTTGGCTTTATAATAAAGCATGTTTGTATGAACAAAATTTTTTATTAATTAAGAAAATACACATTTTGTTATCATATGAATCGTTTTATCATTAGAATTCAAGCATCTATCAGCATGATAGAATTATTTACACATTAACAAGCATTATAATATGAACAATACAATTTCTTCAAAAATATAAAAGCATGGCGGAATATAAAAGATATTACTATCAACAAATTTAATAAATATTCGCATGTCGGATCTATTACAAAGATCAAAGATAATACCCTTAACAACAACAACAAAATGTTTTCCTTCAAATATGTTGTATTAAATTCTAAATTCAAAAAGGATCTAAATAAATAACAGTCTGCAAATGAGCTCGAAGATCTATATAATATGAACCCTTAATTAATCATACATACATATAAATAAGTTTAGTTGATTAGGCTTTGTTTAGGATGGTTTTTTTATTGTTTTATAAAACATTTTTTATTGTAGTTTTTTTTTTTTAAATACGAAAAAAGTTGTGGTCAAAAGCTGTCCCAAACAGCTTTTTAGTGTATGCTTCATTTGTGTCCTCTTTTTCACTACTTAAAACATTTTTTTAGTACAAAATTAAAATTTTTGTACTAAAAAATAGGAAGCAATGAAAAAGCCGTCCCAAAACAAAGACGTAATCTAATTCTCTTAAGATACCTTAGGTTAGAACAATTATTACGTCCTCTGACTGGACGTAGAGCTACGTTCGGCCGCCAATAACATGTCGCCATGTGCTCTTACTCTTTACCGCGGGGCCTGACGACTTGACCCGGACCGGAACCCGGGAATGCTATGTTCGCGTATTGCGAGGTATTACTGGGTATTTGCTCGGTGTTGCTAGGTATTACTGGGTATTGCTTGGCAATAACGAGAAATACCGCTCTGTGAAGACCAATACCGAGCAATACCTAGCAAAATCGAGAAATACCGAGCCATCCTGGGTCCGTTCCGGGTCGGGTTGTCGGGGGCGCGGTAAATAGTGAGAACGCGTGGCGCGATTCTACTGGCGACCGAACATAGAGCTACCTCCTGTGACCGGACCAAATAAAAGTTCCTTAGGTTAACCATTATCTTTATGGAATTGATTTTTAAAATAGTACTTAATTAATTAATTATTTCTTATCTGAGAAATTCTATATCTAAACCCTATAATACTATAATTTGTACAATTTTGACGAATTCAAAATACATAAAAGATGCACCAATAGAAATCTCAAAATGCTTGCATTTATGTTGTAATACACCGATATTACTTGGAATCTAACGACCCCTTAAAGTTTGCAGATGGTGAGTTTACCGGTCGGTTTGATGTTTTTAAATATATTCATTTTAGAAATGGAGAAATATAATTCATGCATTTTGAAATTACATTTGTTTGGTTGAATGCAAATTTAATGCATTCAAACTTTTTTTTTTCTTATGTTTGATAAATTTCAAATGCATTGAAATGCAAACAAAGGCTGGAGTGGATGATGAAAGACAAATATCATACAATAGTTGACAGATGATGGAGATGGTAGGCATGTGGCAACAGACTTATAGTGGTTACGGACATGCTCCAAGTGGTGGCAACGAGGAAGCAACAGACGACAATGAGTGAGAATTGTCGATGGTGGGCGACCGCAAGAGACGGTGGTAGAAGAAGCGTGATAGAGGAGAGTAGAGGTAGCATTAGTAGCAGCAATGGTGATTAGCGATGCAAAAGAGTCCAGTCGGCTCGGGCTCGACTTGTTGACGAGCACACAAGTCAAGCTTATCAAGTTCATGAGTCAAATCAAACAGAATTTTGAACTATTTATAAAATCGAGCTCGAGTTCGATCCAACCAAAGCTCGGCTCGATTGCTCATGAGCCGGCTCGGATGCTTGGTAGGAACCCAAAATATCGGACAGGATTCAGGGCCAGAACGTGAAATGTTGGGTGGGAACATGAGTTCGGATGCGGGACAGAGTTCGAACGCGGGTGGTTGTGCACGGAGGGAGTTCGGACTTTGGACGCCAAAGTCAGTGAGATAGAGGTCAGATGCGGTCACGACAGGACGGCGGGTCTGCTGGGACACGGATGACTGCCAGGAACTTGAGTTCAAACTCGGGAGTCGGATGGATGGAGCTTCGATGCGGGCACTACGGGATAGCTGGAGCGAATGCGACGGAGCTTGAACTAGCTCGTTTCAATGGCACGAGCCAAGCTTGAGCTCGGCTTCTGAGCTTGACTTGAGTTCGAGCTCAAGATTTGTCTTGCGAGTCGAGCTCGAGTTAGGCCTGTCTCAAACTCGATTCAACTAGTTGTGATGGTCTTCACGGATACATTGTTGAATTTTGAAATCTAAGTGAATGTAGAAATATATATGTTTTAAATATATTTTAAATAACTCTTCTGTCATTTTTTTTGTTGGTTCATACAAAATTTTTAAAAAATAATAATAGAAAATAAAATATAATATCCCATTAATACAGTCAACCAAACATTCGTAGCCTCACGTATGGGTCAAGGGAAGCCGTCAAGTGCGAAAAGACTCAGATTTTGGCTGCCCAATCAATTACGTTTGAACGTGAAATAGACGTCTTCAACGTTTAAAATTCAGCTTCGCTCTTATTTTAAAAGCCCTGAGTCGATGTTTTTGATATTTTTGTTAGTTTTCGTTGTTCATTTTCAAGTGTTTTAAATTTAAAAAATCAATTTTTTTTTTTAAAATTCAATCCAGTAAAAATATTTGAGTTTAAAATAATATCTGATGAATTTTTTTTTTGTGACAGTTACGGGATTCAAGCTTGAGGAATTTCTTCCGTTAATAATATTTGTTCAAAAATAATAATTTTTTTTAGCCGTAAGGCATCGGAACTCCAAGCAGTGAGAGCTTGCATTTCTGCAACCTTCCAGCGAGCTCGAATGATAAAATTGAGATCTAAGTTAACAAGACTATTAAATTGATCGACACAATCAGATTTCATAAAGAACTAACAATAATTTTATTATTTCTGAAACATTTTTTCTCTACAATCACCTAAATGAACCCAAGAAACAAATCAACTAATGCAAAACAAGACAAATAATTGCATCTGCACATTACACAATCAATCAGGCACAAGCTCGAGCTTCAAAATTCGGAAAGACAACAAATGCAATGGAAAGAGGAGCAATAAATATGGGTGAACTAACTGAAACTAGCAAAGGATTTAGTGCTGGAATTTCTCCATTTTTGTTGAGCTGTAGAGGAATGCCATTTAAGAGCATTGTTCTGCTAAGATGGTTTCCATCCTTTGCAGTGAGATGGTATTCTTCCCTTTTATGAGAATCAAGAGAAGCTTCCTTTCCAATCCATGAGACTGTCTTTTTAAGACCATGGATGAAAGAACTGTCCTTTTGAATGCCATTTCCTTCTGCAAGATCAACATTTAGATCATTTCGAACCGTCACGGTGAACGCCGCGGATTTGCTGAGGTTGATCAAGAGCATGGTGACACCTGACTGCAAATGCACATGAAAGAAAATATCAGAACACTGGGTTGTAAATTTGGTTCCAAATTTGAAGATTGCAAAAAAAAAAAAAAAAAAAAAAAGAGTTGATTTTTAACTAGTTTGAGCTTGGATTGAAATCAACAAGCCGACTGGATGCAGAGCACCGTCCGGAGACCAACCAGAATGCGCCACGTCAGCAATACCGAGCCGCGGTACCGAGCAAGGGGTGATGTGGCGCATTCTGATTGATCTCCAGATGATGTTCGATGTCCGCACATATTAATTAATCCAGAGTTGGAGCTAGATCAAATGGTTTAAATTGCGATCAATTCTTCCATGCACCTAAATATATGTGTAGCCATGCAATGTAATACAATATTTTTTAAGAAATTAAGAAGTCATGAAATCAAACAGATCTTTATTGGTACTAAGCTTCAATTAAAGTAAATGAGCCAATTCTTGCTATATATGGCCAAAGCCTTACTAAGGTCAAGAGAATCAAACGACTTTGAACTAATCATAATCTAAAATCAGAACAAGTAGAGATTAATTAGATCATTTGCAGCCTTAGGGCATGTCCAACCGAAAAAAGTATTTTTCACTCTAAAATACAGTGAAACTAAAAAATGGCGTGATTCATCTCCAATTGAACTCTATTTTGTGCCCTTCGCATAAGGTAACCGTCTTTCTCCATTAGTTAGGCCTGTCCATCCATTTCCTTTGTAATTTTACGCGTTTCTTCGGCAAATCCGGTAGAGATAGAAAAATAACGTAGGTGAACAGTACGACGTCGTACTGTTCACCCGTAACCAAATACCAGAAGTTTTGCCGTTCGGCTGGAGCTCACGATCGACACCATTCATGCATTTGGAGTTCCGTTGGAGAAGGCCTTATCAGACTATCAACTTTTTTCCAACAATAAACATTATGACTGTTTAAACGGAGATATTTGTTACAAAAAGAAAACTAATGAAGCATCTCTTTATAAACTCAACTGTATTATGAGTGTGTATATAAAGGAAAGAAGTTAAGTTCTTACTTTCTGTTTTCTGCAGTGAGCATAGGCTCTTAAAAATGGAGATCCACTAATATCAACACTGAGAACTCCTTTCCCCATCAGCCGATGCCAAAGCAAAGCACTATTCAACAGTTCAAAAGTACAAACTTTAGAATCTCTCTAAATCAGAAATCATCTTTAGTAAAATTAGCAGTTTACAAGTCCTTGCCTGTAATAATCAGGATTTGGTATAAATGTTTGAGTGTCCAGAAGACCATAATTACCACCAATCAATGTTTGTCTACAGTAAACCTTTGTATTGTACTTTGATGCCATTCCTAGTTGATCCAAATACCTGATTGATTATCAATTGTATATTAAATTCATCATTGTATCAAGTGTTGAGTTACAGGAGTAAAAGATTGAGTGAATAAGAATTTTTTGGAAATAATGGATTACCAAAAGCTATTCAGAAAGGTGTTGGAGACTAAATGGCTGCCGCTGTTGTAAGCGCCACCTGCTTCACCAACCCAAGCAGATGACCAAGGTCCATGTCTCTGAATGGTGAGTTGAACGTTTCTGAATGTATCAGCAAACCAACTTAAGTATTTTGGATCTGTAATTTTGCTTACGATGCGAGGATCATTTCCTGAAAAGAGATGCTTTTAAGGTCAGCCATGCCTACAAGCTCTTCAGGTATGGTTTCATCAACTGTAAACTTATAAAGGAAATTGATGGACTAAGACTTTGTTTGGGACGGCTTTCTTATTGCTTCTTAAATCAGCTTTTTAATACAAAATCTTTCATTTTTGTACTAAAAAATTACTTTAAGAATCAGTAAAAAAGCCGTCCCAAACGAAGCCTAATGCATATGCTCCAACTTTAGGTACTTGAACCTCGTTGCATGTTATAGCAAGCAATTTAACGCATTTTCTTATAGGAACTTTTCTCGAACCAATCGTCGCAGCTCATGATTATCTTTGTATTTTATTCTCTTTTTTGTGTTTCTATAAGGTAGATCATTCTCAATCCAGATTTATGCTATTGTTTCAAGTATATTGACAAACTTTTAACAGCAAAACATTTTATATGCATTCCACCAAAATGCTTTTTCTTGTACAAAAAATTGCTGAGAACTTACAGCCACAATGTCAATGCCACAAGAATTGATATTATTCATAATTTGTAATGAACAACTAGAAATAAAGTTTAAAAAGATAAGAGATTTGTTATATTTAGGACATGAGTAATGAACTCACCTGGGCCTAGATTGTATACATGATGGCTCATGGCATTTAGAACAGATGGTCCTGAAACCTCAAGAAGCTTAGCATACCATTGCTGATTATCAAAGAACCCACCAGGTGCTACCAACAGCGGTTTTGAACGTGATTTTCTGTAAAGCTCATCAAGAATGGCTTTAAGGCTAATTAAATCTTTACCATATTGTTCTGCATCAACTCTTGCAAGTACTCCACGTCCACTTAATTCATTTCCTGATCCATGGAGGAAGTTGAAGAAGCATGAAAGGAAAATATAGAGATGAAGATTTATAATCATCAAGCAAATTTCAACTATCAGTTGTGATTCAAAGTTATTACCAAACTCCCAAGAATCAACAGGATATCCCTTTGAAATAGTGTACTCCATAAAATCACGAGCATTGCTGGAGTTCCAGGCACCTTGCCAGAATCCCTTCTGCACTTGATGCCTCCCATAAAGAGCATTCAGACCAAATGTTACGATTGCCCTGCAACAATAGAGGCTATTTTAGATTCTGCATTAAAAAGAAAACAAAAGTAGAAATGGAGGAGGAAAAACAAAAAAATGATAAAGAACATACCCTGTTTTTTGGAACAAAAGGTTCAGCGCATCCCACCTTGCGATGCTCAAACATCCTTTTGAGAAGCCAAAAAGCCCACCAGACATTTTGGTAAACGGATCACAAGAAAATTTCAAACTTCCTATTCCATATTTGATCTGGTCTTGCAGAGAACCTCCAACTCGTATACGTAATGGTCTAAAGGCTGACAATCATCAGAAAAAGCAGAAGATATTTTCTGTGAGATTCGAAGTATTGAAAGAGAACAAACTAGCTAACACAGAAAGCTATTTCCTTTGTGTCAAGGGACCAGAAAGCAAAGGAACAACCGAACAAACTATCTAACATCCTTGTCTTCATGAAATAAACCAGGTAAATGAGACAAGGAAAAAGGAATATCATCTTTCTCGGTTAAACTAGCTATATTATGCTATCAATAGGATGGTACTGATCATAATTACTCTGGAAATAGGAATGAAGAATGCAAGTATGAAAGCACTGAACTTTACTGCATACCTTCAATGGCCCTGACAAGATAAGGATGATTCAGGTCCTACAAAGCAGATAAATTAAATTTATTTCATCATCAATTAATAAAGCTTCCAACCATAAATGTAAGCGACAAACATGGCATATAAGACTTCAAAAAACCAAGAAAATCTTACCAAATTAAAAATAGAAGACTTTCCCCATGGGCATTGCTTATAATTACACTTCTCAGGTGGCCACCAGTCAAGAGTAGCACACACGAAATTATCATCAGTTTCAGCTTCTGTAACAGAACCCTTTACAATAATTGTTACATCATTGTTCTCTTGAGACAAAATTACTGGAAGAGAGCACAGGAACAGAAGAAAGGCTAGCTTAAGCCCCATGCCTTGAGCACTGAAGCTGAAGAAAGCTGAAAAATAATTCATAACAAAAATGACAGTTAGTTCTCATTTCATAAAAAACAAAGCGAGTGAAGATCCGACGGTTCTTCTTATGCTTGCAAATAAAGCAAGAACATGTTTTCAAGCCAATAGAAAGAAATTCAAAGGAAACAATAAGCTGGAACAATGGCGAAAATTGATATCTTTCTTGCTTCAGAGTTCAGAGTTTCAGACCATCAAAGAAACAAATCCAACAACTGAGGTTATGCCACAAGCGAACACATAGAAGAAATTAACAAAATGCGAGCTTTTTCAAGCAACTCAAATCTTACAAAAAAAGAATGAAACCAGTTTCAATAACGAAAACCCATTTCTGAAATCACCTTTGTGAAAGAGCAGCTTCCCAGTAAAAATGGCGTTTTTTTTAGAGAGAAGCGGACATTGTGGCCTCTGAAGTCCGAGGCTTTATATCATTCCGGCAGCCATCTAAGACCGGTTAGAGTCGTCGTCCGTAGACTATTCTTCGGTTGACCTTTTGGTCATATAATCTTCTCCAATCGCTCTAATTTCTCTTTTCACGCTGCCTTCAGCCGCCCCAACTCGGCTTAATAATTAGGAGAGAGAAATTTGATGAGGTTACTGACCAATAAGCTTTTAAATATTAAAATGTTATTTTATATTATATTTATTTAATTAAATTTAAAGATTTTACTCATTTTAGTATGGCTCAACTTTTTTCTTAATAATTAATTTAAATTTGATTTTTTAAAAAAGCTCATTTATTTTTTAAGCTAAATATGCATAAATCATATCATATTTACTTGATAATAAGTAAATAAGTATGAAAAAAAAAATAAATCAATTTATTTTCGTAAAAATTTAATAAAATAGATCTCAAAATTATTAAATTTATTTTTAAATGTGATAAATTATTATAAATCAATTAAAATTTATATTATAATCATCTTAATTTTTTTTTTTTTGAACCGTGCAACTCTTTTTCTAGCATGGAGATTTTAATTTTCTTTTTGTTGTCAAATCTCAAGTTCTGGATTAGAAAAATTGATGATTATGTTTGATAGTTGACAATCAATATAAAATTTTTCAAACAATAAGCTGATATTATTGTTGTTGTTGTAAGGTAATTACTATGAAAACAATCACATATAATATAATTTATTTTAGGTATTGTTGAAATTAGACAGGGGCGGAACTAGCTTCAATTTTGAGGGGGGCAAATACAATACAAAAATAATTAAATATTTTAAAAAATTAATATTATGTATCTATATATTATCAAAAGTTTTTTTAAAAAAAATTAAGCAAAAAAAATTAAAAAAAAAAGTTTAATTAAACTGTCATGAAAAGTATAAAAGAAAATATTAGAACTAAATGTAAAGAAATATATAAATATTTTAGATCAAGTTAGGGCAAAAGAGTTTTTTAGGGGGAGGGGCAAAAAAAAATTTAGGAGGGGCAAAAATTTTTTTTACTCTCCTATAAATTTTTTTTTTACTCTTATAAAAATTTTATTTTTTGAGGGGGGCAATTGCCCCCCTAAGCAACATATGGTTTCGCCTCTGAAATCAGGGTTGGGAGTCTGGACAACAAATAAAGCATAAATTTGAGCTTTTATTTTATGCATTTTTTTTAATAGAAAAAAATTAAAAAGATATTTTTTTAATTTAAAAAATAATAATTTTTTCTAACATTAGAAAATTAAAAAATATAATTCACCCCCAAAGGCAGCTAGACCAACCTCATTTTGAATTTAATAAATTATATATATTATATTTACAAACATAATATTTAATTATGCCATATTAAAGTAACATTAGATGTCGATATGAGTAAGGACCAGCATGAATGACATGGTACGGATTACAAGAGCAGGACAAAAGAGTGCGGTGTTAAGAATATATTCTTGCATAGTTGCAAGTTCACTCAACAAATGGTTATTTGCTTCCCTGACAAAGGTAAATAAATAAATAAAATACAGTTTATCAAAAATATTTTAAATTATTTTTTTAAGAGTAAATTATTTTGTTTCGTATAATATAAATGCATGAAATTAATTTTTTGTGTTTAATTTGAAGTAAAATTAATTTAATTTAATGTTAATTACATTTGATATGTCACCAAAATTTTTTTTTGATCGAGCACGAATCTTGAGGCATATTTATATTGGAATTTTTTAAAATCAAATTCGGGATCATATGAACTCCGATTTTAGCAAACTTATAGTCAAATTTAACCTCTCAAATGAGTCCAAATCGAAGACTCATAACTTGGAAGATTCAAAACATTAATTGGATGACAAAATGATATTCAAATATGACATGCTTATAGTCAAATCGAGTGGCTCGATGACGCAAATCCAACGAGCCCAAGATCGTCGAATGCTGACTTTGTTAAGGCTTTTAAATAGTTGAAAAATGCTCTATGATCTGGGGAATCAATACGAGCCATTCGATGGAGCACTTCGAACATGCCCTGGATCTTCTCTATATTTACGAGGTGTGCCACTCATGAAAATCTATAAAACATACCCTCACTCTCTACATGAATGAGACTTTTTGCTATAGATTAGAGAGAGCTTTGAGGCTTCAAGAATTCTAGCACCATCGCCGGCGAACACCCATCGAGTGTCGTCGAACAACTGCTCGATCGTCAATCACCGCCGAACTTCTGCCCGGCCGCCTCCAGCCTTCTGCCCAACCATCGTTGGACAACCGCCCGGATTTCAGTCGATTGTTGTCGAACTTCCACCCGGACGTCGACCACCGTCATACTTCAGCTAAACCGTCGCCGGAACACTGCCCTGCCGCCGATATCTGCTGGACTTATAATGCTATTTGAGTCATATTTAATCCTTATTTGAATAAAAGTTCTAAATACTTTTTTAATCATATTCCCACCATTTTGTTTTAATGGATGGAAGTAAACCAAGTGATGAAACAAACAAGAAATTAATAGTAACGAAAAGTAAAAGGACACCATAATTTAACATGGAAAATTTTAAAATTAGAAAAAACCACGGAGCCACATCACACCAAGAAAATCACTATGAAATTTGGGAGAAATAAGTACAGATTTCTCTTCTCTATTGCTCTCTTCTTGCTTCTCTTCTCTCTTGCAACTTTTTCACAGTCAAAACACAAGAGAAAGGCAAGTTAATAACACCAAGGGACGTGACCTTTTAGAAAAATGAGAAAGAAAATATATCCAGTCCACTTGACACGCTGTTGGGCTCAAGCCTCTGTTATCATGATGTTGCAGCGCTCAAATCATTAGCACTGCGACACTCCATAACACTGTGACGCCGAATCTAGAGCGCTGCGACACTTTGCTCTATGTCGTTTCTTCCAGCAAACTTTGTAGCATCAAGGCGCTTGAGAACACAGCACCGGAGCATTCTGCTCCTCATCCTAAGCAGGGGGAGGACCCTTGCACCCTCCAACAAGCTGGACAAATTGATTTGAGATCCGAGGCAACAATATAACATGATTGATCAACATAGTCATATTCCTCACATAACAAACACTTATTTGAACTTTATTTGAATAAGGTAGAATCTTACTTGAATTTCGTTTGAATATTATTTCAAATCATGTTCTAACCATGTCAATATCATGTGCAAAACTTGTTCAAATATATTTTAAGTTAAAATCTTCTCCAAATTTATTCAAAATTTAGTTCTACCATTATTCAAGCAAATTTCATTCGTAATGTAATCCAATAAGCAATCCACAAATACAAGAAATGTAATTTCATATGAAAGTAACTTAAAAACCATGTTTCTCGAGAAATAAATAATAGGGATGATTCTCAATTTTTATGTATTACAAGTTATAAAAAGTGAAATCTCCACAAAGTTTTATACTTTTTATTTAAGTGGGCTTGAAAAAAGTTTAAAAATCATCGGGCAATACTTGAATCGAATGTAGGTTGGATGGACCCAAATTTTTATCAATGCCTAAGAAGGTGCCAAGTTTGCACCAATACTTTTTCAATTTTTTGGACCGGGAGTCCATTTTAACATGTTGGTTGGGAGCTACTTTCAATCAAGCAGTCTTCGATTCGATCTTGTATTCAAGGTCTTATTCAAAAATTTGTTAAATTTACTACAAGAAAAAATGAGGGATTTATATGAATAGAAATTAAAACTTTCACATTTACATATTTAACATGTAAAGTTCATTATTTACATAATAAAAAAAAAATCATGTTAATGTGTCATAATAGATCATCATCAGATCTTTCTGTATTTTTATTTTTTTGATCTCTTATTTCAGTTTTTTGTAACCCCTCATTTTAGTTCGAATGAATGTTATTTTGGTTAAAAAAAAAAAAAGATCATCATCAGATCTCTATGTAGAAGACATTAACAGAAGCAACACTGACATGATCTCAATAATATGTGAATAATAAGAGGAGTTCAAGAGACTTATGAATTTAAGATAGAAATTAGTCAAATGAGATTAAGGTTTCGTTTGATACGACTTTCTTACTGCTTCTTTAGGCAATTTTCTTGTAAAAAAAATATTTTTTGTACTAAAAAACTGCTTTAACAAACAATAAGAAAGTCGTCCCAAACGAAGCCTAAAACTGTCAATTTTGCCATTTGGCAAGATTTAAATCCTATTTAAATTATGAAATTGAAAGACATTGTAGATTGGAATCTTTTCATTGTGATTATTGTTTCTTTGCAAATAAATAGGAAAATGTAATTGTTTAATATGTAAATGAGAATATTTTAAGTATATGGATGACCATAATAATAATAATAATAATAATAATAAAAGCCTACACTTTTAAAAAGAAAATGGCCAGCCGGCCAGAAAGGGGGGCGAAGAGAATGGATGGGTTAGCTTCTATCGCGCTTCTACCTTGCGGCTCCGTCACCGGCCACTTCATCCAGCTTCCCCACTCTATTTGCTACGGTATTCATGGCTCCGGTAAAACCCTAAGCTTTAACACTCCCATTTTTTATTCCATTCATTCTTCTCAGTTTTTGCATCTCCTCCAAGTTTTGACTCTAGATTCCTTCCGATACGAATACCGATTACGTTAATTTATTTAAGGTATTGAGTTTTTTCATTGTGTTTAGCGATCATCGCAAGTGAAAGATAATGCGAAAACACTGCCATGTTATTTTCTGTGTTTTCATAAACTACAGACGAAAAAAAAAACCCTATTGTCTGCAGCATTTCCTCCGTAATCTAGCACGCGCACATACAGTTCTTAGAAATTTAACCAAAGTGGCTATTTTTTATTAACTTTTTAATGGTATGTTATGTAATATTTATTGAATCATATGTTGTTGAGTGTATTATGGTAAGGGTGAATCTTGTCGTTTATCTATTTTGCCAAAGCCTGGTATCCACATTTAACCTGTAACGTTGCTCCGATCTCTCTGCTCAAAGTGTTTGAGGATTGGTATCCATACACCTTAAGATTTTTTTTTTTTGTAACTGTTTGGTTTAATCATAATTTTTACAGGATTGGTCTAGATCAAGAAAATGTAAGTTTAGCGCCTGCATTTCTCAAAACTTTGTGGTGCATGAGTTTGAGGCTTCATTTGGGACAGCTTTCATATTGCTTTTTAAAACAGCTTTCTAGTACAAAAATTTTAAATTCAATAAATTTTTTACTAAAAGCTGTTTTAAAAAGCAAGAAGAAAGCCATTTTAAACGAAGTCTGAGACTCCTTAATGCTCCATTTTGTAGAATGCGAGGTGTGTGGTACATTTATATGATGTAATGCTGAAATCTTGTGTCTACGATCAGCAAGAATTTATTTTTGTTGTCCTTTCCAAGTAGCCCAAATACATAGAAAATCCACAGATGTGAAAAGCAGTGCAAAGAGTAGCCTCAGCTGTAGTCACTACTTTGCCTCTTTCAAATCGATTGTATTTTTATGTACCTTAGTTGGATTGGCCTCTTTGTCAAAGGGAACCTAAATTTGGTGCCATACTATTTTGTTTAGCAATATTGGGAAAATTGTAGGATACCTATTTGGTTGGTTGTTTCCAGTAACCATGGTTCACATGTTGAGTTAGCATGCTTTCTTAGATGTCTATATTTTATACTTGCATCTTTTTATCCTCCATTTTTAGAGGTGCTAATATGCCCAAAGCTTGAAATTCTTTGGATGATAGCTCAAACTTTTATCATCTTGAAATTGAAATTGATTTTCTTCTATTTGAAAATGTCTCACTCGAATTAATTGGATTCAACTACAAATCAAAAACAACTTGTGTATACATAATATATACACACATATACGTAATATGTGGGTGTGTATAGTCATTAAATAATATTGTTGATATCAATCTTATAACTTGTTAGTGATTGATTATTTGTTTTTTAATGAATTTGACTATTATTTTAGTAAGAGTCTGTAGTTACCAGAAAAGAAATCATTAAGGGGATTTGTGTTTAAGTTCGGCATTTTACTAAATAAAGAGGTTTGGTGAGGATGGTGGGAGCATAAATATGAAGGATCCTCTATTTCCACTCCGCAACTCTTTGAGCCTTTCAAAAGCAAAGAGTTTAAAATAGGGTCCAAGGAGTTGCTTTAAAAGTTCCACTGGGTTTTTGTTCCTTGCTGGTAATTAAAAGAGATATCTAAGTTGTGTTCTTTAGTTTTATTAAATAATCTACTACATTTTGTGGTCTCTAAGGGGTCAAGTACGCAATCATAAGGCTCTTTTTTGTTATAATTGTTTTTTTCTTATTGTATTTGATGCATCCTAGGCTCCTAGACTAGGGCAAATTAGTTTCCCTCATGATGAAAGAGTTTAGATTGAATTGAATTTAAATTTCTACCTTTTTTTCCATTCCTCTTATTCTCCCTCTTTTCCCTTTTTTATTCCTATTCTCCTCTTCATTTATTCCACCCTTCTCTTATCTTATTCAGCATCAATAAATTTTATTTTTTTTATTCAGCATCAATAAGTGTGATCATGTTAAGAATATTTTAGGATTTTTTTGGAACGGCAACATCTATTTATAAAGTTAGTTGTGAATTTACTCAGATGAAAGCATCTTTTAGCTATTTTGATTGTATTAAATAGCTTTCATCACAAAATTTTTTGAAAAGCAGTAGCCTAACAAAATTATGATTATTTTATGAAAAGCAAAGCAGTAAGAAAGCTATCCCAAACAACTCTTAATTATTCTCTCTCCTCACTTATTGTAAAAACTATTGCATTTTGCAAATCAATCACAAAAATGGGAAACATATTATCTGCAGACATCCAGGAAATCCTATGTGTTGAGGCTGGATAAAAAAATTACTTTCAGCTAAGTTTTTTAGTTTCAAAGGGTAACTGCCTCTGGGATTTGGTTTTTAAGTAGAATTTTCCTTTTAGAATGAGGTGATTCATTGATTTTGCCTTGAAATATGATATACTTAAATTTTCTCTCAGAACTTTGTTGTGAGAGGGAGTGTAGCAGAGGTGAAGACTATCGTTTGATTAAGCTTTCAATCATTGATTTCGCTGTGAGTCTTCTTCCACTTATCTGTCCTTTTTCTATCCTTCATCTCCTTTTTGGTGTTTTTATTTTTCTTTGTTCTAATGCTTGCAGAGTAAGAAAGAGCGAGTGACTGTGGTGGAATGTCGGGGACATGATGCTGCTAGATTTCAGAGTATCGGGCATGCTCATGGGTATGTTTTGCTAATATTTGTAAGAGAATTAAGATATTTGAACAAGTAATATGTATTGACATCTTTAGCTTTCCTCTAAATGATCATCAATATGGCATGGACATAGAAACACAGTTATAAATAAAAAAAATCAATAATTCTTAAGAAATACATGGCACAAGCACGAATTGGGTGTCACTTTGAATTATAACTTTGCAATTATAATATACTTTTAAATTAAATATGTCGACTAATAGAAGTCATCTTTTTTTCATCATGAAATCATTCTTCTTGATGTATTTTGTGTAGAATGTGCCCAACGAATGTTCAATGTGCCAAAAAGTGTCACAAAATGTCTAAGAGTTGTTCAAGACTTTTTGGAGTTTTTTCTTGAAAATTTAGAAAATCTGACATGCCAAAAAGCATGCTCGAGAGTGCATTTGAAAGTGTTTCAAACATTATTTGGCACAACATGATCTGCTCTAGAGTTATTTGTTCTTCATGAGTTCATTATACTAATGTTAGTTCTCTTCCTTTGTAGACGTTACTGTTGCAATCCAATTATTTTTTAACCTTTGGATATGATACTGTACTATTGCAAGCATATATTGCAAGAAGTAGCAAAGGTTTCAGATAATATGTAATTGCTCTCCTGAAATCTAACTTCTTATACATATAGATTTATTTTCAACACATCATATATATTTCATTAAAAGCATCGTTTTATGAATCTATTACAGCTACATTATAAAAGTTGAATTTCAGGCTGACTTACATGGATTCCTTGTATGTTAAAACCTGTACAATTTTTTTTATAAAGAAGTTTAAGCATATATGTGTGCTTGTGGCTTATTCAGAAGTTCCATATATTTTCCAACACCCCTTATCATTGAAATTATTTAGAAATAGGCAAAACATATTTCAAACAACAAGTGCAAAAAAAAAAAAATTTGAAAATAAAAAAGATACAACAACAACAACAACAACATCAAGCCTTTATCCCACTACGTGGGGTCGGCTACATGAATCCTTTTTCTCCATTGTGTTCTATTAAAAGTCAAATTCTCATTTAAACCTAATAAAGAAAGGTCATTCCTAATATTTTCTAACCAAGTCTTTTTAGGTCTACCCCTACCTTTCTTAACATAAGTCAAATCTAATACCTCTACTCTCCTAACCGGGTCATCGAAAGGCCGTCGTTTTATGTGACCAAACCATCTAAGGCGACTCTCTCTAATTTTATCTTCTACTGGAGCTACTCCAACCTTTTCACGTATATGCTCATTTCGTATCCTATCTCTAAGGGTAAAGCCACTCATCCACCTGAGCATTCTCATCTCTGCCACACTTAACTTAGTATTATGCTTCTCTTTTAATGGCCAACATTCGGCACCATAAAGCATTGCAGGCCTCACTACCATCTTATAGAATTTTCCTTTAAGTTTGAGGGGTACATTTCTATCACATAACAAGCCCGATGCATTCCTCCACTTCAAACCATCCAACTTGAATTCTGCTGATAATATCCCCATCTATTTCACCATCACTTTGAACAATTGATCCAAGATATCTAAAACGTGTACTCTTATTAATGACTTGATCGCCCAAAGTTACAATCCCTTCAGTAGGTCTATTACTACTAAAATTACACTCCATATATTCCGTTTTAGATCTACTCAAGCGAAAACCTTTAGACTCTAAGGTTGACCTCCATAATTCAAGTTTACCTTCAACTCCCTCTCTAGTCTTATCAACAAGAAGAATATCATCAGCAAAAAGCATACACCAAGGTACATCCTCTTGCAAATGTCTAGTGAGAACATCCAAGACTAAAGCAAAAAGATATGGGCTTAAGGCTGATCCTTGATGTAACCCAACCGAAATAGGGAAATACTTGGTCAATCCACCTTGTGTTTGAACACAAGTAATAGCTCCTGCATACATATCTTTAATGATTTGAATATAAGCATTATTGACTCCTTTCTTTTCAAGAACTCTCCATAGCACTTCTCTTGGAACTTTATCATATGCTTTTTCTAAATCAATAAATATCATATGTAGATCCTCCTTATTTTCTCTATATTTCTCCATCAAACCTCTTAATAAATGTATGGCTTCCATAGTCGACCTACCCGGCATGAATCCAAATTGATTTTGAGAAAACATTAGTATCACGCCGCAACCTATGCTCCATAACTCGCTCCCATAGTTTTAAAGTATGACACATTAACTTAATACCTCTATAATTCGCACAATCTTGTGCATCACCTTTATTCTTAAAAATAGGAATTAACATACTCATTCTCCACTCATCTGGCATCTTTTTAGTCTTCAAAATAGTATTAAAAAGTTTAGTAAGCCATGAAATTCCTTCATCTCCTAAGCATTTCCACACCTCTATTGGGATATCATCAGGTCCAACAGCTTTTCCACCCTTCATTTTCTTTAAAGCCTCTCTAACTTCAGTTTTACTAATACGCCGATAAAAATAGAAATCTTTATTTTCATTTAGGGTGCTAAGGTCACTACAGTCAATCTTATTTTCACAATCTTCATTAAAAAGGTTAGCAAAATATCTCATCCATCTTTGTTGAATATCATCTTCTAAGAAAAGTATTTTTTGATCTTCATCTTTAATACACTTCACTTGAACTAAATCCTTACTACTCCTATCTCTTTGTTTGGCTAACTTATACATATATCTTTCTCCTTCTTTAGTATCTAATCTATTATATAAATCACTAAAAGCTAATGTCTTTGCATCGCATATGGCTTTCTTAGCATCCTTACGAGCAACTTTATATATTTCCCAATTATCGGAATTTTTAAAATTAAACCAATTTTTATAACAAAGCTTCTTATTTTTTATCTTTTCTTGCACATTAGGATTCCACCACCAACTATTTTTACTATTAGGAGCTTTTCCCTTTGATACTCCAAGGACATCTTTTGCAATATTCTTAAGATCACTAGCCACTTTTTCCCACATAATATTAGCATCCTCATGCACAGACAAAATCTTACGATCTAAAATCTTATCTCCAAAAATATTTTTTGTTAATATTCTTTAAATGCCCCCATCTAATCCTAGAAAATTATTTTACTTTATTTTTTATTTTATGCCCCTTTATCTTAAAGTCCAAAACTAATAATCGATGTTGGGTACATAAATTTTCACTCGGAATAACTTTACAATCTTTGCAATCTAAACGATTTAATTTTCTAATAAGAAAATAGTCAATCTGGGTTGTACTATATCCATTTTTATAAGTGATGAGATGCTCATTCCTTTTCTTAAATAAGGTATTAGCAATTGAAAAATCATAAGCTAAACAAAAATCCAATATGGTCTTGCCACCTTCATTTGTCGTTCCAAATCCATGGCCTCCATGAATGCTTTTAAAATCATCGACCTCTCTACCAACATGTCCATTTAAATCTCCTCCAATAAAAACTCTTTCTTCAAGAGGTATATTTTGTATTAATTCTTCTAAGTCATTCCAAAAATTTAATTTAGAACTCATATCCAAACCTACTAGAGGAGCATAAGCACTTATAATATTAACAATCTTATCATCAACAACAATCTTTAACGCTAAAATTCTATCTCCAATCCTATTAATGCACAAGAAAATAAAAAAGATCAACGCACAAAAAAATACAGAAGAAATTTATTTTGGTTCACTAAATTGATGGCTACATTCTGATGCCACTACTATAAGTTTACTATGTTGGATTGCCATTAAATTATATAATTTGAACTCTTAAGTTGGCACACATGAATTTCTTTTATGTTAAAACTTGAACAACTTTTTAATGTAGAAGCTTAAGCATATAGGCAAGTGGCATATTCATATAACCTTCATGTATATATTACATGACCTCTTAGACTATAAGTTATTGAGAACTAGGCAAAATCAATTTTAAATGGCAAGAGCAAAAAAAGAGCAAAATACTAGAAATGAAGATCAACAGAAAAATAACACGCAAGAATTTCATGGTGGTTTACTGAATTGTTGGTTACATTTTATTGTTGCCACTGCAATTTTACTATGTTAGATTGTAGAGAAATCTTAACTTCTTTAATACAATATAACCCTCCAATTAATGGCTATGTTTTATTATTGCCATTGCAATATGCAACATAACCCCCCTTATTTCAAGAAAAAAATTACGGTAACCATACATATATTAAATTTCGTAAAATATGCTTAATGGAATATGTTAAACCCTATGCACAAAAACAGTTGAAACAAAGGAAAAACTGTCGAATTAAGTGAAGATCGCGTCGGTGCGGTGCATTGCTTGAATGGTCAAATGGCCTCTGATCGCCAAACGGATTGCGCCATTACGATCGAAGTATTTAATTCGCCTAAATAGGAATCCCTCACAATCAAATCGGATGAAATCTATCAAAATGGACGACTAATACACGAAATTGATGCGCGACGTTGCCCAAACGACGTTCAATTGCAAAATGGACTTCACCGTTGCGGAACGTCATCAATACTAAAAAATGATTGCCAATTTGTTCAATTTGTGTGATTAAATTGGCACTCATATCGTGGCAACGATGCACAATTTAGGAAATCGATGCGCGACGTCATCTAAATGATCTCCGATCGTGAAACAAACTGTGCCGTTGCAATCAGAACATCAACAATATTGAACATTAAATGTAAGTTCACACAACAAAAATTGTGCACTCAAGTCAGTGCGAGTTTTGAGGAGATTGTGCGCAAATCAAGAAAATTATGTTTGGAGCGAGGCATTTTTAGGCAATCTATTCATTTCAATCATTTTAAATTAGTAATAATAATAATGGTATCAAATCATCATTAATATATTATTAATTTAAATAAAAAATCAATGAAAATCAAATTAATGCAAAATCGCAATTAGTTACCTCTTATCAATCGATATACTACTATGATCTTTGAATTTTCGCCGATTTTGCGTCTACTCCCGTAAATCTCGTCTTTGCAATCGATCCGCTCACTATTAAAACGAGAACAAAGCCTCACTCGTTGGTATGTACTCTTCTCGCTCACAAAATCCTCTTTATTCAAAGCCTCCACCTGAGCCTTCTTCTTTTAATCTCAAAAGCCGAACAGCTCGTAGCTCTCGTTAAACCCAGCTGAAGCCTTCTTTCGATTCCTAGCCTCCAATTTCCCCAATCAGATGCTCAAATTAACCTTCCAAACTCCTCAATGCCAGCCGTCCCTCTTCTTCTTCTACCCATACCAACAACAGCTCAAGCCGACGTTGAATTTCCTGTTCGCAAACCGCGACCAGTCTGTCTATCGAAGTCAAACTAGAGCCAACCTCTGCTTTTATCACTATGTCGATCTCCCAGCCGGTGCCAGCTCTAACCCAGATTTCTCCTAAACGGGGGAGACATCGGGAGGTTACCAAAATTTTTGGTGAACAGAGGACTTGCAAAATTAATTTGAATACAAAAGAACACAGGGGGCTTGAACGATGATAGAGAACAAGACTTTTAAATTGAACTATAAGGAGATGGACTTAATACTCAACATAAAAATGCAAATTGTGAAATAATAAAACTAAAATGCAAGTGCACAAGCGGGAACTTGAAATGAACATTAATGAACTAGCCAAAAACTTGTGAGCACAGCTTACTTGCGAACAAAGGTTGACAAAAAACAAGGAGCAGATAACTCTTGAGCACCGCAAAGAAGGACAATTTTAAATGAATACACTAATCAACTACAGAAGCATCAAGTACAAAAATGACGTGTAATCCTCCTATAGTTAGTGCCATTCAACATCCAAGCAAGCCTATTAACCCCTTTGCAGGCGAAGAAGGTCAATACACAATGAACATAATAATCGGATGCATTCAAAGAAGTTCAAAGTATATGAAGATTGCATATAGTCGATGCCTTCAGCTCCGAACAAGCATGTTTACCTTCCCCACAAATAATGATACTCTCCTGTTCTACAGCCAACACTGATCAACATACAGATGACTATATCAGTCTCTTATGAATATAAGATCGAAGTGTGATGAATGCATGCGACGCATTGTCTACAATCCAAGAAAATGAATTGTAATGAATATGGATATTTACAAGTAATGGAAAAAGGTTGAGGACACACACAATAATATCATCCACAACCAATGCTAGAAGAGGTTACATGAAGCACAATTCGCCGGCAGTCAATGTATAATGTTCACACAAGCCTTGCAAGAAAACAAACATGTTGCAGAAGTAACAGATCATATGCAAACATAGATACACCCACAATAGGTTATTTGCGACTAGATGCATAAGCTCGCTATAGGTGAAGGAAATTGATATGCGGCGAATGAAAATACCTATAGGTGATAAACAAAAGAATTATTACACGCACAGTAACCCACCTACGGGTGATGACGAATGATGTACAGTAAATGCTGAATCATCCTTGCAATTAATGATGAGTGCTCATCAGGCAAACACATTAACACTTGTAAGTAGAGACGGAAGACCTCTAGAAAAAATAAAGCGCATATAAGTTGTTGTAACAGAGACATTGTAGCATCCTTGCACTGAACGTTAATCAAGCACCTAGCAAATGCATACAAACTCCTGTGAGCCGCTGTAGAGGACTCCTCATTCATAAAGTAACCCACCTACAAGTGATGGCAAGCGACATGTAACCATATGCACTACATATCATCCACGAGTAAAATGCAAGAAGGCTACAACAAATGCAAGCCCTTATGAACTGTTGCAGGGGACTCGTTATTATACGACAGTCTACCTGCATAAAGTAGCAAACGACTCATGACATGATGCCACACCACCAGATCCATAACATTCATACAAGCTGACAAATGGTGTTTACGGGCTTCTACCCAAATGCTAATCATCGCATAGCTGATTAGTGTCAAATATTTCAAAATGCTCTCACACATTCACTGCAACATGTATACATATAAATATGGAAGTACACATGCAAGCATATTAACATGTATACATGTAGGTATATACACCCACATGAGCTATGATGAGTGTGTTACGAGTACACACATGACGTTTGAGGATGCTGTATGGGTCAAATAATAAATTTAAATTTGGGCTCGATCCTCCTCTATGAGTAGATAGGAGTTTACACTGCTCGAATTATCAAACAAATATATGGTTATGTAGTCAACCGAGATATTTATTTTCTACGTTCATATTAGGCCTTCAATGTCTATAATAATGAAAATTCGCTAAAAAAATACATAAAGCTAACGACAAACCCTATCCTTTGTCGATAAGTTGACAGAATCGACAAGGTTCAATCAATAAAATTAAAACAGCTTATAAATATTCTGATGATGGCCGTATTGAATATTTATCTCAATCGAAGAGGACCACAAACATTCAAATTATCCCCCAAAGCCTATAAAAATTCAATATTAAAAAAAAATTATACAAAAATTCAAAATATTCAAAATTGAAATAAATCTCCAAACACTTAAAGTGTAAACTCATCCAGCTTCCACAACAATTGTCTGGATGGACAAATCTGAAAATTGCATTAGCTCACAAATAGCCAATGTCCAATCGATAATATCACTAAGATTCATTTTCAATCTGTCCTAGCCAGTAAGGACAGACATTGGTCTTATAATCGGCAGTTTGGCTGGTTGGCTCCACAAAGAACTCGTGGCTTGGCCAGATCGGCTCTGCATGATTAACGATTATGACCGCGACACTCTGACCTAGCATCTTGGTCCAAATAACTCCACTGTATTATGGTTACGATCATAGCCCGTATGCTCCCCAATGGCGTCACATCCTTGAGACATGGACACATATGATATAATCTATAGGACAAAGACATATGTTAGCTACGGTGGATTCAAATTTATCTCCTTAGACATATATTTACCCCAGGTATACATGGTTCCCTTGGATGATTCCATCCATGGCTGCCGATAAGGATCCTTCTGTCAGGTTGGGGTCAACTACCTCCTCTGACTAAGTAAAAATATTAATATGTCTTTGTTACGAGCTCACGAGCCGAGCCGGCTCAAGCTCGTTTACTAAACGAGCTCGAGCTCGACTCGTGATCTCGATAAGCTCGAGCTCGACTCGTGATCTCGATAAGCTCGGCTCACGAGCCCACATAAAATAGGCTCGCGAGCCGGCTCGGCTCACTTACACCCCTAGCCGTGATAACCCAGGACGACAGAACCATGATATCTTGACCGGGTCTATCATTACTTCTCTTGCCATCTGGTAGATGGTGAAATTTCTAATTTTAAATATTAAATTTTCAAATACCAACGCATGCTGCTACTATACACCATATACAACGTATCTCTACATATTTGATTGATGACTATTCTTAATTGGAAGTTCTCTTTTTGTTATCGGGAGGGATAATTAACTATAGGGGCTTGCGCCTATAGGAAACTTGAACCCATATCTAAAGTCCTCACAAAATGAGGGCGAAATCTCTAGGTAGTGTCTTATTTTAAACCCAATATGCCTTCTAAAAATTTGCTTCAGAACTTAACTCGTTAAAACTCTCCTTGGCGACCCGAAACGAAAAGAAAGAATGAGGTCCGCAGAGAGGCTGGAGCATGAATTTTCTGAGCCCATAGAATAACCAGTAAATACTTGATAATTCTAGCAAGAGTACACGGGCAACATAACCGAAGTCCATGTTGCTTAAAACATGTTGATGAAACATATGTTGAAGCTTCATTTAGTGGTATACTATTGCCATATAGTTTAGTAGCATCTTTTTGTGACTAGAACTTGAGAGACCTCTAATATCATGTAAATAGCTTTGTGTATCAACTTGATAAAAGCCATAACGGCACATTTGCATCATAATAACTTATTATTAATAAAGGGCTTTTATAGCCTAAAGTTTAGAATTCACTTCAAGGGATTGAACATCTGCTCAAACAAATCCAAACCTAAAAATCATAATTTCTATTTGTTACAGTTGGGAAGAAGATGTTATTGGTATGATTGAGCAGAAGCACGGAAAACAAAGAATTTCGATCTCTTTTGAGTGTGAGACACTGAAGGCAGACAATGCAGCACAAGAGCACCTACAGAAGTACATGCCCAATTTAGCTGGAGTAGATGCTGTAGGTAAGCACAAGATGCTTTCTTCTTCTAAAATGAAATAAAATTGGATATTAAAGCTTTATTATTAGTATTTTTTCTCTTGCTTACAATATCAAATGAATTTGCAGTTAATATTGGCCGCATGAGCATTTCTGGTATCAATTTCGATGGGGAGGAAGAAATTACTGCATGACTGTATTGTTGCTATCTGTAAGTAAATGAATTAGACATTTTGTAGCTTCATTCAGAAATATATTATACTATGAATTTTTTTTTTTGGGAAAAAATTTGTTCGTCAAATCACATTTGATCCAGGTAAATATTTATTTTAAAAACTTGTGAAGAATTTTAAAGGCTTTTGTCAATTAGGCAGCCATAATTTTTAATATTGATAACTTTCTTTGCACACTACTGTTGTTGCTTGCAGGTGTGGCATCGAGCTTCTGCTAATTCGTTAGGATTTATGCCTTATCATGTAATTTTCTAACAATTATATTTTTAGTTTTTTAGTATAAGATTAAGGTTTCGTTTGCAACAGCTTTTGTACTGCTTTTTAAAACAATTTTTTTAGTACAAAAATTTCTTAAAATTTTAAATTCAAGAAATTTTTGTACTAAAAAACTGTTTTAAAAAGCAACAAGAAAGCCATCCCAAATGTGCTAACTTCCTGGTGAGATCTATTTCCGATTTCTGTAGTCTTTGTTGCTTATCTTTTATTTACTCCTTTTATAATGTAATTTGGTGGGGAATAGGGATGCAAGCGAACCAAACGTTCGATGAGCTACTCGTTGCTCGGTTCGATTAAAGCTCGTTTGTGATTATTTAACTAACTAAACAAACAAACTTGAACAACATTTTTAATACTCGATCCTTAAATAAAAAAACTTGAATACTAAACACTAATGTGTTCGGTTCATTTATGTTCACGAACAACATCATTTGAAGCTTGTGAACATGCTTGACATTAAGCTCGATAAGAAGCTCGGTTCGTGTTCAATTCAGAACTCATGAATAAGCTCGACAAAAAGTTTATTACTATTTAATTATAAAATTGATAAATATATATAATATAAATATTTTAATTTATTATAATATTTTGGTATAATTATTTTAATTAATAAATTTTAAAGTAATTAAATGTTATAATATATGTTGTAGTTTTAATCTCCTTATCATTGCTAATTTATTATATTACATCATTGGATCTTGTTCATTTGATAGTTCAAGAATATTACTCGTTAGATTTGTTCATGAGCATGCTTGTTTGATGTTTAAAAAAATTCGCTAAATATGTTCATGAACAGAGCTCGTTAAGGCTTGTTTGTTTAAAGCTCGATAAACACTAAACGAACTAAACACAAACCGAACATGACACCATTAATTTAAACGAACTAAACATGAACACAAACAATAAAGCTCGAATCCAACACGAACCGATTTTGAACAAGCTAATAATAAACAAACACAAACATGAACACTCACATACTCGACTCGGCTCAGTTCGTTTGCAACCCAAGTGGGGAACTAAAGCCTTAGGTTTTCTTATGTTTTCGATGTAGCACTTTGAGGAGTAGCAGCTCTAGCTCCCCTTAAGAATTCGCATCTTTTTTTTTTGTTTTTAACGTGTTAGTCCTATTGTGAGTTTTATTTAAAAAAAATTCTTTCACACTCTTTTTAAATGTGATTAAATATTATTATTCTTCTATTTTTTAAGAAAATCATGATTTTTTTTTTGTATTTTTAAACTTTTTTTTTTTTTTTTACTTTTTTTGCTTAATTAATTTGGACCAATAAATAGGAAGTTAGGAACTGAAAAAAGCTTCGGAGGAACTTTACATAGCAAGTGCACATTATGATCATCCGAAGACAGGTCCAGCTGGCTTGAGCTTGATACATTAATGGAGTTCGAGCTCAAACTCAAACCAGCTCGTTTACTATAAAAGAGAAAAAATGATTATAATTTAAACTATCAATATAACGATATGATAAAAAAAATGAAAAATTAAAAAAATAATAATAAATAATAACTTAATATAAGAAAATGATATATAAATTTTTAAGTTTACTAATATATTTTAAGTGCCTTTTATATTAATATATTTTCAAGGAGCCAGCTCACGAGCTAAGGAGTTAACTCAACGAGCTCGACTCTCGAGACATTTATTGAGTGGAGCATGAATTAGCTTATCTCACTTTCGTTTGGGACGGCTTTTATTGTTTTTATAAAACTATTTTTTAGCAAAAAAATTCTTAAAAACTCAGAAATAATATTGATCTAAAGCTATTCCAAACGAAACCTTAATATGAACCGACGACCCCAAAATATTGTGGTTATGTAGGGTCTGTTGTCTTTTTTTTTTTTCTCTCCTTAAAGAATATTTTTTTCCTTAAATTTCAATTAATTTTAACATGAACAATTATTTATCATCCTAAACTCTTTAATTTCTCAATTTTAAGAATAGATTAGGAGTTTATGATATATTTTCATATTAGCATCAGCTTATTACTAAATTGTGAAGACTCTTTAATATAAAAATTAAAGAACATCTTATATAAATATAACATAACACATTAAACATTTTTCTCTCTCTGCTGTCAATAATTTTTAAAATATTATGTCATTTCTCCTCAATTTATTATCTTATTTTCATAATTTTGCTTTTGAATTATTTATATATTTTCTTCATCATAGTCCTATATATCGTCGCTGATTTTCTATTTATTAAATCTCCAAAACTGTTATAATTTAATTATTTTTAGATATTATTATTCATATTATGGACATGATGCAGATTAAAAATCATGAGCTGTGATCAATTTAAATTATCTGTCATTTTAACAATTATATTACAAATTCAAAAATAAAGAGCTGTGATCATGATCGGATTAATTTTATTTCATTTGTAATTGTGCCATTTTTTCTGCTCCGTTTTTTCTTTTGAAATTTTCATTCATTTAAATATCTCATTTATTTGTTTAATAACTTTATCTTTATAAAATCCAAAACAATTCTAATTGTACACTAAAATATGCTATTATTATTATTATTATTATTTATGGACAATAAACAAAGTTAAAAATTAGGAGTTGTGCGACGGTGATCCAGGCAAAACTATTCTGTGCGGTGTCCGGATGCGTCCGAAGGTCAATCCGGAAGTGTCACGTCACCTAATACACAGTTCATTAGATGATGTGATGCGTCCGAATTGACCTTCTGGCGTATTCAAACACCACACAAAATAATCTCTTGTGATCCAGAGACTAAAGACCAAAGTTTACAACCAAAAGATCATGGTGACAAATTTAAAAATTATGAGTTGTGAGCCGGTGATCATGACCAGGCTAACTTATTCCATTTGCACTTCTTGCTTCCCTCCGGCTTTCCAAAGACCAGAGACCTACATGTTAAACTCATCTTCTTCTTCATTTTTATTTTTCAACATTTTTATTTATTCTTATATTAATATTTATAATCATTAATTATTTCAATTATATTTATAGATATCATTTATTATTATTAATTAAATATTATTATTATTATTATTATTATTATTATTATTATTTTGTGATGACATGTGTGCAATCTACATTCCACTCTCATAAGTTCACCACCAAACAAGCGAAGCTTGAGCATCATTATTAGATTGGCTTGTTTAAAATATGTTAGCATTTATGATCTTAAATATAAAATTATTAAAAATATTTTAAAAAATATATTTCACTTTCTTATATCAAATAATTATTTATTATTTCATTTCTAATTTTTCATTCATTTTACAATTTTATTATAATAAATACTTAAAATCGATCAGAATCATGTTCTCTGTTTCATGATAAATGAGCCACTTACAATTAAGCTAGAGTTCGAGCTCGAGCTTGAGTTTGAGATCGCATGAGCTCAGCTTGGTGCTTCTACATCCATGGTTGGATCTCAAATATCTATTTAAGGATCATAAAACATATGAAACTCCCCAAATCCATATTTTCCTCTAAGATGGCCAACATTTTACAATTAGTTGTTCTCTTTCTAATAATGCTGGCTTCAGCCAAAGCACTAAGACCTGCATCTTCTTCCTCCATCATTGGCCTTAAAAAAGGAAAATATTGGAATGCAATAAGAGCAAGGAATGGTGCCTCCCTTCCTCCTGATTTTGAGTTGAGAACTTACTCTCAAACTTTGGATCATTTCAACTATGGACCTGAGAGCTATACAACTTTTGAGCAGAGATATGCCATCAATTTCAAGTACTGGGGAGGAGCAAGCACAAGCTCACCCATATTTCTCTACACCGGCGACGAGAGCAGCCTCGATGGGGATCTGTTTGCCGGGTTCCTTGTCGATCATGCTCGACGATTCAAAGCTCTCTTGATTTTTGTAGAGGTGAGGACTGTAAAGTGAGCTTCAAGAGAAGACCAACAAATTATATTTGTCAATTAGAATTTCAGCTCTTAATGTGACTATTATTTACCTGCAAAGCAGCATAGGTATTATGGAAAATCCAATCCATTTGGTTCAAGGGAGGCGGCATTTAACAATTCCAGTACACTTCAGTATTTCAGCTCAGCACAAGCACTTGCTGACTATGCAGAATTGCTTAGATATCTGAAGAAGAAGTTGTCTGCAGAAAAATCTCCAGTGATAGCCATGGGAGGATCCTATGGTGGAAGTAAGTTAATTAATATCTTAATTAATTTAGCTACTCTCGATCTTAATTTACAAATAGCTGATTAGTGTATTGTTCTTACAGTGCTTGCAGCTTGGTTCAGATTGAAATACCCACATATGGTTATTGGAGCTTTGGCTTCTTCTGCTCCCATACTCTATTTTGATAACATCACACCACAAAATGGTTATTGTAGTGTTGTCACAAAGGATTTTAAGGTGAGCTATTCTTCATTTTTTTTTAATAAACCAATCTTTAAAACTTATACAAGGGCCTATGCGTTCTAAAAAAGAAAAAAGAATATGTCCTTAGAAGATCAAAAGCTCACTAAAAATACAGTCTTGAATAGAAACCTATGAGCTAATGATCCAACTATGTACAATCAAACATAATAAGCAGCAACTGATAACAAGATATAAACATCCACGAGAACCTCACAAAAAGAAAACCACAAGTCCACAAGTGTTAAGAATTGATTAATTTAATTCTTTAAGAATTTGAGCTGTGATTTATTTACAAACTCAGGAAACCAGTGAGAGTTGTTATCAAACTATCAAAAGTTCTTGGGCTGAGATTGATAATATTGCAGCCAAGCAAAATGGCCTCGCTACATTGAGCCAAATGTTCAACTCCTGCAGGTAACTAACTCATAGTAAAAAAAAAAAAAAATTTCGAAGTATTATATGTAGATTTCTTATCTGCAGTGAAATTTTTTTCTCTGAATTTTTCCAAATGAAGCCGTTTGAACAAAACTGATGAACTAAAAGAAGCTTTGGAGGGACTGTACTTCGGATGTGCACAGTATGACAATCCGAAGTCGATTCCAGTTAGTAGAATATGTCATGCAATTGATGGAGAGCCAAATGGAACAAGCGTGCTCAAAAGAATTATTTCTGGGATTAACGCAATTGTTGGAAATTCTACATGCAATGATTTTAGTGAGACTGAGGAGGAGGATGCGCACTCTGGATGGGATTGGCAGGTAAGCATTTTGCATGAAAGTCTTACTATGTATATCATAAACTCGTTAGAAGTTTGAAACTTACGTATGTGATGTGTGTACGAATTTGTCTTAGGCTTTGTTTGGAACAGCTTTATTATTGTTTTCTAAAATAGCTTTCTAGTACAAAAATTTTTAATTCAAGAAATTTTTGTATTAGAAAGATGTTTTTTTAGAAAGCAGAAAAAAAGCTATCCCAACAAAGCCTTAATTAATTGACCTAAATACAATGTTAAATCTTATTTTTCAGGAGTGCACTGAGATGGTGATGCCTATAGGTTGCAGTGCCAAAAATTCAATGTTTGAGGCTTCACCTTTTGATCTCAAGAATTTTAGCTTAAGCTGTAAAAAGATATTTAACGTGAATCCACGACCTCATTGGATAACCACAGAATATGGCGGCCATGTAGGTTCTATATATTTATATTTATTTGAATTAGATGAAGAATAGGAGTGCTAATCTTTTATAATTAATGCTATAAACAGAATATTAAGAAGGTGCTCAAAAGATTTGGAAGCAACATAATATTCTCCAATGGTCTCAGAGATCCTTATAGCAGTGGAGGGTATCTTAAATATCTAATTTTATTCATTTTTTATTTTCATCAAAATATTAATTTTCTTTTCTTTAATATAAAATATTATTAATTGCAGAGTCCTGCAAAATATATCCGATAGCATTGTGGCGTTGACTACACCGAAAGGTCTGTCATTTCTATATTGTTTTTTAATTTATATTAACAATTTGAATTTATTTCTTTATTATTATTATTTTATTTTATTTAGGGTCTCATTGCTTGGATATATTGGAAGCAAATGAAGCAGATCCTGACTGGTTAATCTCACAGAGAAACGCTGAGGTTCAAATTATGGAGAATTGGATAGAAGAATATAAAAGGAAATAAATGAAGCTTCATAGACGAAAATAAAGCAAAAATTATCAATAACATGCAGCTCATCTTGATCTATTGGTTATGAGCTATGATTATCAATTAAGAATTATTGGATTTGAAGCTTACATATTTAATGTATATGTGAGTAATTTATCTTATTTGACATAAATGTTCCTAAAAAAAGTATCAACAATCATTGGAATGATTTGTCTTAATAATAAATCATTTAAATTTTCATCTGATAATTATTTGGCTTCATATGATATAATTATTCTGATATAATATCTTTATTATTATGCTTAAATTATCAAAATTATAACAATTAACTCTCTCCTAAAATTATAAAATAATATTCTATAAATCAGTACTGCTCATTTTTAAAATCTATAGTGAAGGATAAGTAGATCAATGCGTAGATTGTGAATATAAGTAGAAAATTATGAAGATAAAATATTTTAAATAATTTTGCTAATATATTCGTGGTAGGATATCAAGTTAAAAGATCAGTGTTGTTGCAAGCTAATATATTCGTGATGTTAGCGTGAGAGACGTTTTCTGTCTTAGCGATACATAGATATCCAGAGCACACAAATAAATAAATGGAGAGAGAGTGGAGATAGAAAGAAACATGATAAAATTTTTTGCGGAAAAACCCGAAAAGGAAAAAATCACGGGGGTATTGCCCACTGACTCCCTCACATGGTTGCTTGGTCAGAAAAAAAAGTTTAAAAAATGAGAAGAAAAGAGAAGAGAGAGAAAGGTCTTTGGATCATATTTATCAATCATTCATGTTACATATTTTGTTTTATTATTCATTGTAAGTAATTAATCTCTTACTTCTATTTTTGACGATTTGATTTCTACAAATTTTATCTCTCATAAATTTACAAACATTATAAGAAGTCGGGCGACTGATTCACGTGATTCAAGAAGAGTTATAAGGGATTACATTGATTGAGAGTTGTAAGGGACGACTAATTGAGAGTCATAAGTGCATGATATCTAAATGCTAATACTGACATTTATTGAATATCTAAATGCTAATACTGACACTACTACAAATACTATATTAATATTATGACTATAACACTAATACTGTTTAGTATCATTAATACTGTTTAACGTTATTAATCATGATATTAATATTGTTACCGACATTCGTACTATTAATTGTTACTGATATTGATAATGTAATGGATTAAGATGTGATGATAAAAGGATAAATTGACAAAGATAATCAATATAGATATTGATGCATATATTTCTTTATAGGAAAATTTACATACATACCACTTAATACTATTCTATTTACATATTTAACACCTAAAACTTTAATATTACATAGATACCACACGTAGTTCATTTTCATACCAAATATAAGTGGTAGAAATGAAATATATGAGTGGTAGAAAAGAAATTAATATAAGTGGTATATTTGATATTAAAATAATATAGAGTGGTATGCATGTAATATTAAAGTTTTAAATGTTAGATATGTAAATAGGATGTTATAAAGTGGTATGTATGTAAATTTCTCTTCTTTATATTATTTATAACATATTATTCTTTTTTTATCTTGCATTGATTTCAGTTGTAAGATTTTAATTACTTGCTGAGCTATGTGCTCATTATCTAATTTTATATGTTTTCAAGAAAGGTTAAAGATCACATGTATAAGACTTTGGACAATATGCATAATTTTTCTATATGCAATTCTAGACAAAATGCAATCATATTTCTTTTCCGTTATTCATAAGAAATTGATAAGCTCTAATTAAATGCTAAAATAAAAAATAAGTGCAATTCTTCCAATATAGATTTTGGAGTGTAACATCTCCAATGTAGTGCTCAGGTAGAACTCTAGGATCATTGAAGCCTTGAAACTCTTCCCAATCTCCAGCCAAAGGTCCCCTTCATATGAAGAGTGAGATTCTATTTATAGATTTTGAAAGTGACATGCTCTGTAAATATTGGAAGATCTAGGACAAATTCAGAGTGCTCCATTGGATGACCCATACTGATTCCTTTGATTATAGAGAATTTTTTCTAGCATTTAAGTTCCTTAATGATGTTTGAATTGAGAGATCTTGAGCTCATTAAATTTTCCTCATCGAAGCATGCACCAGATTTAACTATATGCATGCTATATTTAAATATCATTTCATCATCTAATTAATGCTTTAAACTTCAAGTATACTTCGGTCCCTTGATTTGGACTCGTTTGGGCTCGGATCGAACCAATTTTGATGTCATTGAACTCATCTCCCTGAGATGTTCAATTTTAACTATAGTTTTTGTTGAAATCAAAGTTTGGATAGTCACAAATTTAATTTAAAAAGTTGTCAACTAAGATGTATCTCAAGATTTGTGCCCAACCAAGGTAATTTTTTATGACGAATCAAGTGTAGAAACTCAAAATGCAGGTGTCATAGGCAATACTTTTGGAGTTCCATAAGCAAATTTGGATAAAACTAATTGCAATCACCCCACTTTCAAGTCATACTTCAGATAGGCAGAGAAGGAATAAATAAGCTAGTGCAATAACTATTTGTTCTTGTGGAATTGCCTTTAGCCCTCAAAAGTATTGGAAAGGGTTCAAATTCCTTAAAAATGGACAAAATATGCTAGCCAACGCAACTAAACTGAAACAACTATGCCATATCGCTAGATAAGAAAATAAATGATGTTCCATGAATTTTTTAAATTATCAAGAAGTCCTAAATATTTTCATCAAATTTATACTTTTAATGGTATAAATAACTTATACAATGCACATAATACTAGAATATGGATACAACTATAAAATAAATGAGCATTTTTATTGAGCTCTTAATTAGCTAGTTAAACAACAAATGAAAAAAAAAAATCATAAACATAAATAAATGAGTAAATTAATATTCAAATTTATTTAATCATTTAATTAAATAAGTAAAATAAAATTTTATATTAAAAAAATATCAAGTTGATCATCAAAAAATACTAATCACTTGCATATGAACACATCTATATCCCCTTGACTTTCTTCAAACTGCTGTAATAATCTGAAGCCATTGGCTGTTGATAAGAGTTGTAATCATCACAGCCCAACCAAACTATAAATTTGATCCTAAAAATAAGAGTAATTATTAATATTTTGTTACACTCTTTATAAATAAGCAACTATAAATCAAAAGTTTAATCGTGATCTTGTTCACAGTAATTATCATGAATCACGATATAGAGATAATTTGGAAGAGGATTAAGGCTTCGTTTGGGACCGCTTTTTTACTGCTTTCTAAAACGGAGTTTTAGTACAAATTTTTTTATTTTTGTACTAAAACTCTATTTTAGAAAGCAATAAAAAAGCCGTCCCAAACGAAGCCTAAGGCTTCATTTGAGATAGCTTTCTTACAGTTTTCTAAATCAATTTTTAATACAAAAATTTTGAATTTAAAAATTTTAGTACTAAAAAATAATTTTAAAAAGCATTAATAAAGCCGTCCCAAAGGAAGGAGGTTATTCTGTGCGGATGCCGAACACAGTTCACCGTCCGGAGACCAATCAGAATGTGCCACGTCAGCGGTACCGAGCTTATTACCGAGCGATTCCGAGCAGTACCGAGCTGTGTACCAAGCAGGTGGTGATATGACACATTCTGATTGGTCTCTGGATGACGTTCGGCCTCCACACAGAATAATTCACCGTCAAAAGCCACTGACACGCGTGACGAAAATCTATCCAACTTTTTCCATTGAAACTTATCATTCTTCATACACAAACAACATATCATGCTCTGAAGATGCTGAATTTACATGGGAATTATCAGCATGTGCTTATTTAGTACTTAACATTTCATTCACCATGTTTAGCACCTAATCTTTCTTGTAACTGAACGCACTAATCTGAAACCACTGGCTGTCATTCTCAATATCATTACCATCACTGCTGAAACTTCTACAAGGGTTGGTGACTATGGCTTTGTCTTCACCAACATCCAAGCAAAGGGAAGTTCCATCCTTCATTTCTGTCATCAGATGAGTTTTCTGCGATCCTGATACTGGAGTCCATTGGGAATCCGAGACTTCACAGGCAATACTGAGCTTGGCAGGTAGAGCAGGCTCAGCTGCTTTCAGGTAGTAATAAGTGTCACGACCCGACCCGAGACGGACCCCGCTCGCACCGGGCCGTGACCAAACCTTTTTATCCAGGATCTGGCTTTGGAATTGGTTCCGGAACTGATTCTTCTAAATAATTAAACTCATCAGGCACACAAACACAGAGCTAGTATGAATCATCAAACACAGCGGAACAAAACATCTATTTTTTTCTTTCTTTTCCTCAAAACAATCATCTACAAATACAGTACATGGCTAGCAGAAGAAATACAGAAGAAAAGCCATGACCGTACAAAAATCAAAAGTATAAAAGTACCTATACTGATCAGACTCTGAAATCTATTCCTGGACCTCCTTCTCTTTCCCAGAACCTGAAAACCACCAGAAAACAAGAGTGAGCTCAACAGCTCAGCAAAGCGACAAACCTCCAATCAAAATTCTCAGAATCCAAAACCAACACATCAGACCAAAAGTCCAATCAGAAATCGGAACAGAATCGTATCTCAAATCAGAACATAATCAAATCAACAGAGTCAGAATCGTACAGAAATCAGAAATTCAGATCATATCGGAACAGAACAGAATCGTATCAGAATCATATCAGAATCATAGTATACAGATTGGAATCAGATTTATATCGTATCAGAATCACAATTGCTTACAGAACAGACACAGAAATCAGAATCATATCAAATCAGATATCAGATAATATTTAATTCATAGCTAAATGCCCTGACACTGACGGAATCTCTACGGATTCCCTCCCCTTATGCCTCCCTTCCCAGACACTGACTGAATCTCATAGGATCCAGGCCCCTTATGCCTCCCTTTGTGCTCACGGCACCAGAACAGATGTGCTTATAGCACCAGAATAGAATTCATCGGATCCAGAACAGAACAGATATCAGATTTCAGATTTGAGCTCATTTCAGATTTCCCAGACACTAACTGAATCTCTTAGGATCCAGGCCCCCTATAACTCCTTTTTTATAGCACATACAGATAGCATATTAATTCAGAAGAAATCCGGACAAATCAGAAATCAGACAAAAATTGGGCAGCACAACGACAGTATACGGAATTTACACAATTTTTCCTGAAAATCAAAATTCATCAAATTCGCACAGAATATAGATAATCACATTTCAGAACATTTATTCTACTGCACAGATAATTTCCAATTTCACAGAAAATGCAGTCGACTAAAAACACCGCCGAATCAAAAATACCCGGACAAAAATCTTCGAAAAATAACCAAAATGTGCACACCCGGCACGTCAACAATATACAGAAAGTTACGCGGTAAAAACTGAACCAATCAAAAGATACGGACGAAAATCATTAACGGAAACGAAATCCTGACAGAAAATTCCGCCAAACACGACGGTTCTGAAAATTGAGAAAGGCGGAATGTGCCTTACCTTGCGTACAGCAAATTCCTGAACAGTCTCTTCGGACGAAAACAGCTCCGCGTCGTCCGAAAATCAACTTTTCTCCAAAATCCCTCGACTTTCTCTCTCCTCGGCTGATATTTTCATTTTTAATGATTTTCTCTCTCCTCAAAATGACTTGAAATCAGCTTTATAATCTTCAGATTGGCCCGGCCGATCGCCAGATCGTCCCAGGACGATCAGACCAATTTGGATCGTCCTGGACGGTTCCCAGAACTATTCTCAGGCCGACATTTTTTACAGTGTCAATCGGCCTGGACGATGTCCTCAATCGGCCTGGACGATGTCCTCAATCGGCCTGGACGATGTGTACAGAAAATCACCTGGAGCAAAATCTGGGCACATTATGGAGCAAAATTTCCACTGATCGTCCCAGGACGATCCAGATCGTCCTGGACGATCCTGGAGCAGATTTTTGATATTACAATCTCCTCAACTCCAGAAAAATGTCGTCCTCGATATTATCCAATGCAAACTCAGTCAAAACAAGTACGGGTACGACCGTCTCATGTCAGACTCCTTCTCCCAAGTCGCTTCTCGTGCAGTCCGGTGCTTCCACTGGACTTTAACCATCGGAATCTCTTTATTTCTTAACTTTCGGACGTCGTACGCTAAAATTAACTCTGGCTCTTCCTTATACGCCAGATTTTCTTGAATCTCAACCTCGTCAGCTGATATCTTCTTCCCAGAGTCTGAAACCCACTTCCTCAGAGTGGAGACGTGAAACACATTGTGCATGTCAGGCATCGAATCAGAAAGCAACAGTCGGTAAGCAGATTTTCCAATTCTTTCCAAAATCTCAAACGGTCCAACATACCTTGGACTAAGCTTACTCACCTGACCAAATCTGCTTACACCCTTCATCGGACTGACTTTGACATACACAAAGTCACCAACTTGAAACTCAACAAACCTGTGCTTCTGATTATAATACTTCTGCTGTCGATCCTGAGCCGCTTTCAATCTTTATTTTATCAAACTGATCTTCTTAATAGTTTCCCCAACAAAAGTGGCACCCAGTTCCTGTCTATCTCCGATCTCAGTCAGAGTCAAAGGAGTACGGCACTTCCTGCCATACAGAGTCTCGTACGGTGCCATACCGATACTGGACTGAAAACTGTTGTTATAAGCAAATTCAATCAGCGGAATATGATCTTCCCAGCTTCCGCCAAAGTCCAAAACACAAAGTCTCAACAGATCTTCCAGCACCTGAATGGTCCTCTCAGACTGTCCATCGGTCTGAGGATGAAAGGCTGTACTGAAATGCAGTTTCGTACCCAAGCCTTGCTGAATACCTTTCCAAAGTCTGGAAGTAAACCGTCCATCTCGATCTGAAACAATCACTCGAGGCACACCGTGCAATCTGACTATCTCCTTCACATAAATCTGTGCCAAACGATCCACCGGATCGGTCAGTCTGATCGGAAGAAAATGGGCTGACTTCGTCAATCGATCTACGACTACCCAAATGGCGTCGTGCCCTTGTCTAGATCGAGAGTCCATCGTTACCTCATCCCACTTCCACTCAGGGATAGGCAACGACTGCAACAGTCCACCTGGTCGTTGATGCTCTGCCTTCACTAACTGACAGGCCTCGCATCTCGACACCAACTCCGCCACATCCTTCTTCATCCCAGGCCACCAGAACAAAAGCTTCATATCAGCATACATCTTACCACTGCCTAGATGAACAGTGTAGCCTGAATGATGAGATTCATGCAGAATCTCCTGCCTCAAATTCCCAAACACAGGTACCCACAACCTGTTCTTACAGAAAATAGCACCAGAAGCAGAAATTCGAAGTTCAGGAGTCTTACCAGATCTAATCTGAGCAATCAACTTTGAATAATCAGAATCTGACTTCTGAACTTCTTGAATCCTTGCTTCCAAAGAAGACTGAATGCTTATCTGAGCCAAATCCAAATCACTGGAGGAAATCACCTCCAATTGCAATCGCTCCATGTCTCTAATCAGGAAATCATCACAAGTAAGCTGCAAACCTGATAATCCAGAAGACTTTCTGCTCAGAGCATCGGCTACCACATTCGCCTTCCCAGGCTGATACTGAATAGTCAGGTCATAGTCCTTGATCAACTCGAGCCATCTTCTCTGTCTCAAATTCAGATCCTTCTGAGTGAAAATGTACTTCAGGCTCTTATGATCAGTAAAAATCTCACATCTGACGCCATACAGGTAATGACGCCAAATCTTCAAAGCAAACACCACTGCAGCTAACTCCAGATTATGCGTCGGGTAATTCTTCTCATGTGGTTTCAACTGTCTCGAAGCATAAGCAATTACCTGACCATGCTGCATCAGAACACATCCCAGTCCTTTCAGTGAAGCATCACTGAACACCTGAAAACTTTCCGTACCTGACGGAAGTGCCAACACTGGAGCTGAAGTCAAACAATCCTTTAATATCTGAAAACTAGCTTCACACTCCGGTGTCCAAACAAAAGCTACTGACTTCTGCGTCAGTCTCGTCAGAGGCTTGAAATCTGTAAGAATCCTTTCACAAATTTCCTGTAATATCCGGCCATGCCCAAGAAACTACGTACCTCAAATACCGTAGTCGGCCTTGGCCAATCAGCAACTGCCCGAATCTTCTGGGGATCCACAGAAATACCTTATCCGCTCATCACATGCCCCAGAAAAGAAATACTCTTCAGCCAGAATTCACACTTGGAGAACTTGGCATACAGCTGATTCTGCCTCAGAGTCTCTAACACAATCCTCAAGTGTCTAGCATGATCATCCTCAGAAGCAGAATATACCAGAATATCGTCAATAAAGACGATCACAAACTGATCCAAATACTCCCTGAATACTCGGTTCATCAGATCCATGAAAATAGCAGGCGCATTGGTTACCCCAAAAGGCATAACCAAAAACTCGTAGTGCCCGTACCGAGTACTGAAAGCAGTCTTCACTACATCAGCTTCCTTTACCTTCACCTGATAATATCCGGATCTCAAATCAATCTTCCAAAATACCGAAGATCTGGAAAGCTGATCAAACAAGTCATCAATCCGAGGCAAAGGATACTTGTTCTTGATTGTGACCTTGTTCAAGTCTCTGTAATCCACACACATACGGAGTGTCCCGTCCTTCTTTTTCATAAACAGAACAGGTGCTCCCCAGGGTGAAACACTAGGACGGACAAAACCTCTGTCAACCAACTCCTAAAGTTGAACTTTCAACTCAGAAAATTCTTTCGGTGCCATCCTGTACGGAGCTTTTGAGATAGGAGCTGTAACCGGAAAAACATCGATAGAGAACTCCACCTCTCTATCCGGAGGTAAACCAACCAACTCCTCAGGAAAAACATCAGCAAACTCCCGTACCACAGGGATCTCAGAAACAGAACCAACCTTCAGGTTCAGATCCCGCACCGAAGCTAAAAACACTGGGCATCCTTTCCTCCACATTCTGCTCACTTCCAAAACAGAAATCAGACTGGAGAGAACACCTCGTAAACCCTGAAATACAACTCTCTCTCCGGTCACAAGCAAACTCACTTGCTTCTTCAGACAGTCAATCTGAGCCTCATACCGACTCAGCCAATCCATGCCCAAAATCAAGTCATACGAAGAAATCGGCAACAAAACCAAACTAGATTTCCACTTCTTGCCAGCAATGTCAATCTCACACAAACAAAACTTCCGAGCAATCAAAGGATTTCCAGCCGGTAAAATCACAGACAAAGAAATCGGAAGCAAAAACGAAGGCACTTGGACTCGTTCAAAACAATGCTCGGACAGAAAGGAGTGACTAGCTTCAGAGTCAAACAAAACGTGACAGGGCTGATCAGAAATGTAAATCGTACCTGTCACAACATCCGGAGCATCACGAGCCTCCTGCTGACTCAGGCTGTAAACTCGTGGCTGAACTGGAGCAGGAGCTGAAGCAACATAACTACTCTGCTCCTTCTGAACCGTAGGTGGTCTCCGTGGTCCAGAACTAGTACCACCATCTCTACCAGAAAATCCCTCAGGGCGGGGAGGAACAGTCCTCGGTCTTCCTGCTGAACTGGCAGGTCTGACAAAGCCCTCAGATCGGAACTCAGAACGCCGATCAAATCCAGCCTGTGGACACTCTGCAATTCTATGTCCAGGCTGACCACATCTGAAACACAGACCAGCCATCCTATAGCACTGGCCATGGTGTTGCCGTCCACAACTCTGGCACACAGGTGCCGCACTGACAGATCCAGAACTCGTCGTACTGGTAGCAGTACCAGACGACCCTCTGCTCCTCCTGGAGTCAACAGATCCAGAACCAATCACAAATCTCCTCTTCCCAGAGGAACCACTGCCAGAAGTCTCACCTCCAAATCTCTTCCTACTCGCAGTCCACCGCTGCTGAGTAGCCGTCATGTCATTCTCAAGCAAACGAGCTCGCTCCACAAGCTCAGAGAAATCAGTAATCCTGAATGGTATCAGAGGCTGCCTCAACGTGTCTCGTAATCCTCTCAGGAATCTGTAGCACCTCTCAGCAGAAGTGCTGACCAGCTGCGGAGCGTACCTGGCTAATGCAGTAAACTCAGCCTCGTACTGCATCACCGTCTTGCTCCCCTGAACCAGCCTCAGAAAAGTCTCCTGCATCTGCTGTCGTGCAGAAGGGGGAACAAACCAATCTCGGAACACCTCAGCGAACTCTTCCCAAGTGATCAAAGAGTTCAACCTACCCTGAAATCTGGCTGCTTGCTGGCCTTCCCACCAGTGCTCAGCCTCTCAGTCCAACAAAAATACAGCCAACGGAACCTTCCTATCTGACGGACACTGCATTCCGTCGAAGGTCTTTTCCAATCTCCTCAGCCACTCCTCGGCTGCTCTGGGCTCAACAGCGCCCTCAAATCTCAGAGGTTTCAACCTCAAAAATAATTGCAGGTGTCTATCAATGTCCTCAGATCTGACAGTAGAAGCTCTGCTCTGAGTCTCGCTCATCATCTGAGCAACAAGCGTAGCAAACTGTGACAATGTATCTGCACCGGCCACTGGGGCTGTACTCCCCACTGGTGCTGCCTGACTGGCACTCTGCCCGTCTGTCATGTTTGGGTCTGGCTGATCCATACAGAAAAATCCAGAAAATCCGAAAAACTATCACAAAAACAACACAATAAAAAGCCGAACAACCCAAAACTACCCCCAGACAAACTCACTGATCATTTCTTATAGCTCTGTTTTACAATCCAACCCAATTCCAAAACCAATGCTCTGATACCACTAAAGTTTGTCACGACCCGACCCGAGACGGACCCCGCTCGCACCGGGCCGTGACCAAACCTTTTTATCCAGGATCTGGCTTTGGAATTGGTTCCGGAACTGATTCTTCCAAATAATTAAACTCATCAGGCACACAAACATAGAGCTATTATGAATCATCAAACACAGCGGAACAAAACATCTATTTTTTTCTTTCTTTTCCTCAAAACAATCATCTACAAATACGGTACATGGCTAGCAGAAGAAATACAGAAGAAAAGTTATGACCGTACAAAAATCAAAAGTACAAAAGTACATATACTGATCAGACTCCGAAATCTATTCCTGGACCTCCTTCCCTTTCCCAGAACCTGAAAACCACCAGAAAAAAAGAGTGAGCTCAACAGCTCAGCAAAGCGACAAACCTCAAATCAAAATTCTCAGAATCCAAAACCAACACATCAGACCAAAAGTCCAATCAAAAATCGGAACAGAATCGTATCTCAAATCAGAACAGAATCAAATCAACAGAGTCAGAATCGTACAGAAATCAGAAATTCAGATCATATCGGAACAGAACAGAATCGTATCAGAATCATATCAGAATCATAGTATACAGATTGGAATCAGATTTATATCGTATCAGAATCACAATTGCTTACATAAAAGATACAGAAATCAGAATCATATCAAATCAGATATCAGATAATATTTAATTCATAGCTAAATGCCCTGACACTGATGGAATCTCTACGGATTCCGGCCCCTTATGCCTCCCTTCCCAGACACTGACTGAATCTCATAGGATCCAGGCCCCTTATGCCTCCCTTTGTGCTCACGGCACCAGAACAGATGTGCTTATAGCACCAGAACAGAATTCATCGGATCCGGAACAGAACAGATATCAGATTTCAGATTTGAGCTCATTTCAGATTTCCCAGACACTAACTGAATCTCTTAGGATCCGGGCCCCTTATAACTCCCTTTTTATAGCACATACAGATAGCATATTAATTCAGAAGAAATCTGGACAAATCAGAAATCAGACAAAAATTGGGCAACACAACGGCAGTATACGGAATTTACACAATTTTTCCTAAAAATCAAAATTCACCAAATTCGCACAGAATATAGATAATCACATTTCAGAACATTTATTCTACTACACAGATAATTTCCAATTTCACAGAAAAATGCAGTCGACTAAAAACACCGCCGAATCAAAAATACCCGGACAAAAATCTTCGAAAAATAACCAAAATGTGCACACCCGGCACGTCAACAATATACAGAAAGTTACGCGGTAAAAACTGAACCAATCAAAAGATACGGACGAAAATCATTAACGGAAACGAAATCCGGACAGAAAATACCGCCAAATACGACGGTTCTGAAAATTGAGAAAGGCGGAATGTGCCTTACCTTGCGTACAGCAAATTCCTAAACAGTCTCTTCAGACGAAAACGGCTCCGCGTCGTCCGAAAATCAACTTTTCTCCAAAATCCCTCAACTTTGTCTCTCCTCGGCTGATATTTTCGTTTTTAATGATTTTCTCTCTCCTCAAAATGACTTGAAATTAGCTTTATAATCTTCAGATCGGCCCGGCCGATCGCCAGATCGTCCCAGGACGATCAGACCAATTTGGATCGTCCTGGACTGTTCCCAGAACTATTCTCAGGCCGACATTTTCTATAGTGCCAATCGGCCTGGACGATGTCCTCAATCGGCCTGGACGATGTGTACAGAAAATCACCTGGAGCAAAATCTGGGCACATTCTGCAGCAAAATTTCCACTGATCGTCCCAGGACGATCCAGATCGTCCTGGACGATCCTGGAGCAGATTTTTGATATTACAATAAGTTCCAGCCACAGTTAAGAACTTCGGTGGAGTGTATTTCCAGGAATCAGTTTGTTCGCAGGGGGCAAGCTTCAGGGAATCCTCATAGAGCTGCCTTAAGATACAGGAGTTAGATGATGGGTGGAAAATTTTGAGCTGTGGACGGACAATGGCACTGCTTACTTCATTTCCTGCATCATGATTCAAATGATGTAGAATAATAGAAAATTCGCCTTTACTGGTTTGATGTAGAAAGTACTAATAAGCTATTCTACAGACAAGTAGATTTGATAAAGCTGTAATGAAACAATGTCATATGGATTCAGTTAATAAGCTACGAAGAAGTCATTGATAACTAAGTTAAGTGCAATAAAATTTACATGTTAATAAGGATTCATCCAGGTTGGGTGAGAAAAAGTTCTATTAACAAAAACAACGAGCTTTTATCCCACTACATGGGGTCAGCTACATGAATCATTTTTCTTTATTGTGTTCTGTTAAGAGTCAAATTCTCATTTAAATCTAAAAAAGAAAGGTCATTTCTAATATTTTCTAACAAAGTCTTTGTAGGTCTACCTCTACCTTTCTTAACATAAGCCAAATCTAATACATTTACTTTAAAAAGATTCTATTAAGAAAATATTAAATATCTATTATGAGATGAGATGAAAGATACAAAAATAAGATGGATTATGCAAGAGGAATTTTCAACTCCATCCTTCAAAAGCTTCCCAATGAGAAAAGTGGTAGTTAAAGATGATATGATATAGTCCTGCAAGAGAAATACTTGCTTAATTTAAATGAACACCTAATTATTAGTCTACAAGAATAAATACAACAACAACATCAACATCAAGCAGTTATCCCACTATGTGGGATCGGCTACATGAATCCTTTTTCTCCATCGTGTCCTGTTATGAATCAAATGATCATTTAAATCTAATAAAGAAATGTCATTTCTAATAGTTTCTAACAAAGTTTTTTTTGGTCTATCTCTACCTTTCTTAACATAAGTCAAATCTAATACATCTACTCTCCTAATTGAGTCATCAGAAGGCCATCGTTTTATATGACCAAACCATCTAAGGCGACTCCCTCAAAGTCTACAAGAAAAATGAAAAATAAAAATTAAAAAGTTGACCTCAAATTGCTTGAATAAGATTAACAATGATGCCAAATAACTCATAAGAAAATAACAATTCTTGTAATTCTTATGCAATACATGTTGCGAAGTGGATATAAAATTTCCACCTAAAAGATTAACGATGGTGCCAAACAACTACAAGTAAATGACAATTATTGTAATTCATGTGATTGAGAGATGTGGAGATAAAATTATCTATCAAATTTCTAAAAATATATTACCTGCTGTATTATCTTGTATTTTGACTTTGACAATTTTTTTTGGGAGTCATAATAACTCAAAATCGCAATCCGTCTTTGCCATGGTATTTCGATCAAAGTATTTTACTTACACTAATTTTTTCATAATTTTTGGGCACCGGTTAAAATCCTTAAGGAATTTATACATATCGGTATCAGTGAGAATTTTGGGAGCATCAAGTGTCCGTTTTGCAAATCAATTTCACCGATATTTTTTAAATATTATTGATACGACATATGAATGTTTCACCCCCTCACTTATCTGCTTGTGTGCTGGATCTTCGTATAATGCTAAGACGTTATACCATATATTTCTCTACCGCCGCGAATATTCCAGGACGCAACAATTATGTTTTATTTTATAGATATTTTTCTGTAATTTTTTGAGTCCTAAAATGATTTATTTGAATTTTATACTAAAGAAATTAATTAAATATTATTATATTGTTATTTTTACAAAATATCTCAAAGCATTATCAAAATCCATCAAATATCCATTCCCTCTTCATTCGGCCAAAGCATGAAACAGAGAAGTGGCTTAAGCTTATTGAGAGAGAAATGAGAGGAGAGAGAAATGAGAAATTCGGATTTGAAGGCCACGGTGCGGTTTTTGCAGGTGTCAATAAATTACAAAAAAATTTGTGTTAAGTAAATATTACAATCAAAATACGATAGCGAAGACAGATTACGATTTAGAGTTATAATGACTTCAGAAAAAAATTGGCAAATTCAAAATACATCTTTTACAATTGTCAATCTCTACCTGACCCCTACAAGTATATTACCTATCATCTAACCCCAAAAAGTTTGTTATCTATCACACTCTATCTAACCTTTACATCTTACCTATCACAATCGACTCCTTAGCAAGTATGCTATCTACCACCACTAAGTATTATATAAGAAGATAGTTCCATGGTGTTGAGGGGCATCAATCAGTCTTCTTATTCATTTAACCAGGTCTAGAGGAACAGGGTGTTGAAATGGTCCATGGAGTGATTAAAGGTTAGTAGTTATCTTAACTAAAATTTCATACTGAGAGATTTCTCTATTGTATGGTCGTTATGACCACAGAAAAATAAAAGGTAACAATTGAAAGTTAAAGACATTCATAGGAGAAAACGAACAATTTTCATAAGGGCTGTCGACTAGCAACATAGACCAACATGAGAAGCAATGCATTCCTTTATCTTCGGTGAACATAACTAATAGAGAAATCTTGCTCAAATTTGGAGAGGGAATAATAGTAGTAAGATAAAAAAGAGGAACTATTTGAGGGTAAATATTTGTATTATATTTTAGTCTTTGAACAAATGAACATTCAGCACGCTATACAGCTATGAATATAGGTAACTTTCACCAAACCGCATAAACTCACTTATGTTCTTTTACTAGTGATCACTTTACAATTTATTTTCCTCATTCTCATACTCATGGTGGTGAGACCTGCAATGCTTTATGGTGCAAAATGTTGGCCATTAAAAGAGAAGCATAATATTAAATCAAATGTTGCAGAGATGAGGATGCTTAGGTGGATGAGTGGCTTTACTCTTAGAGACAGAATACGAAATGAGCATATACGTTAAAAGGTTGGAATAGCTCCAGTGGAATATATGATTAGAGATAGTCGTCTTAGATGCTTTGGTCACATAAAAAGGCGGCCTTCCGATGACCCAGTTAGGAAAGTAGATGCATTAGATTCAGCTTATGTTAAGAAACGTAGAGGTAGACCTAAAAAGACTTGTTAGAAAATATTAGAAATGACCATTCTTTATTAGATTTAAATGAAAATTTTACTCTTAACATAACACAATGGAGAAAAATGATTCATGTAGTCGACCCCATGTAGTAGTAGGATAACGGCTTGATGTTGTTGTTGTTGTAGTATTTTCATATTCATCATTGCTCTCATATGCACACTTTGCCCCAACAATATCAAAAATAATAAGTTTACATCAAGACATTACCAATTCCTGTAATTACTTAATAAGTTGTTAAATTAATAATACATCCCTAGATTCTGTAAGTATTTAACAAGTTGGTGAAATTCTCCACTTTCCACTAGGGGAGAGAGAGAGAGAGAGATAAGAATAGGGGTTACTCATTCTTTTTGATTAGGAAAAGGGTAGTATATTCCACACTTGGTGTGTGTGGAGAGAAAAAGACTCAAATCAGCTTTCGAAAAGAGAATTGCACAAGAGTCTGCAGCAGTTACTGGTGCAGATCCATGAAAGTGAAGGCATATATAAGATTATACAATGAAACAAAATTGTTGAAGCACAGAAAACTTCATAGTAAAGATAAATAAATGTCCGAGTCACCGAACAAAATTTCGTTTGTTTAAACTTTAAACACTCGAAATAAGAAATAGCATCAAATAGGCAATTTATCTACTGGAGCTTTCAAGATCCTTTTTCTGAATAAATTTAGCAACATTTTTGTGACAAAATAAGCCCAAAAATGAGACTAAAATCGGGATCCAACGATGGCTGATTTGTCTTCATTCTTTTCTCAAAAAGTTGGAAATCGCGTAGAATTTGAAACGATTTACAAGTGAAGGGGTAATTATTTCCTCATATAAAATCAAAATATCAAGCCTTCTCAGATGAAGAAATCTGCACTTATGCAATTGATTCCAATATAACAAATCATAGAGAGAAAAATGTTCCAGTTATTTTCAAGAAGATAAAATCTATACACCTAATTATATATATTTACACAACGGTTAAGGATAGAAAAATGATTAGAATCAAACCTGGTTGAATGGAAGGTAAAGCCAACGGGGTATGAGTTTGCAGAAATAGCAGCTGCGACGAGAGCAGGGGAATCAAAGAAAGCATCATCTTCAGGGATTTGGAGAAAAAGTTCAACTCCGTCGAATCTTCTTCGACAAAGAAGAAATGTTACGTGTGATGTGATCTCTCTGACCCTCTCTCGCTCTCTCTGTCTCTCCTCTTCCCTCATATGAAAAATGAGAGTACCGTGGAATAGCTGAAGAAGAATATATAATAACATATAATAATATATTATTATAAAATAATAATTTCTCAAAAAAAAAAACATATAATAATATATAACTTTGCACGTAATTAGATGGATTGGCAGTAATCGTGACTTTAATAAGATGGAGTACATAATATGTAAAACTTTGTACTCAGTTAGGTGAAGTAGGTATGTAATTATGTGCTTTGATCTTTTGCTTGTTAAGCTATGTTCATTTCTCCAATTTTTTATTGTGATCATTTGAGAGATTAAAAAATATCATGTTTATAATGACATAAAAATTTAAAAAATGAGCTTATTTTTTATAAGATTTATTTTATGATATGATTTATTTACAAATGATTATATTTATTTTAATATTTTATTTTAAAAGAGAAAACAATTATTTTTATTATTATTATTATTATTATATATATATATATATAATTATATAATTATAATTATAATTATTTGCTAAAGTAATAATTTAAATAATATTCATATGAATTTGTTATTTTTAGAAGATAATAAGCACACTGTTCTTTTATATTGATAAATATTCTATCATATATAATATGCCATCAAAAAACTCATTTGACAAAACAAGAATCTTGGTATAATATTTAAAACTGAAGAATTTTGAATCTATGTATGATGAAAGACGCTGATAACCACTACCAGTAACCACCATTTATTGACTATTGTGACTCAAATATTATTATTTGATCGTCATATCACAATCGTCATGGCCACAATATCATAATCTAATCGTTATTATTTCAAAAGTTAACTAATAGTTGTCATCCAAGCATTGTTGTATCACAATCATCACCCTCTATTGCTTCTCACGCAATTATTATTATTTTGACTAAAATCAGTACAAAAAAGTTTAATAATAATAATAAAAAATTTTTTTGAAATGATTTTTTTTTAAATGAAAATTTTGAATTGTAGCGTCATACATTGTCAAAGAGAATAGAGAGAAGAGAGAGAATGTTATTCGAGACTTTTTCATCTGTCAATTTTATTCATATATTTCTTCTATTTATTATAAGTAAATTAAATCTTATTTTAGTTTGCAATTATTTTGATTGTTATATAGATTTTCTTGTAATGAAAATAATTAATTATTTCCAATTGCATTTTGATTGTGATATTTGTATAAGTAAGAAAGATTGAATGTTAACACTATAAAATAGGTTGGTTGTTAAAATATAATACTCTGCGCAGGAGAGTGGGTCGATGAATTTTCCTTTAAATGATTTGTGGTGTTATCCTAGTTGTAGCCTGTAACAGATGATTGATTATGCCAACAGGCAGAGATTGACGACTCTTTATTGATTCAGTGAAGCCACCTATAATGACAATTGATTAATTAAATATGATAATTGATTAATTTGATAAGTGATAATTAATATAACTGATGACTAATTGAGAATATGTTAGGATAAAAGATGTTGAAAACACTGTTAAATTTGGATATCCTACATTGCTAAATACACATTGATGCATGCATATATTAAAAGCACTGATAACATTAACAAATACATTAATATCATTGACAATATTTGATGCATTGATAATATATAAACAAAAGATTTATATGAATATATATGATAGATTCCTTTAGTGATTTATGAATGATTTTTATATCATAATTTTATTGATTTATTGAATTTTATATAAATTATTGATTATATTAGACTGATTATATCATATTGATTATTTAGTCGTTGCATTAAAAGCTTTAATCAGTTTTGGATTGTTACTAGGCTTTTGATCTAATTTTATAGATTTTAATGATTTCAAGTAAGAGAATGTGTCAGGATCAGTTGGAGTGAGGTTGGCAAAGTTCTTCAGATTTTCTTTAAATTTTGTTAGGTTTTTTTTTTAAATAGATATGAGCTTGTGATATATTAGTGATTTTAGTGATCTTTTTGCTAGTGTAAATGATATTTTGTTGAATGAATTGTAAAATATATTGATGTATAAGAATTTAGTTGCTTTTGCTGATTATTATTTATATTGATGTTTTAAAGAGGTTATGATATATTCTTAAAATGATAAATCGATAATTCTTTCAAATTTGATTCTAGGAAGTTACAAGAAGAGACAACCAAAGACTCCCAGAAGAAGAGCAATAACACAGCTGGAGAGATAGTAAAATCTACACAAACATCTCAACACAAGCTCATAACCGAAGACAACACCAACAACAAATTCCCTAGAAGCATCTAGAAAAATAATAAGACAATAGAAGAAGGAATACAACACTAGGGAGAAGGCAATGAATCCATAACAACAACCCTCCAACCACAACAAAGCCAACCATCCATAAATAAGCAGAGGAAAGGGCCCAACCAGCCAACTCAAGAAACAACCATCAGCAACCCACCAAATCCTCAACTAACACCCCACCAGAACAAAGCAACCAGAATAAAGCAACCACAATAAAGCAACCACATAAGACAACCACTATTAGCAACAAAATTTAGAAGTTTTAGATCTCTTATGTCTTCCTTCAAAAAGTTGAAAATCTTGTACCATATTTTTTTTTCTTGCCAACAACTTTAACAAACTTATCATTACCAACTTGCACCACATTATATCACAATTCTCATGGGAAGCATTACTAACATCCTAATTAGCCTCCCCGTAATTTATAATAACTGATAGATTGTATGTGATTAACCAGTCAGAGTAGTCAAGTCTATTCACATTAGAATCAACATTAGAAGGCAGAGTAATAGAACCATCTATACCATCAGTAGCATCAACAAAATAGGTAATGTGATGAGACCCTTGTTTAGACATCACAATATAACCAACAGCGATCACATCGAAACATAAAATAAGAGAAGTGGCAGGATAATTAGTTAAGCAATTGGAAGTAAGAGTTACAAGTAAAACTTCCTTAGTATTGGCAATACCCTCAGCAACCAAATAATCATTAGCAGTAAGTAAATCCGCCACATTACAAACATTATTCAACATATGATTCACAGTCATAATGTCAAGATTATCACCATTTTTTTTACCAACGGTTAAAAAAGCATTATCATCATCCATATTCTCATCCACTCTATCAACAACAACAGTATTGTTCATAAAGATGTTCACATCCATTGTAATAATAGGGACAAGAGTAGGAGAATTAAGCATACCACCTGCAATATGCACATTGTTAACAACACAAGGAGATGTATCCGGGGGAAGAGTATTAAGAAAATAGGATTTGAACAATTTATTTCTTTAGCAATCATATCCCTAGGAATGGCAATACTAGCATATTCCTTAACTAAGTGGGGATGAAGGCTAACACATTCTTTTTTGGAATGACCTAAAAATTTATAATGCTCATAGAAGGATGGAAAATCATCCATCAAAATGCTTTTAATATAATCAAAATTTTCAAGACCTATCCAAACACTATCAGGATATCATTTAGTAATGTTGTGCTCCACCAACATTCAAGCAACTGATGGACGAGAGTCCACCACAGTGACAATATCGGTATGAAGGGGGCGACCAAAAAAGGAGGATACGAAGTGCGAAAAAATGTGGGCGAAGGTTCGGGAAAGAAACCCAAATAAGAATAATGGGGGATTCCGCAGTAATATAAAAAAATAGTGACCACTTGATTAGTTTCATGAAACAATTACCAACAAAGTAGGAACATTGAGTAAAAACTCTGCAATAATCCATATCGCAATTCAATTTTATCAAAACATGCTGGGGATCCAACAAGGTGACAGAAAACTCACCGAAAAATCCTCACAGAGCAATGAGGCTAGAAGACAAAATGCTATCTACCAATGAATTTACATTGTTTGATTTGCTTCAAGCCTACTTTAAAAAGTTCAACAATTCTCAAGCAATCATTATAACAATCACACGAGACAAAATTAGTGTTCCCAAGTTTGTAACTATATCATCTCCTATTGAGACATGCAATGTTTTATGGTGCTGAATGTTGGCCATTAAAAGAGGAGCATAATATTAAGTTAGGTGTTGCCAAGATGAGGATGCTTAGGTGGATGAGTGGCTTGACCCTAAGAGAAAGTGTACAAAATGATCATATACGTGAAAAGGTTGGAGTAGCTCCAATGGAAGATAAGATTAGAGGGAGTCGCCTTAGATGGTTTGGTCACATTAAATGAAGGCCTTCTGATGACCCGGTTAGAAAAGTTGAGGCATTAGATTCGACTTATTTGTAAGAGAATTAAGATATTTGAACAAGTAATATGTATTAACATCTTTAGTTTTCCTCTAAATAATCATCAATATGGCATGGACTTAGAAACAAAGGCATAAATAAATAAAAAAATCAATAATTCTTAAGAAATACATGGCACAAGCACGAATTGGGTGTCACTTTGAATTATAACTTTGTAATTATAATATACTTTTAAATTAAATGTCGACTAATAGAAGTCATCTTTTTTTTCGTCATGAAATCATTCTTCTCGATATAGTTTGTATAGAATGTGCCCAACGAATGTTCAATGTGCCAAAAATTGTCACAAAATGTCCGAGAGTTGTTCAAGACTTTTTGAAGTTTTTTTCTTGAAAATTTTAAAAAATATAACATGCCAAATAACATGCTCGAGAGTGCATTTGAAAGTGTTTCAAACATTATTTGGCACAACATGATGTCCTCTAGAGTTATTTGTTCTTCATGAGTTCATTATACAAATGTTAGTTCTCTGCCTTTGTAGACGTTACAATTGCAATCCAATTATTTTTGTAACTTTGAATATGATATTGTACTATTGCAAGCATATATTGCAAGAAGTACCCACCGCTGCTTGTCCGGATGGAGAAGAGCCGACTGGGAAAAGCCTAGGTCCCTAGTTCGAATCCCTTGGCAAGTAATGAAAGTCTTAAGTTTTGACCTGTGTAAATTGGTGTGGGTTGCATGCTAGGTCGACCGGGATTTTCGCTGGCCTAAGGACAGTGCTTCCTCGTAACAAAAAAAAATTTGCAAGAAGTAACAAAGGTTTTAGATAATATGTGATTACTCTCCTGAAATTTTACTTCTTATACATATAGATTTATTTTCACCACATCTATATATATTTAATTAAAACCATCATTTTATGAACCTATGATAACTACATTATAAAAGTTGAATTTCAAGCTGACTCACATGGATTCCTTGTATGTTAAAACCTATACAATTTTTTTATAAAGAAGTTTAAGCATATATGTGGGCCTGTGGCTTATTCAGAAGTTCCATATATTTTCCAACACCCCTTATCATTGAAATTATTTAGAAATAGGCAAAACATATTTCAAACAACAAGTGCAAAAAAAAAAAAGAATTGAAAATAATAAAGATCAACGCACAAAAAAATATAGAAGAAATTTATTTTGGTTCACTAAATTGATGGCTACATTCTGTTGCCACTACTATAAGTTTACTATGTTGGATTGCCATTAAATTATATAATTTGAACTTTTAAGTTAGTCCACATGAATTTCTTTTATGATAAAACTTGAACAAATTTTTGATGTAGAAGCTTAAGCATATAGGCATGTGGCATATTCATATAACCTTCATGTATATATTACATGACCTCTTAGACTATAAGTTATTGAGAACTAGGCAAAATCAATTTTAAATGGCAAGAGCAAAAAGAGAGCAAGATAATAGAAATGAAGATCAACAGAAAAATAACACGCAAGAATTTCATGTTGGTTCACCGAATTGTTGGCTACATTTTATTGTTGCCACTGCAATTTTACTATGTTAGATTGTAGAGAAATCTTAACTTCTTCAATACAACATAACCTTCCAATTAATGGCTACGTTTTAATATTGCCATTGCAATATGCAACATAACCCCCCTTATTTCAAGAAAAAAATTACGGTAACCATACATATATTAAAATTCTTAAAATATGCTTAATGGAATATGTCAAACCCTATGCACAAAAACTATTGAAACAAAGGAAAAACTGTCGAAGTAAGTGACGAGCGCATCGATGCGGCGCATTACTTGAATGGTCAAATGGCCTCTGATCACCAAATGGATTGCGCCGTTATGATCGAAGAATTTAATTCGCCTAAATAGGAATCCCTCGCAATCAAATCGGACGAGATCGATCAAAAGGGATGACTGACACGCGAAATTGACGCGCGACGTTGCTTAAACGATGTTCAATTGCAAAACGGACTTCACTGTTGCAGAACATCGTCAATACTAAAAAATCAATATCAATTTGTTCAATTTGTGTGAGTAAATCGGCACTCATATCGAGGCAACGATGCACAATTTAGGAATCGACGCACGATGTCATCTAAATGACCTCCGATCGTGAAACGAACTGCACCGTTGCAATCAGAACATCGACAATACAGAACATTAAATGTAAGTTCGCTAAACAAAAATTGGGCACTCAAGTCAGTGCAAGTTTCGAGGAGATTGCGCCCAAATCAAGAAAATTATGCATGGAACGAGGCATTTTTAGGCAATTGACTCATTTCAATCATTTTAAATTAGTAATAATAATAATGGTATCAAAACTTCATTAATATATTATTAATTTAAATAAAAAATCAATGAAAATCAAATTAATGCAAAATCCCAATTAGTTACCTCGTATCAATCGATATACTACTATCCTCGAATTTTCGACGATTTCGCGTCTACTCCCGTAAATCTCGTCTTTGCAATCGATCCGCTCACTATTAAAACAAGAGCAAAGACTCACTCATTGGTTTGTACTCTTCTCGCTCACAAAATCCTCTTTATTCAAAGCCTCCACCTGATCCTTCTTCTTTTGATCTCAAAGCCGAATAGCTCGTAGCTCGCCAAACCCAGCCGAAGCCTTCTTTTGATTCGTAGCCTCCAATTTTCCCAATCAGATGCTCAAATTAACCTTCCGAACTCCTCAGTGCCAGCCATCCCTCATCTTCTTCTACCCATACCAAACCATCTCAAGCCGACGTTGAATTTCTTGTTCGTAAGCCGTAACCAGTCTGCCTATCGAAGCCAAACTAGAGCCAACCTCTGCTTTCGTCACTATGTCGATCTCCCAGTTGGTGCCAGCTCTGACTCAGATTTCTACTAAACGGAGGAGACGCTGAGAGGCTACCATAATTTCTGGTGAACAGAGGACTTGCAAAATTAATTTGAATACAAAAGAACACAAGGGGCTTGAACGATGATAGAGAATAAGACTTTTAAATTTAACTATAAGGTGGTGGACTTAATACTAAATATAAAAATGCAAATTGTGAAATAATAAAACTAAAATGCAAGTGCGCAAGAGGGAACTTGAAATGAACATTAATGAACTAGCCAAAAACTTATGAGCACAGCTTACTTGCGAACGAAGGTTGACAAAAAGCAAGGAGCAGATAACTCTTGAGCACCGCAAAGAAGGACAATTTTAAATGAATACACTAATCAACTAAAGAAGCATCAAGTTCAAAAATGACGTGTAATCGTCCTATAGTTAATGCCTTTGCAGGCGAAGAAGGTCAATGCACAATGAACATAATAATCGGATGCATTCAAAGAAGTTCAAAGTATATGAAGATTACATATAGTCGATGCCATTCAGCTTCGAACAAGCATGTTTACCTTCCCCGCAAATAATGATACTCTCCGGTTCTACAGCCAACACTGATCAATATGATCAACATACAAATGACTATGTCAGTCTCCTATGAATATAAGATCGAAGTGTGAAGAATGCATGCGACGCATCGTCTATAATCAAAGAAAATGAATTGTAATGAATATGAATATTTACAAGTAATGGCAAAAGGTTGAGGACACACAATAATGTCATCCACAACCAATGCTAGAAAAGGTTACATGAAGGACGATTCGCTGGTAGCCAACGTATAATGTTCACACAAGCCTTGCAAGAAAACTAACATGTTGTAGAAGTAACAGAACATATGCAAACATAGATACACCCACAATAGGTTATTTGCGACAAGATGCATAAGCTCGCTATAGGTGGAGGAAATTGATATGCAGCGAATGTAAATACTTATAGCGATGAACATAAGAATTATTACACGTACAGTAACCCACCTACGGGTGGCGACGAATGATGTACAGTAAATGTTGAATCATCCCTGCAATTAATGATGAGTACTCATCAGGCAAACACACTAACACTTGTAAGCAGAGACGTAAGCCCTCTAGAAAATGTGAAGCGCATATAAGTTGTTGTAGCAGAGACATTGTAGCATCCTTGCACTCAACGTTAATCAAGCACCTAGCAGATGCATACGAACTCCTGCGAGCCGCTGTAGAGGATTCCTCATTCATAAAGTAACCCACCTACAAGTGATGGCAAGCGACATGCAACTATATGCACTATATATCATCCATGAGTAAAATGCATAAGGCTACAACAAATGCAAGCTGCTATGAACTGCTGCAGGGGACTCGTTATTATACGACAGTCTACCTATATAAAGTAACAAACGACTCATAACATGACGCCACACCACTTGATCCATAACATTCATACAAGCGGACAAATGGTGTTTACGGGCTTCTACATAGAGCATTATACCCGCGCAAATGCTAATCCTCGCATAGCTGATTAGTGTCAAATATTTTAAAATGCTCTCACACATTCATTGCAACATCTATACATACAAATATGGAAGTACACATGGAAGCATATTAACATGTATATATATAGGTATATACACCCACATGAGCTTTGACGAGTGTGTTACGAGTACACACGTGAAGTCTCAGGATGCTGCATGGGTCAAATAATCAATTTAAATTTGGGTTCGATTCGCCTATATGAGTAGATAGGAGTCAATACGGCTCGAACTATCAAACAAATATACGGCCATGACATCGACCAAGATATTTATTTTATACATTCATATTAGGCCTTTAAGACCTATAACAATGAAAGTTTACTAACAAAGGCATAAAGACAATGACGAACCCGATCCCACAAGATTCAATCAAAAAAATGAAAACTTTCCATTAATATCCTGATGATGGTCGTGTTGAATATTTATCTCTATTGAAGGGGACCACAAACATTTAAAATACTCTTCAAAGCCCATAAAAATTCAAAGTTTTAAAAAAATAATATCAAATCCAAAATATTCAAAATTGAAATAAATCATTAAACACTTAAAACGAAACTCATCGACCTTCCGCAACAATTTGTTACACTACAGGAAAAATGCCCAATACCAGCGGTTCTAACCGGCGGTTTATAGATTGCCAATTTTACCGGCGGCATAGCCGGCGGTCTGGCCGTCAGCTTTTAACGACGGCCGCACCGGTGTGTTTGCTACGTTAAGCCGCCGGTAATTGCGGCGATCCCTAAACCGCCGGACATCAATATGAACCGGCGGTTTACCGGCTGTTTGGACCGCCGTTGATAAGTGACTTTTTACCGGCGGTCCGGACCGCCGGAAAACCGCTGGTAGAAGCCCTAATACGACCAGCCCCGCGCCTGGCATTTCATTTTTACTCTTTCCTTCTCTCTCTCGGTCGCTCGCTCTCCCGTCGCCTACGCTCGCCTCCGCTCGTCCTACCGCCGTAGACGAATCTCCTCCGACCACCGCCCCCAATCCGACCGCCGCCGACGAAGTTTGTCCGCCCCCAATCCGACCGTCGCCCCCAATCCGAATCGCCTCCGCTCGTCCGACCCCAAACCGTCCGATTTCTATTTTAAGGTTATTTTTATGATTTTTTTTTTATTATTTGTTCTCACTACACATTTACAAGTATTAGAAATATTTTGGATGATTTAGGTAGTAAGCAAAGATGTAATGTTGTAATCGTTGTGTTAGATATAAATTTTTTTTTATTAAGTGTTATTTTAGTTTAGGTGGAATCAATTTTGTTGATTGTTACTTTTAGTTAGAGCAAGATAGGAAGAGAGAGATTGAGGGAGAGAAAAGAGAGGGAGAGGACCATCTAGAGATAGTTAAGGGTATAAGTGCTAACACAAAACTAAGAGTGTTTAACCATTAGAGATAATTGAATAATGGAATGACCCATTTTTTAGAGCATGACTAAGTCCTAAAAAGGCTCTAACCTTTTTAATGTGAGGATGCTCTAACCTTTTCACGAATATGCTCTAACCTTTTTAAATGACCAAATCATTTAAGGTGGCTCTCTCTAATATTAGTCATGCTCTCTAATCGTCAAAAGGCCACCTTTTTAAATGAACAAATCGTGAAAATCATCATGACTGCATTGATTTAGAGCATGACTAAGTCCTAAAAAGCCTTTCGACGATGGAGATGCTCTAACTTTTTCACTGATAACACATCCACCTGAGCATCCTCATCTCAGCAACACTTATCTTAATATTATGCCTCACTTTTAATGTCCAACATTCTGAGCCATAAAGCAATGCAGGTCTCACCACCATTCCAAAATCTAATACCTGAAGCATTCCTCCATTCCAAAATCTAACTTAAGTTCTACAAATAATATGTCAATCTATTGCACCATCACTCTGAACAATAGACTCAAGATATATAAAATGAGTACACTCATTAATGACTTGATCATTCAAAGTCACAAACCCCCCACTAGATCTATTACTACTAAAATTATACTCCATGTATTTTGTTTTAGATTAACTGAAATGAAAACCTTTAGACTCTAAGGTTGACCTCCATAATTCAAGTTTACCTTCAACTCCCCTCTCTAGTCTTATCAACTAGAAGAATAGCATTAACAAAAAGCATACACAAAGATACATCCTCTTGCAAATGTCTAGTTAGCTACAAAAAGCATATACAAAGATGAGGATGTTTAAATAGAGAGATATTATATAGCAACTTTCTGGGGTTAATGTCTTTTGCCTAAATTATAACACGTTTGCACATGCATGTATTCTAATAAATATTTTCATAACTATGTAGGGTGACGTTTGCTTCAACGTCCAAATGACTATCCAAGAAGAGAGATATTGGATGTATAGCAGATTGTTGCCGGGTCGAAAAGGATTGACAGTTGAATTTATAGAGGGAGTTGAAACTTTCATTCAAGTTGCATCTCAACTGCCTTCCTTTCAGTTTGATAAAATATTTAGATGTCCATGTTCGAAGCATAAAAATCTAGCATTCCTCAAGCCCGATGATGTAAAGCTTGATTTATATCGTAGGGGATTTCTTCCAAACTATTAGATTTGGACATCACATGGCGAGTACGAGCCACATAGAGATGCTCATGCCGGTTCATCTACAGCTTATGAAACATTTAATGAAGATCAAATGAGTAGACCCTATGAAGACCTTATTTTTGATGTAGCAGGTCATAATTTAAGGTCTAATGTGGAAGAGCCACCAAATACAGAGACACAAAAATTCTTTGAGTTATTACATTCAGCTCAAAAGTCAATTTGGGAAGGTTGCAGTACACATTCGGAATTATCCATTACAGTGAGGATGCTAAGTATTAAAACTGACTATAATATTCCCCACGAGTGTTTTAATGACGTTATTGGTCTTATGAAAGAAACTAATCCAGCTGGCAATTTAATTCCCTCAGACTTGTACCGAACAAAGAAATTAGTATCCAAGCTGGGTCTCACTGCTACAAAGATTGATTGTTGTATCAATGGATGTATGTTATACTATAAGGATGATGCAGCATAAGTTATTTGTCACACCTGTAATGCTCCTCGGTTTAAGCAAAACTCGGGAAAACAATGTCGTCCAAAGAAAGATGTGTCATATTCCCGTTTGTTTTATTTATCAATCATTCCAAGACTTCAGCGGCTCTATGCATCAATGAGTTCAACAGGCCATATGAGATGGCATAAGGAGAAAATAGCAAAAAGTGATATTCTTTCTCATCCATCAGATGCTGAAATGTGGAAACATTTTGATCGAGTGCATCCTTCTTTTGCTGCTGAACCCCGCAACATAAGATTGGGATTATGTACTGATAGTTTTACTCCCTATAGTCAAACAGCTACACCGTATTCTTGTTGGATAGTTATATTAACACCATATAACCTTCCACTAGAGATGTGTATGACTACTCCGTTCATGTTCTTAACTCTGATTATACCTGGACCACATAATCCGAAAGCAAAAATTGATATCTTTTTGCAACCATTAATTGATGACCTCAAATTATTATGGGAATGAGTGCTCACATATGACATATCAACAAAATAAAATTTTCTCCTTCGAGCTGCTTTGTTGTGGACTATCGGTGATTTTTTAGCTTATGGTATGTTGTCTAGTTGGAGCACAGCAGGGAAATTAGCATGTCCTTACTGCATGGAGAACAATAAAGCTTTCACATTAAAACATGTTTACGGATTTCATGTATGTTTTTTTGAAATAGGTAAATTTCAGGTATGTTTTTTTGGTATGATTTCAAATATATGATTGTACTAATCTTTTTGATATTGCCTAAATTTTTACAGAAAGAATTTAGGTGGTTACCTGAGTACAGCACGAGGATCAGATCAAATTTTGAGAGGAGAGGAGCGACCCATCTCAAAGACATGTTCACGGACATTAGAAAGTCCGGGCAGCGTCCTAATTGGATTGGAGAGGGTGTTTGGGCTGATTTGAGTAGTGCTTGGGCTACCCCTGAGTTTATAAAAATGAAAGAGCATAATAAACATAACAGAGCCTCTAACTGCGGCGGTTTAGGAAGCTCTCTTCATACTGGTGGATCTGTACCTCATACGGAACATAGGCGGTGACTGGTAAGTGTTTTGAATTGGTTTATTATATATATTTATGTTAGTATAATTAAGCATCAAATTTTCAGAAAGAGCACCTTGGTCGGGAGCCAACACCATTGGAGTTGCATATAAGAACTCATCAACATCAAGCTGACCATCAGTTTGTTGATGAGAAGTCTAAGAAGGCTCATGTAAGTAAAATTTTTTGGAGTTTTAGAATAAAAATTTATTTTAATAAAACTAATTGTAACTCGCAGGATGATTTCGTACGAGCTAGAGAAAGTCGGCAGTCCACTGGCGAGAGATCATCTTCTGGATCGGCCCACATTTCTGAGTATCAGACATGGTCAGAAGTTGTTGGTGGAAGACATAGGGGGAGGGTATATGGCATGGGTTCACAGGCTTTTGCTATTGAGGGCAGTTCATACACCTCTGCATTTCATGATTCAAGTGGAGCTGAAGAATCTGTAAGCGAGAGGGTTGCATCGCTTACTAGAGAGATTGAAGAGATGAAAAGGGTTCAATCTAGAGAGATTGAAGAAATGAGAAAGGTTCAGAATGAAATGCAAGCAGAGTTGCAATCCTACAGAGCTGAAAAACAGAGGAAGAAGGACCAACAAGAGCAGCCATCTGCAGACAGTGAGGATACAGATGATGATTAGATATTTTTTATGTTTGATGATTGTATTAATTAGAACTTGTGAACTTCTGAACTTGTGATTGTAATATTATCATGAACTTACTTGTGAACTTGTGATTGTAATCTTATGATGAGCTTGTGATTGTATTTATAATTTATGGTTCTAATGAATATAGCGGCGTGTTGCCCAACATATCTTGCTTTTTCTGCATGTTTAGACTTTAGGGTGAACCTCCCTCAAATAGAGGGGATGCTGTCAATTTTTTTTGCAGGTGCTACAGGTTTTCGGCGGCTAACCAGCAGTTTGGCCGCCGGAAACTACGATACCAGACGGTCAATAATCAGCCGTCGGTAATGGCATTACACCGCCGGTTTATTACCGACGGTTACCGACGGCCACCGGCGGTGTTTCGGTGGACATCCGACGGTTTTGATCGTCAGTAATACCGACGGCTCGACCGCCGGCTAGCGCTGGTAAAGGAACTGGCGGTCTACCGGCGCTTGCCGACGGTTTTAAAAACAAACGACGCCCAACTAAACCGCCGGAGGACCGTCGGTAAATTGACCGCCGGTAAGCGGTCTGTCAAATAACCGGCGGCGTCACGGCCGGAAAATCGCCGGTTCAAAATCCGGTTGTAACCGGCGGTCTATGCCGCCGGAAAACTGCCGCCAACATAAACGGCAGGTACAAGTTTCCTACGCGATTTTTTCCTGCGGCCAAAAAATCACCGTAAAGCTGCCGGTAGATAAAAAAATTGCCGATTAATATAGAGTAACCACCAGAAAAAAAAACCGTCGGATTTCGACGTTTTTCCTGTAGTGTTAGGGTGGACAAATCTTAACATTATTTTGGCTCACAAAGAGCCAATGTCCTGTCAATAATATCACCAGGATTCATTCTCAATTCGCTTTTTATCAGTAAGGATGTGGCATTGGTCCTCTAATCGGCGGTTTGGTTGGATGGCTCTGCAAAGAACCTTTGGCCTGGTCAGATTGGCTTCGTGTGGTTAACAATTATGACTGCAACTATCTGGCCTAATGGTTTGGTCTAACGACTCCACCGTATTACGGTTATCGTCATAGCGTGCATGCTCCCCAAATGGCGTCAAATCCTTGAGACAGATCAATAAGATATAATTGATAGGATGCAAAGCCCTTTATTAGCTAAGGTGGATTCAAATTCGTCTCCTTGGACAAATATTCACCCCAGATTTACAAGGTTCTCTTAGACAACACAACCCATTGCTGCCGACAAGAATCTTTCTATCAGGTTGGGTTGATTACCTCCTCTAATTAAGTAGACCAAGGACCATGATGGCCCAGTACAACGGAACCATGAAATCTTGATCGGGTCTATCATCACTTTTCCCACCATCTGCTTTATGTGCAAGATGGTGAAATTTCTAATTTTAAATATTAAATTTCCAAATACCAACCCATGTTGTTACTATACACCATATATCACGTATCTCTACGTATCTAATTCACTACTAGTCTTATTCGGAAGTTCTCTCTCATTATAGGGAGGGATAATTAACTATAGAGGCTTGCGCCTATAGGAAACCTGAACCCATATCTAAAGTCCTCGCAAAATGAGGGCTAAATTTCTGGGTAGTTTCTTATTTTAAACCCATTATTCCTTCTGAAAATTACCTCGAAACTTAACTCGTTAAAACTCTCCTCGATGACCCGAAATGAAAAGAAAGAAAGGGGTCCACAAAGAGGCCGGTGCACGAATTTTCTGAGCCCACATAATAACCCTTAAATACTTGATAATTCTAGCCAGAGTAAACGAGCAACATAACAGAAGTCCATGTTGCTTAAAACTTGTTGATGAAACATATGTTGAAGCTTCATTTAGTGGTATACTATTGCCATATAGTTTAGTTGCATATTTTTGTGACTAGAATTTGAGAGACATCTAATATCATGTAAATAGGAAAATAGCTTTGTGTATCAACTTGATAAAAGCCATAACGCCACATTTGCATCATAATAACTTATTATTAATAAAGGGCTTTTGTAGCCTAAAGTTTAGAATTCACTTCAAGGGATTGAACATCTGCTCAAACAAATCCAAACCTAAAAATGATAATTTCTATTCGTTACGGTTGGGAAGAAGATGTTATTGGTATGATTAAGCAGAAGCACGGAAAACAAAGAATTTCGTTTAAATGACGGTGAATCGTTTAAATGACATGGGTTTTTAGATAGATCGAAGAAATTGTGTTCATTTCTTGATACCCTTTCTAGTAATTCCTCCGCAGCTAGTTTTCTTGTGTTGAAATCTATAACCTTCCGTGGTTTACCTTCATTATAGATCTCGGAGGAGGAGATCCTTGTTCTTACAGCACCTCTCGAATATGCGTTGGTTGGTAAATTTATTGGTCACAAATCTGCCCTAGACTCAAGCTGAAAACTTTTCTTCAATCTCAAGCTCATTGGTGATTTTTCGGTTACTCTTTTGAATTCTTCTCATGTATTGATTAAGTTAGTTAATGATTTGGACAATAGTAGGGTTTTTTCCCACATATCTTACTTTGTTAACAACTGTTTTATGAAATTGACCAAATGGTCTTCTTTATTTGACATTGGTGTGGAATCTCCTGTTATCCCCATTTGGATTTCATTCCCAAATTTGTGGTCACATATCTTCTCCCCCCGTATCTTACACAGTATGGGATCATTGTTTGGTCAACCGTTAAAAATCGACAATGCTACCTCTATATGCTCACGACCCTCTGTTGCGCATGTTTTGATTGAGCCTTAGATTTTCTAATGTTTTCAATGTAGCTCGTTGAACGATAGTGGCTCTAGCTCCACTTAAGGACTCTTACCCCTTCTTTTTTATTTTGAACATGTTGGCCCTTTGTGGGTTTTATAAAAAAAAAAGTTGCATACTCTTTTTAAATGTGATTAAATATTATTATTAATCTGTTTTTTTTTTTTTTTTTTAAATCATGATTAAATTTTTTTGTAGTAATTTTTAAATTTATATTTTTTTGTTTAATTGATTTGGACCAATAGAGCGAAAGCTGAGGAATTGTACTTAGCAAGTGCACATTATGATGATCAGAAGAAGTCCAGCTGGCTTGAGCTCGGCAAATTAATAGAGTTCAAATTCAAACACAAATCGACTCGTTTAGTATGAAAGAGAAAAAATAATTATTATTTAAACTATCAGTATAAATATATGATAAATTAAAAAAATTAATAATAAATAACTTAATATATGAAAATGTGATATAAAATTTAATTTTACTAATATATTTTAAGTGCCTTTCGTATTAATATATTTTAAAGGAGCCAGCTAACGAGTCTAGTTAAGATGGGCTCAAGATTGGCTCGTTATCTCAACGAGCTTGACTCATGAGCCATTTATCGAGTGGAGCCCGAATTGGCTTAGCTCACTTTCGCTTAGGTTTCGAACAGCTTTTTTATTGTTTTTATAAAACTATTTTTTAGTAAAAAAAAATCTTAAAAACACATAAATAATATTGATGTAAAGCTGTCCCAAACGAAACCTTAATATAAACCCACGACCACAAAATATTGTGTTTACGTAGGGTCTGTTGTCTTTTTTTTTTTTTCTCTCCTTAAGATTTTTTTTTTTTTTTGAAATTTCAATTAATTTTAACATGAACAATTATTTATCATCCTAAACTCTTTAATTTCTCAATTTTCAGAATAGATTAGGAGTTTATGATATATTTTCATATTATCATCAGCTTATTACTAAATTGTGAAGACTCTTTAATATAAAAATTAAAGAACATCTTATACAAATATAACATTAGACATTAAACATTTTTTTCTCTCTGCTGTCATTAATGTTCTGACACGTAATAATTTTAAAAAAATTATGTCATTTCTCCTCAATTTATTATCTTATTTTCATAATTTTGCTTTTGAATTATTTATATATTTTCTTCATCATAGTCCTATATATCGTCGCTGATTTTCTATTTATTAAATCTCCAAAACTGTTATAATTTCATTATTTTTTCCATATTATTATTCATATTATGGACATGATGCAGATTAAAAATCATGAGCTGTGATCAATTTAAATTATCTGTCATTTTAACTATTATATATTAAATAAGATAATAAATTCTAATTGTACACTAAAATATGCTATTATTATTATTATCTATGGACAATATATAAAGTTAAAAATTAGGAGTTGTGCGACGGTGATCATGACCAGATTAACTTTATTAAACTCATCTTCTTCTTCATTTTTATTTTCAACATTTTTTATTTATTCTTATTAATATTTATTATCATTAATTATTTAAATTATATTTATAGATATCATTTATTATAATTATTATAATAATTATTATTATTTTGTGATGACATGTGTGCAATCTACATTCCACTCTCATAAGTTTACCCCCAAACAAGCAAAATTTGAGCGTCGTTATTAGATTGGCTTGTTTAAAATAATAAATTTAAATTATATTAGCATTTATGATCTTAAATTTAAAATTATTTAAATTATTTAAAAAATTAACTTCTCTTTCTTATATCAAATAATTATTTATTATTTCTTTTCTAATTTTTCATTTATTTTATAATTTTATTATAATAAATACTTAAAATCAAAATCATGTTCTTTGTTTCATGATAAATGAGTCACTTACAATTAAGCTTGAGCTCGAGCTCGAGCTCGAGTTTGAGATCACATGAGCTCAGCTTGGTGCTTCGACATCCATGGTTGGATCTCAAATATCTATTTAAGGATCATAAAACATATGAAACTCCCCAAATCCATATTTTCCTCTAAGATGGCCAACATTTTACTAGTAGTTCTCTTTCTAATAATGCTGGCTTCAGCCAAAGCACTAAGACCTTCATCTTCTTCCTCCATCATTGGTCTTAAAAAAGGAAGATATTGGAATGCAATAAGAGCAAGGAAAGATGCCTCCCTTCATCCTGATTTTGAGTTCAGAACTTACTCTCAAACTTTGGATCATTTCAACTATGGACCTGAGAGCTATATAACTTTTGAGCAGAGATATGCCATCAATTTCAAGTACTGGGGAGGAGCAAGCACAAGCTCACCCATATTTCTCTACACTGGCGACGAGAGCAGCCTCGACGTGGATCTGTTTGCCGGGTTCCTTGTCGATCATGCTCGACGATTCAAAGCTCTCTTGATTTTTGTAGAGGTGAGGACTGTAAAGTGAGGTTCAAGAGAAGACCAACAAATTATATTTATCAGTTAGAATTTCAGCTATTAATGTGACTGTTATTTACCTGCAAAGCAGCATAGGTATTATGGAAAATCCAATCCATTTGGTTCAAGGGAGGCGGCATTTAACAATTCCAGCACACTTCAGTATTTCAGCTCAGCACAAGCACTTGCTGACTATGCAGAATTGCTTAGATATCTGAAGAAGAACTTGTCTGCAGAAAAATCTCCAGTGATAGCCATGGGAGGATCCTATGGTGGAAGTAAGTTAATTAATATCTTAATTAATTTAGTTACTCTCGATCTAAATTTACAAATAGCTGATTAGAGTATTGTTCTTACAGTGCATGCAGCTTGGTTCAGATTGAAATACCCACATATGGTTATTGGAGCTTTGGCTTCTTCTGCTCCCATACTCTATTTTGATAACATCACACCACAAAATGGTTATTGTAGTGTTGTCACAAAGGATTTTAAGGTGAGCTATTCTTCATTGTTTTTTAATAAACCAATCTTTAAAACTCATTAGCTAATGATCCAACTAAGTACAATCAAACATAATAAGCAGCAACTGATAACAAGATAAAAACATCCAATAACCATATGTGGGTATTAAGAATTGATTAATTTAATTTTCTAAGAATTTGAGCTGTGATTTATTAATAAACTCAGGAGACCAGTGAGAGTTGTTATCAAACTATCAAAAGTTCTTGGGCTGAGATTGATAATATTGCAGCCAAGCAAAATGGCCTCGCTACATTGAGCCAAATGTTCAACTCCTGCAGGTAAACTCATAGTAAATTTTGTTTCGAAAAGTATTATATTTAGATTTCTTATCAGTGAAATTTTTTTCTCTAAATTTTTCCAATTGAAGCCGTTTGAACAAAACTGACGAACTAAAAGAAGCTTTGGAGGTACTGTACTTCGGATGTGCGCAGTATGACAGTCCGAAGTCGAGTCCAGTTAGTAGAATATGTCATGCAATTGATGGAGAGCCAAATGGAACAAGCGTGCTCAAAAGAATTATTTCTGGGATGAACGCAATTGTTGGAAATTCTACATGCAATGATTTTAGTGAGACTGAGGATGATGCGCGCTCTGGATGGGATTGGCAGGTAAGCATTTTGCATGAAAGTCTTACTATGTATATCATAAACTCGTTAGAAGTTTGAAACTTACGTATGTGATGTGTGTACGAATTTGTCTTAGGCTTTGTTTGGAACAGCTTTATTATTGTTTTCTAAAATAGCTTTCTAGTACAAAAATTTTTAATTCAAGAAATTTTTGTATTAGAAAGATGTTTTAGAAAGCAGAAAAAAGCTATCCCAACAAAGCCTTAATTAATTGACCCAAATACAATGTTAAATCTTATTTTCAGGAGTGCACTGAGATGGTGATGCCTATAGGTTGCAGTGCCAAAAATTCAATGTTTGAGGCTTCACCTTTTGATCTCAAGAATTTTAGCTTAAGCTGTAAAAAGATATTTAACGTGAATCCACGGCCTCATTGGATAACCACAGAATATGGCGGCCATGTAGGTTCTATATATTTATATTTATTTGAATTAGATGAAGAATATGAGTGCTAATCTTTTATAATTAATGCTATAAACAGAATATTAAGAAGGTGCTCAAAAGATTTGGAAGCAACATAATATTCTCCAATGGTCTCAGAGATCCTTATAGCAGTGGAGGGTATCTTAAATATCTAATTTTATTCATTTTTTATTTTCATCAAAATATTAATTTTCTTTTCTTTAATATCAATATTATTAATTGCAGAGTCCTGCAAAATATATCCGATAGCATTGTGGCGTTGACTACACCGAAAGGTCTGTCATTTCTATATTGTTTTTTAATTTATATTAACAATTTGAATTTATTTCTTTATTATTATTATTTTATTTTATTTAGGGTCTCATTGCTTGGATATATTGGAAGCAAATGAAGCAGATCCTGACTGGTTAATCTCACAGAGAAACGCTGAGGTTCAAATTATGGAGAATTGGATAGAAGAATATAAAAGGAAATAAATGAAGCTTCATAGAAGAAAATAAAGCGAAATTATCAATAACATGCAGCTCATCTTGATCTATTGGTTATGAGCTATGATTATCAATTAAGAATTATTGGATTTGAAGCTTACATATTTAATGTATATGTGAGTAATTTATCTTATTTGACATAAATGTTCCTAAAAAAAGTATCAACAATCATTGGAATGATTTGTCTTAATAATAAATCATTTAAATTTTCATCTGATAATTATTTGGCTTCATATGATATAATTATTCTGATATAATATCTTTATTATTATGCTTAAATTATCAAAATTATAACAATTAACTCTCTCCTAAAATTATAAAATAATATTCTATAAATCAGTACTGCTCATTTTTAAAATCTATAGTGAAGGATAAGTAGATCAATGCGTAGATTGTGAATATAAGTAGAAAATTATGAAGATAAAATATTTTAAATAATTTTGCTAATATATTCGTGGTAGGATATCAAGTTAAAAGATCAGTGTTGTTGCAAGCTAATATATTCGTGGTGTTAGCGTGAGAGACGTTTTCTGTCTTAGCGATACATAGATATCAAGAGCACAAATAAATAAATGGAGAGAGAGTGGAGAAACATGATAAAATTTTTTGCGGAAAACCCGAAAAGGAAAAAATCACGGGGTATTGCCCACTGACTCCCTCACATGGTTGCTTGGTCAGAAAAAAAGTTTAAAAATGAGAAGAAAAGAGAAGAGAGAGAAAGGTCTTTGGATCATATTTATCAATCATTCATGTTACATATTTTGTTTTATTATTCATTGTAAGTAATTAATCTCTTACTTCTATTTTTGACGATTTGATTTCTACAAATTTTATCTCTCATAAATTTGCAAACATTATAAGAAGTCGGGCGACTGATTCACGTGATTCAAGAAGAGTTATAAGGATTACATTGATTGAGAGTTGTAAGGGACGACTAATTGAGAGTCATAAGTGCATGATATCTAAATGCTAATACTGACATTTATTGAATATCTAAATGCTAATACTGACACTACTACAAATACTATATTAATATTATGACTATAACACTAATACTGTTTAGTATCATTAATACTGTTTAACGTTATTAATCATGATATTAATATTGTTACCGACATTCGTACTATTAATTGTTACTGATATTGATAATGTAATGGATTAAGATGTGATGATAAAATGATAAATTGACAAAGATAATCAATATAGATATTGATGCATATATTTCTTTATAGGAAAATTTACATACATACCACTTAATACTATTCTATTTACATATTTAACACCTAAAACTTTAATATTACATAGATACCACACGTAGTTCATTTTCATACCAAATATAAGTGGTAGAAATGAAATATATGAGTGGTAGGAAAGAAATTAATATAAGTGGTATATTTGATATTAAAATAATATAGAGTGGTATGCATGTAATATTAAAGTTTTAAATGTTAGATATGTAAATAGGATGTTATAAAGTGGTATGTATGTAAATTTCCCTTCTTTATATTATTTATAACATATTATTCTTTTTTTATCTTGCATTGATTTCAGTTGTAAGATTTTAATTACTTGTTGAGCTATGTGCTCATTATCTAATTTTATATGTTTTCAAGAAAGGTTAAAGATCACATGTATAAGACTTTGGACAATATGCATAATTTTTCTATATGCAATTCTAGACAAAATGCAATCATATTTCTTTTCCGTTATTCATAAGAAATTGATAAGCTCTAATTAAATGCTAAAATAAAAAATAAGTGCAATTCTTCCAATATAGATTTTGGAGTGTAACATCTCCAATGTAGTGCTCAGGTAGAACTCTAGGATCATTGAAGCCTTGAAACTCTTCCCAATCTCCAGCCAAAGGTCCCCTTCATATGAAGAGTGAGATTCTATTTATAGATTTTGAAAGTGACATGCTCTGTAAATATTGGAAGATCTAGGACAAATTCAGAGTGTTCCATTGGATGACCCATACTGATTCCTTTGATTATAGAGAATTTTTCTAGCATTTAAGTTCCTTAATGATGTTTGAATTGAGAGATCTTGAGCTCATTAAATTTTCCTCATCGAAGCATGCACCAGATTTAACTATATGCATGCTATATTTAAATATCATTTCATCATCTAATTAATGCTTTAAACTTCAAATATACTTCGGTCCCTTGATTTGGACTCGTTTGGGCTCGGATTGAACCAATTTTGATGTCATTGAACTCATCTCCCTGAGATGTTCAATTTAACTATAAGTTTGTTGAAATTAAAGTTTGGATAGTCACAAATTTAATTTAAAAAGTTGTCAACTAAGATGTATCTCAAGATTTGTGCCCAACCAAGGTGATTTTTTATGACGAATCAAGTGTAGAAACTCAAAATGCAGGTGTCATAGGCAATACTTTTGGAGTTCCATAAGCAAATTTGGATAAAACTAATTGCAATCACCCCACTTTCAAGTCATACTTCAGATAGGCAGAGAAGGAATAAATAAGCTAGTGCAATAACTATTTGTTCATGTGGAATTGCCTTTAGCCCTCAAAAGTATTGGAAAGGGTTCAAATTCCTTAAAAATGGACAAAATATGCTTAGCCAACGCAACTAAACTGAAACAACTATGCCATATCGCTAGATAAGAAAATAAATGATGTTCCATGAATTTTTTAAATTATCAAGAAGTCCTAAATATTTTCATCAAATTTATACTTTTAATGGTATAAATAACTTATACAATGCACATAATACTAGAATATGGATACAACTATAAAATAAATGAGCATTTTTATTGAGCTCTTAACTAGCTAGTTAAACAACAAATGAAAAAAAAAAATTCATAAACATAAATAAATGAGAAAATTAATATTCAAATTTATTTAATCATTTAATTAAATAAGTAAAATAAAATTTTATATTAAAAAAATATCAAGTTGATCATCAAAAAATACTAATCACTTGCATATGAACACATCTATATCCCCTTGACTTTCTTCAAACTGCTGTAATAATCTGAAGCCATTGGCTGTTGATAAGAGTTGTAATCATCACAGCCCAACCAAACTATAAATTTGATCCTAAAAATAAGAGTAATTATTAATATTTTGTTACACTCTTTATAAATAAGCAACTATAAATCAAAAGTTTAATCGTGATCTTGTTCACAGTAATTATCATGAATCACGATATAGGGATAATTTGGAAGAGGATTAAGGCTTCGTTTGGGACCGCTTTTTTACTGTTTTCTAAAACGGAGTTTTAGTACAAATTTTTTTATTTTTGTACTAAAACTCTATTTTAGAAAGCAATAAAAAAGCCGTCCCAAACGAAGCCTAAGGCTTCATTTGAGATAGCTTTCTTACAGTTTTCTAAATCAATTTTTAATACAAAGATTTTGAATTTAAAAATTTTAGTACTAAAAAATAATTTTAAAAAGCATTAATAAAGCCGTCCCAAAGGAAGGAGGTTATTCTGTGCGGATGTCGAACACAGTTCACCGTTCGGAGACCAATCAGAATGTGCCACGTCAGTGGTACAGAGCTTATTACCGAGCGATTCCGAGCAGTACCGAGCTGTGTACCAAACAGGGGGTGATATGACACATTCTGATTGGTCTCTGGATGACGTTCGGCCTCCACACAGAATAATTCACCGTCAAAAGCCACTGACACGCGTGACGAAAATCTATCCAACTTTTTCCATTGAAACTTATCATTCTTCATACACAAACAACATATCATGCTCTGAAGATGCTGAATTTACATGGGAATTATCAGCAGGTGCTTATTTAGTACTTAACATTACATTCACCATGTTTAGCACCTAATCTTTCTTGTAACTGAACGCACTAATCTGAAACCACTGGCTGTCATTCTCAATATCATTACCATCACTTCTGAAACTTCTACAAGGGTTGGTGACTATGGCTTTGTCTTCACCAACATCCAAGCAAAGGGCAGTTCCATCCTTCATCTGTGTCATCAGATGAGTAGTCTTCGATCCTGATACTGGAGTCCATTGGGAATCTGAGACTTCACAGGCAATACTGAGCTTGGCAGGTAGAGCAGGCCCAGCTGCTTTCAGGCAGTAATAAGTTCCAGCCACAGTTAAGAACTTCTGTGGAGTGTATTTCCAGGAATCAGTTTGTTCGCAGGGGGCAAGCTTCAGGGAATCCTCATAGAGCTGCCTAAAGATGCAGGAGTTAGATGATGGGTGGAAAATTTTGATCTGTGGACGGACAATGGCACTGCTTACTTCATTTCCTGCATCATGATTCAAATGATGTAGAATAATAGTAATTTCCCCTTTACTGGTTTGATGTAGAAAGTACTAATAAGCTATTCTACAGACAAGTAGATTTGATAAAGCTGTAATGAAACAATGTCATATGGATTCAGTTAATAAGCTACGAAGAAGTCATTGATAATTAAGTTAAGCGCAATAAAATTTACATGTTAATAAGGATTCATCCAGGTTGGGTGAGAAAAAGTTCTATTAACAAAAACAACGAGCTTTTATCCCACTACATGGGGTCAGCTACATGAATCATTTTTCTTTATTGTGTTCTGTTAAGAGTCAAATCCTCATTTAAATCTAAAAAAGAAAGGTCATTTCTAATATTTTCTAACAAAGTCTTTGTAGGTCTACCTCTACCTTTCTTAACATAAGCCAAATCTAATACATTTACTTTAAAAAAGGTTCTATTAAGAAAATATTAAGTATCTATTATGAGATGAGATGAAAGATACAAAAATAAGATGGATTATGCATGAGGAATTTTCAACTCCATCCTTCAAAAGCTTCCCAATGAGAAAAGTGGTAGGTAATGATGATATGATATAGTCCTTTAAGAGAAATACTTGCTTAATTTAAATGAACACTTAATTATTAGTCTACAAGAATAAATACAACAACAACATCAACATCAAGCAGTTATCCCACTATGTGGGATCGGCTACATGAATCCTTTTTCTCCATCGTGTCCTGTTATGAGTCAAATGATCATTTAAATCTAACAATGAAATGTCATTTCTAATAGTTTCTAACAAAGTTTTTTTAGGTCTATCTCTTCCTTTTCTTAACATAAGCCAAATCTAATACATTTACTCTCCTAATTGAGTCATCAGAAGGCCATCATTTTATATGACCAAACCATCTAAGGCGACTCCCTCAAAGTCTACAAGAATAATGAAAAATAAAAATTATAAAGCTGACCTCAAATTGCTTGAATAAGATTAACAATGATGCCAAATAACTCATAAGAAAATAACAATTCTTGTAATTCTTATGCAATACATGTTGCGAAGTGGATATAAAATTTTCCACCTAAAAGATTAACAATGGTGCCAAACAACTACAAGTAAATGACAATTATTGTAATTCATGTGATTGAGAGATGTGGAGATAAAATTATCCATCAAAATTCTACAAATATATTACATGCTGTATTATCTTGTATTTTGACTTTGCCAATTTTTTTGGGGAGTCATAATAACTCCAAATCGCAATCCGTCTTTGCCATGGTATTTCGATCAAAGTATTTTACTTACACGAATTTTTTCATAATTTTTGGGCACCGGTTAAAATCCTTAAGGAATTTATATATATATCGGTACCAGTGAGAATTTTGGGAGCGTCAAGTATCCATTTTGCAAATCAATTTTACCGATATTTTTTAAATATTATGTTTTATTTTATAGATATTTTTCTGTAATTTTTGGAGTCCTAAAATGATTTATTTGAATTTTATACTAAAGAAATTAATTAAATATTATTATATTGTTATTTTTAGAAAATATCTCAAAGCATTATCAAAATCCATTAAATCTCCATTCCTCTTCATTCGGCCAAAGCATGAAACAGAGAAGTGGCTTAAGCTTATTGAGAGAGAAATGAGAGCAGAGAGAAATGAGAGATTCGGATTTGAAGTCCGCGGTGCGATTTTTGTCGGTGTCAAAAAATTACGAAAAAATTTGTGTAAGTAAAATATTACAATAAAAATACGATAGCGAAGATGAATTACGATTTAGAGTTATAATGACTTCAGAAAAAAAATTGGCAAATTCAAAATACATCTTTACAATTGTCAATCTCTACCTGACCCCTACAAGTATATTACCTATCATCTAACCCCTAAAAGTTGGTTATCTATCACACTCTATCTAACCTTTACATCTTAACTATCACAATCTACTCTTTAGCAAGTATGCTATCTACCACCACTAAGTATTATATAAGAAGATAGTTCCATGGTGTTGAGGGGCATCAATCAGTCTTCTTATTCATTTAACCAGGTCTAGAGGAGCAGGGTGTTGAAATGGTCCATGGAGTGATTAAAGGTTAGTAGTTATCTTAACTAAAATTTCATACTGAGAGATTTCTCTATTGTATGGTCGTAATGACCACAAAAAAATCAAAGGTAAAAATTGAAAGTTAAAGACATTCATAGGAGATAACGAACAATTTTCATAAGGGCTGTCGACTAGCAACATAGACCAACATGAGAAGCAATGCATTCCTTTATCTTCGGTGAACATAACTAATAGAGAACTCTTGCTCAAATTTGGAGAGGGAATAATAGTAGTAAGATAAAAAAGAGGAACTATTTGAGGGTAAATATTTGTATTATATTTTATTCTTTGAACAAATGAACATTCATCACGCTATACAGCTATGAATATAGGTAACTTTCACCAAACCGCATAAACTCACTTATGTTCTTTTACTAGTGATCTCTTTACAATTTATTTTCCTCATTCTCATACTCATGGTGGTGAGACCTGCAATGATTTATGGTGCAGAATGTTGGCCATTAAAAGAGAAGCATAATATTAAATCAAATGTTGTAGAGATGAGGATGCTTAGGTGGATGAGTGGCTTTACTCTTAGAGACAGAATACGAAATGAGCATATACGTGAAAAGGTTGGAATAGCTCCAGTGGAAGATATGATTAGAGATAGTCGCCTTAGATGCTTTGGTCACATAAAAAGGCGGCCTTATGATGACCCAGTTAGGAAAGTAGATGCATTAGATTTAGCTTATGTTAAGAAAAGTAGAGATAGACCTAAAAAAACTTGCTAGAAAATATTAGAAATGACCTTTCTTTATTAGTTTTAAATGAGAATTTGACTCTTAACATAACAGAATGGAGAAAAATGACTCATGTAGCCGAGCCCATGTAGTGGGATAAAGGTTTAATGTTGTTGTTGTATTCTTATATCCATCATTGCTCTCATATGCACACTCTGCCACAACAATATCAAAAACAAGAAGTTTGATATCAAGACATCACCAATTCTAGTAATTACTTAATAAGTTGTTAAATTTATGAGACATCCCTACATCCAGTAAGTATTTAACAAGTTGGTGAAATTCTCCACCTTCCACTAGGGAGGAGGAGAGAGAGATAAGAATAGGGGTTATTCATTCTTTCGATTAGGAAAAGGGTATATTCCACATGTGGTGTGTGTGGAGGGAAAAAGGCTCAAATCAGCTTTCGAAAAGGGATTTGCACAAGAGTCTGAAGTAGTTACTGGTGCAGATCCATGAAAGTGAAGGCATATATAAGATTATACAATGAAACAAAATTGTTGAAGCACAGAAAACTTCATAGTACAGAAGAATAAATGTCCGAGTCACCGAACAAAATTTCGTGTGTTTAAAACTTTAAACACTCAAAAGAAATAGCATCAAATAGCCAACTTATCTAGTGGAGCTTTCTAGATCTTTCTTCTGAATAAATTTAGCAACATTTTTTGACTAAAATAAGCCCAAAAATGAGACTGAAATCGGGATCCAACGATGGCTGATTTGTCTTCATTCTTTTCTTAAAAAGTTTGAAATCGCGTAGAATTTGAAACGATTTACAAGTGAAGGGGTGATTATTTCCTCATATTAAATCAAAATATCAAGTTTTCTCAGAGGAAAAAATATGCACTTATGCAGTTGATTCCAATATAAGAAATCATAGAGAGAAAATGTTCCAGTTATATTCAAGAAGATAAATTCTATACACTTAGGGGGTGTTTGGTATAGGATTGGATTCAATTTTAGTAGGATTTACTAAATCCTGTAAATCCGGATTTAGTAAATCCTGGGCTCTTAAATCCTGAATTGTGTTTGGTATGACAATTTTTAAATCATGTTAAATCCAGAAAGATGTTTGACAACAGATTACATGATTTAAAACAGTTGGAGATTTAAAATTGAACTGAGTAATATAAAGCCACTTAATTCGCTTCCGCATCAAGTTATAAAGTTGTTTGCCATTAAGGAAATAATTAATTATTTAACTAATAATCCTACTAATTATTTAATTAATAATTTAATTACTATTTTATCAGTATTAATTACCCGCCTCGTCGCTGCTTCAGATCAAACATCGAAAATGGGATTTTAGGCGATTACCCGCCTTGTCGTAGGCGCCGGACTGGGTTTCCTCCTGCCGTGCTAGTAGAGCGCGTATATGGGGTTTGTCGGTCCACCGCGAACAACGAAAATGGGAACCTGAGTTTAGGAAGATATACCTTGGGGACCGGCAGGTGTAGGGCACAAAAATCAAGACCACATTTTTTTTTAAATTCTTTTTTTATAATAATAATAATAATAATAATAATAATAATAATAATAATAATAATAATAATAATCATCATTATTATTAAAATTATCATTGTTATTATACCTAACAATAATAATAATGATAATATAATATTATAATAACTAATGGTTAATAACAAAACTAATAATAATATCATTAAATAATAATAATCTTAATGACAATACTAAGATAAATAATAACAACATTAAGAATAATAGTAAATAATGTTGTAGTAATAACCTTATTACTAGCAGCTTAGTGAAATAAATGAGGAAGAGTGTAGGATCTCTAGATCGGCAAAGGGGATGGCTGAGATGAAGTTCCGGTCTGGAGCTTTGGTTGGTGGGGAATCGGAAAACAGGAGCTAGGGCAGAGTTTGGCGTCGGGTAGGGGAGCGTCTGCTAGAGTCGGATCGAGCGGCTTGGTGGAGATCGGAGGAAGGAGCTCGGCTGCGAGTGAGGTAACTTTTTTCGGACGTTACAATATTTTGATCTGAAGCAACGACGGTAGCTCGCTCGCTGTGAAGGTAACTTTCTCCCTTTCGCGCGCTTCTTCGGCCAAATCCCGTAAATCCGACTTCTAGCGGGATTAGGATTTACCGGGATTTAGCGGATTTACGCCATAAATCCGCAAATCCGGGATTTACGGATTTGCCGGATTTACCTCTACTTTTTTTGCGTTTGGCTGGATTTACCGTAAATCCTACTAAAAACTCGAAATAAATTCGATACCAAACACCCCCTTAATTATATATTTACACGACGGTTAAGCATAGAAAAATGATTAGAATCAAACCTGGTTGAATGGAAGGTAAAGCCAAAGGGGTATGATTTTGAAGAAACAGCAGCTGCGAAGAGAGCAGGGGAACCAAAGAAAGCACCATGTTTAGGGATTTGAAGAAAATGTTCAACTCCGTCGAATCTCTTCAACAAAGAAGAAAAGCTACGTGTGATGTGATCTCTTTGACCTTCTCTCGCTCTCTCTGTCCCTCCCTCTCTCCTCATACGAAAAAAGAGAGTACCGTGGAATAGCTGAAGAATATATATATATATATATATAAAATAACATATAATAATATATTATTATAAAATAATAATTTCTCAAAAAAAAAAACATATAATAATATATAACTTTGTACATGATTAGATGGATTGGCAGTAATCATGTGTTTTTTTTTTTTTTTTTTGACATTTAGGCTATTTAAGGCAAATTCACACACACAACGCATACACAAAGACTCGAACTCAAAACTTTTTAGTTGGAAGCATAAGCTCTCAACCAACAGGTCAGAATGAGCTGTGTGTAATCATGTACTTCAATAAGATGGAGTACATAATATGCAAAACTTTGTACTCCAGTTAGGTGAAGTAGGTATGTAATTATGTGCTTTGACCTTTTGCTCTTTTAAGCTGTGTTCATTTCTTCAATTTTTTATTGTGATCATTTGAGAGATTAAAAAATATCATGTTTATAATGACATAAAATTTTAAAAAATGAGCTTACTTTTTATAAGATTTATTTTATGATATGATTTATTTACAAATGATTATATTTATTTTAATATTTTATTTTAAATATATTTTAAAAGAGAAAGCAAATATTATATATATATATATATATATATATATATATATATATATATATATATATATATATATATATATATATATATATATATATATATATATATATATATATATATATATATATATATATATATATATATATATATACTTATTTGCTAAACTAATAATTTAAATAATATTCATATGAAATTGCTATTTTTAGAAGATAATAAACACACTATTCTCTTATATTGATAAATATTCTATCATATATAATATGCCATCAAAAAACTCATTTGACAAAACAAGAATCTTAATATAATATTTAAAACTATGAAGAATTATGAATCTATGTATGATGAATGACACTGATAACCACCACCATTAACTACCATTTATTGACTATTGTGACTCGAATATTGTTGCTTGATCGTCATCTCACAATTGTCATGGCCACAATATCATAATCTAATAGTTATTATTTGAATTTTAACTAATAGTCGTCATCCATGCATTATTGTATCACAATCATCACTCTCTATTGCTTCTCAAGCAATTCTTCTTCTTATTATTTTTTTGACTAAAACCTACGAATTACCTACGCGTTAATAAAAATAAAACGGTTACAAGTCCTTAAGGGAATAAGAGCTCTCTAAAAATATAGCATTTAAAGTAAAAATTAATGAGCCTATAATCCAACTAATATAACAATACCGCAAATAAAAAGAAAATCAAGAAAACCACAAAGTCAACAAGAAGCCCAACTGAGGAAAACCAGAATAGAGAAGTGTAATAATCCAAAAAAAAAATGAAAATTTTGAATTGTAGCATCGTACATTGTCGAAGAGATGAGAGAGAAGAGAGAGAAGGTTGTTCAAGGCTTTTTCATCTGTCAATTTTATTAAAGATATTTTTTATTTATTATAAGTAAATAAAATCTTATTTTAGTTTATAATGATTTTGATTATTATATAGATTTTTTTGTAATGAACATAATTGATTATTTCCTGCTGCATTTTGATTGTGATATTTATATAAGTAAGAAAGATTCAATGTTAACACTATAAAATAGGTTGGCTGTTAAAATATAATACTCTACGCAAGAGGGTGGGTCAATGGACTTTTCTTTAGAGATGGTTTGTGGTGTTTTTCTAGTTGTAGCCTGTAACAAATGACTGATTACGCCGATGGGTAGAGATTGATGGCTCTTTATTGATTCAAAGAAGTCACCTATAATGATATTAGATTAATTAAATGTGATAATTAATTAATTGGAAAAGTGATAAGTGATATAACTGATGACTAATTGAGAATTAGTTGGAATAAAAGATGTTGAAAACAAAACATTAAAGTTGGATGTCCTACCTTGCTAAATATGCATTGATGCATGCATATATTGAAAGCACTGATAACATTAACATATACATTAATATCATTGATAACATTTGATGCATTGATAATACATAAATAAATGATTTATATGAATATATAAGATAGATTCCTTTAGTGATTTATGAATGATTTTTATATCATAATTTTATTGATTTATTGAATTTTATATAAATTATTGATTATATTAGACTGAGTATATCATATTAATTTTTTAGCCATTGCATTAAAAGCCTTAGTGAGTTTTGAATTATTGCTTGGCTTTTGAGCTCATTATATAGATTTTTAATGATTTCAGGTCAGAGAATGTGTTAGGATTAGTTGGTGTGAGGTTGGCAAATATCTTCAAATTTTCTTTAGATTTTGTTCTGCATTTTTTTATTTTTTAATAGTTAGGAGCTTGTGATATATTAGTGATTTTAGTGATCTTCTGGCTAGTATAAATGATATTTTGTTGAATGAATAGTAAAATATCTTGATGTATATGAATTTAGTTGCTTTTGCTGGTTATTATTTATATTGATGTTTTAAAGAGGTTCTGATATATTCTTAAAATGATAAATCAACAATTTTTTCAAATTTGATTTTAGGGAGTTATAAGAAGAGACAACCAAAGACTCCTAGAAGAAGAGCAATAACACAGCTAGAGAGATAGTAAAAGCTTCACAAACATCTGAACACAAGCTCATATATAACCTGGAGACAACACCAACAACAAATTCCCTATAAGCAACTAGAAAAATAATAAGGCAATAGAAGCAGGAAAACAACACCGGGAGAAGGCAAGGAATCCACAATAACAACCCTCCAATCACAACAAATCCAATCACCATAAATAGGCAGAAGAAAGGGCCCAACCAGCCAACCTGAGAAACAACCATCAGCAACCCACCAAATCCTCAACTAACACCCCACCAGAAAAAAGCAACCACAACAAAGCAACCACAAAAGATAACCACTATTAGCAACAAAATTTATGAGTTTTAGATCTCTTATGTCTTCCTTCAGAAAGTTGAAAATCTTGCACCACATTTTTATATATATTTTTCTTTTTTTCTTTCCAACAACTTTAGCAAAATTATCATTACCAACTTGCACCACATTATATCATAATTCTCATGGGAAGCATTACTAACATCCTAATTAGCCTCCCCAGAATTTTTAACTGATAGATTGTATGGGATTAACTAGTAAGAGTAGTCAAGTGGATTCACATTAGAATCCCCATTAAAAGGCAGAGTAATAAAACCATCTATACCATTAGTAGCATCAACAAAATAGGCAATGTGATGAGACCCTTGTTTAGACAACACAATATCACCACCAGCAACCACATTGAAACTTAAAATAGGAGAAATAGTAGGATATTTAGTTAAGCAATTGGAAGTAAGAGTTGCATGTAAAACTTCCTTAGTATTGGTAATAACCTCAGCAACCAAATAATCATTAGCAGTACATAAATCTGCCACATTACCAACATTATTCAACATATGATTCACAGACATAATGTCAAGATTATCGCCATTTTTTTGACCAACAGCTAAAGAAGCATTATCCTCAGCCCTATTCTCATCCACTCTATCAAAAACAACAATTTTGTCCATAAGGATGTTCTCATCCATCGTAATAATAGGGGCAAGAGTTAGAGAATTAAGCATACCACTAACAATATGCACATTGTTAACAACACAAGGAGATGTATCCGGGGGAAGAGTATTAAAAAATAGGATTTGAACAATTTATTTCTTTAGCAATCTTATCCCTAGGAATGACAATACTAGCATGTTCCTTAACTAAGTGGTGATGAAGGCTAACACATTCTTTTTTGGGATGACCTAAAAATTTATAATGCTCATAAAAGGATGAAAAATCATCCATCAAGATGCTTTTAATATAATCAAAATTTTCAAGACCTATCTAAACACTATCACAGGATGTCGTTTTGTAATGTCGTGCTCCAACAACATTCTAGCAATTGATGGACGAGAGTCCGCCACAGTGACAATATCGGTATGAAGGGGGTGACTAAAAAGGGAGGATACGAGGTGAGAAAAAATGTGGGCGAAGGTTCGGGAAAGATACCCAAATCAGAACAATGGGGGATTCCGCAGTAATATCAAAAAATGGTGACCACTTGATTAATTTCATAAAACAATTACCAACAATGTAGGAACGGTGATAAAAAACTCTACAATAATCTATATTGCAATTCAATTTTATCAAAACATGTTGGGGATCCAACAAGGTGACAGAAAACTCACCAAAAAATCCTTGCAGAGCAACAAGGCGAGAAGAGAAAATGCTATCTACCAATGAATTTGCATTGTTTGATTTGCGTCAAGCCTACTTTAAAAAGTTCAACAATTCTCAAGCAATCCTTACAACAATCACACGAGACAAAATTAGTGTTCCCAATTTTGTAATCATATCATCTCCAATTGAGACCTGCAATGTTTTATGGTGCCGAATGTTGGCTATTAAAAGCTGAGAAGCATAATATTAAGTTAAGTGTTGCAGAGATGAGGATGCTTAGGTGGATGAGAGGCTTGACCCTTAGAGATATGATATGAAATGATCATATACATGAAAAGGTTGGAGTAGCTCCAATGGAGGATAAGAATAGAGAGAGTTGTCTTAGATGGTTTGGTCACATTAAATGGAGGCCTTACGATGACCTGGTTAGGAAAGTTGAGACATTAGATTCGACTTATTTTAAGAAAGGTAGAGGTAGACCTAAAAAGATTTGGTTAGAAAATATTATAAATGATCTTTCTTTATTAGATTTAAATGAGAATTTGACTTTTAACCGGACACGATGACGAAAAAGAATTCATGTAACCAACCCACACAGTGGGACAAAAGCTTGATGTTGTTGTATCATCTCCAATTGAGGTAAAGTGTGCATTTATAAACTTATATGTTGGATCATTTCAACTATAGCATATCTATTAGCTTTTTCCCCTTTTTTTCAATTTTCTCACATTAAAACGTTGATATGCGTTACAATTTTGTAATCCATTCAGAAGCTTCAAACACATCTCAATCTCCTGCAGTGCTTGCACTAAACAAAATTTCCAGGCAATCAACTAAGAGACGAGAAAGATGGCAAAAACTTTTACAACTGTTCCATCGAAAGACATTTATTCATCAAACATACTTATAACATTCTAAAAGCTGTGAATTTACATTGTGAATTTACATGGTAATTATCAGCGAGTGCTCAGTTAATACTTAAAATACATAATAATGAACACTATATTTATCCCCTAATCCTTATTGTAACTGAATGTACTAATCTGAAACCACTGGCTGTCACCATTAGCAGCTTTGGCATCACTGCTGAAACTTCTGCAAGGGTTGGTGACTATGTTGTTTTCATCATCAACATCCAAGCAAAGAACAGTTCCATCCTCAAGCTGCGTCGAAAGATGAGTGGTCTGTGATCCAGATAATGGAGTCCATTGGGAATCCGAGACATCGCATGAAATACTAAGCTTGGCAGGAAGAGAAGCTCCAACTGCTTTCAGGCAGTAATAAGTTCCTACCACTTCCAAGAACTTCTGTGGAGTGTAATTCCAGGAATCACATTGTTCGCAGGGCGCAAGCGTCAACGGATCTTGATAATGCCTAAAGATGCAGGAATTAGATGATGGATGGAAGACTTTGTTATGCGGACGGCCGAGAGCATTGAGTTCTTCATTACCTGCATCATTATTCAAATCAGACTTGCCTTTGGTTAATTTCAGGGAAATAGTTATCAGGTTGGATGTGAAGTGAAATCATTGTATGATAACTACTTTTTCTAGTTTGAATGCAGTAAGGACTCCAAAATGTTCATTTATGTATGAGCTCAATCTGTTCACAAGTTTCTTGTATGGTAATCCGCCTTAACTGTTTGGGTTTGTATAATAAAATTTATTATGAAGTACAGACTTAGGTAACTAAGTGTGCAAAAAAATCAAAAATATATATGAAATATTTCTAACTCCATCTTATTCAAAATGAGAAATGATGGATCAAAGATAATTTGCTAGAATTGGTTAAAAAAACTTGCTCAATTTGAATGAGCACTGAAATTAACAGGCAGTAAGAACAAACTGAGAACTGGGCCTGATAATATGATCCTTAAATATTTAGAAGAAAGCTAATGATGATGATGATGATGGCTTAATGCACATTAAAAAAATTTTATCTTGTCAGGTCCCAAGTTCTGAATGAGAAAAATGGAAGGTTACGTTAGGTAGTCAACAGCCAGCGTAAAATTTGTCAAATAATCATGGCATGAGAACATGACACAATGGAGCAAAAGGATTCATGTCGCCGACCCAACGTAATGGGGCAAATGATTGATGTTGTTATTGTTGTTAATATCAAAAATAATGATTTTGATATAAAGATATCACAAATTCTTATAATTATTCACTTAAAACAAAAACATATTTAACTTATCTTACAGAAATGTATTTGGCAATCAAGAACGAAAAACATAATAATCAGTAATATATCTAATTATCATAATTAAATTTACAAATAAATATTATTTAAGCTTTAATTAATTAAAGATAACATCATGATCTTTAATTAGTCGAAGCTTAATTGATTAAATTTAATTGAAACAATCATAGACATGTCTAGAAAAACATGTGAAGACAGAATTTCCAGAAACAGGTCATGTTGTTTCCAAAAATAAGGATTTAAAACAAGTTATCAAACCAGTCTTCTCTGTTCAAGTCTCTGTCTTTACAAACAGAAAAAAAAATAATAAAACAAGCCCCTAACAAGTCAGTCAAAGTCTCATCTTTCCACAAAGAAATCATTTTCTATTAGAAAAATTAGAGTGTTCTGTGTTTGGCATATGAGAAGGGAATTACTCTCAAGAGAGACTCAAAAGCACTTACTGATTCAGATCCATAGGAAAGTGGAGTCTTAGAGAGGATTATAAAATGAAATGAATTTTGTTGGAACAGAGATATCCTCCAAGTGATGAAGAGTGAATGTTTAGTAGATGGTCAAGTCCCCTCTTTCACTCCAAAGAAATAATTTGTGCAGTAGGTTATTAAACCTAATAGATCATGTAAAAGCTTTATTTGAATAACTTCTAGATAGAATAAAATAAAAGGGGGAATCAGCGATGGTAGATTTGCTCTCTTGATTTTCAGAAAAAGAAAGAAAAAACAATCAGAAACCATACAGATTACAAAATGATTTGCTGATTAAAAAAAAAAGAAAAACTCCATCACATCAATTCTTCTATTAAGAAAAATCCGATCCTTTGGAGGCTTCAGAACCAGCTCCAATAAATTTCAGGAGGAGAAAATCTATACAAACAATTAGATATTTACACTGCTAAGATGCGTAGAAATATTATTCTGATCAAACCTTGTAGAGTGGAAGGTAAAGCCAAAGGGGTTTGGGTTTGAAGCAATAGCAGCTGAGAGAATAGCAAGAGAATCACAGAAAGCGCCATGTTTAGGAGCTTGGAGAATGGAGGGGCAAATAAAGAACCCTATAGTTTTTCCGAAGATACAGAAATAGAATGAAAGGTGCGTGCAAAATACCTTCTTTTATAGTCTCGCTAACAGCCAGATCAGATTTTTAGTATTTCTGTGGAAAAAAAAACTTTCCAAAAAACGTTTTTTATCAAAATTTATCAAACCAAAATTGCCGACTATTAAACCCTAAATTTTTAATCCCAAAAAGTTTTTTTTTTGGAAAAATCTCAAAAAGTTCTCTTATTGGGTAAAGCCATGTGAAGCTATAGAGTATAGGCTAGTTCTCATGCAATAGTCAAGAAAGAAAATTTATTAAATTTAAAAAAAGTCTACCCTTATCAAGGATAACCTATTTTTAAAAGCAAAGGAAAATAATTAATATTTGTTCATAATAAAAATTTTAAGATAAGTACAATATAATAGATTATTAATTATTTAATTTATTGTAATTTTTTTAAAGAATATTAATAAATTTATTTTTAAATAAATAAACAATTTTATTTTAATGATAAGATAATTAAAATTTATCTATCAAAAAATGATTTGAACTTCTAGTACAAATTTTTATTTTTGTTTTTTTTTAATCTATTTTTGTATTGTCAGTTACATAGCATAAAATATATTTTTTTCTTTCATTTATAAATATCTTGTGTCTTATTAAAATTATTTTAATATTAATGAATAATTATCTTATACTTCTGTTCACATTTTTATGAGGAGATCTTTTTTTCTCATTTTCCTTTTATTTAATTTTTTTATTGAGAATTTTTTTTATTCTACCAACAAAAAAGTTATTTTAACAATCCTGTGATTCCAAGAGAATCTTTATTAATTATTTATTTTAAGAACTAAAGTCCTGCACTCATAATACCTTTACAAGAGTTTTAATTAGTTGTAATTAAAAATTACATAATTATCATTTAACTTCTATTTATTATTAATATATAACTTAATTAAAAAATACTTTAATTAACGAAAATAAGGAGTTAGAAAGCTAATACATAATAATTTGGATAAGCTGATAATTATGTTAATTAATTATTTAATTATTCCAAGTTGCCAAGCTGCCAAGCAACTTGTTTGATCACGTTTAATCTTTCTTTACTCAATAGGTAAGTCAAAATTAATGCTAGTAATCCAATTTTTTATTTTAAAATGTTGAATTAAATGTGCTCATTTAATTTAGTCATTGAATTAAGTGAAACTCTGAGCTCTTTTAACTTTTTTTTTTGAAGTTATATAGAGAGAGATATTAAAGTCATAATTATATTTGGCAAAAGTCATTTATTTGTTTTTAATTAAATTCAAATTTATTCATGAGAAGTCACAAAATATCCTTTTATGATATCAATATATTTATTAGGGCTGTCAATATTTGACCCGACCCGAAAAATCGACTTGAAAATTTTGGGTTCGGGTTCGAGTTAGGAATTTCAAAATCGGGTCAGGTTCATATTGACCCGAAAATCTGAAATCAACTCGATTTGACCCATTTTCAATTGATTTAGGGGGATTTTAAAATATTATTATGAAATAAATGAATGCTATTTCCAAGAAAATAATAAACTATTTTACTCAAACTAAATTATGCTTGATTTATTTTAAATTGATTGAAATAAATTTTACCTAAATTCTATTTAGGTTTAAATAAATCTAATTGAATAAAAAAATTAGTAAAACATACCCAAAGCGGGTTGGCTTCGGGTTGACCTGGACCCGAAGTGGGTCGGGTTTGGATGGGTCAGGTTCGAACTTATAATATTATAATTGAAGTGGCTGCTCGTGAACCGTTGGATAAACTTTATTTGAACTGTCAATTCTGGTCAGTTCAATCTGATTTGATGCATAAGCAATTTTCATCCTAAAGACTGAACAAGCGTTATGATCGGTTTATGATTGGATTGACTAGTCTGATCTAATTTTTTAAACCTTCATCATCACTAATAATTTATTATATTTATTTATGTTTTTATACGTTTGAGACTAGCTACATATTTTATTAGGGGGTTTTAACCGTTTCAAAAAGAAATGCAAATGTAAGGGAGGAAGTAATATAATATATTTGAAATATTTTGTTGTTATTTGGTTAAGTATAAAATAAATGTCGGTTATTAATTTTATAATATTACTTAAAGTAAAATGAATATAATGAAAAGTCTAAAGTGGCACACAACAATAACAAAAAATTTATTGTGTATTAAAAAAACACTCAAATCTAATGATATTTGAATTCACCAAAATTACACTAGATTATGCATTCAAAATATTTTAAAATTTTTGTTTTATGGTTCTTTTAGTTTTGATTAAAAACCAATATTTTTAAAATATCTATATTTTAAAGGGGGATTTATCTGCATAACACTCTAAACTTACATATTTATATATCTAATATCTAAAACTTATAAATACACTTCCCAACAAAGCCCTACATGAGGTCCTAGTTGGGTACCCATTGGGTACCCATGTTTTACTCGGACGGGCTTCGCCCACCCATATCCACCCATGTTGACTTTTGGGATTTCGTACCCACCCATTTTTCATGTTTTTTGAACACAGTCTGCCACGGAATGATTGGCCTTGAGGCTTGTTGTCATTTGCTATGATGGCAAACTTTCAAGTTGCATATCAAAATTTATCGTACTCGTAGTGTGGTTAAGTGCTAAACAATACTTAGTGATGATTGCAATAGTATAAGTAAGATATGCAATGAATAGCAATGTAAATCGATTTATCCCTTGATGTTTAGTACCCACCCATACCCACCCACAAGAGCATGGGCGCAACAATACCTGGTATGGGTGGGTACATGGGTGGGTATGGGTATGGGTATGGGTATGGGTACCCAATGCCCTTTGCTTCCCACACACTAAAATTCTTATCCCAACACATCTCACACTCTATTCCGTCTTCATGATCCTCGTGCGTGTCATCTCGCAATCATTCTTAAATTTGCTTCTTCGTTCGCTTGATGTCAATTGATTTTCTATTTCTTATGAGGCAATAGAAACATATGTTTTCACGCAGGAGTACTAAGGCGGCGTTTAGAGCACAAGAAACAGACGTTTTCACTCATCAAAAGACGAAAAAGCTTGAGGAAATCGATGGACAACATACAAACAAGAAGGCAAATCAGGGAACGGTTGGGAGCTGGTACATGCGGCGGGGGTCATGAAGACGGAATAGAGTGTGACATTTGAGAGAATAAGAATTTTTGGATGTGGGAAGTGTATTTTACGAGTTTTAGATTTCATATATGTAAATAGATAAATTTAGAATGCTATGTAGTTAATATAAATAGTTTACACTCTTTACTGTAAACCAAACATCCCTTAATTATACTTGAGCTATCATTAAAAATGTGGGTCCGAACATAATCAAATCATAAACCATTTGACATTAATATAAAAACCTTTTACACACAAAAAATCTTTTCCTGTCACATAAAATTAATAATATAGAAAGCCAATCACTCTTTATGTTATATAGACACCATTAAAAATTATTATTTTTATTTTTAAAAATATTTCTATTAACTTTTAGCTGATTAAATGAATTTAATTTAAAGTGCAAATTTAATTAAAATTATGTGCTGAAAATAGTATTTTGATCATCAGAAGTTAAACCATTTCTAGAAGATATAATGCCTTCTACGCTACATTTGCGTCGCTGCTACTTAGCTGAACGTGAAAGAATTTTGCCTGCGGAATAATAAAACGTCACTCTCCGTTCATTATGAATGGACTTTATTTTGAGAAAGGCATCACGCCAAGGAGACCACGTGTCAATCTAATAAATTTTAGAAGAAATTCATGTAAATTAATTGAATGATATACATGTTAAAATTTGTAAAAATTAAACTAATTATTATTAAAATATTTGAAATATATGTTTATATATAAAAGGAAAATTTGATATTTATCAAGGATGTCAAAAGTGATTAACGAATTGGATTTGGATTAGATCCGAAATTAATCCAACCTAAATCCAATTAATTTGAAACTGACTCGCTAGCAATCCGAGTGACTTGGAACCCGAAACACTGACATGTTTTAGTTTTAAAAAAATTATAATTTATCAAGTTTAGATTGTTTGATAAAAAAGAAGAAGATTATACTCATAAGCAAATGAACTTAAGGAAAAAAAAATTAAACAGGTCAAAAGCGGGTTTGTGTGTCAACCATAATGCGACCTATTTAATAAACATGTAGGAAATCCGAATCCAAGTCTGATCCGTTTGTTAACTCGTTATTCCTTATGGTGGTCGGTTTTAAATTTTCTATTATGAGTTATAATGTTGATCTAAATTAAAAAATTAGCTCTAATTTTTAGTCGATTCAGAATCAATTTTCATCTTTTTTTTGTTCTACTCAACTACTAGATTGTCTTAAGGGAATTTTGGAGCCTAAGAGGAGGCTCTCTCTAATGTATGCACATACATACATATAAATCAAATGTTTTTATATTTAACTTTTGATAATTTTTTTTTTATTTTGTTTAAATATGTGAACTTTTATGTGTTGTTTAATCTTGGGTTGTTTTGTGTTGGATGGAATTCAAATGTTGAGCATAATATAGTTGATTCATCCAATCAAATATGGATCTCGATGAATCCTTTGATTGGAAACTTTTGAAATTAATTTCATTATGATTTGAACTTTGATTTCAATAAAACGTATAGCTGAATTGAACATCTTGATGAGATGAACGCAACAACACCAAAAGTGATATAACCCAACTTCAAATGAGCTTAAATCAAGTGCTTGAAGCATGATTGCAAATTTTGTAATATTAATTGAAGGATCAAATGATGTTTTAATCTTGCAGGCTTATAGTCAAAATAAGTGTTTCAATGAGAGAAATCTAACAAACCTAAGATTACTCAATTCTGAAGTCATTAAGATACATGAATACATTCATTTATCTTTTAATAAACATAAAAAAAATTAAGATACATGAATATAAATGAACCATCAATGATCATGAGAATTAACACAGACTAACCGATCACGTGTTTTTACTTTCAAAAATGAAAGGAATGGAAAAAAAGTGTTTTGGGGATTTTTGCTAAATTTATCAAAATGTTGCACAATAAAACTATAAAGAGACCACCAGTCTAGATATGAAAGGGAGCTTAGGAGAGCCTGGGTATTGACTTGAAATTGGATAGAGTTTAAAATTTTGAAGAACTTTAAAGTCCACCCAACATTTAACGTCAACAATCATTGCCAACAACCATCATCATTTGACCGCTATCGCACGACTTATGTTACTCAACCAACATTGTCTGTCCAACATCAATGAATTATGGTCTCAAGATCATTATTCCTAACTACAATTTCCTAGTAATATTCTCTAAGAATATTGATGAACTTCATCACATACAAGATCAATGCACCCCATCGGCACAAATGTTGAGACACAATAAATTCAATCGATCAAGAGGATAAAACCATGAGGTCCTTAGACCAAAGCGAAGCGGATAATATCTTGATAGTTAAGAATTTTACTATAACACATTGGTGCAATAAAATATTAATCAACCCTTATGAAGAAAAGAGAAGGGATGTTATATAAAGATGTCTCGTTTAAGATATCACACCCAAAATTCCATCTGTACATGGGTGATGAATGCGGAGCCTAATTATCTTACCAATTTTGTTTACTTAGTCAAAATCTACTACATGCATTTGTCACATATATCTGCCATGTATTTCTAAAAATTTTACATAACATTTATGATATGTTATATATCTCATAATACTTTCTATCTAACATTTACAAACTTATTACTTATTTCCTTTAAGCATTATTTATAGAGTTGTATGATTTTGAAATGGCTCTCTCATCTTTCTCCTTTTTGCTAGATGCAGAGGCTAAAGAGGGGGCTAGTGTAGTGTAGTGAGCCTTATAAAGAGATTTCTCTATTATTTAATCTATATAGAGCACTAAAAGGCAAGCATTGAAGGAAAATCAGTGACAATTATAGATGGCCAATTAAATAGTTCAACATGGTAGGTAATAAGCATTTTTCTATCTTTGATAAACACAATTGATGGAGGAATCATCTTTGGGTTTGTAGCTGTAATAAGATTTTTTTTTTTTTTTTAAACAGAAACTTCTATTAATAAAAATTAAGAGAACAGTACAATATGAGAGATAGAGAAGGAAAAAAAGAAGAAAAGGAAAATACAATAAGGTGCGGGCTCAGGGGCGGTTGAGGCAAACACCAGCAACACGTCACAAGGGCCATCCAATAGCACCTCGAAGCTACCCGAAATGAACCCACAGCTATGGTTGCAACAAGCACGACGCACTGATGTGCCCCAACCCATCATTGCCCTAAAACGACGCAAAACCAACTGACTGAACCAACCTCCACAAAAAGCCAAAAACCATAGAAAACAGAAACAAAAGACTAACGGCGACGGCGACCCCGACCACGACCGCGGGCCCTGCCCCGAAAGCCAACCACAAAAACAGGCCTAACATTAACAAGATTAAAGTCAAAACCAGGATCTGAACCACCACAGAATTCCGGCGAAGGTATGAAATCATCATCAAAATCAGAACCAAATTCCCCCTCCATAGATCCAAATATTTTTTTTTGTAGCTGTAATAAGATATAAAGAGGTGAAGAGGAAAAAAAATTGTAAGATAAAAATGAAAATGAAAAAAATATTTCGGTGAGTAGATAATTATATTTTATATTTATCTATGGACTATTTATCAATTATCTCTTTATACAAAAAATATATATAATTTTACAAAATTTTAAATTTTTGTGCTCACAATTTTTGAATTCTAATACATTTTACATTTATTTTATATGATTTTTCTTAAGGGGATTTACATACATACCACTTTATTTCATACTATTTACATATCTAACATCAAAAATATTATTTTTACATGTCTATCACTCATAGAATAATATATAGGTGCATGAAATGAAATATTAAAATTTATAGGGTGATATGAGTGGTAGAAATAAAATAAAAGAGTAATATATTTGTTATTAAAGTTTTATATGAGTGTTAGACATATAATATTAATGTTTTCGGTGTTAGATATGTAAATAACATAAAATAAAATGATATGTATTTAAATCCCCCTTTTCTTAAATGAGCTGACTCATAAGCTAGCGAGTTAAACATGAGTTACCTCAAAGTTGACTCATTGGCTCTTTAAGGCTTCGTTTGGAACAGCTTTTTTTACTGCTTCAAGAAGAAGAATGAAAACCGTCCCAAACGAACCCTAAGACTCAATTAGACGCCAAAATTATGATTGGTCATTAAGATAGTCTAAACTGAGCCAGCTTATAAGTGTATGTCATAATGCATGCTCGTTCAATTGCCTTGTTTGGCCTATATACTTTAGGTGAGCCAACGATAAAGTGCTTTGTTACTCTATATGGTATTCGTGCAACTTGCATCATATATATATCCGCAACGCTCTCTGGTCCTTATATGTTGATTATGAGGAATTTTGTAGCGTTTATGATTTATGACTCAGCGACCTTCCATAAATTGCAATGCACATTTAATATCTCTGATGGATTTGCTGATGGTATGACCCACCGGTCTTCCGATTACAGTTCATCACTTCAATTATTTTAAAACCAACCTCTTACAGATCAGAGTAGAATTGTTTATAACCATTAATGTTTCATTTTGTGACATATTTTTATTTTTTAAATTATAATTATAATTTTTATTTTATTAATATTTTTATTATTTTTAAAGAATTATTTTCAATGTAACAAAAATTTATTATTAAAAGGATATATAATAAATAAAACAATTAAAATAATTCAAATAAATGCATAATTTTGCAGTCAAAATTAGGAGGTGTCAAAATGGGTATTCAGGTTAGATTCGGGTTGAACTCGGAGTTGACCCGAGTTCAATTCAGCTGACCCGAACTCGACTTGATTTTGTAAAAATTATTTTTAATGTAACAATTCATCCAAATGAGCCTGAATTTATTATTAAAAGGATATATAATAAATAAAACAATTAAAACAATTCAAATAAATGTATAATTTTGCGGTCAAAATTAGGTGGTGTCAAAATGGGTATTCAGGTCAGATTTGGGTTGAACTTGGAGTTGACCTAAGTCAAATGCAGCTGACTCGAACTCAACTCGATTTTGTAAAAGGGTATGAAATTCAGACACAGCTTCGATTAGCACGGTTATCGAATTGGTCCGCTAACCAGGAACATAGTAGGCGCGACAATTGAGCTCGAACGCAAGCGTGTGCAGGTGAAGGGGGCACGAGCGGGAGAAATCCTGCATGTGAGTAGGTGAGAGCTTGCAGACAAGGTTGCGGGCACGGGCACTGGTGCTATGCTGGGGCAGGTCCGGGTGACGATGTGTGGTGCACGGGATTTGGTAATTTTCGAGTTGATTTCGGGTTTATGGGTCAACTCAAACTTAACCCGATTTTAGAAATGGGTTAGAAAACGAAACATAAATCCGACCCTGTTTGACAAACGGGTTGAACTGAACCCAAAATTTTTTTAAATCGGATCCGGGTCGGGTCAAGTTTGGACACCCCTAGTCAATACTCAAAATCGGTCTGACTCGGATCAATGGTCAGGTGAGTCCGGTTCAAAAAACCAAACCGAAGACTATTGCAGCGCATGTTATCGCCGGCCTTCGTCCCTATGAGGAAGGAAAAGCAAAGCAAGCCAAATCCTCGAAAGTATATCACACGTTGTTTTAGCACAAAAACAAGCCGAAAACCTCACACTTCTTCGCTCCGTTAACTCGACTTTTCCCTCTCGCTATCTCTCTCGTCTTCTGAATCACGCTGTAACCCTCTTTCTTCTCAGATCTTCGTCGTAGCCCTCTTTCTTGGACGTCAATGCCGGGCAAGGATCGTTGGCATGCAGAAGAGCGGTGAGATGTCGGGCGGAGGGGAGGTCGCCGGCCCGCCGCAGATTGTGCGGGTGAAGAGGGAGGTGTTGGTGGCTTGCATGACGTGCCCTCTCTGCAAAAAGCTTATCCGGGATGCGACCACCATCTCCGAGTGTCTCCATACGTGTGAGCCCCCTCTTCTACTCTCGAATGATGAAATCTGGGTTTCTTGCACGTTCGATTTCATTGTGATTGTACGTGTTATGGTTGATTTTACGATGTACGTGGATTATGGTGGAATATTTTGGGTTTGGTGATCTGGGCTGATATGGGATAATTTATCGGGGCATTGGGAGTTTGCTTACGCTTCCCAGTTATCGTTGAAAGTTAGGATTTAGCGGACTGGGTTGGGAGTTTGCCGGGGCTTCACAGTGTTTGTGGGTAGTTACGTGGATTTTCGGTGAATGAAGTTTCGTGATGAGAAAGACGGGTTTTTTGTCGATTTATTTTAAAGCTTTTGAGGTTCTTCTTTCTTAGCATTTGTGGCTTGCTGCATGAGCTGGTTAGATATTAGTTAAATTTGAAGTAATCGTTTGAGTGCTCCCCAACATAACGATTTAGCGTCGAATCTGTTCTATAGAGAAGACATTGTGATTCTCTCCAGTTTTATTCCATGAACTGAGCTCTCAACTCTTTAATACCAAATTCCTGACTAATGAAGTCTTGTCATTGACACAAATGGTGGTCTGGGGAGCATGGACTTGGGGTACCTTGGCCATTTGACGCCGTTTTCCCACCATTTTACGACGGATCTCTTAAGATGTAATATGAGGTTTCTAATCGGCACAAATCCTTTTAGATAAATTTTCCATCCCAAGATGAGAAAGAAATTTCAACTATTGATAGTCCGTTAGAAGGATTTATGCTTAGTGTATTGCAGTTAAAAGATAGTCCACTTTCAACTAGGGACTCTGTGGCTGTGTTTCAAATGAAGAATGATGTATTGACGGAGTAATTATTTCTTCATACAACCTTTTTTTTCCATGTTTGACGTCTTTAGTTACCATTATTTGATTTTCAGTTGTCCTGTTTGTTAAACTTTTAATTAGGCGTTAGCACAACATTTTATTTATACAAGACAACGGATGATAACAATAATGTGTTTGCCAAATTATTTGATTTTGGCTGACATCAACTACTGCTGTAGCATTGATTGGTATTGAGTGGAATGTTCTTTGATTGCCATTTCTTCCACATTTTTGCTCTGTTAATTATTCTCAGGAAATATTAATTCATTTGATGTGTAATAGAAGGATGATACTTTGGATGCAGGGAAGGCAATCTTCCTGTTTCTTTCCTCCAGAAATACCTCGTTATGAAGCTTAACCTTGCAAGTGAGGCAGAGGTAATATATTTCTGATGCAAATTGATAGCATCACTTATTAAACTTTTTATCACTTCATAAGCATAGCTGATGACTTTGGCAAGAAGCTGTTGCCTTTGGTTAATAGATCATATGCCATCTCTCACCTTCTTTTTTGAAAATTGCAAGTCATCTAATGTTATGTAAATTATGTTAAACTTTTGATTCAGATAGTTCCGAGCCCCATTACTTGCATGGATCTTATAACTTTCTGATTCAGATAGTTCTGATCCTTCACAATGTGATGGATGAAATCCATGCAACTGTGGTGGTGAATTCCCCACAGTTGGGAGTTGGCTGTTCAAATTTGGAAAAAAATACCATTACTCACGTATATAATTGAATATTAATGAATTCAATTGATTGTTGTTTGGGAGAAGGCTTCGTTTGGGACGGCTTTTTTTGCTGCTTCTTAAAGCAGCTTTTTAGTATAAAAATAAAAAATTTATACCACAAAGCTGCTTTAATAAACAATAAAAAAGTCGTCCCAAACAAAGCCGAAGTCTATATAGAAGTTTCATCTTTTAGTATGTATATAATTGAATGGCTCTCATCTCCTTCCTGCTGTTCCTTCAGTATGGACACATTTCAGTAAAACATATAATGCTTCCATCAATTCTTGAAGTTTCTCCCTCGTACATAGATTCAAAGCTATTTTTGCATTTTGAAAATATGTTAAAAACTAACTGCCTTGATAGAAGTGTCAAAGCTGCAAGGAGTGCACTGAATGAGATTCTTCTGCCATCTTGTACACGCTATTTGAAGAACACTGAACTTCCGACTGATTTCATCTGGGAGTGTGGATGGTGGACCGCTTTCCAACTTAGTATTTGAACTGCCTGCAGATCCTACGCATCCAAAATTTCCACCAGAGGAATCTTGTGTTTAAGGAGCTTGAGGGTTAGATTTAGTCCCACATTGAAAAATAGAAATCAGGTTTAAGGAGATTTGGATAGCTCGGGAGTAGCAACAAGTATTCCAACAAACTCTCCTCAAATCTTCTCTAGATTTCCAGGCATTTAGTTAGTGATTTCTAGAAAATAATCTCCATATCTAGTAATATCAAATGATTTACCCTAACTCATATGCTTGAGTTTTTCAACAGAAAATATTTTTTATCACTATCATATGAGGCCTGATTTTAATTCTCTTTTAATCTACAAATCATGACACTGCAATACGTCTAACTATAAATTATTCAAATTCGATTTTTACATTTACTTTTTGGCAAAGACATCATGCATGGATCATATATAGGTGATTTTGTTCTTTTTATATGAATCGGTTCTCCATTTACTTTTGATATCTAGTGCTCAATTGCTGTATAGCTTTTGCTTATGGGTCCTTCAGGAAACTTTAAGTTCAATTGATTCTTATATCATGAGCCTCTGGTGTCAATATTTGACACGACCCGAACCCGATCCGGAAATTTCGGGTTCGGGTTGACCCGACTCTGAACCGAATCGGGTTAGGGTTAGGGTTTTCAACCCATTTCAAAAATCGGGTTGGGTTCGGATTGACCTAGAAATTTAAAAATAACTCGGGAAAAAGGCATTTGCCAGCTCTGCACGCATAGCTTGCCCACTGCCCACTTAGCTTGCCCCTCGCCTGTCGTTTATGGCGTCTACCCACGATGCTGTGTCGCATCCCGTCTTCCCGTTGCCGCTGTCGGCCGTTGGAGTTACATGATTTCTGCCGCTGCCGAACCCGAAGCGGAGTTACGAGAATTGACTTACGGGTTGGGTCAGGTTGACCTAAACTCAAAGCGGGTCGGGTTCAGGTCCGCAAAAAGTGACCCATTTGAAAAATGAATTAGGTTATGGTTGACCTGAATAGTGTCGGGTCAGTTCTGAGTTCAATCCGAACCATACGCGTGACCCGAAATTGACACCATCATACATGAAGATTTCTATTTTGCTGAATGGTTTTTGCTTAGGGGCTCTTTGGGTTCTTTATGTTCAATTGCATTAAATTTTCATAGCATGCATGAATGCTACCTCTAATCAAGTAGAACTGTCAAGTGTTTTATGCCAAATATGTTAATGAAATTTACATGGCAGGTGGAAATTGCTTGCGGAGGCGAGCTGGTGAGTCCAACATTATCCTTAAATGACCTGACAGAGCAGTGGCTCCGCCATGGACCTTCTCAAAGGGTGCAGGCTTCAGTCGGCTCTTCAGCCAAGGACTTTGTAATGGTTCTGACATATAGCCGCAAGACAATGTCACCTTGAGCTTTGTTATAAGCATATACAGGTTTGTCTTTTTCCTCTCTTCTTCCCCAGCCTTCTCCATTTGATTTCTTCATCTTCTCCTTTTTCTTTTCAAAGGCCTGATTAAAGACTTCCTCTTCACTTTCATTTAACAATTTTAAGTAAAATAGTTGAATCCTTCCTCATGTATATATTAGTTTTCACATTTCATATTGCATTTAAGTTTGTAATATAATGTCATTATAGTGCATTTGTGATTCATCATTAATAAATCTTGTTAATATCCTATTGTGACTGTTTTGTTTATTTATCTAATTGTTTATTGTTATTTGTCATATATATGATGTGAATATCCTCATGCTGGAAATTCTGCACAATTACTACTACTACAACAACAACAATTATTTGTTCCACTACGTGGGGTCGGCTACATGAATCTTTTTTCGTCATTGTGTTCTGTTAAAAGTTAAATTCTCATTTAAATCTAATAAAGAAAGATCATTTTTAATATTTTTTCAACCAAGTATTTTTAGGTCTACCTCAACCTTTCTTAACAAAAATCAAATCTAACACCTCAACTTTCCTAAGCGGGTCATCGGAAGACCTCCGTTTAATATGACCAAACCATCGGAAGGCCTCCCTTTAACGAAATTATGCACTACAAAACAACTAAAATTATACATGTAACAATAACAACAACATCGAGCCTTTATCTCGTTATGAGGGATTGACTACATGAATCTTTTGTTTCCATTGTAAGAACAATTATTTGGTTCGGTGAACGTACGCTCCTCTACGTTCGGCCACCAATATTTTAGCGACACGTAGCATTAAGAAAAGTCGCCGACCCGACCCGCCGTTTTTTGGGTTCTCGTACATGCATTTTTTTAATTCCTTTACAAACCGAACAACATCCCATCACTTTTTGGATATATTTCAAATATCTAGCAAATACCGAGTTGTACCTAGTTTTTTCTAGCAATACCGAGCAAATACCTAGCAATACCGAGCAAATCCTGAGCAAATACTGAGTTGTACCGAGTTGTACGGAGTTGTACCTAGTTTTTTCTAGCAATACCGAGCAAATACCTAGCAATACCTAGCAAATCCCTAGCCATACCGAGCAAATCCTGAGCAAATACTGAGTTGTACCGAGTACCGAGTACCGAGTACCGAGTACCGAGTTTTTTCTAGCAATACCGAGCAAATACTGAGTTGTACCGCCGAGCAAATCCCTAGCAATACCAAGCAAATCCTGAGCAAATACTGAGTTGTACCTAGATTTTTCTAGCAATACCGAGCAAATACCTAGCACTACCGAGCAAATCCCTAGCAATACCAAGCAACTCCTGAGCAAATACTGAGTTGTACCGAGTTGTACCTAGATTTTTCTAGCAATACCGAGCAAATACCTAGCACTACCGAGCAAATCCCTATCAATACCGAGCAAATCCTGAGCAAATACTGAGTTGTACCTAGTTTTTTCTAGCAAATCCTGAGCAAATCCCGAGCAAATCCTGAGCAAAAAAATAAAGCATTCCTGGGTTCCGCTCCGGGTCAAGTCGTCGGGCCGCGCGGTAAAGAGTAAGAACACGTGGCGATATGTTATTGGCGGCCGAACGTACCTCTACGTCAGGTCAGAGGACGTAATAATTGTTCCCATTGTAATCTATTAAGAATCAAATTTTTATTTAAATATAATAAAAAATGTTATTTCTAATGTTTTCTAATCGAGTCTTTTTAGGTCTATCTCTATTTTTCTTAATGTAGGTCAAATCTAATACATCTACCCTCCTAACCATATAATCGAACGGCCATTGTTTTATGTGACCAAATCATCGAAGGCGCCTCTATAATCTTATATGGCATTGGCGTTATTCTAACCCTTTCACGTATATACTCATTTTGCATTCTGTCTCTCAGAGTGAAGCCATTCATCTACGATAATTTGCAATTTTTTAGATACTGATACTGATTTAAAGATAATATTTAGGTTTCGTTTGAGACAGACAGTTATCTTATTGCTTCTTAAAATAATTTTTTAATACAAAAAATTAAATTTTTTTTAACTAAAAAGTTACATCTCTTAATTATCAATCCCGCAATGGGCTCCACAAGAATCCAAAATGCAACTAATTACTTTCATTAAATGTCCCTCTGCTTTGTTTTTTGGTTTTCAAGAAATAACACAAACTTATAATAATTAAAAAAACCTATCTTTTACCATTTTTAATAAGCCATAATCAGGAAGGAGGAGAAGCACGCCTCTCTATTTTTTTAATCATTTATTTTATTTATTTATTTATATTCTGACAAGACATTCAAATATCACAAATAAATTTAAAAATTTTGGAGGGTCAAATTTGAGCACTCATCTTTAAAAAAAAAAATGAGATGACAAATATTGTATTAAATGAGTAAATAATGCTAAGATTTATATTTAAAAATCTTTATTTTATGAACTAAGTAATAAATTTAAATTAATAATTAGTCATTAAGATTATATATATGATTATATTATGTTAATCTTAAAATAAATTTAATAATTTTTAAATCCATTCAAATACTATTTGTATTAGTTTATTTTAACATTCTTTTTTTTAATGAAAATATTGACAAGTGGGCATATTTAATTGACATTGGGCTGTATTTTCTTTTTATCTACTATAACTTTTGAAATTAAAAAAAAACTCTTGAAAAAATTCCTATGTAAAATAAGAAGTATTAAGTATGATTATTTTTAGAGTAGTTTAATGCCTATAAAATTTAGAAAATGTTTGTCTTAAAATGAGCTGAATTTAGCTTCGGATGAACGCTCCTTAAGAATGAAAGGCAATCTTTTTTTGTTTTGAAATGAATTATGATATTGTTAAAGTGTTTTTCTATCATAAGTCAACATTTTTCATTTAAAATGTCTGCCTTTCTTGAGAAATTATTTTATGCGGAGACCGGAGTAAAGACAGAGATAATCGTTCGGACATATTTATTGAGTATTTGATGTGTATTTGTAATACTCATTAAATACTCATCAATTACTTAGTTGTGAGTATTATTGGGAATTTATTGAGTATTTGCTGTATATTTATAAATCATCAATAAATACTCAGTAAATACGCAGCAATCCGAACAGTTCTTTCTATTCAGATTCCGCACAAAATAATTTCTCGTCTTACATAATGTGTTTTCTCCTCTGAAAACACCCAATCCAATAATTTCCAAAGTAAAATATTATTTATAAAAAAAAGTTCACATTTGATCAACGCTTAATACGCAGGATTTTTTTTTTCCTTTACGCGTTAAGTGGAAAAAACTAATAAACGTGTGGAGCTAAAATTTTCTAGGTAAACTTTATATATTTAAATATTAAATTTGACTAATTTATTCTTTTTATTATATGAGAGCATTTTAAAGGTATTGAAAACATATAATTATTTTGAAAGTTCATTTATTTATTTTGAGATTTTTTGTAAATTTTGAGATAGATTATAATATATTATGAGTCAAGCTTATAGCCCGACTCACTTGCGTCGTGTTGAATTAAATTAAATCAAAAAATTAATTCAATTTTCAATTGATCTTCGAACTGAACTCTCAATCCTCTTTGTTTCATGGAGCTTCATTTCACATGCATCTTGGTTGTGCGTGATTGGATGCTATTATTTCGATTGGTTTCTTGCTTAGCGTTTGTTTTTCTGGTTGCTGTGATGTTAACATTTTTTAGGTCACGAAGCAATTTTTTTGCTTGATAATTTTCGAGCCAATTTCAAGTTGTATGTGAATAGGCTTGATCATATTCAAAATCATATCGAAATTATTATTATTTTTTATTTATGAAAGTTTATTTTAAGTTATAAATATTATGTTTATATAAAATTATAAATCAAATAACAGTTTGCTCTAGTTATACACCATGTAGCAATTAATCCATAATGTATCTCAATGTTAGCTTTTCCCAACACAATTCTTTTAAAATCTTGGTAGTTAATTTTGAGTTAGCTCAATTTAAAGGAGCTAGCCAGCTCATTTTAATTTCAAGCCATGCCTAGATTAATTCAGTTTCGATCTAAGCTGACTCAAAATTGAATTGATCAAACCGATTCGATTTCAAGCCAACCTCCAAGCCATCAAGCCGACCCAAACCAAATAGGCTAGCCTTCATTGACCGCATCAAGATACACTGTGCATGTTCTTATACAATTAAAAATATACACTATATAATTTATTAAATATTATATTCGCCGCTCAAGATCTGAAAGTTGAAGTTGGCGTGCGCGCAAACAATTTAATCACATGTGGCATTGGTGATAACCAAGCAGCTCATTGGAGCTAGTGATCGAATTCATATAAGGGCACATGCATAGCGCATCCAATGGTGGTAAATTAATCATCGATGAATCTTTCTTTGACCGGCTCATGTAGGGTGTAAATGAGTCGAGTCGAGTAATTGATTTATCGAGTTGAGCTCATTTAATTTCCACTAAGCTCGAGCTCATTTTATGAGCTCGAACTCGACTAGTTAAAAAAAAAGCAAGCTCGAATTCTACTCGATTACTCGAGCTCATTTTAAGAAGCTCGAGCTAGACTTGTTTATTGAGCTCTAGTTCGTTTAAAAAAGCTCGACCTCGACTCTTTTATTGAGCTCATTTTCTTAGTTATAAATTAAAATTTTATTTTAAAAAAACTTAACTTGCATCAAATTGAAACTGAAATAGAAATTAAATTGCAATACATTACTCTTTGTTTCTCCATTTTTTTTTTTCCAAAATTACAAATGTTATTTTTTCCATATTTTTAGTCGTTCTCATTTTTTTCAAAATAACAGCATGTAATACAATTCATTGCACCTTAAATATCACATGTATATTCAAATTCCTACAAATTATAACAACAGTAAATTATAGATAAAATAAATAAACATCATACTAAAACAAGATAGTAAAGCAAAGCAAAGCAAAATAAAACTTAAATTTTACGCGAGCTCGACTATAAGCTCGAACTCAAGCTTGTATATTATGCGAGCTCAACTATAAGCTCGACTCACGAGCTCGTTAACAAGCTGAGTTCGAGTCAGCCCGCGAGCCGGCAGGGCTTAGTTGCACCCATAGGCTCATGGCATCGCAGCAAGGATCATTAGTATTTGTTGCGGTGCTGCCTTAGGATTCTGTAAAATATATTAAAATTTTTCAAAATAAGACATTTATTTTCCATTTAAGGACATAAATGAAGCTTTGTATGGAGAATTAACCTTTGAAATTTTGTTTGATATTTAAATATGAGGAGGTTAACTATAAAGTTATTTAAAATATTTAATAATTATATATCAATTTATTATATTAAGTGATTTTTTATCATTTATTTTCAATTTCTCATTCTTCTTAAAATTTTGTTATAATAATGATTTAAATCATAATTATTTTCCATCTTTTATTAAATCTATTAGAATACCTTTACACGTCAGCTTAGTCTGTTTAGCTTATTCCACGTCAGCGTTAGTTAGTTATAAATCTTGGTTTATTATGTCTATAAATAAGGTCTGTACTTTGTATTCAACAGATAATAATAATATTCATTTTCTTTCCATCACTCTGTCTTCTTCATTCTGCTTTCCGCACGTCCGCTCCAGGACGCCTTCTTCCTCCTTTCTTGCGCTCTGCAAGAAACTCTTTATGGTATCAGAGCTGTCTCGCTTCACAGCATCTACCTAGTCATGGCCGAACAAGAATCGGCAACCTCACGAAGGATCACTTCGGAAATCTCAGAGAGTCTCGCAGAGTTCGTAATTCCGACCCCTCTCAAATTTCTTATCTCTAACATCAAGACTCTCGTTCCTACACAGCTCACCACCGAGAACTACTCAATATGGAGACTACAGCTGCAACAGCATTTTACCGCAAACGGTTTCGGTAACCATCTCACCGGGCAGACCGTCTGTCCACCAGTCTCCGATCACAAAGAACACAATCTCTGGATCTTGATTGATCAAAACCTCATATCCGCACTCTTCTCCACAATATCATCATCCGTTCTTCCATACGTCCTTACGCTCAAAACGGCACATGAAGTCTGGATCACTCTCGAAAGAAGGCTCCAACCGACGAATCGATCAAGAGTCATCCAGCTCAAGAATGAACTTCACCAAATCCAGATGAAAGATCGCACCATGAATCAATATCTTGATCAAATCAAGATTCTTGTGGATAATATAGCTGCGGCTGGATCACAGGTAGATACCGAGGATATTGTATTATACATCCTCAACGGGCTCCCGGCTATGTACAATCCGTTCAAAACTGCGATCAGGACATCTCTGAATCCTATCAGCCTCGACACACTATACTCGCTGTTATGCAGCGAAGAGATAAATCTTCAGCATCAACACGCTCAACCCGCAATCTGACGCAGTGGCGTTTCTGTCCAGCAGATCCACGGGAAACCGGGGAAGGTTCAATCGTTCGAGAGGTAAACCAAATAACACAAGAAATTTTTCTAACACAGAACAGATTTCCTCCAGCAGCACTTCGAACGCCAGACCAAACTCCCAAATATGCGGCAAGAACGGGCATACGGCACTCAATTGCTGGCATAGGTGCAACCTACAATACGCCCCCCCTTCGAATCCTAAAGCCCTGACGGTTCAACAACAAACTCCTTCCACCGGCGAATGGATTTTGGACTCAGGAGCATCGTCTCACTTAACTGCCGATGTCAAGAACCTCCAGCACTCCAATCCTTACAACGGACTAGATTCTGTATCAATAGCAAATGGAAGCACCCTTCCCATACAACATTCGGGACATGGGATACTTCCGATTCCAGACTCTCATCGTAAGCTAAAGCTCAGTAACCTGCTACACGTCCCTAAACTTGCTCACAATCTTTTATCTATTTCAAAACTTACATCCGATAACAATGTGTCTGTATTATTTGATGCTAACGGATTTTCTATAAAGGATCGTCGGGACAACCGAACTCTTCTCCAAGGTCCCACGCGTCGTGGCCTGTATCAAGTCAGGCCTCCTTCCAGCAATAGGATAGCGGCTCTAAAGGCGTCGACGGATCCACATTTCCGTTGGCACTCCAGGTTGGGACATCCCTGTTCAAGAACTCTCCAGCTACTACATCGGGACATCCCAGAACTAGCCCGTTTGGCACCTCTCAAATCAGCATGTGTCTCGTGCAACGTATCAAAGAGTCATAAACTTCCTTTTCCCATTAGTTCCTCTGCGTGTAATAAATTGTTTCAATTAGTTCATTCGGACGTATGGGGTCCAGCTCCTGTAGCTTCTTTAAATGGTTTCTTCTACTACGTCATTTTCATAGATGAATTTTCGAAATTTTCCTGGCTTTACTTACTGACATCCAAAACTGAAACATTTGCTAAATTTCAACAATTTCATAATCTTATTAAAACCGAATTTCACACTACCATTCAGACTTTTAGATCGGATGGTGGCGGTGAGTTCACAAGCAATGAGTTCCGAACATACCTTCAACGCAATGGCATAAACCATCAGATAAGCTGTCCTTATACCCCCGAACAGAATGGAACCGCGGAACGCAAGCACAGACATTTACTGGAATCGACTCGCACGTTGCTACACGCTGCATCTCTACTGCCTCATTTCTGGGCTGAAGCCATATCAACTTCCAATTATCTGATAAACAGGGTACCCTCTGCAACAATTCAAAATCAAACTCCCTATCAAAGACTTTACGGCAGACCGGCTTCATACAGTCATCTAAGAACTTTTGGATGTCTGTGTTTTCCGTGGACCAGACCACTCGCACCAAACAAACTATCACAGCGAGCTCACGAATGCATTCTTCTGGGCTACTCATCCCAACACAAGGGATATTGCTGCTTTCATCCTCCTACTAAGCGCGTTTTTATCTCCAGACATGTCGTGTTTTATGAAGATCAATTTCCATATACGACAAATGAAGCTCCTGTCTCCAGCAGGCCCACCATTCCAACTCACAACCCGCTTATGTTGATTCCATCTTCTACGATTTCTAACAATTCAGTTCCTCACATACCAGCCACTCACACTCCCTATCTGGACTTGAGCAAGCAATTCAGCAATTCTTCCAGTTCGACATCAACTCCGGTCAATGATGTCCCTGCAACCGCTCCAACCACGACTCACGGTCATCCGATGATTACCGGACTTCGCTCGGGCATCTCCAAACCCAAGCGAGTGTTCGATCTCTCTGCGATCACCAACACATCTGCGACACCTACTTCTTATTCTCAAGCTTCGAAATCGGAACACTGGCGCAAAGCCATGTCAGAGGAATTTCTAGCACTTCAACAAAATGGCACCTGGTCTCTCGTTCCACCACCTCCAGGTAAACCAATTATAGGTTGCAAATGGACATTTAAAACTAAACTCGCTCCAAATGGCCAGATTGACATATTCAAGGCCCGGCTAGTAGCTCTGGGATGTTCTCAGGAGCACGGAGTAAACTACACTGAGACATTCAGTCCCGTCGCCAAGATGGTTACGATACGCATTCTCCTGACGGTGGCAATTCAAAATCAGTGGCCGGTCACCCAACTAGATGTCTCTAATGCGTTCTTGCATGGCGACCTCGGCGACGAAGTATATATGAAGCAACCTATTGGTTTCACAGATTCACAATTGCCTCAACATGTCTGCAGATTACATAAATCAATCTACGGGCTTAAACAATCCCCGCGACAGTGGTTCAATCGCTTCACTTCTTATCTTCAACATCTTGGATTCTGTTTTAGCAAGGCGGATCCCTCCTTACTCATTTTTACACAAAACAATATCTGCTCGTTCGTCTTGATTTACGTGGATGACATCTTAGTTACAGGTAATAACACCGAACACATTCACGGGATTCTCCGCAAACTACAACAAGAGTTTCGTCTCAAACAATTAGGAGATGTCTCACTCTTTCTTGGGATTCAGGTGATCAACAACAACAATCACTACTTTTTACATCAGGAACACTATGCTCGTGATCTTCTTACCCTTGCAGCTTTCAAAGACTGCAAGCCTTCGTTGACCCCGATCGGAACAAAGCCACGTAACAATCCCGATGATCAGCTGTATGCAGATCCTACTCATTTCCGGAAGTTAGCTGGTTCGTTGCAATATCTGTCCATTACCAGGCCGGACATAGCGTTTGCCACAAATCACATCTGTCAGCAAATGCACTCGCCTCGGAACAAGGATTATCAAGACCTCAAGAGGCTCTTACGATACATCAAGGCTACCCTGGATTTCGGCCTTCCTATTGAACCCGGCGATCTCAATCTCCGCGTATACACGGACGCCGACTGGGCATCCGATTCAACGGATCGGAAATCCGTATCTGGGTACTGCATCTTCCTGGGATCCACGCTCATTTCCTGGCACGCGAAGAAACAGGCAACGGTGGCCAAATCGTCCACCGAAGCCAAGTATCGCTCCCTGTCATCAGCCACTTCCGACACAATATGGTTGCGGCGTCTTCTAGCAGAATTTAACATCCCTCAACTGCAACCAACTCCGATCTACTGTGACAACACGTCGGCGATCGCAATTGCACATAATCCGGTTTTTTCACGCGCGAACGAAGCACATAGAAATCGATTATCATTTTATTAGCGATCACATAAAGAACGGAGCAATTCAAATTCATCATATCAGCTCGGAAGACCAGATAGCCGATATTCTTACCAAGCCACTTCCGATCAAACGCTTCAACAGCCTCAGATCCAAATTAACAATTCGATCCTCGAACTGTTAATTTGAGAGGGGATGTTAGAATACCTTTACACGTCAGCTTAGTCTGTTTAGCTTATTCCACGTCAGCGTTAGTTAGTTATAAATCTTGGTTTATTATGTCTATAAATAAGGTCTGTACTTTGTATTCAACAGATAATAATAATATTCATTTTCTTTCCATCACTCTGTCTTCTTCATTCTGCTTTCCGCACGTCCGCTCCAGGACGCCTTCTTCCTCCTTTCTTGCGCTCTGCAAGAAACTCTTTAGAGCCGGTTCGTGAGTCGCCTAGAATTCTTAAAATTAAGCTCAAGATCAAACTAGAACTCAATTGACTAATCAAGCTCAAATTTAAGTTACGAGTGACTCGACATAGAGTCATTTACTCTCTAAACTTTGCCTTGGGTTAGTAGATCGAAGTATGCATGGAGCAAAAGCTGCAAGCTTAGATTAAGGAAAGTTTTTTGGGACTTTTGAGCCAATTAAAACAAACTCATATACGTAAAACTTTGAATTCAAGGCCTGTTAGTTGATAGTCAAAACTTCCAACCAACAGATCAAGCTAAATTACATAGAATAAGAAAAGTGATTTATTAGTTTGAAGAGAGAAGAACAAATTATAATTTGTAGATGATGCAAGTAATTAAGGCACGTTCAATTAAAAAAAAAAAACTCATAGAATAATGATTTTTAGATAAAAGTTTTATTTCATACTATTTTTTTATTAAAATTTTAATTAGTATGAATTGGCAATATTTAATTAATTTGTAATATATTAGATTTATTTTAAAAAAATTTAAATTTGTTTAGACAATTTCAACCCTCACCTAAAATTCTCTTTTTTGGGAGATTATTGGGTTGAACATCTGACACAGCTTACGTTCGATATTCACAGTACTGAGCTAGGTACTGTGAAGTACTAAGTACCGAGCAGTACTGAGCTCGGTGCTGAGCAATATCGAGCTCGGTACTGCTCAGTATCAAGCTCAGTACCAAGACTCCGAACACGTTCGATGATCAGACCTAATAATTTCCTCCTTTTTGGAGGGGAAGTCATAGGACAGGTGGCAAGCTGCATGCAGGCCTTGGTGGAGTATATGACAATCTAGTCTCTAGGGTGCCGTGAAGCTTTTACGGTGGCATTTTCGTGCGGACAAAGTAACCACATTTTTCCTAATTGTTGACCATCAATTGCTAATTAGGTTCTTAAACAATCCCATTAATCTCAGAGGCTTTGTTTGGGATAACTTTCTTAATATTTTATAAAATAAATTTTAAGTATAAAACTTTTAGTTCAAAAATTTTTATAACAAAAAGTTATTTTTGAAAGTAAAAAGTCATTTTAAATAAAGCTTAATGATTAAGACTTTGTTTGATAGGATTTTTTTATTGCTTTTTAAAGTAATTTTTTAATATAAAAATTAAAATTTTTATACTAAAAATTTATTTTATGAAACAGTAAAAAAGTCAAAAAGTATACATTCGGATCAATCTAAATAGATTGAATTAGATTTTCATGGCTTGGACTTAAAATATAAGCAGATCTCTTAGACCTTATAGTGCTTGACTTATGTTTTATTTGGAATGATTTTATTAATTAAAAAATTACTTTAAGAAATAATAAGAAATTTGTCTCTAATGAAGATGATTTATTAAGTACTAATTCTTTCTTGTTTTACTCGAAAAAGTCAACATGAGGATAATTAGATTAAGCCTACTGGATTCATATTTATTTATCTATTAAATAAATGTGAAATAAATTCATATAAGAATAATTTGGCTTCAATCAAATTTATTAAATTTCATAAACTCAACGGGAAAATAAAATATCCTGATAATATTATAGGTTAATGGTTCGTAAATGAGAAATTAGATTTTTAAATAAAAAAATTATAAATAAATTATAAAAGTAAAGCACAAAAAGGAAAATAAAATTATTGTTATCAAACTTTTAAATTATTTAAATAATATATTTAAAAAAAAAAGAAGAAGAAGTTATTTAGATAAAAGTTATTTATGTAATTTTAAAAAAATTAAATTATTATTATTTTGGGTACATATATTTGGCACATGCCTTCATTATTTTTTTTATTTTTTAAATTTAATGCGTAGATGATATATCAAATATTATATATATGTTGCATGTATCAACACTATAGATTTTATTTCATTAATGATTAAGGTTTCGTTTGGGGTGATTTTTTTTACTGCTAGTTAAAGAGGCTTTTTAGTACAAAAATTTTAATTTTTTTACAAAAATTTTAATTTTTTTACAAAAAAATTATTTCAAAAAACAATAAAAAAAAGCTATCTCAAACTAAGCCTAAGCCTTTGTTTGAGATGGCTTTCTTAGTTCTTCTTAAACTCGCTTTCTAGTACATCATTTTTAATTTTTATACTAAAAAGCTACTATAAAAAGCAATAAGATAATCATTCCAAACGAAGTCTAAATGTCATCATTGAGACCTTGTTTTAGCCTGTCGAAGGATTTGCAGCAATGACTAATGATTTTTTAGTTCGTGATTGTGATGATTTTTTCACTACTTCTTAAAGTAATTTTTTAGTTAAAAAATTAATTTTTTTTCTAAAAAATTACATTTAAAAGTGGTACCTAATTTATGATGGGAATAACTATCATATCATAGTCATTAGTTCCATTTGAAAACTATCATTGGACTTTGATAAAGTCTCTCCTCCCCTATCCACCATTAACACACGTGATTCTTCAAGCGACGGCTGCAATTTCTTTGGGGTATGTAGAATGAGTTGACAGGATAATCTAAAGCAAGAACGATATTTCATATTTAGATATAATTTCTCAGCAAAAGTGGTTCTTTGAAGGAATGATGTTATGCCTTTTTATCATTGGTTAGTAGGAGTGTCAAAATCGTGTTATCGGTCGGGTTCGAGTTGAACCCAATATCCACCCGCTATTGGTTGACTCGACCAAGTTTTGCAAACTGGTCAAAAATTCTAACCCGGATCGGACCCCGCACTAGTTATGGGTTGTGACCCGGCTTGACCCGCACATTCGAGTGCGCTACGCGGCAATTGATGATAGCATGAACGACGGGACGACGAGTCGACAACGGCACGGATGAAATCGTTGATGACGAGTTGACGATGGCACTGACGAAATTATAGACAATGAGCTGATGATGGCACAGCGCGATGTTTTCAAGGTCAACCTAGGTTGGCTTCAGGTTTTCAGGTCAACCCAAACCCAACTTGATTTTACAAACCGGTCAGAATCTTGAACCCGAAACCGACCCGTTTCTCAAACTGGTTGACCCTGACCCGAAATGTTCGAGTCGGGGTTAAGTTGTGTCAAATATTGACACCCATATTGACGAGATGGAGAGTTTCGCAACCTTACATATTGAAGATCATTTGTCTCAGCTTAAACTCAACTCAACTGATTAGAAGAACCAAAAGATAAAATTCAATCAATCTCGACATCAATCAATCAAAAGAAAGCACCACCTATCATCATAGTACTCATTATTATTTTCCTTTTCAATCTGTAATCATAATTTTTATTTAATTACTATTTTTTTATTCTTAAAAAAAAATTTGTATTAAAAAACTATCAACTACAACATCTTTAAAAAATTATTTTCTCTATAATAATTTTATAAATAAATATGAAAGCTGATCCAAACTAAACCTTAGTCAACCATGATTAAAAGCAGCACTAAGTATAAAGCAATCTGTATACCAACTTCATCCTAGAGGTTGACTAGGTTGACCTATTAAGAGCTGTCAGCGCATTAATTGGTCACTATTTGGCCAAAATTAGATTAAGTCGATAAATGATGCTTTGCAAGTCCATCTCATATTTGAAAGTTTAAATGTGCATATTGTTAGCAAAATGAGGAGTAAATACCACAATGATGAAATAAGTAAAAAAAAAAAGTAAAATTAGTCGAAGTAAAGGACATTAGGTTTTAACGTGGAAAAACTCAAAATTAAAAAAATAATCACGGAACCACACTACATCAAGAAATTCACTATAAAATTTGGGAGGAATAAGTATAGATCTTTCTTTTCTCTCTCTTTCCTTATTTCTCTTCTCACATTTACAGTTTTCAATGTCTACACACTCAAAATGCAAGAGAATGTCAAGTAAAATAACCCCAAGGGGCGCAACCCTTCAGAAAAATGAGAAAGAAAACCTTCCAGTCTATCTCGCAACGCTGTGGCGCCAGTTTGTGGCGATGCACCGCTCATGCCTATGTCTTGCATCATATAAAATTTTCTGATCATATCCTTCAACTTTTCTTTTGAAATATCTTTCTATACTAATTTGAATGAAAAAACAACGTTAATATCTTTCCATAAATCAAAATACTTTAGTTCGATAAGTTGAATGGAAAATTTTAAGACGAAAGTGATAAACAATATAATGAATAAAATGAGAGAACAATAAGATCATTATAGCAAAGGATAGTCAAAATAGCAACAATCAAAGATAATATAATTAAAAGTCCTAACTAGATAATCTTGTAAGTAAAATATAATATATACGATTAGTGAGGCAATCGATAAAAAAAGATAACAAAAACTCCTCTGTCATAAAGAGAACTGTTCTCATCATTGTTCATCAAAATATGATAAAAGTTCATGATTATCATTCAGATAAGGCAATTATTAAAAACAGATTCATAAAACATTCCTAGTTACTGTTGTAAATTTGAAACTAAACTTTGGTGGCTTAAGTGGATACACTAAATTTTGCACTTCCTCAATGAGTTCAACATTTAGGGAAATAAGAAAAAATTTATATTTCAAATATCAAAATCAAAGCATAAGAATCTTAGGTACTTGCCGAGCTGAGCGGCGATTGCCGCGTCTCACTTGTTCGAGCAAGATTACACGTGAAAAACAGAGAGGCAGGAATTCTATTAGAGAAAGAAAAAAAAAACCTACTTTAATTTAATCTATTATTAATGACACATAAATATATTTAATTAGATAATAATAATAAATTCAATGAGGCCCGTGCCCCACGGCCCCCATACTGCATCCGTCTGTTCGTGATAGTTTTTTTTATTTTCTAAAACAGATTTTTAGTAAGAAACCTTTTAATTTAAGAAATTTTTATGAATGCTTTAGTAAATAGTAATAAAGCTATCCCACAAAGTCTAAGATTTTATTTGTGCAAGCTTTTTATCACTATTTTAAAAAATAGATATAAAATTATAACAAAGGAAACCTAATCCTTAGCTCATGGGCAAATAACTACAGTACTATAAGCAGCTATAAGAGGGAAAACTATTACGTGCGGTGTCCGGATTCGTTCGGAGGCGAATCCGGACACGTCACGTCACCTAGGGATTCATTCGGAGGCGATTCCGAACACGTCACTTCATCTAGGGCCCAGTGCATCTGGGTAACGTGGCACGTCCAAATTCACTTCTGGACGATCCAGACACTGCACGTAGTAATCTCTCATATAGAAGAGGGGGTGGAAATGGTTGCAATACTTCTATCCTATTTGGCAGATTTGAGGCATCTGATGGGTCATTTCGACTGATCAAACGGTCAGACGATCTCCACTGTCAGCGTCATGAAAACTGACCACCATTTCTAATGGGAAGGGAAGTTTCCCCCAAAAAAAAAAAAAAGGGAAGGGAAGGCTACTGTTAGCGCGAAAAATTATTAGGTGCGGAGTGCAGACGGGGTGAGAACCGTCTGCACAGACACAGAGTACCGAGCGGTACCCAGCGGTACCGAGTGGTACCGAACGGTACCGAACACTGTTTTATACTAGTGTGCAGACGGTTCTCCCGTCCGCACTCCGTACCTAATAATTTCTCAGCGCGAAAAATTATTAGGTGCGGAGTGCAGACGGGATTTTACCTGAAAGAGATCATGAGAGTGATCGATGAACGAATGAGATGCTTTGCTTTTGTGAATTGTCAGATTCGAAAGAAAATTTTTTCCCTATCTTCTTTTTGGCTTTACATGTTTTCTTCTAAATGATTACTTAAATTTGTTGCAATCTTCTTTCAATTTTCATTTTTTTTTAGTATGAAAAAAGGAGTTTTTGAATCGTATGCCTTCTCATCTCTTTCTAGCAGGTTATTTTTGATAGAATTACAAGCTATCATATCCTTATCTTTTTCTCTAGCTATTTTGTTATTATACATCAAATTTATATGTCTTGATCGTTTTATTTCTCCAAGCTTAGTCATATTGCTCTAGTTGATAGATAGGGGTGTCAATATTTGACACGACACGAAAACCCGACCCGAAAAATTCGGGTTGAACCCGACCCGTTTGAAAAACGGGACGGGTTCGGGTTCACAGATTCGACCCGTTTGACAAAACGGGTCGGGTTCGGGTTGACCCGGCGGGTTGCCGGGTCAACCCGCCCAACCCGTTTAGTTTAAAAAATTTTCGAAATCCCGCCCTGCCCCGCCCTGCCCGCTGCCCCGCTGCCCGCCCCGCTGCCCAGCCCCGCTGCCCGCCCCTCTGCCCCGCTGCCACGCGCCGCTGCCCGCCCCGCTGCCCGCCGCTGCTGCCCCCGCTGCCCCGCTGCCCCCGCCGCGTGCCGCGCGCGCTGCCGCGAGCGCTGCCGCGTGCCGCGAGCTGCCGTGCGCTGCCGCCGTCGCCTGCTGCCGCGAGCTGCCGCGCGGTTCCGGGTCGTGTCGGGTCAACCCGGCAACCCGCCGGGTCGGGTTCGGGTTCGGATTTTCGACCCGTTTCTCTACCCGGGTCGGGTTAGGGTCGACCCGTTTTCCACCCGGGTCAGTTCGGGTTCGACCCGAACCCGACCCGTGACCCGAAATTGACACCCCTATTGATAGATAGTCTCAAATACAGGTGATTTGGGTCTTTGTAGTACCACATGCCACTATCATAGCCACTTTTTTTATTCTATCATGTAGTGGGAGAAATTATTCTGTGCGAAGGCCGAACGTACAATGTCGTCCGGAGACAAATCAGAATGCACCACGTTAACGGTACCGAGCCGTGTTACTGAGTAGTACCAAGCCGTGATACCGAGCGAAGGGGTGACGTGATGCATTCTGATTTGTCTCAAAACGGCGGTCTGTGTTCGCACAGAATAATTAATCCATGTAGTGGATCTAAGTCTTGTACTATGATGATCAAATAGGGATTTTGAGAAGCTTGAGGAGGTTAAAAATTTCAACTTTTCATGAAAAGAGCAGATGGAAGTATCTACTTTCAAGGAGGAAAGGGTTTCTCTGTTTAAATAAATGAGGAGAAGGACAAGATGAATTAGAAAGCTAAAAAGTTATATTTTTTCATAATTTAAAAGATGAGGTTTTTCACAATGTAGTAGATTGAGTGCTGCAATGATATATTGATAATGTTGGAATCTATCTAACATGATAAAGACACTTATTAACTATCTCCATTGCAAATAATAATTGTTATCATTATGTATGAGGAAGATAAGTCCTTGCAAGAGCAATTGGATGCTTACAATAAGCTTATGATAGATATGTGAATCTAGATGTGCAGATTAAAGAGAAAAAGATAGATTTGGTAGTTTTGTGTGGAATATGTAGGTTGTGTTAATCAAATGGATTGTATTAATGTTTCAAGCCTAAATATCATTAATCGAGATCGCTAGGGGGTTTTGCATGAGAGTAGCGCTCCCCCTGCTTGGGAACCAGGTTTCATACAAGCGCCGCAAAGCTATATGCTACAACATTACAACGCTCCTAGCTCGGGCTAGAGATAGAGAGATGAGCACTATGTGTTGCAGCACGACGGCACTCCAAACCTCGACACTGTAGGCTGCAGGGTCATGGCAATGCATGGTGGAGTTAGAGACAGAGAATGGAGCGCTAAGTTGCTCCAGATCTTAGCAGCCTGGTACTTCGAGTAGAGTTAGACGTACAATTTTCTTTCTCGTTTTTTATATTTAACTTGAAGGGTTGCGTTTATGGGTGTCAATTTTTTACACGACCCGAAAAATTCGGGTTCGAATCGACCCGTTTGTGAAACGGGTCAGGTTCGGGTTTAACAAACCGACCCGTTTAAAAAATCGGGTCGGTTTCGGGTTGATCCGGCAACCCGAAAATGACTCGAAACATTTTGCCTGAGCCTGCTGCCCAAGCCTGCTTGAAACGTTGAGTGCCCGGCTGTCCGCGTTGCCCGAAGCGTCGAATCACAGTCGCTTCACGTTGCGTGAAGCGTCAAGTCGAGTCGCAGTCGCGTGACTGGCATCGCTTCTCCGCTTCGCATGCTTCCGCTGAGCCACTGCTTCGCCTCGCGTGCTATTGCTGCTTTGCCTAGCGTTGCTGCTTTGCCTTTGCTGCCGCTCGCAAGCTATCGTCGTCGGGTTCGTCGGGAGTAGCAACCGGAAGTGGAAGTAGCCCAACAACCTGCGTGTTTGAGATTAATTTCAAAAATCCGAGTCGGGTCGGGTCAACCTAGCAACCCGCTGAAAAAACTGACATATTTGTAAAAAGGGGTCGGGTTTGGATTGACCCGTTTAGAGCCGGGTCAACTCGAGTTCGACCCGAACCCGACCCGCCGACCCGAATTGACACCCCTAGTTCTGTTCCTTTGTATTGTAGAAGCGTATATCTTTGTTAGTTCTGAGTGAGAACGAAACAAAGAAGCAAAGTGAGATAAGTATAGTGAAAAAGAAAGAGATTTGTACGCTTTCTCTGAATTTTCACATTGAATTTCTTGGTGAGGTCGGCTCTATGATTTTTTTCCAATTTTGAATTTTTCCGCTTTAGATTCTAGTGTTCATTTTTTTTTTCTTTTTCTTGTTTCCTTGCATAATTGTGCTCCCAACAAAGAAAGATCGATTTTATTCTTTTTATGTCTTTATTATCCTTTTATAAACAAATATTATTTTATTTTCATGATTAAGATAAAATTCAGCTTTTCTTTTAAATAACGCTTCATTTTAGACGGCTTTTTTATTGTTTTCTAAATCAGCTTTTTAGCATAAAGATTTTAAATTCAAGAGAATTTTATACTAAAAATTTGTTTTAGAAAATAATAAAAAAATTGTCCCAAAAATTTGAAGGAGAAGGTGAATACCCTATAAAGTATAAAGAGCTATTGATGAGTTTAGACGTAAACATGGAGAGAGTAAGAAAGAACAAGGAAGATCTAAAAATCACATTGCATGTTATTATAAGAAAACCTTTAAAAAGAATATGTGATGAGAAAGATAATTAAACCCTGAAGCAACTTCAATTGCAGAGAACTAAAATGATCCAGTTTTGTTAATTTTGAATTGCTATGCTCTTACTATTGAAGATTAGATTTTGATTAGATTTTGTGGATGCTTGTATCACATGATTCTACCTATATAAAGATCAGTTTTCTTCCCATGTATGATTCTCCCAGTAGTGAAGATATATATATATATATATATATATATATATATATATATATATATATATATATATATATATATATTCTTTTTAACATTAAGCGATGGAGACTACGATGGAGATAAATATGAAGATTATTGGGCTAAATAACTAAATGATAATTAAACATTAGAGGAAAAATGCTAGTTTCCAGCAAAATTTTCAGTTGAAATAAATCCATCACAAATTCCGATGAATTTTTCAGCTGATTTTTGCAATAATAATTTCCACGAATTTTCCGACGCATTTTCAATAGAATTTAAATTTTTTCTAAACAAATACTTATAAGAAATATTTATAATTATTCATTTTATTAAATTAAATTAAGTAATTTAATAACTTATTGTCAAATTAAATTGATTAAATTAATTATTTTTAACTAAAATAAATAGATAGTTTTAAATTAAAACTTTTAATAATCATTGTTATGTTAAATTAAATAATTTAAACTAACTAATTAGCTAATTTAATAAATATTGTTAAATAGTTTTACAAATAAATATTATTAAATTAAATTAAATAATTTAATAGTTTCTTATGAAATTAAATTATATAAACTAATTATTTTTATCTTAAAAAAATATAATTAATTTTAATATTCTATAAGATATAATTTAAATAAAATATATTAGCTTTTCAAATAGATCTTGTTGTGTGGGCTGATGGTTTGGTGCTTGACTTATAAGTGAGGAACTTTTATTTGGTCCGGTGACCGGACGTAGAGCTACGTTCGGCGAGCGCTGAGAACGCGCCACGTAGCAGGCACAAAACTGCTGACCTGACCCGGCGAATAGTGGGTATGTCGCACGTGCTTTTTTTAAATCCATGACAACCCGGTATTGCTAGGTATTGCTAGGTATTTGTCGATTTTGCTAGGCAATAACGAGAAATATCATTATTTGAAGACAAATACCGAGCAATATATACCAAGCAATACCGAGTTTTTCTAGAAAACTCGGTATTACTCGGTATTACTCTTCACAGAGCGGTATTTATCGTTATTGCCAAGCAATACCTAGCAATACCGAGCAATACCGAACAAATATCGAGTAATACCTAGCAATATGCGAACATAGCATTCCCGGGTTCCGTTCCGGGTCAAGTCGTCGGGCCGCACAGTAAAGAGTAAGAGCACGTGGCGTGATCTCAGTGGTGACCGCACGTAGAACTACGTCCGGTCACCGGACCTAATAATTGTTCTATAATTGAGGGGGTGTGGGTTGGAGGCGGGCTGGCCTGGCCTCACGTGAGGGTGGACTGGACCCGCTCGAGGAAAAAAAATGAGTATTTTTTTTTTTTGCAATAGTTTCAGTCGGCGGAAAAATTTCCTACAGATTATTTTACGTTGGTAACAAATTTTCGACGCGTGTTTTACAGATAGAAAATTCCGCTTGAAATCTATCAGAAATATTAATTTCCGATGGATTTGGGTCATTTTCCAGTGGAAATGGCTGTCCAAAAATGACGTTTTTCCCATGTTGAAGGCTTCATTTGTGATATTTTTCTTATTTTTTTCCACAATATCTTATTAGCACAATTTTTTTTTAAGTAAAAAGAATCAGTGTTCAATAACTATACCAAAATAATCCTAAATTTGATAAAGATTATTTGGATAATTAAGTTGAGATACATAACTAGATAATAAACTCATAAAATTTTCGATGATTTATCTTAATAGCATGACTTACAGTTCATGAAAGAAATACATCTTAACCATGAATTGTAAAGGTTTTTGGCATATTGATAAAGTCAACATGTAAGGTTATTAGGACAAATAAACTAAGACATGATAAAGTTTTAAAATTTTAGGAGATATATGATAGGAGGAAGTTCGAAGAACAATCTTATCTCTTTGACTTTGACCTCAGTCGAAAATAAAATTATTGCAATCATCGGATGGAGATCAATCAAGATGCGTCACGTCATCAATTTATTGTATACTATTACTGTGTAGCAATGTGTATCACATAACGTTGCAAATCTTAATTAGCATCCGGATGGTCCTGTGACCGCACGTAATAATTTCTCCAGTCCAAGGCGATTGAGGGCATAGACTCTCAAGGCATGACCGATAGAGTTTTGAAATTTATTAAATAGAAGAGTTTTCGCTCATAAAAATCAATTAAAAATATTGAGGATGGCATATTTATAAATAATTAGGGAGGTTATCTAATCATTTTGAGTGATCTTATAATTATTATTTTCACTCATTGAGAAGTTGATTTTAATTATTGATATATTCTCAAAAAATTATCTTGATCAAGCACGAATCTCGAGGCAAAATCGAACCAGAAACTTCAAAAATTAAAATCAAGAGCATTTGAACTCCGATTTCAGCGAGCTTATATTCAAACTGAGCGTCTCGGAAATACGAACCCAAAGACACCAAATTCGACCCAATCCAAGCCAAAATGGGTCCTAATCAAGGACCCTAAGCGCTATTGGAAGGTTCAAACCGCAATTTGAGTTACCAAACGGTCTCCGATTTTAACTAACTTATACTCAAATCCAGCAGCTCGACGAGACAAATCCAACGAGCCCAAGATCGCAGAATTCCGACATCACTAAGGTCTCCAAATGTCCAACGAATGGTGCACGATCGAAGGGTTCGATATCGGCCGTCCATTCAAACCACTCCTTATTCGCCCCTGATCTCACACCTATTTACAAGCCATGCCACTCCAGAAAAACTATAAATAGAGCCCTCATTGTTCACAAAGGAGACTCAAGTGAAGAGAGAGAAGAAGAAGAGAAGAAGAGGAGTAAGGGGAAAAGGAGAATCCTCTCCTCCTCGACCACCGCCGGAGCTCTTCCCTCCGCCTGAATACGCCGGAACTCTGCCAGATTTTCGGGAAATGACGGGATTCTGCATAACATTGTAAACTTGCTTGGAGAAACGAATTGTAATCTGATTGCCCCGACTTGTGGGACGAATCAGCCATTTGTAATTTGCAAAACACTAGTGAAATTTTTCAACTGGACGAGGCCCCGTTGTTTTTTTCCCTTTTTTGGGTTTTCCACGTAAAAATTTTGGTGTTCATATTCTCTTTTCTGTTTGTGCGCTGAATACTCATACAACGCTTGGACGCAAATTTACAAACTCTACCGCCGCGTATATTCTAGCACGCAACAATTATAACTATATGGAATTTGGAGGAGATTTGAGCACTCAAATAGCCCTCAAATGACCTCTATAAATTTTAAATTATATTTCTTAGTACTTAATTTAGATCAATTTAGATTTTTTCCTTGGGTGTTATCTCTATTAACCAACTATTTTTTATTATAAATTTAATTAAAAAATTTAGATTTTTTTGATAATTAATCATTTAATTTTCTATTTTAAATATTCATATACTTTAAGTTTGAAAATCAGCATCAAAATTCAAGCTTTCTTTAAAATAAAAAAAATGAACAAAAACACAATACAAAATATTTTTATTTAAAGAAAAATAATTATTTAACTTTTATTATAGAATACAAATAAGCATCTTATAATTACTATATGAATATCTATATTAATTTTGATCTTATTAATATTTATGTCGTCATGCTACTCTGAAAAAAAAAATCAAAATTATAAGATAAAAAATCAAATTAGAAATAAATATTTATTAAATAATTATTTGTGCTGGAATATAATGTTTAAATTTACTTTTTTTAATGTAAAATTTATTTCATGACTCTCTTTTTTTTTATTACTATATTGATTATTTATTATTAGATTTTTTTAAAAGAAGAAGCATGATGTTAATTTAAATTAAGAGGAGTAAAATATTAAAAAAAAAAAAAACAAACTAGTCAAATTATTTGGGGCATTCTAAACATTCAGAACTAGTCAAATTATTTGATGCATTCACCCCAATTAGTCAAATTAAAGTATGAAATTACTGTACCAATTCACCGAATAATTTGGAGCATTCAATGCAATACCAAACAAAATGATGAAATACGACAAATTATTTGACTTATTCTATTTAACTAATTTGATTATTTTTAAATTTATAATATTCAAGGCCACTATTTATTTTGGCCAGCTTCATAATCGAAATAATTAATACTGATAATTTAACAAATTAACAATTACGTTAATGAACCCACCGTCTCATTTAACTATAATAGTCTCCCCTACCAAACTTCATTACTCCTCTCAGTCCAGAGGCAGAGCAAAATAGTGGCAAATGGCCAAACGAAAAGAAATACAGCCGGCCGACGTTCTCCTCGGCAAATACGAAATCCGCCGCCTCCTTGGTCGCGGCACCTTCGCCAAAGTCTACGAAGCCCGATCCCTCGCCGACAACTCCACCGTCGCCATCAAAATCCTCAATAAACCAGACCTCATCTCCATCTCCAACAACATAGCCACCCGCATCCTCGACGAAGTCTCTGCCATGCGCCGCCTCAACGACCACCCAAACATCGTCAAACTCCACGAAGTCCTCGCCACCCGCTCCAAGATCTACCTCGTCATGGAGTACGCCAGCGGCGGCGAACTCCTCTCATATCTTGCCAGGCGCGGCCGCCTCCCTGAGCCCACTGCCGCCCGTTACTTCCATCAAATCCTCTCCGCCCTCCGCTTCTGCCACGCCCACGGCGTCGTCCACCGCGACGTCAAGCCCCAAAATCTTCTTCTTGATTGCAACGGTAACATTAAAATTTCCGACTTTGGGCTTTCTGCGCTGCCAGAGCACCGCCGCGAAGACGGGTTGCTGGTTACGGCTTGTGGTACACCCGCTTATGCTGCGCCCGAGATTGCTCGGCGGAGACCCTACGATGGAGCCCGTGCCGATGCGTGGTCCTGCGGCGTCATCCTCTACGTTCTCCTCGCTGGATATTTGCCCTTTGATGACTCTAATTTGACTGAGATGTATCGCAGGATACACCGACGAGATTACAGGTTCCCTTCCTGGTTCTCCCCTGCTGCAAAACGAATAATTTCTCGTTTGCTCGATCCTAATCCGGAGACTCGAATCACCATTGATGCTGTAACCGAGCTTTCATGGTTCCGAAGGGCTAATAGTCTTGGGGATAGCCTCATCCACTTCAGTGACGTGCTTCAGCCGGAGGCTGTGATGCCGATGCCAGCTCCCCGTGCGTTCAACGCGTTCGACATAATTTCCCAGTCAGCGGGGCTGGATTTATCACGGTTATTTGATGAGGAGGGGAAGGGTAGGAGAGAAAGGGAAAGGAGATTTACATCGACGGCGACACCTGAGGCGGTGGTGGGGAGGATAGAGGAAGTTGGAAGGAAGCTTGGATTTGTGTTTGAGAGGAGGAAGGAGGGGGGAGGGACGAAAGGAGTGGGGCGGTGGGGGGCGGTGATGACGGTGGAGGTCGGGGTGGTGGCTCCGGCGATGCTGCTTGTGATGATGAAGGTGGAGGGTGGGAGCTGGAAGGAAGAGGGGAAGAGAGTCGGAGGTGTTTGCTGGGAGGAGTTGAAGACTGAGCTGGGTGACCTCGTCTATGCTTGGCACTAGACAAGTTTGAATTGGCTGAGCTTGGTGAGTTTGATCTGTGTATTACTGTAGCAGTAGTTAATTTGTGTTTTGGGCTTCTTGTAAACTATTGTGGGAATGAGACTGAGGCTCTGTTTGGGACAGCTTTTCAACTGGTTCATGAAGCAATTTTTTAGTACAAAAATTAAAATCTTTGTACTAAAAAATTGATTTAAGAAGCAGGAAAAATATCGTCCCAAATGAAAACTAACACTCACCGCTTACAGGTGATGGAATTTGTGAAGGAAAAAAAATTAGGTGAGGATCTCAATCTCATCATATTTTGATCATGATGAATTTTAAAATTTTTTTTATTTGTTTTAAGATTAGTACAGTAATAATTTATTAATTACTTGTATATTGCACTCATTTTAAAATAAATTTAAAGATTTTAAAATGTATCATGATCAAATTTTAGTCAGGCATACTGACCAATTTTTCTCATTTTTGTGCATAGAAAGTAGGGTGGGGATTTCTTTGTTGATTTGTTGTTAGTAAGGAGATTGGGAAGGAAGTTTCCATGTAACAGATCTCTTTTTGCTCATTGTTTTTTCCTATTTTCTTGATGCTTCTATGTCTGTATCTATATGTACGCATTGGTAGCTTGGTGGGGTTTTAGGAACACGACTTGACTGAGAGAATTGAAGGGGGATTTGATTTCTTGTCAAAGCCCTACATGGGTCATGGTTGGGATTAGGGGTGTCAATTCGGGTCAACGGGTCGGATTCAGGTTGAATCTGACTTGACCCGGCCATAAACGGATTGATCCTAAACCGACCCGACTTTGCAAATGGGTTAGATTTGTCAACCCTGACCCGACCCATGAGGGTTACTGGGTTGACACGACCCGACCCGACCCGACCCACGAATCTGGAGCCAAACGAATCGGAGGACCTAAGGTTGCGCGCCTGCGCCTGTGAAGCGGAAGCGCGGGTCCGCAGGTTCGAGGCTGCAGAGTGCCGGAGGCAAAGCGGAGTGTGGTCCGCCGAGGGTAGAGTAGCGAGAGTGGCAATGCGGCAGCAGGCCAGCGGAAACAAAAGCTCAGCTATGCGGGCGATGAGGGACGCCATCACGCCTGGACCTACGGGCGACAGACTCCACCTGCGGATGCGAGTTACGTGACCTGACGCGGACGTGACTTGACGGGCAACGCAGTTGAGACCTGACACGCGGATAACAAAACGGGTCAATTCGGGTTAACCTGCGGGTTGTCGGGTCAACCTGAACCCGACCTGCTTTTCAAATGGGTCAGAAATTCAAACCCAAACCCAACCCGTTTTGCAAACAGGTTGACCCGAACCCTGATTTTTTTTTGGGTCGGGTCCGGGTCGAATTTCGGGTTGTGTCAACTTTTGACACCCCTAGTTGGGATGTTCTGTGCAAGCGGGCCTCATCCATCCACGTCCATCCAATGTGACTTTGGGATGTCGTACTCGGAATTTATCGTGCTACGCACTACGTAGTGAGGATTACGATAATATATGACATGTAATGATTAGAAATGTAAATCGATTTATCACATAATATTGAGTACTCAAGTACTATGAGGCTATGGGTGTTTTCATCCCACTCATATCCATTGGGTATAGATGAGTACATGAGTGGGTGTGGATATTAATAACAATATATAAATAATATAAATATTTAATATATAAAATTACCTGATATTGATATAATCTCATCTCTTATACATATAGAGAGAGAGAGAGAGGAAGAGAGAGATTACAATATCGATTTTGGGAGATTTTTAAGTTCCATCATCAGATCGTCCAGAGATGAATCAAAATGCATCACATTATCTAGTATACAATGGTATACATCACCGATAAACAACAAAATGATGACGTGGTGCGTCCTGATTCCCCTCTGGACGCCGTCCCGTGACCGCACGTAATAATTTCTCCTATTTTGGGGACATACATCAACAATTTTTATTTATTTATTTTGACATTCAGGTCAATTAAGTCAAACTCATACACAAATCACATATACAATAGTTAAATCTAAAATCTCTTAGTTGATAATCAAAGCTCCTAATAGCATATCAAAATGAGCGGCTGTCTACATCAACAAATTCAACAATCTCCTATTGAAACAAGGAAATATCTGTTTTGCGGTTGATAATATTCCACACGTTCCATCTCGTTGATGTTCACTAATACTCGTTGTCTCAGCTTATACGGAACTGAAAATCACTTTCAAACGCTCAATTTGTTGATCATATCGACTATCGCTCCTTCCTTTTTATTTTTTGTGTGGGGGAAAGTGATTGATGCCTTACAATATTTTGAAGAAAGCAATATTGTTATATCTGTTCATATTCTCCGTTATTCTGAACCATATTTATACGAAGTTTTTGAAAAAAAAAAAATAATGAAGATATGAAATTAAGAGTCGTGCTTCTATAAGGTGTTGGAGTTTTCAGATTTGTACAGAATAATTTGATATTTTCGTAAGGAAAGATATGCATCACAAGTTTAGATTAATTCAATTTGAATTAGAAGAGTTTCTTTTGCAAACTTGGCACAGTGGCGATGTACAGAGAGAATCTGCTGGATTCTATGAATTGCTGTAGATGAACATGAAGTATAAATGTTTCCTACTAATTTTTTATTTTTTTTATAGAGATGGATTATAATGCTGAGAACATTACAGAAAAGAATCGTATGGAATTCTTATCATGATAAAGATAAAATATTCAGAATTATACAAAAATATTACTCAAGATTAGCAGAAATTTAAGAAAATTTAAAAAAGAAAACAAATAATGAAGAAATTAAATAATTCAAAAGTTTTATCTTACTATGCAATGTTGGGAAATAGAACTACATAGCAAACACAAAAAAGAATGAGAAAATGCAACGAAAAACAAAGAACACAAAGATTTATCATGGAAAAATAAAAAACCTGGAAAAAATCATGGAGCCGCACAACATAGAAATTCACTATGAAAATTGTGAGAATTTGTATAGATCTCTTTCTCTCTCACTATGTCCTTGTGTCTCTTCACTTTTGCATCATTCTAAACTCAAAACTAACAAAGAGACACAGTTCTAATACCTCTAAAGGACACAACCCTTCAAGTTGAATTTGAAAAATGACATAGAAGCTACACTCCACTCTGTCTCTTGCCTAAGTCGCAGTGCCCAATGCCAGGGTTTGAAGCTTCGTGATGCTCCGCTCTCTATCTCCAAATTAGCAAAAGTGTCAGCGTTACAGCGCTCGTATATACAGTGTCGCAGCGCTTCAGTATACAGAGTCGCAACGATGTACACTTGTACAAGAAAATTTTTTCTATTCTAGAGCCCCTAAACGCAAGCGAGGTGAGGCCCTTAGCCAGTGGCGGAGCTAGAAAATATATTTAGGGGGGGGGAGCTAAAAAATTTTTTATTTATTTTCCCTCAACTTTTTATATCCGGACTTGGGACTGGCATAACCAATAATTTTTTTAATTATTATTTAAGAAGGTAGAATATTAAATATAAAATAAGAAACAACTTCTAGTTTATAACGTCTACTCTTCATATCCTGAAAGAATTGAATGGTTACTTTATTATCAATATAATTTAAAATATCTTTCGCAATATAAGAAAGTAACTTATTACTCAAATATTGATCTTCAATTCTACTTCGCAGTTGATCTTTTATAATATTCATTGCAGAAAATATTCTTTTTTTTATCCCTGTTATTGCAAAAGATAATACTACTTTTAATTCCAATAGTCTAAAAATAAGATGATATATAATATCCTTCCTACGTGAGATCATTGAAATCCCATTGCAAAAAAAAAAAAAAAAAGCTCATAAAATCTCTAGGTCAAGGGAAAGTAAGCCGACTAGCAGAGAGGCGAGAGCGATCTCCATCGAACCATCTGGGTCGAGGGAAAGAGCATGCTCTGTTACGCACGCGGAAGAGCAAATTGAAGTCTGATGTACTAATACACAAGGTATCGAATGTAAACCTTTGTGTTTGTTTGCTCCCCCCCAGCTATATGATAATTTTTCTATTAATTTACTAATAAAAGATTTATAATGTAATTAAAATTTAATCAAATTATGTATACAAATAAACCGTTTGGAAATATATCAAAGATTATTTTATTTAATCTATAGCCGAGAAGTCCACCCTTAAAAAACATGTGCCGATTTGCAACATGAAATTCAATCTGTAACAGTATTTCTCACCAAAACAAAAAGATAATCTGTAACAGTGCCGACCTCTTATATGTTTATCTTCTCCACCTATCTCATAATTTTTTAAAACATGATATTCAAGTTGTGGTTTCAGACACTCAGTCGTCGTAAATCATAATAAGCTATTTGAGGACGTCAGACTTTCCAGACCACTAACAGCGTTAAGTCTTCTGAACAAGCTGCCATGGATTGATAAGGGAAGTACTTTTAAGCGGCGTATATATTGGTCAACGCGGCTGTAATTTTTAGTTCTTGATAAGTGGTTATAACTTTTTATGAAAAAAAAAATCAAAGTTATTGTAAAAAACTAGTCAAATAAAAATTTGAATGCAATTAGAAAATTAAAGAGTAAGAAAATTGTCATAAATAAGATAGATTTCTACTTTTTATAAAAATAATATTTGTAAAGCTATTAGAGGAGAAAACAAATTTTTTAATAGCTGAAATGTTTTTTTTTTAATATTTTGACATTTTTCCACCGCTATTTTATTATAGCACATTATATTTTTAGGCTTCATTTGAAATGACTTTCTTATTACTTCTTTAACAGTTCTTTAATATAAAATTTAAATTTTTACTAATTTTTATATTAAAATATTGCTCTAAGAAACATGAAAAAAATTATCCGAAGCAAAACCTTAATTTTCAAAAAGCATCTTCTTCTCATAAAAATTTTTGAAAAATAACAAAAAATAATAGTCAAATAAATACACAACCACTATATGAAAATAAAATATAGAGAATGCCATCCCAAAGGAAGCTTAAGACATATTGACCAAAAATTTAGTAGGCATGGGCTTTCATCTATTTAGAAATATTTTTTTTTAAAAAAAAAATTGTTCTGTTGTGGCGGTTTTAACAGGTACGAGGCACCAGATTTATGCTGGTTAAAACCGCCACAATTATAAAAAAATGTTCAAATTGTATGAATTTGCATCGGTTTTAACAATCACAAATATGATTATTTGTACCGGTTATAACCGCTGCGAAGCAAACGATTCGCAACTGCTACCCTGCCGGTCGTAAAACTGCTATGGAATGTCGTTGCAGCGCATAATCGCTATGGAATGTCGTTGCAGCACATAGTAATTACAGCGTATTCGTAGTGATTTTAGAACCGCTGTAAAGAAAATTGTGGCGGTTAAAACCCCTGCGATAGCTCAAAATTTATGCTGTGATTACCTTATTTTTTGGTAGTGAAATAATTAGTACTATACTGATTTTAAAAAAAATCATTAACTTTAATCATTGCTGTATCTGCAGTGTGATTAACTTTGCTCAAAAGTTATATTAAAAAAAAAAAAAACTTTATCTTTTTTTTTTCTTGATGAGATTGAGATAATCTGGACTGATTAACTACCAATAGCCTATGGCAATTTTAAATAGAAAAAAGATGGTGTGGGGATTAGTTTTTTCATTTGTTTTGTTTGTATTAAAGCTGAGAAATAAAAAAGAAGACGCAAGTTGCACAAATCTTTCTGCTTTCACTATTTCTTAATTTAATTTTTTTTTAATTAAGGGCAAATTATTACATTCGGTCACCGGATGCGGAGATAAGTCCGGATATTAATAAAATATTATTTTAAAGTAAGCGCATCAAAAGCGTAGGTAAAGCACAGTCAAAGCGCGGTCAAAGCGCACATAAAGTGCAGTCAAAGCGCAGTCAAAAGCGCAGATGACGTGGCATATTTTTATTGGATGTTCGAACCTATTCTGCGCATCCGGTGACCAGATGTAATAATTTGCGTTTATTAAGGGGATTCACAATGTGCAGCTGCTTTGAGCTCGTTCTCTCTTTCTCTGCACAGAATATGATCAAAATTTATATAAAATATGGATATCAGTAAGCTTAAATAGTAAAAAATTTCATTTTCTTTAAGAAAAAAATGCATAATATTCTATTTGTCTATATATATTATATGCTGTATTTTATAATGTTCTTTATATTTATAATCTTTTAGTCTATCTGATCGATTCGACCCATAATCTTTTAAGCTATCTCATCTGACTCTTGGTCTCAATTACAGATCATATGATCAGCATCAAATGAAACGGATAAGAATGTTCAAAATAATTAAAATATAAAATAGCAACTGCTATCACTTTTTTTTTTTTTTGTAAATAGTAATATTGGTTTTATGATTTTTTTTTAGTTTGAACAAATTAATGTGTTATTATTTTGATATAATTTATATAAGAATGTTTTAAGGAGAAAATTTGGGTGAAGATTTGTAAATTTATAATAATAATAATAATTAGATAAAGAAAATTTATATTTATAGTATTGATATCTCACACATGCTTAATTGGCTTTTGTTTGGGATAGTTTTTTTTTTAGCTTTCAAAAATAATTTTATAGTACCAAAATCTCTAGAAAATAGTAAGAATGTTGCTTTAGAAAGTTACCCCAAATGAAGCCTTAGGCTCAAACACAAAGGATTAATTATTCTGTACGGACGCCTAACGCTGTCCGAAGACCAACCAGAATGCGCCACGTCACCCCTGTGCTCGGTACCACGGATCAGTATTGCTCTGTACTGCGGTTTGGTACCGCTGACGTGGCGCATTTTGGTGGGTCTCCGAACGGTGTTTTGAATCCGGTCTCTGCATAGAATAATTTCTCCATTCCAAAGACCTTGATAATAAATAATAAATGAATATACTTCCAACATTATTTTCCAGTTCAATCACAAACTCGAGAATAAAAAGGAAATTTTGAAGATGTAATTTGAATGATTTGTGGAAAAAAATTACATTAAATTTTTTTTCTATTTTTATAAATCCTAACAAATAAATCTATAGTACATCAATGTGAATTGAATTTATTAGGGTTGCCTTCAAGAAGGGGTCCTTAATAAATTTTAATATATATTGAATAAATATATATTAATGAGCCCAATGTATTTAACATTTTTTATAGTAAAAAATTTAATTTGCATCTCTATAAATAATAAATTTAGTTTATTCACCCCATTAAAAAAAAATTTATGGCTCTGCCAATATACTGAAACCTGTTAAGTTCTGTTAATTACCCTTTTAGTATCAATGAAATATTAGGGTTAATGAATTAAAGCAAAACAAAAATTTCAAAATATTACTTCAAAAAAAAAAATTTCCAATTTGGACCTTTTATATCTCAATTCTCTGTCCAGCTATATAATCTTTCTATAGTCATTAATCAAACAGATTACAGCCAGATTTCACTCTTAATTTCATCCATATAATACTCATCAATTTGGATTAAGGTTCACATTCTATGAATATTAGAAGCCAATTTGTGATTTATTAATATATATGAAGAGAGAGAGAGAGAGAGAGAGAGAGAGAGAGAGAGAGAGAGAGAGAGAGGATGAATCTAATAAACTGGTAGATATTTAATGGCAGAGATTATGATGGTGCAAAGAATCATATTTAATTAAACATAGACAATTAAGATAAGTGTTTTTGATGGATTGTACTAAGGAATATGCTTTGCTTCATAGGTTTCATATTAGCGTGGTAGTGGAACTAATCATTGTTGTGAAAATCCGATGAAATTTGACCGTTAATTCTAGGGCGGAATCGTGTAGTGGTGAGAGAGGAGCAATTGCCCTAAAAAAATTAAAACTTTTAGTATAGTAAGAATTATTTGTACTTCATCTCGCCTGACCCAGCCGACCCTTTTTTCCATATAATTTGCCCCTCAAAAATTGAAAAGCCTTTTAGCTTCCCACTATTTTTATCCAATTATATTGAACTTTTCTAATACTAACAAATAAGTCTGTGAAAAATGATTATGTGTAAAATAAATTATTTTTACACCGTTATATATATAACTTGTCCCCTGAAAAATAAGATTGATTATTAATGGGGCTCTTGAGGGCTATTTTTCCACTACTATCGGACTCAGACAAGGTTGTCCTCTTAGTCCTTATCTTTTTTGTTTAGTAATGAATGCCTTTTCATCATTGCTTGATGTGGGTATTTTCAAAGATATCAATTTTGAAGGGTTTTCTACTTTTCTCTCACTCACCTTCTCTATACGGATGATGTATTGATCTTTGGAGAAGCTACCAATGAAAATTGTATCAATTTATCAAAAATTCTTGGGGACTTTGCTGAAGCTTCGGGTCTGCATGTCAACTTAGAAAAAAGCTCCATTATGCTTCCTAGAAATTTTTCTAATTCGGATGCTATTTGCCAAGCTCTTTCCATTTATAATATAAGTTCAAAAATTGCTTACCTGGGCATCCCTTTGTCCTTTAATCGGCTTAAAATTGCTGATTTTTTGCCTCTTATGGATAATGCTTCAAAAAAAACTTTCTGGTTGGAAAGTCAGTCTTCTCTCATTTGCGGGCCGATTTCAATTCCTGAGATAAACTATTCTGAATTCTATTGCTTATTGGATTCGTGGTTTTATCTTACCTAAAACTGTTCACAATTTTTTTAAGAAAACATGTTCTAAGTTTTTGTTCTTTGGTGCTTGAATGCTGTAAAGAAAACTCATATGATCTCTTGGGAAGAAGTATGCACTCCCAAGCAATTTGGTGGGATCGTTCAGTACAGGATTTGTGAACTGGGAGGTTCGTCCCAGGACGAAATTTGATTCGTCTGTACGAAATTCGTCCAGAGAGCAAGTCGTCCAGGAACGAATACACTTCGTCTGAACGAAGCTTGTCCATAGGGCAAATCGTCCCGGGATGAATAGGATTTGTCCCGTACGATCTGCATGTGTATATATTGGATTGAGATATTTTTGAAGAGAGAGAAAAGCCCATGAGAGAGAAAAATGAAGGAAAAAGGAGAAAAAGTGGATTTTGGGCGACTTCAGTCCGTTTTCGTCCGTCGCCGTAGTTGAAAAAGTTGACCGACTCGAGGTAAGGCTGTGAAGTTCTGTTTCAGCTCCAGGATCGTCTAGGGCGATCTGGGATCGTCCTGGGACGATCAGTTGAAGATTTGCTCCAGAATTTGCCCAGATTGCTCCAGGTGAATTTCCTGTAGGTATCGGCCGGGCCGATAGGGGCATCGTCCCAGGCCGATCAGTTCAGTGCAAAAGACAGAGAGCATCGTCCTGAGGATCGTCCAGGGAATCGGCCGGGACGATGGGTTTTTGGTCTGATCGTCCAGGACGATCGAGGAGATCGGCCGGGCCGATCTGAAGATTACTTAAGGAAATTAGGTCATTTCGAGGAGAGAGAAAAATAAAAAATTTAAAATCCGATTTCAGATCCGAGGAAAGAGAAAAAGAAAAGTTGATTTCGGGAAGACGGGGGTCCGTTTTCGTTCGACGAGACTGTTGAAGATATTGCTGTACGCAAGGTAAGGCACAATCCGCCTTTCTCAATTTTCAGAACCGTCGTGTTTGGCGGTATTTTCTGTCCGGATTTGATTTTGGCGAGGCATTTTTGTCCGTTTTTTTCGTCTGGTTCAGTTTTTACCGCGTAACTTTCTGTATGTTGTTGACGTGCCGAGTGTGCACATTTTGGTTATTTTCTGGAGATTTTTGTCCTGGTATTTTGAATTCGGCGGGGTTTTATTTCGACTGTATTTTTCTGTGTAGTCGAAAATTGTCTAAGCAGTAAAATTAAAGTCTTGTAATGTTGTTATCTATATTCTGTGCAAATTTGGTATTTTGTGATTGTGCAGGAAAATTGTGTAAATTCTGTATACAACCGTTGTGCTGCCCGATTTTTATCTGATTTTTGAATTCGTCCGGATTTCTTCTGAATTAATATGCTATCTGTATATGCTATAAAAAGGGAGGCATAAGGGGCCTGGATCCTATGAGATTCAGTTAGTGTCTGGGGAAATCTTGGATGAGCTAAAGTTGGAGAAATATCTGTTCTGTTTCGGATCCGATGAAATCTATTCTGTTCTGGTGCTGTAAGCACGTCTGTTCTATTATGGTGTCGTTAGCACAAGGGAGACATAAGGGTCAGAATTTGTAGTGATTCTGTTTAGTTTAGTTTAGCTATTAATTATATAGCTGATATTTGATATCTGATTTGATATGATATCTGATTTCCGTACAGTTCTGTTTGTTCTGATTGGATATTCTGATCTGCTTCTGATTCGATATCTGTTCGTATCTGTTCTGTTCTGATCTGTACGATTCTGTTGATCTGTTTGTTCTGATCTGTCTGATTCTAATTTATGTACGAATATTCTGATTGGATTTGGTCTGATGTGTTTGGTTTTGAATTCTGGAAGTTTTGATTGGATGTTTGTCGCTTTGCTGAGCTGTTGAGCTCATCCTTGTTTTCTGGTGGTTTTCAGGTTCTGGGAAAGGGAAGGAAGTCCATGAGTAGAAGTTCAGAGTCTGATCTGTAGGTATTGTTTTGTACTTTTGATTTTTGTACAGACATGGCTCTTCTGCTCTGTTTCTTTCTGTCTGAGCCATGGCCTGTAGTTGTAGATGATTGTTTTGAGGAAAAGAAAGAAAAATATAGATGTTTTGTTCCGCTGCATTTGATGTTTCATAGTAGCTCTGTGTGTCTGTTTTGAGTTGAAATATTTGGAAGAATCAGTTCCGAAATAAATTCCAAAGCCAGATCCTGGTCTGTTTGTTTGGCTAGTCGCGGCTCGGTGCTGGCGGGATCCGTCCCGGTCCGGTCGGGTCGTGACAAGCTTTGGTGGTATCAGAGCAATGGTTTTGGAATTTGGATTGTGTAAGACAGAGCTATAGGAAGTGATCTGTAAGTGAGTCTGTCTGGGGTAGTTTTGATTTGTTTGGCTTTTTATTGTGTTGTTTTTGTGATAGTTTTCCAAATTTTTCTGGATTTTATGTATGGATCAGCCAGACCCAGACATGACTGACGGGCAGAGTGCCAGTCAGGCAGCACCAGTGGGGAGTACAGCCCCAGTGGCCGGTGCTGATACACTGTCTCAGTTTGCTACACTTGTTGCTCAGATGATGAGCGAGACTCAGAGCAGAGCTTCTACCGTCAGATCTGATGATATTAATAGACATCTCCATATATTTTTGAGATTGAAACCTCCGAGGTTTGAGGACGCTGTTGAGCCCAGAGCTGCTGAGGAATGGTTGAGGAGATTGGAGAAGACCTTCGACGGCATGCAGTGTCCGTCAAACAGGAAGGTACCTTTGGCAGTATTTCTGTTAGATTGTGATGCTGAGCATTGGTGGGTTGGCCAGCAGGAGGCCAAGTTTCAGGGCAGATTGAACTCTTTGATTACCTGGGAAGAGTTCACTGAGGTGTTCCGAGACTGGTTCGTTCCCCCTTCTGCACGACAGCAGATGCATGAGAGTTTTCTGAGACTGGTTCAGGGGAGCAAGACGGTGATGCAGTACGAGGCTAAGTTTACTGCATTAGCCAGGTATGCTCCGCAGTTGGTTAGTACTTCTGCTGAGAGGTGCTACAGATTTCTGAGGGGATTACGAGATATTTTGAGGCAGCCCCTGATACCCTTTCATATTTCTGACTTTTCTGAGCTTGGGGAGAGAGCTCGTCTGATTGAGAATGACCTGATGGCTACTCAGCAGTGGTGGACTGCGAGTAGGAAGAGATTTGGAGGCGAAGCTTCAGAGAGTGATTCCTCTGGGAAGAGGAGATTTGTAGCTGGTTCTGGATCTAGCGATTGTAGGAGGAGTGGAGGGTCGTCTGGTACTGCTACCAGTACGACGAGTTCTGGATCTGTGAGTGGGGCACCTGTGTGCCAGAGTTGTGGACGACGACACCATGGCCAGTGCTACAGGATGGCTGGTCTGTGTTTCAGATGCGGTCAGCCAGGACATCGAATTGCGGAGTGTCCACAGACTGGATTTGATCGGCGTTCTGAGTTCCGATCAGAGGGCTTTGTCAGACCTTCCGGTTCAGCAGCAGGAAGACCGAGGACTGTTCCTCCACGCCCTGAGGGATTTACTAGTAGAGGTGGTAGTTCTAGTTCTGTACCACGGAGACCACCTACTGTTCAGAGGGAGCAGAGTAGTTCTATTACTTCAGCTCCAGCTCCAGTTCAGCCACGAGTTTACAGCCTGAGTCAGCAGGAGGCTCGTGATGCTCCAGATGTTGTGACAGGTACGATTTACATTTCTGATCAGCCCTGTCGTGTTTTGTTTGACTCTGGAGCTAGTCACTCTTTTCTGTCTGAGCGCTGTTTTGAGCTTTTGCGTTTGGAGTCAGTTTTGTTGCCGGTTTCTCTTTCCGTGATTTTGCCGGCTGGAAGTAATTTGATTGCTCGGAAATTTTGTTTGTGTGAGATTGACATTTCTGGCAAGAAGTGGAAATCAAGTCTGATTCTGTTGCCGATTTCTTCATATGATGTGATTCTGGGCATGGATTGACTGAGTCTATATGAGGCTCAGATTGATTGTCTGAAGAAGCAAGTGAGTTTGCTTATGGCTGGAGAGCGATGTGTATTTCAGGGATTACGAGGTGTTCTCTCCAGTCTGATTTCTGTGATGGAGGTGAGCAGAATGTGGAAGAAAGGGTGCCCAGTCTTTTTGGCTTCGGTGCGGGATCTGAACCTGGAGGTGGGTTCTGTTTCTGAGATCCTAGTGGTACGGGAGTTTACTGATATTTTTCCAGATGAGTTGATTGGTTTACCTCCGGATAGAGATGTGGAGTTCTCTATTGATATTTTTCCGGGTACCGTTCCTATATCAAAAGCTCCGTACAGGATGGCACTGAAAGAACTTTCTAAGTTGAAAGTTCAGCTTCAGGAGTTGGTTGACAGAGGCTTTGTCCGTCCTAGTGTTTCGCCCTAGGGAGCACCTGTTTTGTTTGTGAAGAAGAAGGACGGGACACTCCGTATGTGTGTTGACTATAGAGATTTGAATAAAGTCACGATCAAGAACAAGTATCCTTTGCCTCGGATTGACGACTTGTTTGATCAGCTTTCCGGATCTTCGGTATTTTCGAAGATTGATTTGAGATCCGGATACTATCAGGTGAAGGTGAAGGAAGCTGATGTGGTGAAGACAGCTTTCAGTACTCGGTACGGGCATTATGAGTTCTTGGTTATGCCTTTTGGGGTAACCAATTTACCTGCGATTTTCATGGATCTGATGAACTGAGTGTTCATGGAGTATTTGGATCAGTTTGTGATCGTCTTCATCGACGATATTCTGGTATATTCTGCTTCTGAAGATGATCATGCCAGACATTTGAGGATTGTATTGAAGACTCTGAGGCGGCATCAGCTGTATGCCAAGTTCTCCAAGTGTGAATTATGGCTGAAGAGCATTTCTTTTCTGGGGCATGTGGTGAGCGGAGAAGGCATTTCTGTTGATCCCCAGAAGATTCAGGCGGTTGCTGATTGGCCAAGGCCGACTACGGTATTTGAGGTACGTAGTTTCTTGGGCATGGCCGGGTATTACAGGAAGTTTGTGAAAGGATTTTCACAGATTTCGACGCCTTTGACGAGACTGACTCAGAAGTCAGTAGCTTTTGTTTGGACACCGGAGTGTGAAGCTAGTTTTCAGAGATTGAAGGATTGTCTGACTTCAGCTCCAGTGTTAGCACTTCCCTCAGGTACGGAAGGATTTCAGGTGTTCAGTGATGCTTCACTGAAAGGTTTGGGATGTGTGCTGATGCAGCATGGCCGGGTAATTGCTTATGTCTCTAGACAGTTGAAACCACATGAGAAGAATTACCCGACGCATGATTTGGAGTTAGCTGCTGTTGTGTTTGCTTTGAAGATTTGGCGTCATTATCTGCATGGCGTCAGATGTGAGATTTTCACTGATCATAAGAGCCTGAAGTACATTTTCACTCATAAGGATCTGAATTTGAGGCAGAGAAGATGGCTCGAGTTGATCAAGAACTATGATTTGACTATTCAATATCAGCCTGGGAAGGCTAATGTGGTAGCGGACGCTCTGAGCAGGAAATCTTCTGGACTATCAGGTTTGAAACTTATTTTTGATGATTTCCTGATTCAAGACATGGAGCGATTGCAGTTGGAGGTGATTTCCTCCAGTGATTTGGATTTGGCTCAGATGAACATTCAACCTTCTTTGGAAGCAAGGATTCAAGAAGCCCAGAAGTCAGATTCTAACTATTCAAAGTTGATTGCTCAGATTGGATCTAGTAAGACTCCTGAACTTCGAATTTCTGATTCTGGTGTTATTTTCTGTAAGAACAGGTTGTGGGTACCTATGTTTGGAGATTTGAGGCAGGAAATTTTGTATGAATCTCACCATTCAGGCTATACTGTTCATCCAGGCAGTGGTAAGATGTATGCTGACATGAAGCTTTTGTTCTGGTGGCCTGGAATGAAGAAGGATGTAGTTGAGTTTGTGTCGAGATGTGATGCCTGTCAGTTGGTGAAGGCAGAGCATCAGCGTCCAGGTGGACTGTTGCAGTCGTTGCCTATCCCTGAGTGGAAGTGGGAGGAGGTAACAATGGACTTTGCGATGGATTTTCCTCGATCTAGATAAGGGCACGATGCTATTTGGGTGGTTGTAGATCGATTGACGAAGTCCGCCCATTTTCTTCCGATCAGGCAGACCGATCCGGTGGATCGTTTGGCACAGATATATGTGAAGGAGATAGTCAGATTGCACGGTGTGCCTAAGGTGATTGTTTCTGATCGAGACGGACGATTTACTTCCATACTTTGGAAGGGCGTTCAACAAGGCTTGGGTACGAAATTGCATTTTAGTACAGCCTTTCATCCTCAGACCGACGGACAGTCTGAGAGGACTATTCAGGTGCTGGAAGATCTGTTGAGGCTTTGTGTTTTGGACTTTGGCGGAAGCTGGGAAGATCATATCCCTTTGATCGAGTTTGCTTATAACAACAGTTTTCAGTCCAGTATTGGCATGGCACCGTACGAGGCTCTGTATGGCAGGAAGTGCCGTACTCCTTTGACTCTGACTGAGGTCGGAGATAGACAGGAATTGGGTGCCACTTTATTTGAGGAAACGGTTAAGAAGATCAGTTTGATAAAAGAAAGATTGAAAGCTGCTCAAGATCGACAACAGAAGTATTATAATCAGAAGCACAGGTTTGTTGAGTTTCAAGTTGGTGACTTTGTGTATGTCAAAGTCAGCCCGATGAAGGGTGTGAGCAGATTTGGCCAGATGAGCAAGCTTAGTCCAAGGTATGTTGGACCTTTTGAAATTTTGGAAAGGATTGGAAAATCTGCTTACAGATTGTTGCTTTCTGATTCGATGCCTGACGTGCATAACGTGTTTCACGTATCCACTTTAAGGAAGTGGGTATCCGACTCTGGGAAGAAGCTGTCAGCTGATGAGGTTGAGATTCAGGAGAATCTGGCGTACAAGGAAGAGCCAGAGTTGATTTTGGCGTACGCCTTCCGAAAGTTAAGAAGTAAACAGATTCCGATGGTTAAAGTCCCGTGGAAGCAACAGACTGCAAGGGAAGCCACTTGGGAGAAAGAGTCGGACATGAGGAAGTCGTACCCGTACTTGTTCTGACGTCGTTTGGATTGGACAAAGTCGAGGACGACATTCGAAGTTGGGGAGATTGTGAAGTTCTGTTTCAGCTCCAGGATCGTCCAGGACGATCAGTTGAAGATTTGCTCCATAATTTGCCCAGATTGCTCCAGGTGAATTTCCTGTAGGTATCGGCCGGGCCGATAAGGGCATCGTCCTAGGCCGATCAGTTCAGTGCAAAAGACAGAGAGCATCGTCCTGAGGATCGTCCAGGGAATCGGCCGGGACGATGGATTTTTGGTCTGATCGTCCAGGACGATCGAGGTGATCGGCCGGGCTGATCTGAAGATTACTTAAGGAAATTAGGTCATTTCGAGAAGAGAGAAAAATAAAAATTTAAAATCCGATTTCAGATCCGAGGAAAGAGAAAAAGAAAAGTTGATTTCGGGAAGACGCGGGTCCGTTTTCGTTCGACGAGACTGTTGAAGATATTGTTGTACGCAAGGTAAGGCACAATCCGCCTTTCTCAATTTTCAGAACCGTCGTGTTTGGCGGTATTTTCTGTCCGGATTTGATTTTGGCGAGGCATTTTCATCCGTTTTTTCCGTCTGGTTCAGTTTTTACCACGTAACTTTCTGTATGTTGTTGACGTGCCGAGTGTGCACATTTTGGTTATTTTTCTGGAGATTTTTGTCCGGGTATTTTCAATTTGGCGGGGTTTTATTTCGACTGTATTTTTCTGTGTAGTCGAAAATTGTCTGAGCAGTAGAATTAAAGTCTTGTAATATTGTTATCTATATTCTGTGCAAATTTGGTATTTTGTGATTGTGCAGGAAAATTGTGTAAATTCTGTATACAGCCGTTGTGCTGCCCGATTTTTGTCTGATTTCTGAATTCGTCCGGATTTATTCTGAATTAATATGCTATCTGTATATGCTATAAAAAGGGAGGCATAAGGGGCCTGGATCCTATGAGATTCAGTTAGTGCCTGGGGAAATCTTAGATGAGCTCAAGTTGGAGAAATATTTGTTCTGTTCCGGATCCGATGAAATCTATTCTGTTCTGGTGCTGTAAGCACGTCTGTTCTATTCTGGAGTCGTGAGCACAAGGGAGACATAAGGGTCAGAATTCGTAGTGATTCTGTTTAGTTTAGTTTAGTTTGGCTATTAATTATATATCTGATATCTGATTTGATATGACATCTGATTTCCGTACAGTTCTGTTTGTTCTGTTTGGATATTCTGATCTGTTTCTGATTCGATATTCTGTTCGTTATATATGTTATGTTCTGATCTGTACGATTCTGTTGATCTGTTTGTTCTGATCTGTCTGATTCTGATTTCTGTACGAATATTCTGATTGGATTTGGTCTGATGTGTTTGGTTTTGAATTCTGGAAGTTTTGATTGGAGGTTTGTCGCTTTGCTGAGCTGTTGAGCTCATCCTTGTTTTCTGGTGGTTTTCAGGTTCTGGGAAAGGGAAGGAAGTCCATGAGTAGAAGTTCAGAGTCTGATCTGTAGGTATTGTTTTGTACTTTTGATTTTTGTACAGACATGGCTCTTCTGCTCTGTTTCTTTCTGTCTGAGCCATGGCCTGTAGTTGTAGATGATTGTTTTGAGGAAAAGAAAGAAAAAAATAGATGTTTTGTTCCGCTGCATTTGATGTTTCATAGTAGCTCTGTGTGTCTGTTTTGAGTTGAAATATTTGGAAGAATCAGTTCCGAAATAAATTCCAAAGCCAGATCCAGGTCTGTTTGTTTGGCTAGTCGCGGCTCGGTGCGGGCGGGATCCGTCCCGGTCGGGTCGGGTCGTGACAAAGGCACATTCTGCTTGTCTCAATTTTAAGAAATGTGGATTTTGACGACTTTTCTGTTTCAAATTCGATTTCCGTTAGCGAAAATCTAGTATCATTTTGTTCTGGTAAACTTTTTACCGCGTAACTTTTGATATGTTCATGAGGCGATGTTTTTACATGTTTTGAGTATTTTCTAAAAGATTTTCAACGGGTATTTTAAATTCTACGGAGTTTTTATCGAATAGCGAATTATTTGGATGTTGGAAATATTTGCTTCAGTACAATGAAAGTCTTGAAATGATGTTTTCTGCTATCTGTGGTAATTTAGTAAATTTTTGAAATTGTTAATTATGTGGAATTTTCGTATACCGTTGTTATGCCGCTTACGATTTTTCTAACGAATTTGATTTCTGAATTTAAATGTTTTGATGTGCTGTGATATTAGAAGGGAGTTATAAGGGGCCGAAATCCTTTGTGATTCCGTTGTCTGGGTTCAGGAATCTGAAAATAAGTTCTATTCTGAAAAATTCTGTATATCTGATCTGTTCTGGTGCTGTAAGCACAAAGGGAGGCATAAGGAGCCAGAATCCGTTGAGATTCTGTCAGGGTCAGGGAAAGGAGGCATAAGGGGCCAGAATCCGATGAGATTCTGTCATGGTCAGGGATATGTGATCTATGATTTGAATGTTTTTCTAAAATATGTTCTGATCTTTGATTTGTACGATTCTGTGATCTGTGATTAATCTGATTTGAATAATTCTGTTATGTGAAATGAATCCAGTTCTTCTGTATCATGTTTGATTTTCATTCTGTGTGCATTCCTGTATTCTGTCAAATTTTCTGTACGATTATCCGAATTCTATACGGCTACTTGAATAAACTATTCTGATGTAATTTCTGATGTGTGTTTCTGGAGATTTTGATTAGCTAGTGTAGTCTTGCTGAGCTATTAGCTCATCCTTGTTATCTGCGTGATTTTCAGGTTCTGGGAAAGGGAAGGAAGTCTTGGACTAGCCGTTCAGTGTCTGATCTGTAATTTAGGTATTTTTTATTTTTTATTTTTGTATAATCATGACTTTTCTGTTCTGTTCTTTTTGTCTGTAGTCATGCACTGTATTGTATATGATTATTTTGATGAAAGAAAAAAATATAGATGAACTGTGCTGTGAATTTGATGTTTATAGTAGCTCTGTGTTTTCTGTAAGTTTGATATTTGGAATAAAGTCTGAAGCAAATTCCAAAACTAGATCATGGATTTCAATTTTTTCGAGGCCCGACGCGAAGGGATTCGTTCCGGTCGGGTTGGGTCATGACAGGGGCTGCCCTCTTTGTCGGCTGCTCAATTTGCTTTCAACTGCTCTCTTATTCTCAGGATGTATAACGCTAGATCTCCTTTATCCATTTGGTTATTAAGTAGATATATTTCTCCTTAGTGTCCACCCTCCACCATTTCTTCCACTATTTGGAAATCTGTTTGCAGAACGGTTGTCACTGCAAGGGCTAAATTTAACTTTAATATTACTCCCACTGCTCCTATCTCTTTACATTGGGACCACTGGTTTTATAATAAAACCATAGATAATTGCTTCTGATGGGACCTCTTTGCTGAATGCAACTAATCCTCACGCTAAGCTGTTGGATTTCATTGAGGATAAAAATTGGTCCATTCCAGGTTTTGTTGCACCATATCTCCGGGACAGGATTCTTACCATCCCTATTCTGGAATCCTCTAGCTCTTGCTTAGTCTGGGATAATCAGAATTGCAATAAATTCAGTTGTTTAGTTAATGAATTCTACTCTAATCTTCAAAAATGCTCTTGGGACAATTTGATTTGGCATCATAAATATGCCTTGCGTTATTCTTGTTTCTCTTGGCTTGCTGTGGTTGGAGGTCTAAAAACAACAGATGCTTTATTGATTAGGAACATCCATGTTCCTGAAACTTGTAGCTTGTTATAATTTTCCTGATAGCGTTTCTCATATTTTTTTTTGAATGCTCATTCTCATATGCTGTTATTTTGAATCTCATGCCTCCTATCAAGAGCCTTCTTATTAGGCCCACAATTCTTCACCTTGGGGAATGGATTAGTGGTGAACTACAAGTGAAACATCAGATAAAATCTTTATATCATCTCATCACTAGTTGCTCTATTTAGTACATTTGGAAAGAAATGAACAATAGGAGATTTGGCAATGCTGTGAGCTGTTCTACCTCTATTTATGTGAGAATTAAAAAAGTTATTTTGGCAAAAGTCCTCAAGTGGAAAAGTAGCTCTGCAATCATTGATCTTCTTTGATCTTTGATTATGGCATCATTCATGGATGTTGCTTTGCTGTCGCTTCGTGCTGGAATACTCGGTTTTTGCCTGCTACTATTGTTAGCCTGGACAATGATGAAGCTCCCGTAACAGGCCCCCTTTGGATGGCCTTCGGGCAACCAGGGGAATATTTTCTTCCGAAATGTCTTTGAAACTGTTCTAATCCTGAGTCCAAGCTAAGTTTGTCTGGGAGCATTTCTGCAATTTTGTTTGCCTGCCTTTTTTATTTATACAGGTTTCTTCCTTCCAATTGATGGAGCTTTCTGATTCAACCTACCACATGGTGTCTTCCAGTGGTCTTCAGACAACAGTGCTTGAGTGTGTTTTCTATTGAGTTCCTTTGAGTGATGAGTTTTTTTTGTGAAGGGTTCCTTTTTGAGTTTGGTTGTAATTCAAATTGGGTTGGATTGGATGGGATTGAGCTTCATTTTTTAGCTCTTTTTGAGCTTGCCTCTCTTTTGTTTAAGGCAGTTCTGATTTTGATTTCACATTGTAACCTTTTTTTCTATTTTATATATACGGGCAAAGCCCAAATTTTTCAAAAAAAAAAAAACTGATTGACTGAATCGATGGGATTGTATACTGTTACCTTACTGGTCTTTGATTAAAATATTCGATTTGCATGAAATTGTGATATTAACACAAAATTTAACGGTCAAATCACTAAACTTTTAAATTGGAGGTAGTTGAACAGATTTGATGGAAAATCGCCATAGAAAAATGATATTGAAATGAAATATTTCTTGTACTTCTTTTGTATGTGTTATATTTCAATAGGTGGGTCAACAAATAACCTGATTCCTAACCCGAATCAGACCCATTCGGTAAAACAATCTAGTTCTAACCAATTTAATTGATACGTCAATTCAGGTTGACCTACAAATCAACATTATCCGAAAAGAACTGTATAATTTTTTTTTTAATTCATTTGCTCGGTGGATTATTAATTATGATTAGACATATTACATTAACTAATATAATTAATAATAATAATTTATCATGGTTAAAAATATTTTACCATATAGTGCATAAAAATGATATTCAAAATTCAAAAATCTGCTTGCTTTGACTGTGTAGAATGCAATCGAAGAATAAAAAGGGAAAATAATTAGATGATTATGTCCTGCAAAAGAAATCTAAATAAATTTATATTTGAGAAAATTATAATATATAAATTAATTGACGTCATTTATTATATTTATTTCATAAAAATTTTTAATTTTTCCAACCAAATTTTAATAAGAATATGTTGTTCGTTGAAATTTTTCGTAGTTGGGACTGTTTTGTTTAGTATTACTTAAAATATAAGATTATTGATGAAAAATATATATTAAAGGAAGGGAATTTGATTTAGTCTTATTTTTATGAAGAATATACAATTACTAATATGGTTACCAACCATAACATCAAGCCTTTATTCCACTATAAAATCAACAACATGAATTATTTTTCTCCATTATGTCCTATTAACAAAAAATATTTTGCACCATAAAGTATTACAGGTCTCACCACCACCATATAGAATTTTCCCTTAAGTTTGACAAGTACTTTCCTATCACATAGCAGGCCCGATGCAAGTCTCCAATTCAACCATCTAACTTGAATTCTACTAATAGTATCCTCATCTATTTCATCAGTACTCTGAACAATAAACCTAATATATCTAAAACATGAACGCATTTTAATGGCTTGGTCACCCAAAGTCACAATCTCCCCACCAAATCTATTAATACTAAAATTATACTCTATATATTCAATTTTAGATCTACTCAGACGAAAACCATCAGACTCTAAAGTGGACCTTCATAATTCAAGTTTTCCTTCAATTCCCTCTCTAGTCTTATCAACAAAAATATATACACCAAGATGCATCCTCTTGCAAATGTCTAGTAAGAATATTCATGATTAAATCAAAAAGATATGGACTTAAAGTTGAAAATAGAAATAAAAAAAAATACTTGGTTAAGCCTCCTCATGTTTGAACAAAAGTAACAGCTCATGCATATATATCCTTAATGACTTATTAACTCTTTTCTTTTCTAGAACTCTCAAGAGCACTTCTCCTAAAACTTCATCATATATTTTCCTAAATCAATAATCATATGTAGATCATCCTTATTCTCTCAAAACTTCTCTATCAAACCTCTCAACAAATGTATAGCTTCCATAGTATACCTACCCGACAGGCCGACACAAATCCAAATTAATATTGAGAAATATTTGTATCACAAATAATCTATGCTCAATTACTCTCTCTCTCTCATAATTTTAATGTATGACACATTTTTAATTCCTCTATAATTCATGCACTCTTGTGCATCACCTTGATTCTTAAAAATAATAACTAACATACTCCACTTGTTTAGACATCTTTTTAGTATTCAAAATAACATTAAAGAGTTTAGTAAGCCAAGAAATTCTTTCATCTCCTACATATTTACACACCTCTATTAGAATCATCAAGTCCAACTATTTTTTCACAATTCATTTTTTGTAAAGCCTATTTAACTTCAACTTCACTAATATAACAATAAAAATAAAAATATATATTTTCATTTAGGATACTACAATCACTAAAGTCTATTATATTATCATAATCTTCATTAATCTTCATTAAAGAGCTTATCAAAATATCTCATCTACCTATGTTGGATATCCTACATTTTATCTTCATATTTTATTAGTAAATATTTGAACATTTAAATTTTATTGGATTTGGGCAACTTCCCCAATATCATAAAAATCAAATAAATTGATAACAATACTGTTAATTAAAATTAGCATCAAATGAAATAAAATATAATTTCAAATAATATAACATTTTGTATTGAATATACTGTAAACAATTTAAAGAAGGTATAAATTTTAGTACCTATTTGAATTGAAACTTTTTGAAATTATATTTAGCATTATTTGAATTTCAATTTTAACAAATTTATAATCAAACTGAATGTCTCAATGAAACTAACCTAACAAAAACAAATGGTCCAAATCATATCTAAATAAACCCAAACCAAACGTGTAAAGCATAATTAAAAATTTCATGATATTAATTAATAATAATGATCTTCAAATCTTGCATGCTTATAATCAAATCGAATATCTCGACAAGACGAAGCCTCCGAAAGATTGCTTAATTTCAACATCATCAAGACATGTAAAATCGAGTTTTCTCTATATTTATAGGGCATGCAACTCTAAAAATATATAAAACACCCCTACTTTATACATGAAAAGGCAAACCTAAAAGATTGAACTTGGGCTTGAGATTTAAGAGAGCTAAGAACTCTAAAGAATCTCATAGCTCTATTCAAGCACCACCACCGCTAGGCCACCATTCAAACGTCCTTGTTAGACCACAATATGATCGTCATTGTCAAAACAAAACCTAAATATCATCAATATGCCATCCCCCGACCACTGTCGTTAGACCATCGCCCAACCAACACCAACATACTACCATACAACCACCATAATCAAACTAACATAACCTGAATAAAAACCTTCAACCTTCATTGATCCCTTCATTGATCGAACAACCTTGCAACTGCTATTGTCCAACTAGTCTTTCGACTAATCGCTTGGCCACAAACCTTCCAACAACCATCATTTGAAAACAATCATTCAACCATTGTTGTCCAACTATAGTCCTCATACCATCACTTGACTACGGCCCTTCCAAGCATCATCATCAACTACAGCCCCAAGACCTCGGTTCTTCAACCACCATCACCTAATCACAATCCTTCTGACTGTTGGTGCCCCACTAAGGTCCTTCTAAACATAGTTGTCATACTATAGTCCTTTGGCCTTTTTCACCTGTCCACGGTCCATCTGACCACGGACACCTGATGAAAGTCCTTCCAACCACCGTCATCCTACTATAGTCCTCCTCCCGGCATCGTCTAACTATGGTCCTCCAACCACCGTGCCTGGCTACAGTCCTTTGACCACCATTATCCAACTACTATCCTCCAATCTCCATTTCCCGACCACGATCCTTCTAAAAACATCCCTCAACTATGATCCTTTAACCACAATCACCTGATTACAATCTTTTGACCACTATCGCCCGACCATAATCATTTCGAACAAAACTACTATGTTAATCTCTTTCTCTACTATCATAAACTTCTAGCACTTAATGATATCTAATATTAACAAATAAACTTAAAAAAATATATAGACAGAACAAATAAATAATGCCAAATAATCAACAGTCAAAAGAACACGACCATATCACTGAAGCTTAAACATGAAAAATAAAACAGAAAAGTACTACATGAGCGCTCTGACTTCTATTTCTCCATTGAAGAGAAGTTTTAACCTTTAATTTTGCCTAAGAGTTTACAAAGTTATTGTGGATTGAAACATTCAAAGTGGTAGAGACAATTCAAGATCTTAAATTTAGACAAAGATTTCATGTACAAATAAATAAAAGGCAATCTAAGGATCCAATCGTTTTTATGAGAATAAGCCACATAAGGAAAAGATCTCCGAATCTCCACCAGGTGAACAAATCTCATAAATATTTGTCAAATACAGCACAAAGCTCATATCATCATAACTAAATAATATTTTGTCTCACCAGGTTTGAGTTGTATTAATACTACTTGTTCACTGCACCAATATATTAGATCAAATATACTGAGTGGATGTCAAAATATTATTGATATATTGCAAATCTTCTGGGACTCGAAATTAGAATTTAAAGCTGGTAAAGGAAAAAATTGAAATCATACATATTTATATATCTAATATCAATTAATCACTAAGCTCATGCATTTGTACATTCTGCAATCAAATTATTAAAAATTTGATGAAAACAATAAATAAAAGTTGAACTTTTCTTATCAATTGAGTGAGGTTTTAAAGAATACATGTCCTAGAAATAGTCAAAATGTAAATAAAATGTATATTTCATGTCCATTTAACTTATTACTCTTCTTTATAATCTTCCTAAAAATTAGCATGTTATCTTCATCCAAACCTTATTAACTCACCACCATCTAAACATTTATGACATAATTCAGCCTTTTTATAATCTTCCAAAAACTTAGCTTGTGATCTCCTAATAACCATCTTTCAATTGGTGTCGCCTAATCATCATCACCTGATCATTGTCACCAGAATGCAGTAATCCGACCGCTTTCATCACCCTCTACTACAATAATTTCTTCTAAAGAAATAGGGGACCAAGTGCTCCCAACAATGAAATCCTATCTTCTCCAAGCACAGGAAGAGCAGACAAAATTTATAACTCGCATATTGGTTGATTATTTCAACTAGGTCATGCCCCAAGATTTTGCCCTTTCAGAGTTTTCCAAGTAAAAATTTTGATGTTTCCTACAGTTTCTCCTTTAAAATAGTGTGCAAGATTTCGTGCAATAGGACATAAAATTCTCACTTCACTGTCAAAATTTTTCTAACACGTAATAACATTATTAAACTTAGTTTTAAATATATCTTCTTTGCATACATATGTCTATGTATCTAACTTCTAATGACTCCTCTCTGGCGGTCATAATTTAATAAAATATATGCAGCAAGCCGAAATAAGGATAATACAGCAGCAACAAACAGATTAAAGTTCCGTACATGATAATGCAAAAAGACTACATCTCAAAATTTATAATGATGAAAGTGCCTTGGAGAAAGTAATAAGACCTCAGAACTACATAGGAATAAAGGAGGAGAGATGCCTACTTGAGCTAATTTGCTAACGTTATCTTTAAAGCCTCAGAACTCGACCTGCCTGTGCCTGTGATGTCTTATACAACTCCCACTTGCTGATTATAACTTGATGCCAGTTCACCTATACTCGTTCCTGCAATGTAGCCACCAGTCCAAGCATTCTGAAAGGATATGCATGCACTTTTGAACATTACGACAGTTTAAAAAATAAAAGGGGAAGCCAGAGAGAACCCTTCTAATACAAAAAGCAGATATGAATCCGCCAAATGAATGATAAGAGTTTCAGATGACCTAGGCTTCGTTTGGGACTGCTTTTTTACTGCTTCTTAAAGCAGCTGTTTAGTACAACAAATAAAATTTTTATACTAAAAAGCTACTTTAAAAAACAGTAAGAAAGCTGTCCCAAACAAAGCCCTGGTAGAATAATTTGTTACATTATATAGCCAAACCTAATATTGTGCTTCATAATTTGATCAACATGGAACTTCAAGATGTTGGAGTGACAAATCTTAATCAGTTTTGTTGGATGATAGGCTAAACCAATTTCAAACAGAGAGAGCGAAAAAATATAAATGTGGATCTACAAGAAAAAAACAAAGTTATAAGCAAAGTTCGCAATCTTGATGGCATCCTATTGCCAAAACCTCATATTTCAATAGAGTTTTAATTTAAAGAATTATAACCCTAATTTCTCATACACAACATAAATATGGCGCACCTCGTTACAAGAAAATAATTAGGTCAGCCAAAAATACAGTAAGATTCAACAATACACTTGCCAAAATAACATGCAAATATTGGATACCTTTATAAAAAGAAGTTGGTGAAAATCAATTCGACCCACGATTAAGCCTTCTTTTTTTTTTTTCTTCGTAGGGTAAAAAATAGGCTCTATAAATTCTCAAATTTTGCACTGTAGAGTAAAAACTGATTTTTTAATAATTTGGAGAGTTCTATAGGTGCCAAAATAAACGTCTCAACTCTATCAAACGACCAAGTACTTAAAATCATAAAAAGCATTATCAACATATAAATTACCAGAGCAGCATCTATGAAAAATAGATTATTGGTGAAGTAAAATAGAGACTTGAAGCACCGGTCAGGCAGTGTGCAAGGATCAATGTAAAAAGCCTAGCTAGGTAAAGTACACATTGAAACTAAAAAAGTTAGGAAATTCGAAAGGGAGATTCCTAGTTAGCTGTTACACATGATGCTACATGTTGCTTTCACAAGGAATGATAGGCGTATGATTAATGAAGAGAGCCCATATAGCTGGGAACAAGCCTGATAATGAAGAAGATAATAATTTATTAAACTTTGATTGGGAGTTGAGGAAAGAAGATAAAGGAATTGACTGGAGAGATATTCAAAGAAAGAAAAGATGTAGACACCACTGAAAGTTTCAAAAAAGAATATATATATATATATATATATATATATATATATATATATATATATATATTCATTTTATTTTTAATTGGGAGTTCATAAAAAGAAATAAAAGAAAAAAAAAACTATTATAATTAATATGACATATACCATTTAGGATCAAGAGCTTCAAAATATTACACTTACATAATTGTTGGCTAAACCAAATAATCATTTTAATTATAAATTTATTAATATTCACTATCTAAACCCTAAATTCATATTTATCATAATCAAATCTTAATAGACAACACGCATGGCTCTGCTAGGGTTTCTCCACCTTTCATGGCTCACTCCTATGGGATTTCCTCTCCGGGTGTTTTTCCCTATCTTGCTATGTTTCCTACTTTGTTTCTCCTTGGCGATCGTGCCACCTCTGGTCGTCATTCGATCGGATGGCGATTAATCGTTTATCAGATGGTGGTTTCCTTTGGGACCAAAAAATACTCGCTCATTTCTTGAAGCATTGTCTGGTGCTTCCCTTTCTAGCGGATTTCCCGACCTCAAATCTACAACACATCGAGGGCTTCTGTCTCTATGGATTTCGAAGCGGGAAATCCTTGCTTAGGCGCAACCTTTTGAGTATACATTGGTGGGTAAATTTCCGAATCGTCGTCCTCTTGTAACGATTCGTAAGTTCTTCTTTAACTTAAAGTTGATCGGTGATTGCTTTGTCACTGTTTTAGATCCAAGGCATGTTTTAATTAAGCTGGTTAATGATATGGGCTACAATAGAGTATTTTCTCATCGTCCTTACTTCGTCTCCAATTGTTATATGAAGTTGTTTAAGTGGTTGCTTTTTTTATATTACTGTAGAATATCTTATCATTCTAATTTGGATTTTGTTCCCAAATCTTACGCCTCATTTATTCTCCCCCGCATTCTTCACGGCTTGGGTTCACTTTTTGGTCGTCCGTTGAAATCTTATAATACTACCGCCATTATTTCTCCCCCCTCTGTTGCTAGGGTGCTTGTTGAACTTGATATTTCCAAAAGTTATCCTGATGCAGTTTGGCTTGGTCCGAAAAATTTAGGTTACATCCAAAATGTTGTTATAGAGGATTTTCCTTTATTTTGTGATCAATGCAAGTCATTGGGGCATTCCAAAATTGAATGTTATTCTTCACCCTCACTTAGATAGGGCTCCTTAACTTGTTGTTAATTCTGTGGATGTTGATACTAAGGCTCAACAGGTTAACATTGATGTTACAACTATTACTCCCTTGCTAACTCCTGCTCTTAATTTTGACTTAACTTTGCAAGATAATGTGAGTATTGTGGGTTTTTGACCTCTTGCTCCTTACAGTTTGTGAATCGGGCCCTTCTGATGTGCTTATTGGTGGTTTTGTTGATGTGGAGGACAACAGAGATGCTTTGTTGCCTGTGGGTAATTCTTCTCATTCTCCTTGTGATACTCCTTTATTAGAATTTCATAATCGTGAGCAAAGGGAGGGTTTTAATATTGTGGATGGTAATAATTTTTTTTTAACTATTACTTGTGACCCTCGTGATGCTTCCCCAGTTGTTGGTGAGAAAATTGCTAAGAAATACTCTTTGTAGTTAGAGCTTAGATGGTGTTGATGTGGAAGTTTGTGATGTTAACATAATTGATTTGAGTGATTCTTCTAGTGGATTGGTGTTGGTTCCTGCTGACTCTCCCTTGTCTGATCCAGATGTGCCGCCCAATTCTGTCAATATGGATAAAAATGTGACTTTTATTGACGTGTTGAATGCTCATTTGGTTTTTAAATTTGAAGGAGTCGTGCTTGGATCAGTCCATTTGGCAGGATGAGTGTTGTTCCTATAATTACCAGAGTTATGTGGAAGATAAGGTGGATCCTAGTGATAATTTTCAAGCCTTGTTTGTCTTGAATATGGTTTGCATTCAAGATGATGCTTTCAGGAATGGTGTTCCTGAGCGTAGTAGGAAGAAAATTTTAAAAAAAAAACTAAAAAAGAAGTAATTTTTATTTTTTGGTGGTACCTTTGGTAGGATTGGTTGTTTCCTTTAAGCCCTCTGATTTTTGGTTGTTTGTGTGTGTGGGTTCATGATGCTGGTGTTGTGTCTGTTGTGCTGTGGGTGAAGGTGATTTGTTATTTCTTGTTTGGTTGGGGTGCCTTTTTGTCATTGTGTTGGACTGGAGTTGTTTCTTTTGTTGGGTGGTTTTGTTGGTGTTATCATGGCTGCTTTGGTGTTTGTTTGGGTTCTCTGTTTCTTTTGTGTTTTGTGTTTTGAGTCTTTTCTTCTCTTATGATTTTGTTGTGGGTGGTTTCCCAATTTTGTTGCAGGTTGTTTCTTCTTAGCTTTGGAGCCTTTCGGTTGGTTGCATGTTCATCTTGATGGTGTTGCTGAAGCCTAATGTTGATCGTCTTGCCGTTTTGTTTGTTTCTTAGCTTTATTTTTCTTATTGTAATAGATAGGATCTTAGGATCAATAGGTTTTACTTCAAATTTTGTTCTTTTAAAGAGTTTTTTATTCCTTAAGGACTTGTAATTCCTTTTTTTATGGAACGCATAGGCCCTTGTGCGGGTTTTACCCCAAAAAAAAAAATCTTAATGAGTTAACATTGTCTTAATTGAATTTCATAATCATTATTCAACTAATTAATTACAAACTTAATTAATAAATAATTTAATTAATTTGTATCCAACATATTCAAACTCTAATTAACCAATAAGAAGAAAGATGGATGAGAGAGGATTGAAAGGTAATAAACTTATGTTCTTTTATTAAAATAGGCGTACTTTGGATATTAAAAAAATTTACTCGAACCAAATCCTCTCTGTTATTTTCATTCATTTGGGGGGACAAACCAAATCCATTTTATAGAAGAAACATGCACTCTACTTTCTTTTTACTAATCTTAAACTCCATATCAAATGAAATTTTTTTCTAGTTCTTTTATTCTCTCTACAACAACAACAACAACATCAAGCCTTTATCCCACTACGTGGGGTCAGCTACATGAATCCTTTTTCTCCATTGTGTCCTATTAAAAGTCAAATTCTCGTTTAAATCTAATAAAGAAAGGTCATTCCTAATATTTTCTAACCAAGTCTTTTTAGGTCTACCCCTACCTTTCTTAACATAAGTCAAATATAATATCTCTACTCTCCTAACCGGGTCATCGCAAGGCCGCCGTTTTATGTGACCAAACCATCTAAGGCGACTTTCTCTAATCTTATCTTCTACTGGAGCTACTCCAACCTTTTCACGTATATGCTCATTTCGTATCCTATCTCTAAGGGTAAAGCCACTCATCCACCTGAGCATCCTCATCTCTGCCACACTTAACTTAGTATTATGCTTCTCTTTTAAAGGCCAACATTCGGCACCGTAAAGCATTGCAGGCCTCACTACCATCTTATAGAATTTTCCCTTAAGTTTGAGGGGTACATTTCTATCACATAACAAGCCCGATGCATTCCTCCACTTCAACCATCCAACTTGAATTCTGCTGATAATATCCCCATCTATTTTTCACCATCACTCTGAACAATAGATCCAAGATATCTAAAACGTGTACTCTTATTAATGACTTGATCGCCCAAAGTCACAATCCCCTCACTAGGTCTATTATTACTAAAATTACACTCCATATATTCCGTTTTAGATCTACTCAAGCGAAAACCTTTAGACTCTAAGGTTGACCTCCATAATTCAAGTTTACCTTCAACTCCCTCTCTAGTCTTATCAACAAGAAGAATATCATCAGCAAAAAGCATACACCAAGGTACATCCTCTTGCAAATGTCTAGTGAGAACATCCATGACTAAAGTAAAAAGATATGGGCTTAAGGCTGATCCTTGATGTAACCCAACCGAAATAGGAAAATACTTGGTCAATCCACCTTGTGTTTGAACACAAGTAATAGCTCCTGCATACATATCTTTAATGATTTGAATATAAGCATTATTGACTCCTTTCTTTTCAAGAACTCTCCATAGCACTTCTCTTGGAACTTTATCATATGCTTTTTCTAAATCAATAAATATCATATGTAGATCCTCCTTATTTTCACTATATTTCTCCATCAAACCTCTTAATAAATGTATGGCTTCCATAGTCGACCTACCCGGCATGAATCCAAATTGATTTTGAGAAACATTAGTATCACGCCGCAACCTATGCTCCAAAACTCGCTCCCATAGTTTTAAAGTATGACACATTAACTTAATACCTCTATAATTCGCACAATCTTGTACATCACCTTTATTCTTAAAAATAGGAAATAACACACTCATTCTCCACTCATCTGGCATCTTCTTAGTCTTCAAAATAGTATTAAAAAGTTTAGTAAGCCATGAAAATTCCTTCATCTCCTAAGCATTTCCACACCTCTATTGGAATATCATCAGGTCCAACAGCTTTTCCACCCTTCATTTTCTTTAAAGCCTCTCTAACTTCAGTTTTACTAATACGCCGATAAAAACATAAATCTTTATTTTCATCTAGGGTGCTAAGGTCACTATAGTCAATCTTATTTTCACAATCTTCATTAAAAAGTTTAGCAAAATATCTCATCCATCTTTGTTGAATATCATCTACTAAGAAAAGTATTTTTTGATCTTCATCTTTAATACACTTCACTTGAACTAAATCCTTACTACTCCTATCTCTTTGTTTGGCTAACTTATACATATATCTTTCTCCCTCTTTAGTATCTAATCTATTATATAAATCACTAAAAGTTAATGTTTTATTCTCTCTCCAAATTTTAATTTCCAATTAAAGTATAACATAACTAGCAAACAGTGCTTATCTGATTATGTCGTAATTATATCTTCATTCTATTAAAAAAGCATATTTATTAATAATATATAAAAAGTATATAACATCTTGACATAACAACCCTGAGGCGGAGGTAATAGTAATATAAAAATTATAGATTCCTTGTTCAAGGGCACCATCTTTTAGGGTTCCAAAAACTTGAAGTTCTGATAAGTAATAATAAAGGCACCTCTGTTGACCCCTACAAAAAAAAGAAAGAAAAGAAATAAAATCCTTACCTGCCCACTGTCAAGGCCACGACGCACGTCGCCTGCACGCCGAAGCACGTCGTATCCCGCACGTCGCTCGCACGTCGCCTACACGACGCTTCTGCGTCGTTAAAAGGCCGAAAGGAATGAGAGAGCGGGTCTCTTCTCCACGCGATTCCTCTCTCTGAAAGCTCCAGCTCTCCTCCCGAGCCCTCTCTCCACGCGCGAACTCCCCCTCTCTCGTTGTTGTCCGGCTTCGGTGCTTCACAGGAGGTGTAGAGATTGCAGGCGCCGCTTCTCCAGCTCCTTCGACGCCGTTCGACTTCGCCCCTTGCACGACTTTCCTTCCTGTCGGGATCGGAAGTTGCGACATTTTGATCTGACACAAGACCAGGAGCTCGCGGGCTGTAAAGATAACTTTCTCCCTTTCGTGCGTTACTCGACCGAACCCAGCGACCGAGCCGCGTCTCCCCCGCCTCCTTCAACCCTTCGACCAACGCAGAGAGAGAGAGAGAGAGAAAGGGTGAGAAGATTTCCCCTACCCGACTTCTCCTTGGCCGGTCGACATCGCTCCTTCTCCGACTTGCCCTTCCTGTCCGAACGGAAGTTACAACGTTTTGATCGGAAGCATCAACGGGAGCTCACTGCCCGTGAAGGTAACTTTCTGCCTTCCGAGCGCTTCTTCGACCAAATCCCTTAGATAAAAATTTTTATATTAATTTTAATTAATAGGAATTAATTTTAATTAATTAAGTTCATTATAACTTAATTATTTTTAATTATAATTAATTAAAAATAATTTTTAATTAATCATGATTAATTAATTTTAATCATAATTAATTCTATTATTTTTAATTAATTATTTTTAATTGTAATTAAGTATAATTAATTAAACTTAATTATTATTAATTTTAATTAATTAAGATTACAAAAAAAAAAGAAGATGCTCTCCGTGCCCTCGACGATCGCCGGTCCCCGCTAGGGGTGCAAACGAGTCGAGTCGAGCTCGAGCCAGGGAGTGTTCGAGTCGAGCCTGACAATCAAAACCCGAGCTCGAGCTCGAACTCGAGTCGAGCTCAAAATCCGAGCTCGAGCTCGACTCGTCGTCAAATCAAGCGGCTCGTCGAGCTCGCTATCGAGCCCGTCGTCGCGCCCGTGACGGGCGGCCCGGGTGACCGCGTGACCGCGTCCCGTCGACAAATCGAGCCCGTCGTCGACGCTCTCGCAGACAAAGCCCGCGTGACCGCGGTCCGCGTCCTACCCCGCGCACGATCTCGCTCCGGCTGGCGCAGCCCGCGTTCGCTCCCGCGGTCCCGCCTCCCGCAGACGCAGCCCGCGTGATCGCGTCCGATCTCGTGCACGCGGCGTAGCCCGATCCCGCTCCCGCCTCCCGCTGGCGCAGCTGCTGGCGCAACCCGCGGCCTCCCGCAGACGCGACCCTAGTAGCTCAACGAGCCAACGAGTCGATCAGCCCAGTGTCCGAGCTCGAGCTCGTTTAGCATTCGAGCTCGAACTCGTGTTCGAGCTCGACTCGCGAGCTCGATAAGCTCGGCTTGTCGAGCCCATTAACGAGTCGAGCCCGAGCAGGCTCGCGAGCCGGCTTGACTCGGTTGCACCCCTAGTCCCCGCCGGCCCCGAAGGTATAACCCTCTAAACTCAGGCTTTCGTCCTCGACGTGTACGACGGACCGGTAGACCACCTAAGCATGCCTTTGGTGAGCGTGGTAGGAGGAAATCCGGTCCGACGCTTACGACGAGGCGGACAGTCGCCTCCCCTCTCGCTTTCTTACCTCGTCATGCGTGGCGAGTCAGTGGTCTACCTATGCACGCTTTTCTTAGCGTGGTAGGAAGGGCAACTGGCGCGACACCTACGATAAGGTAAGCGAGCAACCTTCGCCCTCTTATCTCGACTAACGTGTCGGGCCGGCGGTCTACCTATGCACGCCTTTATTGAGCGTGGTAGGAGGGGCAACCGGCACGACATCTGTGTTGAGGTAAACGAGCGACCCACGCCATCCTGTCTCGACATGCGTGTCGGACCGGCAAACCACCTAAGCACGCCTTTGGTGGCCGTGGTAGGAGGGAAACCGGTTCGACGCACACGGCGAGGCCAGGCGAGCCTGGTGTACCCTTTTCTTTGCGCGGCCGGAATGATTTATAAGTACCCCCGGGCGGGGGGAAAGCAACTGCTCTTTTCTTGTAACAGGTACCGTCAAAGACCCCATGCACGCCTTTGTTGGCCGTGGTGGGAAGAAAAAATCACGGCCGAGGTGTCCTCGAAAGAGGGCACCTACCATGCACGCCTTTATTGGTCGTGGTGGGAAGGCCCAGTTTTCTCGTAGTTTTTTCCCTAAACGGGGGAGACGCCGGGAGGCTGCCGAAATTTCGGGTGAAATATTACTACACTCGGACCTGTTTTGAACTCAAAAGAACAAAATATTTGGACCAAACAAGAAAGAGCAGTGGACTTTTGAACTTGATTGAACATGTGCAGAGGATCAGAACCAAAATTCAAATGATTCCTAAAGGCCAAATTCAAATAAAATAAAAATCAAAGTTGGAACCCAAATTTGAGTAATTTGAACATTCAATTGAACTCAAAGGACTGCAGGGGACATAGCACTTTGAACTCAAATCGGACTTGACTTGCACATCAAACATGATTCAAACATTCAAACTCAAGCGAGTACTTGAGTTGGACTACAAAGAACACAAAACTGAACTTGCACATTAAGTTCATGAACCTGATTTAAATTGATCCTGAAGGGGCTTGAACTTGAGCCTGGTTCGAGCATCATCGCCCTCTCACATTCAATGCCAGTCAAAAATACCACCTGAGATTGGTGAAAGGTGGTTTCAATGCAAGAACAAGGGTCTCCTACGAACGTTCCCAGGAGCTCGTAGCAAACACGACGGATCCTTACAAATAAGTACGAGCCACTTGTGGATAACAACAATGGATAAATCGTAGGCACGACAAGCTACTGTGGGCACAAGTACAAATATCTCCTCTGACGATTCTGACGATCGCCTGTTGATTGAGATGGCGATACGGGAGACCAATGATGGAGGAGCCGCCTTCATATAAACAAGTACAATCAACTATAATCCACCTGAGATTGGTGAAAAGTGATTTTTAATGCAAAAGCAGGGCTCTCCTACGAATACTACTAGGAGGTCGTAGCGGATACAACTGATCTCCAGCAAATGAATACTTGTGGATAACAACAGTGTGTATGTCGTATGTACAACGAACCACTGTGGACACAAGTACATCTCCTACGATGATCCCTACGAGGTCAAACAAGTACAACAACCACCTGAGATTGGTGAGAGGTGGGCACAATACCGATGTCAATGGGTCTCCTACAAATATCTTCAAGAGGTCGTAGTGAGTACAACAGTCCCCTGCAGATGACTACAAATAACTTGTGGATAACAACAGTGCGTACATCGTAAGCATGACGAACCACTGTGGACACAAGTACATATATCACCTACGACAGCGGTGATCAAAATCTATAAGTACACTGAGTACAACGACAACCCGATGTACGAAAAAGTCTACTACACTAAAGATCTTGAAAGGAGATCTTCTCAAAGCAAAGTGACAATCAGTGGACTTCAAAGTTCAAAAGAATCCATCCCCGGTGAATGAGAAAGGGGAAGTCAACATCAAAACCAAAACGCCACCGGATCTGCAACACTGATACAAGCAGACAGAAGGCGTCTACAATCTACAACGCCACGCCACCGGATCTGCAACATTGATACAAGCAGACAGAAGGCGTCTACAATCTACAACGCCACGCCACCGGATCTGCAACACTGATACAAGCAAACAGAAGGCGTCTACAATCTACAACGCCACGCCACCGGATCTGCAACACTGATATAAGCAGACAGAAGGCGTCTACAATCTACAACGCCACGCCGCCGGATCTGCAACACTGATACAAGCAGACAGAAGGCGTCTACAATCTACAACGCCACGCCGCCGGATCTGCAACACTGATACAAGCAGACAGAAGGCGTCTACAACATTCTTATTCGGCCTTTAAGGCCTTCAACAAAGAAAGTTCATAAACAAAGGCATGAAGCCTAAAGAACCCGATCCTTCTATACGGATCAATAGGAGTCGACAGGGTTCGAACTATCAAATAGATACATGGTTGTAGCGACCGGTGTATTTGTTTAAATACATTATTTTTAGGCCTTCAATGCCTAAAATCAAGAAAATTCATGAACAAAGGCACGAAGCCTACGAGAAACCCGATCCTCGAGCAAAAGCTTGATCGAGTTGACAAGGTTCAATCAACAAATGGAAATGACCCCAAAACACCCCGATGATGGCCGTGTTGAAAAAAGATCTTAACCGGAGGGGTTAATTTCAGGCATTCTCAAATGCCTCCCAAAAAGTCCAATCAAAATCCAAAGCTCCACAAATCCCAAAACTCCAAAAATATTTAAAAACGAAACTATCCATCCCAAAACTTAAAGCAAAATACATCCACCCTCCGCAACAGTTTGCCGGGGTGGACAAATCAAAATTTACTTTTGCTCATAAAGAGCCAAATGCCTAGTCGAAAATATCACTAGGATCCATTCTCAAACAATCTCCTGCCAGTAAGGACGTGGTACGTGTCCTCTAACCGGCGGTCTGCCGCTAAATGGCCACCGCAGGATAAACGGTTACGACGACCCGGGGCCCTCTGAACCGCGTGGTTTCGCCGCCAAATGGCACAACGATATCTCGGTTATGGCCAGAGCCAATACGCTCCTTACTGACATCAAATCCTTGAGATATGAATCAATAGGATATGATTGATAGGGCACAAAGCCCTCTGTCAGCTAAGGCGGATTTAAATTTGTCCCCTTAGACAAACATTCAACCCCGGTCTACAAGGTCCCCTTGGACGAAGCAACCCATGGCTGCCGACAAGGATCCTTCTGTCAGGTTGGGTCGACTACCTCCTCTGACTAAGTAGACCAGGGACCATGATGGCCCGGGACGACGGAACCATGGGATCTTGATCGGGCCCATCATCCATTCCCCCACCATCCGCTTTAAGTGAAGGATGGTGAAATTTCTACTTTAAATATCAAATTCTCAAATCCAAACCCAATTTCCAAATTCAATTTCTACCAATATCCCAAACCCATGCTGCTACTATATGCCAGATAACACGTATTTCTACGTATCTGATCGATGACTAGCCTTAATCGAAAGTTCTCTCTCGTGATCGGGAGGGGTAATTAACTATAGGGGCTTGCGCCTATAGGAAACCAGAACTCAGATCATAAAGTCCTCGCAAAATGAGGGCGAAATCTCTGGGTAGTGTCTTATCTACAAACCCATCTGCCTTCCAAAATTTACCTCGGAACTTAGCTCGTTAAAACTCCCTCGCCGAAATAAAGAAGAGCGAGCGGGGAGGCCGGGGCCGAATTTTCGGAGCCCACAACCTCTTTATAACTTCAATCAGAATGGAGACACTAAGTTTTGTTTCGCCTTCAAGGCCAATAAGTTTCCATTAGACAATGTCATTTTAGAGGGGTTCTTAGCCGAAGAACAATGGTGACATACCATTATTTCTTCAACAGACTAGAATGAAGATGGAAATTCTAAACAGCAGATAACTACAGGTTAATCCTTAGGATTAGGAGTTAAAAAGCATAAATATAAAGTTTAAATTGCATATAGTGCAGCTTGAAACATAGTACTACATGGACTATGGTGGAGCATTATCGAGTAAATTTCAAATGCTTCATAATTAAAATGACCCTGTGCATTATTCATCTACCCAATACTTCAACTACTTCCTCTAATAGCTAAAACCAGTTACAAGGTTTATTAATGCAGAAAAATGCGGATATAGCAATTGTTTTTTAAGCTTCCAATCATTTTAATATAAATTGCGATGTCAGGAATTCATAGTGATCACTACCTGAAAATTGAAACCACCAGTAACTCCATCAACATTTAAAACCTGCAATTAATTTGCATCATTTTCTATGAATAATTTCAAAAAGACATTTAGGTAAAGCTTTTCTAAAAGGTCTCTTAATTATCAAATAATCACCTCTCCTGCAAAAAATAGGTTTCTCCGTATCCTACTCTGCATATTGCTAAGAGTGATCTTCATCAAAACAAGCGAAAAATACTCTGTCAAACACAGAAAAAATCAAATTTATTTTGCTAAAAGAAAGACATAAAGATCCCAACCTCTGAGAGCGGAACACCGCCCGAAGTAACAAATTCTTCTTTAAATTGACCCTTCATATAGAGTTAAAAAGAATGTCATTTCTCATGTTACTAGTAAGTGCAGTAACAAATTCTTCTTTAAATCTACAGTAGAACGTTCATGTATTAATATTAAATTATATAAAAAAACAACTTAGAAGAGTCTAACCTTTCCAATCACTTTGAATGAACATTGCTTTAGCAGAAGTGCTATTGAATTTTAAACTTTTATTCGCTATGGAAGCCCAAAGCTGGTCACCATCTAAGCCCTGAGAAGTTATATAAACGCAGTCAATTTATACATAATTGTTAAACGTTGGAGTAAAGATTGATAACTATGCCTCATCAGATTATGACCTCACGGTCTAGCAAATATCCCCAAAATCTTTTTGCTAAGCCAAACTCAGACGGAAATGAATTGGACAGCTGCTGCTTCTGCAATGGTCCGGAAAATCCATTAACATATGTTGTACCATATAAACAGAAGTATGATCAACGTGCTTTGAAGATAAAACCTTACCATTAATTTGAATTAGATAAATCTTACATGCTCAAAATAAACAATCACCCAAGGATGTCTTAAGAAAATAATTGTAATAAACGCATAATATGAACTATGAATTCCCATGCAAAACAGTTATCTAAATAGAGGTTTCATTCTAGCAAGGGAAATATAAAAGTATAAAACTAAAAAATTTAGCAATTTTACTTACTACAACAACAACAAGCTTTTATCCCACTAAGTGCGGTCTTTTACTAAGATAAAATTGTTATTCAAGCCAACATTGCATAAGATTTTATAAGTACTTGATCCTTCAGCCAGCGTAAGGGCGTAAGAGGATTCCTTGGGGTAGAAGTCGGCAGTGAGCTCTTTAGATTTGATGCAGAAGGTATTCAGATCTCCATTAACATAAGGTGTGATTTCCTGATCAACATCATCTAGTGGATGATTTCATGTATCGCAAAATTAGTTTCCTTTTATTAGTGGGCTTTGGAAACCTCAGTTATGCAATTAATGGGACTTGACGTAATTGGCCTATGTGTGACATTTAATGATGAAAATCTTGAGCGAGCTACGTCTCTAGCTTCTAAAAACAGAGGATTATGGTAAACAAGAGCAGGAAATCCCGCCCCTAGTGGTACAAGAAGGAAGCTTGATTAGCTTCTCCTGCCAGTCACAGACATCAAGCCCCACACATCCAATCTTCCTTTGATAGCCGGCCCTACAACTTTTGGTTTGCACTACTCCTACCATGATCTCCTTAGGTCTGGGGCCAAGGGTTATAAATATAAATGTTAAAGAACCAAAATAAGGAAGCACAAGAGTAGACCATTAAGAAGATTAATACCCATAATCTGCTACAGAAACAACGGAATAATTCATCATAAACTATTTCTGAAGAACAAAGTGAAATGGCGAACCTGAATCCAAAATTGAGGACTCCATCAAACTATCTGCATTAAGGATAAATGCATCATAAATCTCTTCCCAAGCAGTATTCATAGACACCTCCATCTATTTGAACCATCTACCCTTACTCTATGGACAACCCCTTTTCAAGTGTCCAATCATATGATATTTCTATCATGCACCATTATAAATTCCTTTCAACAGTTGATGAAGCTTTTTAGGATAGGGCTAGTTTCTTATTTGCATCTTTCAAAAAGTTTCGACTATCAAATTTGTTGATTTTAAACCTCATATCCTTCATGCTCGAATTTGAAAGCTTTCTTAAGCAACCCTTTGATATCATTTGTCAGAGAAAAATTCATATGCCCCTAATAATAATCAAGATCGAATTGATAGAATAAAAAGGCAAGTTGTAAGGAAACAGACTAAAAAAACATAGATGATAAAGCAATCCTGCTTGGCTTCTCCTCTTAATCAAAAATCGAGCCCTGCAAACCAGATCTTCCATTACTATAGGAGCACTGTACAACTTTTGGTTTGTACTGCTCCTGCCATGGTATCTCCACAAGCCCATTGTGGAATTATTATTTGTCATTTACCGCCCTCTTGCCTGGGAATAATTATAAGGTTCGGACGCCTGACGTAGCTCTACGTCCGGACGCCAATAACATGTCGCCACGTGCTCTTACTCTTTACCGCGCGGCCCGACGACCCGACCCGGACCGGAACCCGGTCTTGCTATGTTCGGGTATTGCTAGATATTGTTCGGTATTGCTTGGCAATAACGAGGAATACCACTCTGTCAAGACCAATACCTAGCAATACCAGACCTAATAATTATTCCTTGCTTAGATGGAAAATTGTTTGATGATGTAGGAATTAAGGGACTATTCAACAAAGGAAATCTATCACAATCAATCACCAATCAATTACATAAATCAGGCTCAACATTTTAACAATTAAATCTAACTGTTTTGGCAACATATGGGGCACTTTTCTCCTAAATTTGGCTATTGGAATTGCCACTCAAATTATGTCCCATATGGTCTCATTTTCTACCATATTTTATATTTTTCTTATTATTTATTTCTATCAGAAGAAGATTGATTATATATATTATTTTGAAATTAATTTTTCTATTTGCTAGTCCCTTAACAAGTCCCCGTAGGTCACTCTGCTTGCCTGTAAATAGAGTATTTTCGCTCCACCATTGACACAAGAAATACAATCAAGTCTTTCTTTTCTATATATATTTATTTATCTCTTTATTTTTAAAATCCATTTCCACAAATCTACTTATAGGGGGTGACGGACCAATTAAAGAAACTCAAACACCACATACAAAATGCATGATTTATCAAGATCTCATTATAAATCCCAACTAAAAAATACAGCACAACCCATTTCAAAATGATGAGAATATTAACACATGGGCCTTGTTTTTTTATTTTTTATTTTTATTTTATTTTGCTTATATTTTGACAAAAAATGAAATATGTTTGTATCTACAACACCAATGTTTAAAATTGCGTATTCGGGTATTGAAGCGTTTTTCGTTCGTGAGGCGAGGCGTAAGCCTCAAGGCGTTTTGAGGCGTAAGCCTCAAAATCAAAAGAATGCGTAAACATAAAATGATAAACTTTTTATATACAAATGAGTGAATAATATAAAACATAAAAAAAAAAACATAAGATATGAAGTGAAAACAAAATATCTCAACAAGAAATATAGTTCAACTCAAAATTCTATTTTTTCCAAATCCCAGTATTCTTTTCATTAACTTATAATTCCAATTTCAAAAAATAAATAGCAATGATATATCACATAAGAACTCATAAGTCATTAGCACTGTCATCACTAAGAGGTTCTTCATTTGAATCATCATTATGGTGAACTGCTCTCTCCCCTTCCTCCTCTCCTATAGAGTTCAATGTCGGGCATTTACTTTAAGATTTATGTAAGTTTTAATATATATAGCGTGAGGCGAGGCGGGCCTTAACCAAGTTGAGGCGCAAGCCTCATAAAAAAACTCAAGACGTAAGCATCGAGGCTTTTTTTACTGGAATTGAGCAAAGGCGAGCCTCATATTGCGCAATTTTAAACCATGTACAAAACATCAAGTTTTTATTTTTTTAATATCAACTAAGTTGATTTATGCAATAGTGGCAACGATTCCTAGTGGGATAACAGAGATTGCCAGCAAGCAGTGGCAAAGCCACAAATTTTTTCTTGTAGTGGCACAAATAATCTCTTAAAAATACCATTAACATTTTTCATCTGGGCTTGGGATAGGTATTAACGATTTTTTTTTTTTGTTAGACTCGACATCACAAAAAATAAATTATATAATTAAAAAAATTTACAATTAAGTGCAAATGATATTCATATTCTTCTTACATGGCACCTACAATTTATCCCTCCGAGTCTTCAGAAATTACATAAAAAAATTATCTCATTAGCTACAAATTAATAGAGACTTTGATAGAGGGTTTATGATATAGGAGAGGGTAGCAGCCGGCTCAGCAGGCTAGTCTAGCAAGAGCTGGACCAGTAGGGGGGGGGGAGGGGGGGGAAGGGCAAGGGATTCGCCCCCCCCCCCCCCCCCCGTGGGGCCCATTAAACCTATCATTATATATGTAAAAAAAGGATTAAGGAAGGAATTAATGAGAGAGATTTGAATTCAAAATAGGGAGGGAATTAAGCAAGGAAAGAGGGTTGTTTTGGGGGAAATTAAGAAAGCTTATTTAGGGTTGATTCTAGGATTATGTGTGTGAATTGATTTCTGATCTAATTTTCTTTTTCTTTTAGGTCTTCCTAGCGGCTTCTAACAGAGTTGGCAGAGCCGATCTACCTCTCAAATAGCATATCAATTGTATTTTGCTTGTTTTTGTAAAATAAATCCAAAAAAACATCCATTGTCTTGTGTTCCTATGCTATTCTTCTCTATATTTTGTTGTTTCCACTTCCATGACGCATAAAATTGGTATCAGAGTGAAGTTTTAGAGAGATGACAGCAAAGAAGGTGGATGCAAATGGAAAGGCATTTAGCGGTGAACGAATTGAGAAAGGAGGAGAAACTGACCGCCACAAGGGTATGTCTAGAGAGGAAAGCTCTTGTGTGGTTCTAGTGAAGAGAGTTTAGATACCTGATCCACTCGTAGGAGGAGTTTAAGGATTTCTTGTTAGAGAATTTTCAAACCATTCGAGAAGGAGACCTACATGAGCAATTCCTGGCCTTAACTCAGGAGGGGACTATCATGGAATACAAGGAGAAATTCAAGTTATTGTCGGGATGACTAAGGGCAATTTTAGAGGCGATCCTGGAGAGAAATTTAATGAAAGGCCTCAAGCTCGACATACGAGCGGACCTTTGATTGCTAAGACTCGAGGGGTTGAAGGAGACGATGGAGCTACCACAGATAGTGGACGATCGGAGGCACATGGAGAGAAGCAGTAAGAGCGGAGTTGCGGGAGCTCTTACATAAGTACCTCAATTTCATTGGCACCGAGGACCCAAATGGTATCATCTCAATGGGGAGCACCAAGGAAGAAGAGTGGGGGAGTTCACCCGAGGGCCAACTTCAAGCACCTCACAGAGGCAAAGGTACATGACAAGAAAGCGAAAGGTCTGAGCTTTCGCAGTGATGAGAAGTATGAACCAGGAAATCGGTGCAAGGACCGCACACTCCAGGTCCTTCTGGTTTGTGAGGAGGAAGATACTGATAGTGAGGGCCTAGTGGAGGAAAGAGAAGGGAGAGAGCACCTACATCGAAGTGTCCATAAATTCTGCAATAGGATTTACTCCAAATCATACCCTAAAAGTGAGGGGGCAAATCAGGGAGTAGCCAATAGTGGTTTTTGTGGATAGTGGGGCTACTCAAAACTTCATCTCCAACCGGGTCATGGACCGGTTAGGATTGAAGTTGGTGGATACAGGGAGCTTTGGAGTCATGATGGGAACGGGAAAGGTAGAGAAGAGTAGGGGGATTTGCATGAGGTTGGTGTTGGCACTCCAGGACATACAGATAGTGGATGATTTTCTTTCCATAGATTTGGGAAGCACTTATGTGATCCTAGGGATGAAATGGTTACAGATGATCGAGGAGACCAATGGGATTGGAAGTCCAAGACCATGGAGATTCAGGTGGAGGAGAAGAAGGTGGTGCTGCAAGGGGATGTCGGCCTATGCAGAACTATGATGTCACTCGAAATCATGGTCAAGGCGATACAAGGAGCAACGCTGGGCTACTTGGTAAAGCCGCAGAGTTTGGAAAGGATTCGAGAGTCAAAGGTAGATAAGGTCTTGGAGGGTGTACATCAGCTTCTATAGTAGTTTCCTAAGATTTTTCAGCAGCCTAGAGGATTACCAACAACCCGGGACCACAAGCACGCTATCATCTTGAAATTCCTTTGGATCCATCCTATAAGGAGATTTATATATAACTAATGTCCCTGGTTGCAATTATATATCAAATTCAACTTCCCTTTCAGGTGGTAACCCATGTATTCTTTAGAAAATATATTTGAAAATTCTAATATAACTGAAACATTCTATAATGCATGTACATCTTGACTTAAAACCTCCATTTTAGCTAAGAACGCCAACTTATATACCAAATCGATTTCAGCAACCCCTTTATTTTAGGAAATCGCAACAACAACTATTACCTACTTTCAGCAAACAACAATACCCTTACCTGCATTCAGCTTTTCCTCCTACTTTACTTATTGATTTCAAAAACAACACCAGATTTCTGCAACCTAAGGGGTTGTTTGGTATTGGATTTATCGTCGGATTTAAGTCGGATTTACGCTAAATCCAGCCAAACGGTTTTACAGCGGGCGTTAAATCACGGGATTCAATCAATCCCGGATTTACTAAATCCCTCGGTTCAGTGGATTTAACGAGATTTAAAGAGTGACGGAAGACTTACCCGCGGCGCCCGTGTCGCCGAAGCTCAATAGTCGCCGAAGAAGCGTGCGAAAGGGAGAACCTTCAAAGCCAGCAAGCTCCCCTTGTTGCTTTCGATCAAAATGTCATAACTTCCGACCCGACAGGAAGGGAAAGTCGTCGAAGGAGCAAAGTCGAACAACCACGAAGGAGCCGAAGTAGCAACACGCGCAAACTCTACACCTCTTGCGAAGCAACGTAGCCGAACAGCAACGATGAAAAGGAAAGATGAAGGCAAACCAACCCTAGACGCCTCAAAGTTATTATTGCTTAACTTAATTAATATAATTTAAACAATTAATAATTAAATTAATTAATTAATTAATTAATATTTATAATTAGTGCATAAATTAATTATTTAACTTAACTTAATTGACTAATTAATGATATAATTAGTAATTAAATATTAATATAATTAGCTTATTTAATACTTCATCTGTCACTTTGGTTAATGTTAGTTTGTAATTTGCTTTTTATTGAATTTTCGCTCAATTTATATGAACTAAAATTGGTTTTATTATTTTTTATGCAATGAATTTGACTTCATAAATATCTCCTTTAAATTTAAAATCCTAACCGCCATAAATCCTGATATATGTTACCAAACAGTTTCTCAGGATTTAATATTTGATATACCAAACAGTTTTCAAAATTTAACACATTTCGGATTTACTAAATCCGGATTTACAGGATTTATTAAATCCCACTTGTTGCCAAACAGCCCCTGAATTCAGCAATTCAACAATTGAAGTTCCTTATAGATTTCCAATACATATTTCTGATTTCAGCTGTTATTTCCGGCAAACAGCAGCATCTCAGCTGTTATTTTCAGCAAAGAACAGCATCAATCATTTTCTTTCCCTCTCCCAACTATTCCCCTCTTCTTACCTTATTGATTTCCTGACTTTTCCCCAGCAAGCAGCAGCCCATAGCCCTGACATCTCCCAACTCGTGGTCTCCTCGCAGAAAGCTGCTTCAGACTTCAGAGGATCGGGCTGTTGGAAGGATTGGAGAAATGCTATAGTGCTCATCTATATATATAATATAATATTATTAACACATCAACTAAAACATTCCCCTAATGTCAGCCGTGGGATAAAATATCAGCCGCTGCATGCATTTTAAGTGAAATAAGTGGAACGACTATAGTGGAAACTGCTACAATAATTACATTTAATTAATAATCTGTTACAATAGATTAGGGCTAATTAAAGACATTAATTTTTCTAATGCTCTGATTTATTAAACCACTTAATTATATTATAGGCTTGTAATTTATATTCACTTGTAGATATTAAAATGCTCTAAATTAAAAAATAAAATTTAATGAAAATAATTTTTATGTTTTATGAAGGTATGATAAAATGGAGTAAATTTTGAGGAAAAATGCATGCTTACATAGGTGAAAATTTTGGGTATTATACGCCTCCCGATGATTGAGGACTCACCGTCGACGAGTGAGATCCGATCAATCCTCAAGAAGGTAAGGAGTCCGAAGAGCACAGGATGATGAACTGACCGATTTGATTGAAAGAGAATCAGGAAGTTTTCTAATCAAGAGTGAGCTGTTTAGGAAGGTTCTTAATCAAAGAGAAATTATTTAGGAATGTTTAAATTACAATTGGGATGGAATTATTTAAGCAAGAGATCTAATTTGAATTTAAAATTTAAGAGGGAATTATTTAGGGAAAAAGAGGAGGAATTAAGGGAGGATTGTTTAGAAAACTTTTAATTACAATTGAGAGGGAATTAATTAGGGAAATAAATCTAATTTGAATTCAAATCTAAAAGGGAATTATTTGGGGAAAGGGGGTTGATTTGGGGGGAATTATGAGAGCCTATTTAAGGCTAACAATAGGGTGATTTTAGATTATGTTTTGGGAGTTTGCTAAATTTAATTTATTCGTAGGTTATTTGGACTCTAGCCGACAGCTAGGGATTTGGGAGAGCTGTATCTTCCTCTCCAATTGATCCAACTATATCTTATTATTTTCTTTCATATATCTTGTAACAAAAATAGTTTTGGTGTGTTTTTCTTTCTAATTTTTTATAGTCGTTCACTGATTTGGAGGAAATTGCATCCACTTCCTATCACAGGACTCGGGCAAGATAACTGAATCGATGTGTTAGATTTTTTTATTCCAGTAAAATCTATCAGATCTAAAAATACATATATCAGGCCAGTGGAGAGCACATGCCCCCAGTGCACCCATCGTGGCTCCAACATTGCCAGCAAGCATTGGAGGTCTCCGACAAGCAGCAACTGCAGCCAGCGAGGCAATGGTCACTGATGGCTGGGGCTAACATGTTTCTTTTTAAAACTCTCAAACCACCTCAAAGTTGTTTTGAGTGTTCTTAAAAAAACAAAGTGATTTATCTTTAAAAATAAAAAAATGAAAATAATTAAAATACACTAAACAAACATATTTTAAAATAAAAAAATAAAGGTGATCCCAAACAGACCGTTAACAAATTTAAAGTGATCCTGGTTGAGAAAATTAAACTCCATACATCCTAACAACAGCCCACTAGTCACTCCAAAAGGTTCAGGATTGTTGCAATAAGCTACGAGGTAAGATTACATTGAATATCTAAACTCAAAGCACCTCTATTATCTTTTAGAAGATTTAGCTCGATTCTAACTGCATAACAAAAGGGTAAGACCAGCCACATAATTTATGAGAAGACACCATAAGTTAGCATGTAGCAAAACTTACAAGGTTGTTAGATCATGCAATTAATTTGAATGCACAGGGCATGTCCGTGGCCTCGGATCAAAAGGATTATTGAAGTTTTGAGAGAGAGAGAGAGAGATCAGTTCAACTCTTCAATTTTATTATTTAATAACTTTAAATTAAACAAATCAAACTAAATTGTATTTTTGGTTAATATTTAAATCTCTTCCGCCTTTCGACATTTAATATTTCCATACCTCAAAGTTTGCACCATGCTTAGCTGGCTGATCAAGCATTTTGCTTCTCGGTTTGCAGATTCGAACAATTACAAATTATAATCAACACTAATTTTACTTATGAAAAAGTATACTACAACTAATTAACTAGGCTCATATCATTCTAAATTTGTGATTTTTTATCTATGATTCTGCTTAAAGAAAATTAAATTCACATTTGTTTAGCTGCTTGCACGCATCTTAATAACTTCAATGAATACTAAACCTATATTCTACCTTGATATCATATTCAAACCAATCCTAATTACAACCAAGGACAAAACCTCATTTAGAGCACTCCATGCTGTTACGGTATTGAGGTATCTCACAATATATAATTCATCAAGAATGATGCAGCTCTTATTTTATTTATTTTTTTTTAATGATGCAGCTCTATAATTACTGAAAAGTGTTCAGATGAAGGAAACTCACTGCCATATGATCTCTATGTTGAGAAAGAATGACTTTTAAATCTTCTACGTGTATATCAGGTATAAAATCTATGTAAAGAAATCCTGCATAAATGTTCAGAAAATTAAAGGTTAAATAGGTGATAAATTAGTATAACATGATGTTAAATGCAAGAGGAAAAAGATGCTCGACAATGCATTTCAATTATCAAGAAACACGGGAACTATAAATTCCACCATTTCAAGATTAAAACAGGATGGGTGCCCTTGATCGCACATTTAGACGTTATAGGAAAATAAATTAAATAATAAGACACAAGGATCAATTCTCTCCACGCAGAGGAAGATACCCCTCTTCTAAGGGTTATATCTAGAAAAATTATTCTACGCAGTCACCTAATGACGTACGGAGGCAAATCAGAGCGTGTCACGTCACTTTTTGCGCTGTTGTGTACCGCTATGTACTGGGTGGCGTGGTGCCCTCTGATTTGTCTCCAAACGGTCTGGTGACCGCACAGAATAATTTCTCGTATATCTGTGTGCAAACAACAACAAAAATTTCTCCCTGGAGCAACAGAAACCGTTCATGATTGACAGCATCCTTCATTTCCTGTAAATCAGTCTAGCATACTCTTAAATTGATGTTGATTTAGCACGTCACGAGAAACCACATGAACAATCTAAAGAGAATGAAATTGAAGTAATTCCTCAAAGAAGAGTTAATTAAGAATCTACCTACCTTTGTATTCAGTAAGGAATAGATCACGTGCTCCCCACGCAGACAACCGAAGAATCACAGGACCACTAAGGCCCCAATGGGTAACTAGCATAGGGCCAACCTACGAAAAAAATATTTTGCATTGTAAAGAAAGTTTGTTAACAAAAAAAACCTAGTATAGCATTTTAATGCATACCTGTGTATATTCAGGTTGATTCTTGTAAATATTTTCTAGCTTTAGTCTGGCTTTAACTTTTGGTAATGTGATCTGTTCATCATGAAGAAAAGAAGCAGTGTTCAACTAAATGAATTTAAAACTCAAGTAGAAGTTCCACGCCAATGGAACCCACAGTAGATGGAATTCAAGTATCACCGAGTTCATGATATAGCCCATGCAATCTTGAACTAGCTCCCTTTCACATAGCAGAAAGTTCATATAACAATAAATTTAATTGAATGATTGAAGCAGTATTAACAGTACCATCATAAATCAATTAAGTAGGGTCATGTGACCTTAAACTGAAGGTCTCATATGTCTAGTTCTGAAAAAATGCTCTCTTGATCTACAAAATTGATGCTTCTTCCCGTTGATCATTCATTCCAACAGGAAAACCTTTAATATTTCACTAATTCCATAAATCCATTATTAACACAAATAGGGCCAAAGTAGCACATGAAGCATCTCCTCTCCTTTAGCTTTAGGGTAAGTTTTGCAAGTGCAACCAAAGAATCTTGTGCAAATAGAAGATGAGTTTTATTTTACATGTGCTAGCAATGTCTATGTATTCAGTATTCTTCCAGTGGTGTGGCGTCAACTTAACTTCTGATGTTCCCAATACAATCTCTACTTGCAAAGAACACGTCAAATAACACATAAGTGCCAATAATCTAGGAAAACTGAAATTATAGATGAGCATTTGAGGAAAAACCATAGAAGATATAACTTCAGACTTGAACATGTTGTGAATGAATGAAGTACTGATGCAAGAAAATTTATAGATAAAGATCAAATTTGTCACCTGACTCTTTACGAAGGACTAAAATGATCCACAACTATCTACCAGTCTCACTTTAGTCCCTTAACTTTTTAAATAGGGACCTCTAAATTAGTCCATATTTAAAGAATTAAGAGATCAAATTAATATTTTTATATAATTGAAGATTATTTTGGACATTAAAAAGAAAGTTCAGGGACCAATTCGGTCCATTTTTTTTTTATTTACAATACCAAATCATATTTTTTCCACATCACATGCATTATAGGAAGCTTTATAATTGTAATTTTAATTGCAATAAGTAACCATTCTCCATGCTGCCACTTTAAATGGCATCCGTCAATAAACAACAATAGCCAACATCCTATCAAAAATCCTCCCGATGAAAAAGTAAAAAAAAAAAAAAAACTAAATTTTCATTATTTCATTCGGGCGGCCGGCATCATGTTGTGGGCTCCGAAAATTCGGCCTCGGCCTCCACTCGCTTTTCTTATTCGGCGAGGGAGTTTTAACGAACTAGGTTCCGAGGTAAATTTTGGAAGGCAGATGGGTTTGTAGATAAGACACTACCCAGAGATTTCGCCCTCATTTTGTGAGGACTTTATGATCTGAGTTCTGGTTTCCTATAGGCGCAAGCCCCTATAGTTAATTACCCCTCCTGATCACGAGAGAGAACTTTCGATTAAGGCTAGTCGTCAATTAGATACATATAGAAATACGTGTTATCTGGCATATAGTAGCAGCAATGGATTTAGATAGTGGTAGAAATTGGATTTGGAAATTTGAACTTTGAAAGGTTTGGATATTTGGAAGATTTGATATTTAAAATAGAAATTTCACCATCTTTCATTTAAAGCGGATGGTGGGGGAATGGATGATAGACCCGATCAAGATCCCATGGTTCCGTCATCCCGGACTATCGTGGTCCCTGGTCTACTTAGTCAGAGGAGGTAGTCGACCCAACCTGACAGAAGGATCCTTGTCGGCAGCCATGGGTTGCTTCGTCCAAGGGTACCTTGTAGACCGGGGTTGAATGTTTGTCTAAGGGGACAAATTTAAATCCACCTTAGCTAACAGAGGGCTTTGTACCCTATCGATCGTATCCTATTGATTCATATCTCAAGGATTTAACGCCATTAAGGAGCGTATTGGCTCTGGCCATAACCGCTATCTATGGTGCCATTTGGCGGCAAAATCACTCGGTTCAGAGGGCCCCGGGTCATAACCGTTTACCTGCAGTGCCATTTGGCGGCGAAACTGCCGGTTAGAGGACACGTACCACGTCCTTACTGGCAAAAGATTGTTTGAGAATGGATCATAGTGATATTTTTGACTAGGCATTTGGCTCTTTGTGAGCTAGAGTTCATTTGAATTTGTCCACCCCGACAGACTGTTGCGGAGGGTGGATGGATTTTGCTTTAACTGCGTTGATGGATTTATTTCAATTTTAAATATTTTTTTGGGATTTTGGAATATTTTTTGGGTTTTGGGTGGAGTTTTGGATTTTTATGAGTATTTTGGGTGGAGTTTTGGGTTTTGTGTGAACTTTTGGGAGATATTTGAAAATATTTGGGGAACCCCTCCGGTTGAGATCTGCATTCAACACGGCCATCATCGGGGTGTTTAGGGTCATTTCTCTTTGTAGCTTGAACCCTGTCAACTCGACCAAGCGGTTGATCGAGGATCGGGTTTCTTGTAGGCTTTATGCCTTTGTTAGTGAATTCTCATTGTCGTAGGCCTTAAAAGCCTAATATGAATGTATTAAGACAAATATATCGGCCGTAGCAATCGTATATTTGTTTGAGAGTTCGAACCTTGTCGACTCCTATTGACCCGTATAGGAGGATCGGGTTCGAACTAGAATTCACCTGTCAACCCGCGCAGCATCCCTAGACGTCACGTGTGTACGAATAATATGCTCGCCGGGGCCCATGCGGGTTGAGAATATATTTTCCCCCTTTAGTGTACCTATGTGTATACAATTTATAGTGCATGTGCAGGGGGGTATTTTTGGAATGGACGCCTTCTGTCTGCTTGTACAAATGTTGCAGATCCGGTGGCGTAGTGTAGCAGCTTCTGGATAGAATTGTTCGCTGCTTCTTACAGGTAGACTGTCGTGCACTATTTGTTGATTTTCGTAGGCGGGTCATAGTGCACTAACGAATCTCCTGCCTTTGTTGTAGAAGCTCGTAGGAACTTGTAGTCTTTATGCATTCTGCTGTGATTTTTGGTCTTTATAATACAGTCATTATTGTTGGAGGTAGATGTATTCATCCTTAGACTGAAGTTAACTACAGGATACTGCATTTACTGTAGTCTTTATGCATCTACCCATGGACGGATGTTATACATACATCTGTATTCGTAAATAGATTGTATGTATTGCAGATCATACTGCTCTCTCCTATAAACAATATGCAAATGGGACTCTTACTAATTGCATACTCTTCATTATTCTTTCTTTAAATATCCTCTTCAACTTCGTCGGTTGCATGGTTGGTTATTGATTGGAAGGAAGCCTTGTTATTCCTCTCACATTCTTCAGGTGTTTCTTTGTGAATAGGGCATCCATGATTGAGACGAATATCATGCACTTGTGTTAGTACTCTCATTAATTTGATCATATACAATGAATCTTATATCATTTGTTGATTAGTATATGCACTTCCATTGATGCAATCACTTCTCAATGTTCAATTAGAAACCTTGCATTGTTTAGTACAATCATACCAATGTATTCTCCCCATGATCCTTGCTTGCATGATTGACTGTATCATCTTGCCAAACTACAAGTTCCATTCTAAGTATTGAATTACATTCCACTTGGGCCTTCAATACTTTTATTGTTCTTTGTATGTAACATGTCCAAGGCTTATGTATTTCATTCTCTGGTTTGTCTTGTAAAGTTCAAGTATGAATCCAACTTGAGCTTATGCCCACAAAACTTGATTCAATTGTTTTGTGTTCTTATCATTTGATTTTTAAATCAAATGCAAGTTCGAGTCATCAAGTTCTTTGCATGAGTTCAAATGTTCAACTAGCAAGCTCAAGTCCTCTTGTAGTTGTTCAAAAACTACAATCTCAAGTCAATGTTCTTTTGTACCAAGCTCTTTATCATTTGAGTTCAAGATCAAGTTCAAAACACAAGTTCAAGTACTTGTTCGAGTGCTTTGTTCAGAGTCTTCTGAAGTTCTTGCAATTGTAATTTCATTTTCAACTTGATTTGGTTTCAACTTTGATTTGAATTTGATCTTTTATTAATCATTTTGAGTTTTGGTTCTGGTCTACAGTTCATTTGAGTACACATCTTCGTTCTTTTGAGTTCTAAAGGTCCAGGTACGATTTCACCCGAAATTTCGGCAGCCTCCCGGCGTCTCCCCCGTTTAGGGGAAAACTACGAGAAAACTGGGCCTTTCCCACCACGCGCAATAAAGGCGTGTATGGTAGGTGTCCTCTTGCGAGGGCACCGCGGCCGTGATATTTCTTCCCACCACGCGCAATAAAGGCGTGTATGGGGCTCTGACGGTACCTGTTTAAATGACACGATTTGCTTTCCCCCCGCTCGGGGGTACTTATAAGTGACCCCGCCTCGCCGTAGGTGCCGCACCGGGTTCCCTTCCCACCACGCGCAATAAAGGCGTGTATAGGCGGTTTTTCGGTGCGCCACGAACACCGAGGTAGAGTTTAGGCGATTACTCGTTTCGTCGTAAGCATCAGACTGGCGTCCCATCCTACCATGCGTAATAAAGGCATGCATAGGAGTTTTTCCGGTCTGCTGCAAACAACGATGCGAGAATCTGAGTTTAGAGAGTTCGTACCTTCGCGGGCTTCGATGGCGGCGGTTTAAACATGCACAGTTTGCTTTCCCCCCGCTCGGGGGTACTTATGAGTGACCCCACCTTGCCGTAGGTGCCGCACCGGGGTCCCTTCCCACCACGCGCAATAAAGGCGTGTATAGGCGGTTTTCCGGTGCGCCACGAACACCGAAGTAGAGTTTAGGCGATTCCCGCCTCGTCGTAGGCGTCGGACCGGGGTCCCTTCCCACCACGCGCAATAAAGGCGTGTATAGGCGGTTTTCCGGTCCGTCGCACACAACGGAAGCGAGGATCTGAGTTTAGGAGATTTCGTACCTTCGCGGGCTTGTCGGCGGTGTCGGCCCGAGGATCGAGGGATGAGAGAGATAGCGTTTTTTTTCGTATGTATATTTAATTAGATTAATATTAGTTAACTATAATTAATAATAATTAAATTTAATTAATTATAAATAACTAAATTAATGATAATTAATATAAAAAATGAAATAATTAATTATGAATAAATTTAATTATTCATAATTAATTTAAAAATTATCATTTTTCCTTTATTAATTATAATTAAAATAATTAAATTATAACTAAATAAATTAATTAAAATTAATTATCATTAATTAATATTAATATAATTAAATATAAAAAATACATATATATTTTATATTTTTTTTTTTTATTTATGGGATTTGGCCGAGAAGCACAAGAAAGGGAGAAAGTTACCTTCACGGTCTTTGAGCTCCCGTTGTTGTGTCCCGATCAAAATGTCGTGACTGCCGATCGGGCAAGGAAGGGGCGGCGTCGGGATGAGCAAGGTCGAACGACCACGAGGAGTCGAAGAAGCGACGCAAGGGAGAAAGTTTCCTTCACAGCAGCAAACTCCCGTCTCGCTTCCGATCAAAATGTCGGTCTTTCGGTCCGACAAGAAGGAAGTCGTGGAAGGAGCGAGCTCGGACAGCACGCAGGAGCCGAGGGGTGACGAGCTTTCGTCGCTCCGTCCGATCAAACTGCCGTAGCTTCCGATCCTATAGACAGGGAACGTCGTTGGAGAAGCGAAGTCGTTCGGCCACCAAGGAGTCGGAGAGGGAGAGGACTTGCGGGGGAATGAGCAGGGGATTCGGGAGTTGAGTGCGATTTGCGAATGGAAGAAGTGTGTGGAGCGAATAAGGAGCTCGGCGTCTATTTAACGACGCGAAAGAGGCGACAATCGAGGAGCTGCCGCGGGATTTGCGGGATCAGACGCGAACGGCGCCGCGTCTACAGTGTCTCAGCGGGATTTCGGGCAGGATTCTCGGAGAATTTACGGGATTCACCGGTCTCTCTCTCTTTCTCCATTGGTTTCTCATACAGAGGTCAACAAATGCCCCCCAACAAATGTGGTACGCGTCTAGAGCGAATCATGTTTGTTGTAAGCTTTTTTAACCCTGCGGATCTCTAGATATTTGTTCTAGATGTCACACTAGGGCTTTCACTTGGTGGATCTCTAAGAATTTGCTTGGTTGTCACACTACGATTCATTCTGTAGATCTATAATAGTCCATCTTTATGCCTTTGTAGATCCCGTAGATGCACTTGTAGTCAAGAAGCTGCTTCAGAATTTCTACAGTTACTTTTGGGCTTAGGTACACTTTCTTCCCTTCTCTTTTTTTTTTTTTTAGTTTTGATTTTGTGCTCGTACTGATACTGCTTCGTATTTTGTGCAGGCTACTACAAGAAGAGGATCCGAGCTTCAGCCAGTTTACTGCTCCAGGAGACCTCAGTTTTGGTATGTTTTTACTTTGTTTGTACTGTTCTTTTCTTTCTTTAGCTGCTTTCTGACACTCCCCCTTTTTTTTTACTCTGTGCAGGCTTCAAAAGGAGCGGGATACTTTTTTCACGGGCCACCTCGGGAGACTACTGTTTCGGGTACAATTTTCTTCTTTTCTCTCTTTTTTTTTGTAGCTTTGTATATATATCTGCATGATATTTTCTTCTTTCTTTCTGACACTTTTTGTTACTTCGTGTAGGTCCCAGAAGTGCAGAATACCTGGTCCTTGGAAGGAGCAGAATAAAGCTGTCGGCTTCCTCTTCAGGCGTAGTTTAGGAGGCAGATTTTAGTCCTCTGTGAAGGGCATTGTACTTTTTCTTTTCTTTCAGCTGATGTAATCTTGTAAAAAAAAAATGTAGTCCACAGATTTGTATATGAAATTCTGAACTTAATAAAATAAAGTTATTTTATAAATTCAGTTGTTGACGAGCTCTCTTTTTACTGCTCTTGAGACTTCTGTGGTTGTACTCTGACTTGTGCTCATAGTATTTTAAATATTTATTTGGGGATCTCGGCATGCAGCGCGATGTCGACCCAAATAAATATTTAAAATGCCCCCAGTCTTTAGGGACATTTGTAGATATTATTCGGGATGCTTCCTTTCGCAGTCTTAGATTGAGTCACAAGATTTAGATTCTTCTGTCCTGTGCTTTGTGCTGCGGACATTGATGGAGGATTACCTGATTTGTCTTTACTGACTTGTCAGGTAATTTTTGTACCTTCGGCCCTATGCTTCTTGCTTTGGCGGGCTTGTTGAAGGAGTGAATGCCGGTGACCTAAACCCTTAGGTTCGTATTAGGTCGATGGCGAAAAGTCATCGGTCTAGAGCTTTGTGCATAACAGACTTGTTGATGACGGAATCCTCTTAGTTCAGCCTTGGGCTTTTCACGAACTTTGGGATAATTTTCTTCGGTCCTTTGCTTTGTGCTTTGGCGGACTTGTTGAAGAAAGATTCCTTCGATCATCGCTTTGTGCTTTACGGATTTGTCGAAGGATTTGCAGGTTCTGGATTCAAATGATAATACCGAACGTAGGTAGTATCTTGATCCTTAACCACTTGAGAAGACTTTAATCTGAATCACTTGAGTTCATCAGATCGGGAGAGCTAGAATTTGATAGCTCTTTGTCCTCTGGTTGCTGATATGGGGGTTCCTCTACTACGGCCTTTCTTATGGCTTGTTGAGTAGACGGAGCTGCCAGCGATCCGGCCATATTTGGGCTTGTTGGATCCGACCTCTTACACCCATTCAGGCTTCAGACTTGAGCTATGGGAATTGCGCTCCCCAATGCTGATTTTACTGAAGTTGATAGATTTGGAGTCATCTTTCGTGGTTGTAGATTTTGGAGCCTACGAACATTTAGTGGTTGCTCGAGACTCCTCCTTCCATTGGAACTTTGATTCTCCAGTCATTTGGGAGAATTTTGTAGACTACGATCACTTGAACTGGTCGAGTCAAATTTGCCCTCGTTCTTCCTACAGTCCCTACTGACGGGTTGACGAAGTGGGGGTTCCGCTACTACGGCCTTTCTTATGGCTTGTTGAGTAGACGGAGCTGCCAGCGATCCGGCCATATTTGGGCGTGTTGGATCCAACCTTTTACACCCATTCGAACCTTAAGCTTCAGGCTGTCGAAAGACTTCAAGCTTCTTCGGCTCAATTTTGTAGGAGTGTGTAGCCACAAAAGTCTCTTTCTTGACTTTTGAGTCTTGGTTTGTTGGAGAAGACGGTGTCTCTAACTCTTGAAAGATCACCTGCAATACTTTGAAAAACAAGTATTTGTGTTCTTTAGCACAAAAGAATATTCGGATTGATAATTTTAAATATTTATTCGGGGATCTCGGCATGCAGCGCGATGTCGACCCGAATAAATATTTAAAATGCCCCCTGTCTCGCAGGGACATTTTGGATAGGCTTTTTGTCTTTGAGATTTTAAATATTTATTTGGGGATCTCGGCACGCAGCGCGATGTCGACCCAAATAAATATTTAAAATGCCCCCAGTCTGATGGGGGATTTTGAAATGCGTTCTTGCTATACAAGAGAATTTCAAAATATAAGTAAACATGTATTGATAAATATGCATATAGAATTTTGATTATCACAAAATACATCAGATATGAAATTTTTTATGCGTGATATTTTTTTAAATGTCGACCGTTGATTGGCGGCATAGGCCTCTGACCGTTCAGATCGATCAACTGATATGCTCCTCCTTGGTATACTTTCTCGATGACGAAGGGGCCTTCCCAATTAGATACGAATTTGCCACCGATTTTTCGGTGTGGGATAATTGGTCTTCTCAGCACCAGGACCAATTCTCCTTCTTGAAATGATCGAGGACGCACCATACGATCAAAGGACTTTGCCATTCTTCCTCGGTAGATTTCCAAGTTTTGTTGGGCTTGTAACCTGATTTCATCAAGTGCGTCGAGCTCTTCCATTCTGAGGCGGGCATTTTGCTCTTGAGTGAGATCGTTCTGGACTGCTACCCGGAGTGACGGTAATTCAATCTCCAATGGTAATACGGCTTCAACACCGAACACCAATGAATAAGGAGTGGCTTTGGTTGGCGTCTTGTAGGTTGTACGATAGGCCCACAGAGCTTCTGCCATCTTCGTATGCCACTCTCTTTTGTTCTTGGTAAGGATCTTCTTCAACAATTTCACCAACGTCTTGTTGAAGGCTTCTGCCAATCCATTTGCCCTTGGATTGTATATGGATGAATACCGCCAATCGATTTTGTGCCGATCAACGAACTTGTAGATTTTTGTACTTTTGAATGCAGTACCATTATCTGAGATTATGCGGCGTGGCACACCGAATCTGTAGACGACATTATGGGTAAAGAAATTAATCACATGCTCCGATGTGACCTCTCTGAATGGAGCTGCTTCTGCCCACTTGGAAAAGTAATCCGTGGCTGCTAGAATGAAGCGATGTCCCGCTGAAGATGGTGGATCTATCGGTCCGATAATATCAGTACCCCAGCATTCAAATGGCCAGGATGCTATTGTTGGGTGCAGTGGATTTGGTGGTTGATGTATAACATCATCGTGAATTTGACATTCGTGGCACCTCTTTGCGTGGTCAATACAATCTCTGACCATAGTTGGCCAATAATAACCCATTCTCTTGATTTTAGCGGCCATTTTGGGACCTGACTGATGTGCTCCGCAAAGCCCTTCATGGATTTCTACTACCACTTTATCAGCTTCCTTGGCCCCTAGGCACCTTAGCTACATTTGATCAAAGGCTCGTCTGTACAACATGTCATTGACAAATGCGTATCTCAACGCCCTTTTTCGAATTTGTGCGGCCATAGACTTTTCTGTCGGGAGTTTGTTTTCCTTGAAGTAGTCAATGAATGGCTGTCTCCAATCATTTTCGACTTCAATATCTAAACAATACCACCACGATTCTGAAGCTTGACTGGCTTTACGTCTCTTGGCCATGTGATGTTCTTCTGGATAATTCTCCATGACGATCTGATGGAGAGGTTGAGGGTCAACTGGAGTTTCATCCTGCTGACTTGAATCTGGAATTCTTTCTGCCCTTGGGAATTGTAGTAGAGCAGGTTCCAATACTCTACGAGTATAAACCCCGATAAATATAGGACTCTCCTCGTTGATGTTCGCCATTTCTTTGGCTAATTTGGCCAGACAATCTGCTTTAGCATTCTGTCCTCGAGGAACTCGAGCCATTTTGACATTCGGAACTTGCTTCAGAAGCTCAAGGGCTCGTCGGTGATAGTGGGCTAATTCAACTTTGCCAACTTTGTAGATTCCAAGTACTTGATTTATTACAAGTTGAGAATCACCAAAGATTTGGAGATGTTGGATTCTGACATCGATCGCAATCTCCAGCCCTGCTAAAAGAGCTTCGTACTCGGCTTCATTATTGGTCTGAGGTTCAGTCAAACTGAATGAAAATCTCATTATACCTCCCTCGGGTGCTACGAAAATGAGACCGATGCCAGCTCGGGCTCTTGCAATATTTGGAGGTCGGACAGGTCTAATCGACGATGCCCCGTCGAAGTACATTTCCCAGAATGGTAGCCTTTCATTTTCCTCGACCTGCATAATCTGCTCATCGGGCAAATCATCATTTAGCGGAGAATCAGCTGGGATTGGGTGTGCAGCGAGGAAATCTGCCAAGGCCTGTCCTTTCACCGCCTTCTGTGGCATGTATATGATTTCAAACTGCAATAACAATACTGCCCACCTGGCTAAGCGACCTGTCAACGCTGGTCTTGTCATCAAGAACTTCAGCGGATCGATCTTTGATATCAGTGTGATTTTATGGGATAGCATATAGTGACGGAGTTTCTGAACTGCAAAAATCAGCGCCAGACAATGTTTTTCAATTGGGGAATAACGGCTTTCTGCTCCAATCAACCTTCGACTGATATAGTAGAGCGCATTTTCTTTTCCATCTTCATTATTCTGGGCCAATAGTGCTCCGAGGGATTCTTCTAGAGCAGCCGTGTACAGTATGAGAGGCTTCCCTGGAATTGGCGCTGCTAGAATGGGCGGATTCAACAGATATCTTTTGATGCTGTCAAATGCTTCCTGGCATTCTCCGTCCCATTTGAAACGGACGTCTTTCTTCATTAGCTTTGAAAATGGCTGGCACCTACCCGATAGATTTGATATGAATCTTCGAATGAAAGCCAGTTGTCCTTGCAGTGAGCGAAGCTGTCGAAGGTTCCTTGGTGGTGGCATCTCCGTGATTGCCTTAATTTTGTTGGGGTCTACCTCGATGCCTCGATGTCGAACAACGTACCCCAAAAATTTGCCGGAAGAGACCCCAAAAGCACATTTGAGAGGATTCATCTTCAGATCAAACTTTTTAATTCTCTCAAATACAATTCTGAGATCTTTTAAGTGATCTTTTCGGCCAAGGCTTTTAATAACAAGGTCATCCACATAGCACTCGACCTTTTGATGTATCAAATCATCAAATATGTGAGTCATTGCCCGTTGGTAGGTGGCACCAGCATTTTTCAGGCCAAAGGGCATGACCGTGTAGCAGAATATGCCGATGGGCGTTCTGAATGCTGTATGCTTCTCATCTTCAGGTGCCATCTTGATCTGGTTGTAGCCCGACGATCCATCCATAAATGAGAACATATCAAAATTTGATGTACTGTCCACTAAGAGTTTGGACACAGGAAGTGGAAAGTCATCTTTCGGGCACGCCTTATTAAGGTCCCGGAAGTCGATGCAGATACGAATTTGACCATTCTTCTTCTTTACCGGTACGATATTGGCAATCCAGTCAGCATATTTTTCTTCTCGGATGAAGCCTGCCTCTATGAGCTTCTTGGTTTCAAAAATCACTTGTTCTTCTATCTCCAATCTCATTCTCCTTGGAGCTTGCTTGACAGGCACCGCCTCATTCTTGATGGCCAACCTGTGAACTGCAACATCAGGGGATAAGCCTGGCATCTCAGCATATGTCCAGGCAAAGCAATCCCTGAATTCACAAAGCAGCTCTTTCATTTCTTCCACTTGGTCTTCTGGTAATAAGGAGCTAATGAAGGTCGGGCAGGGATCTTTCTCAGTCCCCAAATTTACCTCCCTTAACTCATCCATAGTGGCTGCTTGTCCACCATCTTCAAGTTCTTCAGGTGCAGGCTCAGCTTCTACTGGTTGATCATCATAATCGTTAGCTTCATAAATCTCTTCAGCACCATCATCATCAGATTCAATTTCCCTGCATGTAATGGCTCGACACGTCTCCCCTTGGGAATATCTTTGCACAACAAATCCGAGACCTCTTCTAGCAAAAATATCTTTTCTTCGTAATGTATGGGGATTTCTTCGATACCAAAGCTTCAAGCAAAGATGAAGTTGTTGCACAGGGGTGCGAATTCCAACTTGTTTTTGCAACATCCTCCGTACATTTTTTGTAATAAATCTAGGCATTCTTGTAGGCACTAACTCCCTACGTTCGGTGGGCCTGTAGAGCCAATCTCGATTCTCTTCATCTCCGCGCTCTCCAGATTTGTAAAATATAGTTCCTGATCCACCCCTATTTCTTCGAGGAGGCACATAAAATATTACAAGTTCCTCGACATTATGCACCTCTCGAGGGATGATTTCCTTGAAATGTCGCTGGGGAATACGCGTGATTACACATTCATTGTCTGAGATTGACAGATTATCTGTCCTCTTTGAAAGTACATGTTGCACATTATTCATATAGATAGAATCGTAGTCATAGTCATCATCTGAATATCTTGCCTTCTTTTTCCCCCTTGTTGTTGATTGTCGTATCTCCTGAGATTTAATAGGGATGACATCATCTTCATCTGTGTCACTCCCTAAATGAGGCACATGTTTTCTTGATTTATGAGAGATTTCTATTTTAGGAAGAGTCGGCGTTGCCTTCTTTCTTCCCACCTGCTTCTTCTCATCTTCTTGTTTGGGGCGCCTTACAGCCTTTGGGTTTGCTGCCTTAGTCTCAAGAGAACTTGACGGCTTTGATTCCTTGGGGATGAAGTATCTAGCATCTTCATAAATTTTCACCTCATGAATAGCAAAGGGCTGAATATCACCGGAGATTCTGAACTCCTCTCCCTCTCTGATATACTTCATACACTGATGTAGTGTTGATGGGACAATACCATAATCGTGCAACCACGGACGACCTAGAAGCGCCTTAAATGAGGTGTCCGCATCAATCACATGAAATTTGGCCTCGGTATGGAGTTCCCCAAATACTAAAGGGAGCATGAATGATCCAAGGGTTTTTTGTCCATTTTCATTGAAGCCGTGCACCATCAATTTGTCTTGCCCAAGGTGCTGCACATCGAGACAAAGTGATCTCAGAGCTTTCAAGCTCATAAGGTTGATGGAGGATCCGGGATCAATTAAAATTCGGCTGATTATCATCCTGTCACTTTCTGCAGTAACATATAAAGGCCGGTTATGGTCTGCCGTTCCAAGCATCATATCATCCTCGGCAAAAGTAATGATTGGCTCATTTCGAGCTTGCAAGACTTCAGTCAAGTTACGCTCAGCAAAATAAGCCTCATATCTTTCAGGGTCCCTGAGAGCCTGAACTAGGGTCTCCCGAAGATCTTTGGACATCACCAGTGCATCATATATGCTAAGCTGTACTGGGATTTTTCTCAAATGGGATAAGATATTGTAATCTACCCCTTTAGCTGGAGTTTCCTTTTTCTTGGAATCTTTGAGAATGATATTTTCATTAACGACAATCTCCTTCCCTTTGTCTTTATCAGGGATTCCTTTCTTTGGTGGAGACGGTAGTGTTTTACCACTCCTCAATTGCACTTGGTCAATTTCTTCATGTTCGGACTCATTTAACGGTGCATTATCTTCAGAATCGATCATTGCCTCCTTTGGAGATTCGTCTGTTGATTCAGAGCTGCTGCCCAAATTCACCTGTTCCATCTGCGAAGTGATATCAGGCTCTGATTCATCATCTTCTGGAAAATACAAATCCTCTTGTACACTGTAATCCATTGGTGATATCATCATACAGAACTCAGAGGGTGCTTCTTTTTCCTTTTTGGCCAGAGTTATCACTGTTGTTGATATAACTCGACAAGTTTCCACGGGAAGTGTATCTTCATCAGCTTCTTTTTCTTCCTCAATTTTAAGTTCTGCCATAAAATCAGCAAGCTTAATGGGGCGTCTGACAGTCTGATAGTATTCATCTAAACTATCAATAACCCTTTGGGTTGCTGTCATTTTCTCCCTAGGCTTCTTTAACTTGGTCTTCTTCTTCGAGGATTTCACCTTCCCAGACTTCGAAGTGCCAGCTTGGTTAAGGAGTTGCTTAGAATTGGATGCTCGTATTGCAGGTAGTGCTTTGAGATCTATCACTGGCTCTGTCGGAGACTTCCACTTCACACCCGAAACACCCTCAAGCTGCTTCAGCATCTTCACTGTTTTCTTGGAGATTACAGTCTCCCACCGTTCTTCTTGAATCAGCTTCTTTTCCTTTCTTTTTTCTTCAACCGGGGGTATGGAGGAAGTCGTAACTACCCGAGTTGATTCTTTTCTGGGATTAACCAACACATTATCTGATAATGTGAGCTCTCCCTTTCGGTATTTTCTTTCAACCCAATCCTTGAAGATATAACAATCTTCAATGGGATGGCCCAGCACTCGGTGATATGGGCAGTAGTTCGGGTCACTAGTTTCTTTTGACTCCTCTGGCCTCTTGCACTCTGGCAATTCTAGGCCTGCTTTTAATGCTTGTCGAAATAACTTTGCGACACTCTCTCTTTTAAATGGATATTCTTTATTCATTTTATCTTTGAGAGATGGGAACGTTCTATCACCGGTTCCCATTGCTTGCCTCGGACGTTCCCCCCCGCTTTGAAAAGTTCGTGGCCTATCATTTCCCCCGAGTATCAGCTTCGGTTGGGGGTTAGGGTTGTAGACTTGTTTTGGCTTTTCTTCATACTGCATTGGTTGCTTGCCTTTATCTACATTATAAACCACTTGTTTCCCCCTATTCGACTTGAGAGAGGATGCAGAGTAAGTTTCACTCCTTCTAGTCTCCGAGGTTTTGGGCTTCTTGGGCTTATCAGAGTTGCCCTCTGATCTTGACAAGTTTAGCTTTTCAAATTTAGCCACTCTATCCAACAGGTCTTGAAAAGTGGTGATTGTAGCCATACATAAGAATGGTTGCATCTTATCATCGATATTTCCCATTAATAATTGCACGGCATGTTCTTCTTCCAGCTGTTGCTCACATTTCATGCTTAGATTACGCCAGCGGGTTATGTATTTCGATACTGGCTCTTCTTTCTTCCGTTTATCTAAAGCGAGATCAGCGATTGTGATCTTCTCAGTCGCACTAGCGAATCTCTTCACAAATATGGCCTCTAATTCTGCAAAAGTTTTTATAGAGTCATTTGGCAACTCAGCATACCATTCAAATGCAGTTGCTGTCAAACTGTTAACGAATTGTCGGAAGAGTAGAGCATCATTTCCCCCTGTATTTCCGCAGGTGGCCTTGAACTGCGCCAGGTGCTGTCGAGGATTGTTAGTGCCATTGAATGTGTGAAATTTTGGAACCGAATATCCCTTCGGATATGGCACTTGGTCGTATTCGGCGGGATATGGACGACCCTTGCCAACCAATTTTTCTGCTTGATCAATGGCTATAATAGCCTTGATCCTTTCTGTAATTATCCCTTCAAGCTGTGCAGCCGTTACAGGCTCGGAGGTGCTGGCAATATTTTGAGGAGTAGGCTGAATAGTTATATTTTGAGCCTCATGAATGTGCTCAGGAGTGCCCCGTACTCCCGAGACTTGAGGCATTTGATGATTTGGAGGATCAACTGGAGGATTAGGCATGGCGCCGCCAGTGGCAGTTCTCTGCATCATCTACATCATCGCTGCCATTTGAGTCATCATCTCAGTCATCTTTTCATTTAGTTGAGAGATCTCCCTATCTTTAGCCCTCATCTGTCGTCTCATCTGTCTTCTCATGTCAGCGAGCGTGGTGCCTTGGTCATCAAAGGGATTCTCTTCAACGTCTTCTATTTCTTGCTCTCTAGGGGAGCGATCACCTCCGCCAGTAACGGAACCAGTCTCTTGTTGGCGTACTTGCCTGGGTTGTGGCTGCCAATCGACATCATCTTCACCATCATCATGGTAGACTTCCTCGATAGCACGTGTATGCCTTACCATGTAGACGACCTCAAGGTTCATGATATCCTCCATTTCTTCCTCCAGGTTTTCTTCCATAAATTCATCAATATTCTCATCAAAATTTTCTTCTATATTTTCTTCAAGATTCTCTTCTATATTTTCTTCGAGATTCCCTTCTATATTTTCTTTGAGATTTTCTTCTAGATTTTCCTCTAGATTTTCTTCTCCTTCTACATATTCCTCTCCTTCTTTCATGTCTTCTTCTCCTTCCCTTTCTGCTTCCAGTACCCGGATCTCTGAGCGACGACGCCACTGGATCTCCGGCTCTTGATTAGGCAAGGAGATTTCTTCGATCAGTGGGCTACGATCGAAGTTAGTCTCTTCTTTCAGAGGAGATGGAGGGCGACGGGATCCCCCGGAGGATTCTCCAAGGTGTCGACCGTCAGGAGGGACGTCATCGTGGGTCTTCTTTTGGACCCATTTTTGATGTCGTTTGTAGGTGGAGGCGGATCTCCGGGAAGCCATACCAGATGTCACGCCTAGATTTATTTCTCTCTTCTTCTTTCTTCTTCTCTGCGAGATTTTGGTCTCCAGATTTCCTTTCCCTTCCAACGGGACCTTTCGGCAGTGGATCCCTGAACTCGAGGTTCAGGTGTCACACCCCAATGTTCACCGCGTGGATCTTGTCGTCGATATCTTCTTTGTTCAGCTATCGCAGCAGATAATAGTCTTTCCCTCGGAGGAATTTCTCCTGGCCTCAATAACTATCGGCCTCTGAAACTGCTTCTTCATCAGTCCCCTCTCCTTGACTGTTTTCAGCACTCGATGTACTCGAGCTGATAGACGTTCAGGTTCTCTAGTCTTCTGAGGGGTTGGTGCTTGTGGTCGATGCTCCCAGAATGACTGTTTGAGCTCACCAGAAGAGCTATTTCTTTTCACCCATTTGAGATTGGTAAACTTATTCTCAGTGGGGACATTGGCCTCAAGTTCTTGGGCTGGCAGGTTTGATGGGTGCACAGGCACTAGTTGTTGCTGAGCTCGAATCTCAGCATTCAGCTTTCTCCTCTGCCTCCTTGTTAGCTTTCCTCCAGATGAGGAAACTTCAGCATTATTCTTCTCGGGTGCAAGTAACCCGTTTGGCAGAGCAGTGGTGTTTACAGTCACCACAGAAATCCTTCCTCCAGCAACAACTCTCTTGGTGGTCGGGGCTTCTGATTGTGACATTCGTTCAAACACAGAAATCCTCCTATGAGGATTTGTAGCAGAAGGTCGTTGTGCTGGCAGATTCACACGACCGGTAGGAGCTTCAGCAGTATTAAGTCTTCTAGCAGACCTTTCAGCATTCATGCCATTCGCAGGAATGGCAGCACTTCTTGCAGCAATTGTCGGGAAGTTAACGCTACCAAATTGGATGGTAGCTCCGGCGTTTCCAGTGTTGATCAGAGCATTCGCCAACTGAATGCTGGCTCCACCGCCTAGTTGAACAGTGAAAGGAGTGTTCTGTAGATCCATCTGCATAAATGAAAGGCAAGGGTTAGTAATCAGAATCTGATACATCACCCCACACTTTCAAAATGCAGAGACTTGCACAGAACAAAAGATAAAGTAGATAACTATTAGAAAGCAATAAAAATTAACATAAATTAAAAGCACTACTGACTAAGCTATCTCAATGAATATATGAATGATCTCACAAGAAGGTTTTAAAATTTTGACAGTCTAAATGATCAATTTAAAATATTCAGAATTTTGAACACGAATTGATATGGCTGCTACTATAACACTGATATGACTAGCCAGAGATGGAAAGAGAAACCATTCCCCAGCGGAGACGCCAGAAATCTGTGGGCTCCGAAAATTCGGCCTCGGCCTCCACTTGCTTTTCTTATTCGGCGAGGGAGTTTTAACGAACTAGGTTCCGAGGTAAATTTTGGAGGGCAGATGGGTTTGTAGATAAGACACTACCCAGAGATTTCGCCCTCATTTTGTGAGGACTTTATGATCTGAGTTCTGGTTTCCTATAGGCGCAAGCCCCTATAGTTAATTACCCCTCCTGATCACGAGAGAGAACTTTCGATTAAGGCTAGTCGTCAATCAGATACATATAGAAATACGTGTTATCTGGCATATAGTAGCAGCAATGGATTTAGATAGTGGTAGAAATTGGATTTGGAAATTTGAACTTTGAAAGGTTTGGATATTTGGAAGATTTGATATTTAAAATAGAAATTTCACCATCTTTCATTTAAAGCGGATGGTGGGGGAATGGATGATAGACCCGATCAAGATCCCATGGTTCCGTCATCCCGGACTATCGTGGTCCCTGGTCTACTTAGTCAGAGGAGGTAGTCGACCCAACCTGACAGAAGGATCCTTGTCGGCAGCCATGGGTTGCTTCGTCCAAGGGTACCTTGTAGACCGGGGTTGAATGTTTGTCTAAGGGGACAAAATTTAAATCCACCTTAGCTAACAGAGGGCTTTGTACCCTATCGATCGTATCCTATTGATTCATATCTCAAGGATTTAACGCCATTAAGGAGCGTATTGGCTCTGGCCATAACCGCTATCTATGGTGCCATTTGGCGGCAAAATCACTCGGTTCAGAGGGCCCCGGGTCATAACCGTTTACCTGCAGTGCCATTTGGCGGCGAAACTGCCGGTTAGAGGACACGTACCACGTCCTTACTGGCAAAAGATTGTTTGAGAATGGATCATAGTGATATTTTTGACTAGGCATTTGGCTCTTTGTGAGCTAGAGTTCATTTGAATTTGTCCACCCCGACAGACTGTTGCGGAGGGTGGATGGATTTTGCTTTAACTGCGTTGATGGATTTATTTCAATTTTAAATATTTTTTTGGGATTTTGGAATATTTTTTGGGTTTTGGGTGGAGTTTTGGATTTTTATGAGTATTTTTGGGTGGAGTTTTGGGTTTTGTGTGAACTTTTGGGAGATATTTGAAAATATTTGGGGAACCCCTCCGGTTGAGATCTGCATTCAACACGGCCATCATCGGGGTGTTTAGGGTCATTTCTCTTTATAGCTTGAACCCTGTCAACTCGACCAAGCGGTTGATCGAGGATCGGGTTTCTTGTAGGCTTTATGCCTTTGTTAGTGAATTCTCATTGTCGTAGGCCTTAAAAGCCTAATATGAATGTATTAAGACAAATATATCGGCCGTAGCAATCGTATATTTGTTTGAGAGTTCGAACCTTGTCGACTCCTATTGACCCGTATAGGAGGATCGGGTTCGAACTAGAATTCACCTGTCAACCCGCGCAGCATCCCTAGACGTCACGTGTGTACGAATAATACGCTCGCCGGGGCCCATGCGGGTTGAGAATATATTTTTCCCCTTTAGTGTACCTATGTGTATACAATTTATAGTGTATGTGCAGGGGGGTATTTTTGGAATGGACGCCTTCTGTCTGCTTGTACAAATGTTGCAGATCCGGTGGCGTAGCGTAGCAGCTTCTGGATAGAATTGTTCGCTGCTTCTTACAGGTAGACTGTCGTGCACTATTTGTTGATTTTCGTAGGCGGGTCATAGTGCACTAACAAATCTCCTGCCTTTGTTGTAGAAGCTCGTAGGAACTTGTAGTCTTTATGCATTCTGCTGTGATTTTTGGTCTTTATAATACAGTCATTATTGTTGGAGGTAGATGTATTCATCCTTAGACTGAAGTTAACTACAGGATACTGCATTTACTGTAGTCTTTATGCATCTACCCATGGACGGATGTTATACATACATCTGTATTCGTAAATAGATTGTATGTATTGCAGATTATACTGCTCTCTCCTATAAACAATATGCAAATGGGACTCTTACTAATTGCATACTCTTCATTATTCTTTCTTAAATATCCTCTTCAACTTCGTCGGTTGCATGGTTGGTTATTGATTGGAAGGAAGCCCTTGTTATTCCTCTCACATTCTTCAGGTGTTTTTTTTGTGAATAGGGCATCCATGATTGAGACGAATATCATGCACTTGTGTTAGTACTCTCATTAATTTGATCATATACAATGAATCTTATATCATTTGTTGATTATTAGTATATGCACTTCCATTGATGCAATCACTTCTCAATGTTCAATTAGAAACCTTGCATTGTTTAGTACAATCATACCAATGTATTCTCCCCATGATCCTTACTTGCATGATTGACTGTATCATCTTGCCAAACTACAAGTTCCATTCTAAGTATTGAATTACATTCCACTTGGGCCTTCAATACTTTTATTGTTCTTTGTATGTAACATGTCCAAGGCTTATGTATTTCATTCTCTGGTTTGTCTTGTAAAGTTCAAGTATGAATCCAACTTGAGCTTATGCCCACAAAACTTGATTCAATTGTTTTGTGTTCTTATCATTTGATTTTTAAATCAAATGCAAGTTCGAGTCATCAAGTTCTTTGCATGAGTTCAAATGTTCAACTAGCAAGCTCAAGTCCTCTTGTAGTTGTTCAAAAACTACAATCTCAAGTCAATGTTCTTTTGTACCAAGCTCTTTATCATTTGAGTTCAAGATCAAGTTCAAAACACAAGTTCAAGTACTTGTTCGAGTGCTTTGTTCAGAGTCTTCTGAAGTTCTTGCAATTGTAATTTCATTTTCAACTTGATTTGGTTTCAACTTTGATTTGAATTTGATCTTTTATTAATCATTTTTTGAGTTTTGGTTCTGGTCTACAGTTCATTTGAGTACACATCTTCGTTCTTTTGAGTTCTAAAGGTCCAGGTACGATTTCACCCGAAATTTCGGCAGCCTCCCGGCGTCTCCTCCCCCCCGTTTAGGGGAAAACTACGAGAAAACTGGGCCTTTCCCACCACGCGCAATAAAGGCGTGTATGTATGTAGGTGTCCCTCTTGCGAGGGGCACCGCGGCCGTGATATTTTTCTTCCCACCACGCGCAATAAAGGCGTGTATGGGGCTCTGACGGTACCTGTTTAAATGACACGATTTGCTTTCCCCCCGCTCGGGGGTACTTATAAGTGACCCCGCCTCGCCGTAGGTGCCGCACCGGGTTCCCTTCCCACCACGCGCAATAAAGGCGTGTATAGGCGGTTTTTCGGTGCGCCACGAACACCGAGGTAGAGTTTAGGCGATTGCTCGTTTCGTCGTAAGCATCAGACTGGCGTCCCATCCTACCATGCGTAATAAAGGCATGCATAGGAGTTTTTCCGGTCTGCTGCAAACAACGATGCGAGAATCTGAGTTTAGAGAGTTCGTACCTTCGCGGGCTTCGATGGCGGCGGTTTAAACATGCACAGTTTGCTTTCCCCCCGCTCGGGGGTACTTATGAGTGACCCCACCTTGCCGTAGGTGCCGCACCGGGGTCCCTTCCCACCACGCGCAATAAAGGCGTGTATAGGCGGTTTTCCGGTGCGCCACGAACACCGAAGTAGAGTTTAGGCGATTCCCGCCTCGTCGTAGGCGTCGGACCGGGGTCCCTTCCCACCACGCGCAATAAAGGCGTGTATAGGCGGTTTTCCGGTCCGTCGCACACAACGGAAGCGAGGATCTGAGTTTAGGAGATTTCGTACCTTCGCGGGCTTGTCGGCGGTGTCGGCCCGAGGATCGAGGGATGAGAGAGATAGCGTTTTTTTTTCGTATGTATATTTAATTAGATTAATATTAGTTAACTATAATTAATAATAATTAAATTTAATTAATTATAAATAACTAAATTAATGATAATTAATATAAAAAATGAAATAATTAATTATGAATAAATTTAATTATTCATAATTAATTAAAAATTATCATTTTCCTTTATTAATTATAATTAAAATAATTAAATTATAACTAAATAAATTAATTAAAATTAATTATCATTAATTAATATTAATATAATTAAATATAAAAAATACATATATATTTTATTTTATTTTTTTTTTATTTATGGGATTTGGCCGAGAAGCACAAGAAAGGGAGAAAGTTACCTTCACGGTCTTTGAGCTCCCGTTGTTGTGTCCTGATCAAAATGTCGTGACTGCCGATCGGGCAAGGAAGGGGCGGCGTCGGGATGAGCAAGGTCGAACGACCACGAGGAGTCGAAGAAGCGACGCAAGGGAGAAAGTTTCCTTCACAGCAGCAAACTCCCGTCTCGCTTCCGATCAAAATGTCGGTCTTTCGGTCCGACAAGAAGGAAGTCGTGGAAGGAGCGAGCTCGGACAGCACGCAGGAGCCGAGGGGTGACGAGCTTTCGTCGCTCCGTCCGATCAAACTGCCGTAGCTTCCGATCCTATAGACAGGGAACGTCGTTGGAGAAGCGAAGTCGTTCGGCCACCAAGGAGTCGGAGAGGGAGAGGACTTGCGGGGGAATGAGCAGGGGATTCGGGAATTGAGTGCGATTTGCGAATGGAAGAAGTGTGTGGAGCGAATAAGGAGCTCGGCGTCTATTTAACGACGCGAAAGAGGCGACAATCGAGGAGCTGCCGCGGGATTTGCGGGATCAGACGCGAACGGCGCCGCGTCTACAGTGTCTCAGCGGGATTTCGGGCAGGATTCTCGGAGAATTTACGGGATTCACCGGTCTCTCTCTCTTTCTCCTTTGGTTTCTCATACAGAGGTCAACACATGTGCAACTAGTACCTAAATCCTTGGTGCGAATTCTAAGAACTTTAGATATTTTGACAATAAATTAATGAATCCTTATAATCCCACTCAGTCTTCTTCAACTCTATTTTATCCCTATTATAATTTTGTCATTGAATTAAATAATTATATATTTTAAAATTTATGTCTCAAGAAATTATTTGTATGTGGTAACCATATTAGTTTAGGACCTTATGCAACAATGTGTCTCATGTAGCTTCTTACTTTTGAGATTAATGCCATCCTTCAAAATGAATGCATGGATCCTCCAGCCAGATTCTTGCGAGACATATTTTAGAGTCAATCTTTGTATTGTATCTTATGCAGTTCAATTCCCTTCTGCATAAAATATATTCCTAAGGCATCTCTTATATGATGCCCATCTTCAACGAATTGACCAACCATAGACAAAACCATGTTATCATCAATGTTCTAAAAGGAAACCCCATTCAAAGCTATCTACCAACTTTTACCTTACTTCTCCTATTATCAACCCATATATAGTCCAAAATCTAAAAACTATCATCCCCAAACCTACCTATCTCTTAATTGATATACTCATCCGAGTATGGAGTGGTGTCTTCATTTTCAGAGCCTACCACCACCATCTAAGCCACTAATTGGCTTTTAATCCACTGACATTCCCTTCAAACCCCACATATGATTCCATAGACACATCCTTATCCACAAATTACTACCAAGAACAAATGGCGTGTTCCTATAAACACGTAATAATGGAGGCTTACTAGGACTCTGCAAACTTTCCACAGACCCTCTTGCACTCTTTGTTCAAATACATTATGCCCTTCGAGCTCTACACGTTCAAATTGATATCATTCCATCCCAACAGGCATCTCTATCCTCAATGTACAAATATAGATCATTCCATCCCAATGTACTATGTTCAGTAAGAAAATTCAATATATTAGTATCATCAAGCAATTCCACTAACCCATTGGGATATAAGCATCGCACAACAATATTGATGTCGGCCTTGAAATTGTTATTCAATTTCTTAGCCACCAATAAAATTTCATCTTCAAAATCTACGATAGAGTAGCTATCCACGTCTACATCCTCTATTTTTTTCTACGACCCCCTAAGAATGAAAGTGAAATGACGCATACTCATGATTCCAGACACAACCATACATAAATTTGCAACATAATCATAAACTAATATAGATTATGTTCAGTAAGACAAGCATTTCGCACAAACGTAAGCTCTAGAAAAATCAATAAATTTGGGGAAAATAGAGGGAAAAATTAGGTACAATGCATCTAGATCATGGAATTGTTCCTAAAAAAATTTAAAAAGAAAAACATATGTGAAAAACCTTAAATTCAATGTTTAATAAGAAAAATTTGAGTAGAAAGGTAGATTATGATACACACCAAAGAATTGTCAATAAAAAAGATATGAGAGCCAAAAAAAAAAAACCGACTTCACAATAAAAATGCATCAACATCTATCGGCCTGTCCTTTGTCATAAACTTTCCCCTTCATTTTTCCCTACAACAAGGGGCTAGAACTGCTCACGTCTTTGTTGAAGACAATGAGTTACGAAGTGCAAAAGTGGAGTTCTAATAATGATCTCTGATAGCTCATCTAAACTAGGTTCTTCAGCTTGTCTTATAAGTGAAGGGCATTTTAGAAATTCAAATGAATCGGTCATAGAAGGACCCATTAAAGCATATAATAAAATTCACAGACCAATTATAGAATTTTTTTAAGACATTAAACAACATGAAGCGACCTCTTAATCTTAGAGACCTAGTTGTAATTTATCCTAAAACCAAATATCAAACAAGAACTAGTTACACGGCTATTTTAGTTAAATATTGTCCTAATTGCTTATGATTAAATGGGAAATGACAGAGTAGAGGAGAGAAAGTCACCCACTACTCACAACTGACCTCCATATCTGTTAACTAATTATCTGTAAACTTACCCGATAAGAACCCAGTTCAACCGGACAGACCCATTCATTTGGAACTTACCTTAGGTTACTTCTTATGGTTGAAACAGGATATAAGCCTATATTTCACTACAATTAAAATAAGTAGGCATTGATGTGCAATATTACAGAACCATGAATATTGTTCTACGTGCATGCCTCTCATTTCTTAGCTAACCAGCAGCCTTCAATAAATAGATTAACTTAAGCACACAAGCTGTCTGAAGGCTAAAGTATAGTTCTCGGTATGTACAAAGTTTCTAAATCTTTCTATATAACTTATAAAGGAATAACACATTAGATCTCCTATCATAAAAAGAAAACCAAGAAATCCAAGTTCTACAATTCAACCTTCTCTGTCTCTTTCACCGTTTTTTTTTTTTTTGGTCTCTTTCACCATTAATATACCAAACATAGCATAAATACACAAAAGCATTAAAACATATTTAAGAATAGAAAAGACAAAAAATTTCACTAGACAAAAAAGTATTGCTCATCATGTGGAGATACAATATAGAATACCAATGGAATCTGCCAGCCGTAAACTGGCACAAGTCAATACAGGCCGTATAAAGTAAAACTAGATCTACATGCACATGTACATATCTACACACATTAGCATGTGCATATACAGCATACATACATATACACATGCATTTGCAAGTGTCCACTTATGCATGTTCACAATACATGCCAGCAAATATCCACGTCTGAAAAATAGGTAATTAGATAAATTTAATCTCCAAAGTAGGCAAGCCAATAATCCTTATCCCGTCAATGAGTCAAATTGCCACAAGTGTAGCTGATTGAAGCCGGATTCATCCGAGAATAGAAATATCCTTCTTGGTTAGTCAGAATGGTTCATGTCAAAAAGAAGAACGGTAAAATCCGCATATGCAAAGCATGCCCTAAGGATGAATTTCCGTTGCCTGTACCAGAACTCATGGTAGACATAGCTTCCTCCCATAAGATCTTCTCCATTATGGATGGTTCGTCCGGGTACAACTAGATCAAGATGGCCTTAAACAATATACAATCTTACAAAATCTACCAAATCCTACCACAAAACTAATCTTCTGTACCACAAATAGGCCTTAAACAATTAAAAACAAATTATATGAATTCACTATCATAGAACAGAAACAAGGCCAATTCAGCACTATGGAGTTCTTCAAGATTCTGCTGAAAATGTAGAGATACAACATAAAATTCAGGAAGCATTTACCCCAGACAAAAGACTGCAGTTTGGTGTCCTCTATCTTGAATGTAAAAATGCTGGGCATTGGTTGTACAATAGAATGTCCAAGTTGGACAGCTAGCTGGTAACCCTGAGACCAAAAGTATAATGGTCATTTTAAATCAAGAGTGTTGATTCCAGAAACACAAAGAAAGTCCTTCCAACCTGCTGGTTGTTCCCAGTGGCAATCAACAAGAAGTCAACCTCAATATCCTCCACATAATCAATGGTTCGTTTCTCCATTTTCAGATTGAATTTTCCTTTACAGGTGATAGATGCACTTGAAATAACTTTGCCTGTATGCAGTTGAACTACAACAAAATATTGTGTTCCAGTGAGTATAGCAATAATTTGTATATCAACTTTGACTGAGGTGAAATGACATGTCAGAAGGGAATCTTAAAACACAAAAAAATACTTTAAAAGAGAACCTGATGCTTTGTTCCTGCGCATGTAACTGAACTGAAGAGAAAAGATAGAAGCAGCAGAAAGAATAAGAGAGGGGAGTAGGATATGAGATTAGAACACCAAAATTTTTTTACCGTTACTAATCAAAAATATAGTGGATATAGCAGAAAGGAGAAAGCTCTTTGGGTTAGAGAGGACTGGCGACAGCAATGGGAAGCAATGTTTTTAGTGCTACATAAAACTAAATATAGACGCATTAATTTGCCACTTATCACGTGAAGTCAATATACGGGCATGAAAAAGGAATGAACCGCATTTAGTTGGAAGTACGTTATCTTTTATGTTACTAAATTAAAACCCAAAACCAAGCTAAAAGAAGCATTCAGTATTTAGATATTCTTTTTTAACAGATCTGATGCAGAACAAAGCACCATGCGAAGCAGTATCTAATTACTCCTTATCATCATGCTATTCTATGCCCATTGTTGCACCCAAATAGGAAAAAAATGGCAAATTCAAGAACATCCCCAGCCATCAAATGTTTGAACATACCACCAAAATTTCTTAGATCCCATCAACTCATTAATTACAACAGTTGAAATTATGAAAATGGCTGGGTAAAACTTTCCATTAGAATTTTCTGCACCAATGAGAGAAGAGGGAAAAAGACAACACAGCGAATAGAAAGGAAGAATAATCAATTAGAATTGCTTTAGCACCTATTACAACTAGTTCAAAGCCAAAACACCACGAGAAGCTTATTAAATTAACTTTTAAAAGCATGACAGAGCATCATCCAAGTTCAGGGGGTGATTTCTGAGCCTAGCGGCTCTCAGATTATGTCACAAAAACTGAAACTATACCTCCTCTCTCTTTTGCTTCACCTAGAAGGCAATCCACAAATAGAGGCTGAAGTGTTGCTGACTGGAAAAACTCTTCCATCTTCTTCTATCTGGGGGAAAGCTAGGTTCTTTTACAGAGATTTCCTAAGAATCAAAGGAGACAAAAAACAGAATTACATTTTTCTTTCATAACGACCTTAAGATCAACACCATGACTGGAGAACCAGCTCATGGTATCTTGTGGCCCATGAGTACTGAAATAAGCTCCTTTAAGTTCTTTATTACCTCTAGGATAATTTCCCGCTAAACCCTGCATTGAGGGTGAAAAAAAAATCAGAACTCTAATATTAATTTAAAATGTAAATAAAAATATAGATGTTAATTTATTTCAAATGACAGATCAAAATTTATTGGAATGATGAGTACACATCATAAGGGCTGGAGGATGGAATGGGATAAACTTGTTTTCAAGAAGCATATATGACTAAGAATAGTTTCACCAATGCGCTGCATAAATAGTTCCAAAAGAAAGAAAGTTTCAATTATTAGAAGTTTTTTGAATGACACTGTGATATTCTACTGTGCAATTTATAAGTGTATAAGTTTGCCTATTTCAAGTAAATCTTAAATATCTTAAACTTCATGAACTTACATTAAAAGGGATTCTTGACAAACCAAACTTTATCTAGACGTGCTTCGTATATTCATCATACTACAATTTAGATAGTTATGGACATTAACTATTTAATCGATAGCTTAATGAGACCTAGAGTGCCATATTATTTTAAATTGACACATCTCATTATTTTGGGCATAGCTTTCTCATTTTTAGTCAGAATTTTATGATTTTAACCTCGTCGAAAAACCAACAAAATTTTCTAGAACTTTATTTTTTTGGGGGGGTTAATTTTAATAAGATAAATTGCAACTCTTGCAATAATCATGGGGTAAATCTCAAATTTGGAATCCCTACCTCTTGTTGCTATTTTGAGAAGTTACTAGTTTCTTCTTGGGGGATTTCAGCATTATTAGAAAGCTATTAAAACTCTATAAAACTTCAATATTATTCATTTTGCCTAATTTTGAGAAGATAACTCGCAGTTCTTGCGATAATAATAGAGTAAAAGCCATATTTGGAATCCCAACCATTTGTCAATATTTGGATGAGAACTCACTTGCTTCTTATCGAAACTTTATGATCTTAGCCTTCTTTTGAAAGGTAAAAAAAATTCTCTGCGGATCTCATGCTATCCATTATGGCTAATTTCATCTCTACAAATCACTAATTCTGCATGAACTTACGAGTTACTTCAAAATTTGAATTGATGCACTTAAATTCACATTAATTAAGAAAAAAATAATAATTTAGTTTATAACTTTATCATTATTCTAACCAAATTCTACAACTATTAAACTTTACCATATCTAACTGCTCTTCGCGTATCTTCACATGCCACCTAATTCCCTCATTCTTGTCCTTATATACCACCTTAACCCCTTGACATTTCTAGCTTGGTCATCTGCTTAAATATGATTCGGCAATAAATTCATATCCAGATAAGAAAAGGAAAAGAAGGGAGAAGCAGCAAAAAAAATTATGAAGTTTATTCTTTTCCTAAGCTCTCTCAATTTTCCGTTGAAAAAAAAAAAATCTTAATTTTTCTTGGTTGAAGGAAATTTTTCTTCATTCTCTGAATTTTCTCTTGAAGGGAAAACTGTAACTTCTTCTCCTTCTCTTAAACCAATGACAGCTCACCGATTAGATCAACATCATGCAAGAAATAGAAGCAAGGTTTACCGTTTACTAGGAGAAGCCGAACTCCCAAAGCATGAATTCCGATAAAGAAAAAATCACCTCTTGAAGTTGAAGGTCAATATCATCCGCTAATTGTAGCAATTAGCAAAGAGAATATTCTAAACTTTAGGATACCCTTAGGACTTTTGGCCTAAAAATGGTTGACATCGCAGAGTGAATAGTTGAAGTAATATCCGAAAAAAAAAAAAAAAAAATATATATATATATATATATATATATATATATATATATATATATATATATATATATATATATATATATATAGATAATGATGGTTAATAAGTTTAATTATAAAAATAGAGAAAGAGAGAGAGAGCAAATTTTCTAATTATAGGATATTTTAATTATATAATTAGCAAATAAATTTATTATTACGGGACTAAATAAAATATATTTAAAAGAAATAATTAAATTAAGAAAATATAAAATTTACGCATTAGTGATGATTTGTATTTTAAAAAAGAGAATTTATTATGATTATTATCAAAGTTGCATGCATATAATAAGCTAACTAAAATGATACGCTAATTATTCATGAATATTAACTATGTTGCACCGATACACCTATTTATGAAGGCGTGTTATATCTGATACACCGATACACGGATACACCTCCGATACTGCACCGATACATGTCGGATACGGCTTTGCCATATCCAATTAAAATACAATTTAATTTCAAAAGGACGCGTATCGAATACACTCGTCCCTTGAAAAACAAAAAAATATGAAAAAAAATATCCATCATATTTACTTTTGTGGCTGCGAGCGAGGTTCTCTCATTTCCGAGATGGATTTGAGTCTCTTGATGATATGAGAATATTAGAAATTGCTAATCTTTCACTTAATGAGTCTGAATTAGAAGCAATGATATTTATTGAAGATGATATAGAAGTTCAAAGACAAACAACTAAAGAAGCTACTCAAATCATTCCTTCTATTGAATAGTTGAAACTTCATGTGCTAGACAATTTATGTTTATGCTTTTGTTGTTGTACTAGACATTTAATGCTTACTTTTATTTTGATATTATAAGCTACAAGGCTACAAATGATGTTACTTTTATTATTTTTGTAATTTCAAATATTATGCTTTGATTGTTTTCTTAATTTTTAGGTATGATTTATAAATTATAATATCGTATCCGCGCAATACCCGTATCATGTATTTTTAAGAATTGACGTGTCCCATATCTGCATCGTGTCGTATCCGTGTCGCAGTATCCGTATCGGTGCAACATAGAATATTAATTATGATTATATACTTTAAAAGAATAACTAATGACTAATTAAGATTACTTAACATGATATATATAATTAACTAATATAAATATTTAATATTATTATAGGTGTCAAAGTAACAAAGACAGATTAAGGACTAAGTTAGAAGTTGGAAATCTAATTTTTCTGAACTAAGAAGAGTATTCATATTTTTAAATTATTACAATATTACTGCTTTTCTTAAACCAATTGCATAATAATGCTATTTATATTTATCTATACAACTGTTTTTGCACATTTATTTATGATTCAACTCTACTGTAGAAAAGATTGATCATATTAAAATAAATTATAAATTTTTTATGATCAAGGTAGTTTTATTTAATGTCAAACAATGTTAGTTATAGGAAAATATTGATGTTAAGAAAAATATAAATGAAATGACTTATATAGGAATGCTTGCATGTACATATTTGACTTATAGAGTTCATCCTCTTATAGTAAAGGATGGGGACGCAATGCACCTACATGTATAAATTGGAAAAAACATTGAAAAAAAAAATGATTGGAAAAGGAAATATCTTAATTGGTATTATTTAGATAGTCACTCATCTGACTCGTATTTTTTTATAGGAAAAAATAAGACATGATATTACTTACACATTATATATAATTCAAAGCCACTTACAAAATCATCTTTAAATAGAATTACTATCAAATAATATTATTTTATTTCATGTTTAAAAGCAAGCATGCGTATTGTTTCAAAATTATGTTATATTACTATAATTTGGAAATATGATATATTCACTAGGCTGGATTATACTCTTTTGACTAGACTATTCCTGACTTAGCTACTCTTTTAGCTAAGTTGCTCCTCTTTAGTATGATTAAGCTCCTATGACTGCAATAATCTTAGACTAGTAATGCTTTTTCTTACTCAATTATCTCTTTGTCTTAATCATACTCTTTTAACTAAGTCATCCTCTCCACATAAACATACCCTCTTGATCATATTAATATCCCTAGTGTAATCATATTCTTTGATTATATTACTCTATTTAACTTAATTACTTCTTTCTAACAAAGTCATTCTTAGCTTGATCCAACTATTAGAATTATGTTGTCTTCTAAGTATAATCTTGCTCTTAAGATTAGACTATCCTTTATCAAACTTGGTCACGCCTCCGCTTGGTCAGCTCATTTCTTTTTCTAGTTCCGCCCTTAAAGTTAAATTGCATTTCTATCTTATTGACTCAGTTATGCTCTCTTAAATTGAGTCATACTTTGTCTAATCCCACCATTGGAATTAGACTACGACTTCCAGGTCTAGTCTTGCACTTAAAAATAGACTATACTTTATCTAGATAGGTCAAGCTCTCTCGGTCAGGTCCTTTCCCAGTCTGATCCTGCTCTTCGGATTAGACAATTTTGTTGATCTACTCTTGCCCTTTAGGCTAACATATATCATTTGATTTTGTTTGGCAAAGACACACGTAGCCTAATCCCATTCTTAAGATTGATTATTCCACTTAATTTAAAATACATATGATGTGGACATCCGGCCGTAAAAAGTTTGTCAGAGGAAGGACCGGAGATCTATGGCTAGGATCGGATTGCTCTATTTCTGAGCAGTTATTTGTATTTGATTTATTATGTGTAATTTTTCTTTTTTACCTTCACTTGAGGGAGTAAGTTTATGTGACCCCAAGGGGCACTTTTGTCATTTGATGTTTTATTATATTTTGTCTATTTATAGTCCTCACCCTCCCCCTTGGGCAGGACGATGATGATGATGAATGAAAATTTATGCACTTTATGTTTTGGTGCGTTTGAGAGTTTTTGTGAGAGCGCATGTTAAGTCCCTAGGTGAGGGCAAAGCAAGACCCGTCAGCTGCAGGAAGCATCTGAGCTCACAGTTAATCGGCGCCTCCATTCCCCATCAACTCGGCATCCTCACATCCCAACCTAGTCAAGCCATCATCACCCATAACTCTCCTTGGCCGATCCACCACAACCCATTCCTCTCTTCCTCCTAAACGCCGCCTCCCCTCTGCTCATGGCTGAAACTTTCGTGACCTCTTCTCCCCACTTTCTTTCTCCACATTGATCCTCCAACATTTCCTAAGCTAATCTTGGAAATCTAAATTCAAATTTGAATTCTCCTTGAGCCTTGAATTCCTTTCCTAAATTGTTGGAATATTTTTGGAAAGGTATCCCCATCCATAAATATGAATTTAAATGAAGAACCCTCATTAAATTTCCTTCCTGAATTAGCCTAAGCTTAATTTTAGGAAATCTGAATTCAAATTTGAATTCTCTTTGAATCTTGACTTCCCTTCCTAAATTGTTGGATTATTTTTTGGAAAGATATCCCCATCCATAAATCTGAATTTAAATGAAGAATCCTCATTAAGTCTCCTTCCTAAATTAGCCTAGCTTAATTTTAGGAAATCTGAATTAAAATTTGAATTCTCCTAAAAGTTTTGAATTCGGTTCCTAAATTATTGGGCTATGTTTGGGAGGATATCCCTATATGCAAATTTAAGCATTGATCGGAAATCTGAATTAAATCCTTAGCGAATATGCTTTAATTGGCAACTCCACTAAAGCCCTAAATCAGCTCCCATCAATTAGTGTTGGTCGCCCCTTCCCCTCTCCGCCCTTCCTTATGTGTCCACCCCAATTAATTCCCAGCCCATCAAATTCAATTCCAGGCGCCGCCCCTCCTAATTGACCACTAATATAATTCAGCAAGCCAACTGGATGTGAATAGTATTCTCAGATTTTGGCTAACTGTTGCCCCTATGCTTCCATAGCCAACTGCCCAGTTTTCCAAGCCTAATATCAGCTATTCTAGGATTTGAACCCCACATGGTTGCTATCCAGATTTCCAGAAGATGCTAGATTGCTGTCCAGATTTCCAGAAGATGTTAGATTGTTGTCCAGATTTCCAGAAGATGTTAGAATGTTATCCAAAAGTGTGAGAGGGATTCGTATTGTTGTTCTCCCCTCATAGGCAGCCAAATGACTTCATTGTGGCTTAGTATCTTCTTCCTTGCGGGTAAACTCTGCCCCCTCCCTTGCACCTTTTGATCCTTCATCAATCGTGGCATCATTTTATTGTGAAAGCTTCTCCTCTTAAACCCCAACCAAGTGCGTTGTGTGAATGGGTCTTTGTAGTGACTAATCTATTTGTTAATTTAAGAATTGCTTCTAAAACATCACGTGAGCATGATATTAATTTATTTGATTATCTATTGGTCCTTCTATTAGCTTGTGATTGATTGCTTGAACTTGATTATCCTCTTGCATGATGAAATCATTGCTTGAGTTCATTGTGAATTAATAATTTGTTAAGCTCTGTTAAAGTACGAGGAAATTCCAATTCTTTTTTTTTTTTGAAGAAATGCATCCAAATTGCATTAAAAACCAAAAGAAGCTAATTACAATTACTAATGGAATCACATTCCTCCTTGATTGAATTGAATAACAAGGAAGGAATGTTATTAAAAGAACGGCTATCAAAAAAGAAACTACTATCTAGAGCCATAGTAGCACACAAATTGGCTACTTTATTACAATACCTATGGACATGTTGAAAAACAACCTTATGGAAATCATTAAGAAAAAGCAAATCCTTTACCGGCCACCTATCAAAGAGCCAATTATTCTTCTTCAAAGAATCTTGGATGAAAGTAATAATATCGAGGTTGTCGCTCTCAATTATTACCCCTTTGTATTCAAGCATCCAACTCTTAATATACTCCCTTACCGAGAAAACAGCTTCCAACTCAAGCTGAGCAATGTCCCAATGAATTTTGTTCTCCCCAAAAGCAATTATGAATCTTCCCTTGTAATCTCTGAAAATGCCACCGATTCCAGAGCAGTTAGACCTAAGCAATGAAGCATCAACATTGATCTTCATCCAATCTTTCGGTGGAGGGCACCAAGATTCACGAGACTCCCTAAGGAGACTAGTACCCCAGTTGGAAAGATGTAGAGAGAACTTAGTAGCAGCCAAAGACAAAGCATTCACAGCTATCATATAGCAAGGCAGAACAGAATTTCCATGTTTAAAATCATTCCGATTTTTCCATGACAGGTACACAATTGTACAGTAGATCTTCACAATTCCATTATCCCGAGAAGATAATCTCTTTAAACCCTGTAAACACCCCTCTAGCGTTTGAAAAACAGGGATTGAAATACCCCATCTACGCATCTGGATAATGACATCAATCATATACTTGCACTGTACCATGATGTGTTCAAAACTTTCAACAACATTGCAGCCTCTAGCACAGTGGTCATTCACAGCAATCCTACGGTGCTTCAGGAATTGGTTTGTAGGGATGGCGCCTTTCCCAAGTCTCCACCAAAAAACTTCAACCTTCTTGTTAAGCTTAATTTTATATAACCACTCATAATAATCAATGTTAACCATGTTAACCTTGATTCTCATAAAATTTTCATGGGCTATAGCTGAAACAGTCTTACCCGAGTAATTATACAGCAGCTCAACTCGGTCTTCATTACTGACATCAGTATGAATTTGGCTGATTAACACAACCAATTCCTGATGAAAAAATTCCTGAAGCAGGCCATAATTCCATTGGCCATTCCTCAACAACAATTGATGCACATTCATTCCTTCCAGAGAAGCACTATCCACAAAAGTTGGCCACCATTTGATACATTTGTCTAGTAACCAAATCTCATTCAACACACTGATTTTATCCCCTTTACCAATCCTCCATCTTACTATGTTTTGCAGCCGTCTACCTCCTTCGCATAAAATTTTCCAGGTATTGGAAGTTGCTCTCTTGCATGTATCTTTCATAATTTCCTCCCCATATTTACTTATGATAGTCCTGTGAAAAAGAGTATCAGGTTTTTGCATGAAATTCCATGCCAGCTTCGATCTCAAAGAACCAATTCTCATCAATGGAGACTGAAGACCCATACCCCCCATTCTTCTAGGTTTACACAATTCTTCCCAAGCCACATAATGCATACTCCGATTACCATCAGTTTTGTGCCAAATAAAACCTCTACAAAGTTTTTCAACCTCATACAACACTTTTTTAGGAACCAAAGAGTGTGTAATAAGAAAGTTTGGCATAGATAACAAAGAACTAGTGATAAGAGTGATCTTACCACCCAATGAGAGAGACTTCTTTCCCCAAGCATTTAGTCTATCCATGACATTGCTCAAAACATCTTGGAAATCAACAATCTTTAGTCTATTGAGAGACATCTTAATCCCTAGATAGGTTATCTCCTTAACCACTTTATAACCAAACAGTCTAGCAATTCTCTTCTTCATAGGATACCTAACCGCCTTCCCAAAAAAAATCTGAGACTTATTGATATTAACCCTTTGGCCCGTCCACTTGCAGAAATCTTCCACAATAATCTTCAAGGCTTTAGATAAACCCAAAGAGAAATTCCAATTCAATATAAAACTAGCTGAACTAAAATATAAAACTACCATTTAAATTTATTTTAAAAAAATAACCAATTTTTGTAGCCAGAAAAGAAAATCATTGCTAACGCCAAGGGTGAAACAACATTTCCATCGTCAGAGAAGAAGATCGTCGTTAACGGCTCAAGAGAAATAGTAATTTCATCATTTAAAATCACAAAAGCAAAAAATTTTGAAGGAAAATGAGAATAATGAGAGGAAAGGAACAAATAGGAGAGAATGGAGGCTTAAATAGCCCTAATCGATAGCCAACAGCTACTCCAAAGTTTCAAAGAAAAAAAGCCCTGTGGCAATCAAGTCGCAACTGGATAACGATTTCCACCACATGGCAAACAAAATCGTCACATAGAGGGCAACTATGTGTACTTCAAATTACAATTTTTCCCTCCCATTTTTTATAATTTTAATTTAAAAAAATGTTGATTTCAAAATATTGCAGAATTGATTTGGGTTTTGCTCATTAAAATTTCTATCTAGAACATTGTGTTACTAAATTGCAAAAATTAGTAACATTATCAAATAATTAAAAAAAAAATCTTATAACTTGGGAAAGTTTTCTCAATGCTTCAAATAATGCTGATACGTGCTATCATGCATTAGTTGAGTCAAAAATGCATGTATTTAATTTTTTTTAATTTGGACTCTTAATAAGACACAAGAGACAAAAAGGAATCATGTAATGTAGCCAACTCCACATAGTGGGACAAACCGACAAAGTCTTGATGTTGTTGTTGTATCCTATTCTTTAAAAATTCAAAAATAAGAGTTTTGTATTTGAAATTGTGCATTTGGACCAAACTATCTCAGCAAAATATAAGATGTACTCAAAAGGTTTAAAACACATATTTAGGCAATCACAATTTCTTTCATGAATATTTATGATATTTCTTATATTAAATAATTGAAATAAATGATATTTCAATCATAACATAATTAAAAAAAATAACTCAAATAATTCTAAGAAAATTCAAGGATATCTTAAATGGTAATATAAGATTGTGGAAAGCTTGTCATTATTATGGGCCCCACCCAAGGGTAAATTGATACTTTGCCCAAAAGGCTATTTTCATTTGAAAAATACAAATGACATGCAAATTATCAAATGAAATAATAAGAAAATTCAGAAAGATATCTATGCTACTAAGAGACACCACCAAATTCTAATAGGATATTTTTTTAGTTATTTAAATCAATTTAATAATTCAAAAAAGAAGTGAAGATCACACCTTTTAAATACATCAAATTAATTTCAAAAATCCCAAAATAATTTGGGAATGCATAGAACCACACTAGGAACTCTACCAAATTTATAAAATGTTTCCAATTAAAATCCTAATTATGAGGATTTTAAAATAGTGACTAATGATTGGAAAAGATAAAACATGCAAAGCCATTATTTACCAAACAAGGACATAATTTTTGAAGGCTTATTAAGAGTCATTTGATCCATAAGAGTTTATGTGGTGAGAAACAGTTTTGATGTTCTACTTTTTCAAAAGAAAAAAATGTATAAGACTCATAACATATCTCAAAATATTTACTTTCCTAGAAATAATTCTCCAACGGCCTTTATAAGTAGTTGCAACTGTCACAAACGGACCCTAAGAAAACTATATTGTCCAGATCTATGTGTTTGATAGTAAAGAAGTCAGTGAAGGCGATTTAAGGGTGCAAAATGATAATATTATGGTTGGTGTATAGCAAAATTAGAAAAAATAAATAAATAAAATGCTATCTTAGAAAGATGCCGTGAGTATCATCTATTAAAATTAAGATTGTGAAAGATAAATTTAATTGGTTTAAGCATGTACAACAAAGGGCAAAATATACATAAATAAAATAGGTACAAAAAACTTACTGTCAAAGGATGAGTAAGAACAAGGGATGGATCAAAGATCGTCATAGTTGTGAAAAAAAATTTATACAATATAAGTATAACAACTCATACAATGCTTGGCAAGGACAAATAGAAAATAAGGATTCCAACATCAATAATCATATTTCAAACAACTTCTAGTAGAGAATTTTAAGAAAAACTTAAAATATTTACATTAAAAAAATATACAGATAATATCTTCGTTGAATGCCAAAAGCTTCAAATGAAAAAGGGGACAAAAGCTGCATTGAATAACTTCAAGAAACTCATCAAAAATTAGGTGGTAGTAACTTGAATGAATATCATAACACGGTTTTTTTAAGTACTAAGAAGAAATGGCAAAGCCATAAATATTAAAAAAAAGATGTTTTCTCTTTTAAAAAAAAAAAGTCATTAGCATCACACTTAAATTGGAAAACATACTCAAGTTATTTTAAAATCTTTTAAGAAAAAGAACTTTTTTTTTTGTATTGATTCCATTTAGAGCTTCGGCAAACAAAAAGAAATATCACGATACAATATAAGAGGGGTTTTGCAACTATGAATTCTGAAATCATCCTGCAAAAGGAAGATGGTATCTTCTATATGATTTGAACGTGTCTAGAAATTAAAAATGTCTCACCTTATTTTCAAGGAAATTTCCATTTGTTACATTGCACCTACCCCCGCCAGAAATCCTCACCTTAAGATCATAAAATGTTAATGAATTAAGCAGTCAATCAAGAGATTCTGAAAAAGAATTGAAATTAGTAGTTAAATAGTACATTAATAAGAAGAATCTTGTCAATTACATTTTCAACAAAGACAATGTAAATGAGAAGTGTCAAATCAAATTTACGTTTCCCATGTGATTTTGAATTGCCAGGTAAAGAACTATGCTATCTGAACTGAAAATCACAAGAAAATGCTACCAGGATTGCCTTAGTGGTAAAGGTCTACCTAATCAATATGCATTTTGCAAAATAATATTCAAGCAATCTACACACAAAACTAAATTATACTCAATTTTAATAAATAATATATATTTATATGCTCAGCGTTTTCATGACTTACAGATTTATAATAGGTTTATAAATTGTAATAACTACTACTATAGAAATGAGTCCACCTAAAATGACCTGAATCAAAACCAGTAAGAATTTTGTGCTTGCCCTTGTATATGTTAAATATTTAAGAAATTTTAAGTTAACCTACATTTAACCAAGTCCAAATGAGTATGTAGTCAAGTTTTCTAGAGGAATGGCAAGTAACAAGTAAAACTCAAAATTTTCACCTATTTATTTTAAATATATGAATTTTTATGTGTTTTACTACTTTTGCTAATTTTAATAGAAAATGCTACAGAACAATAAATGCATCAAAATGATGTTATAAATGTTCTCTGTGAATGATTTTTTGAAATGTTACTTACTGAATATGTGTACAAGCTCTACCCCACATATATTACTAAAATTATCATACATATGTAACTTTAATGGATTCATACATTATGTAAAATGTCATTTATAAATATTAAATATGTCAATATTTTCATAATTTCATGTACATATGATGAGGACATCGTCAGCATTTTCGACACATGTACCTTTATGAGACGCCGGAGATCGACGGCCACGAGCATGAGTTGTATTTTGTCATTTTATGTAGTAGTTTATTTTATTTTGATGTTTTTCCGCTTTTGCCCTTATGGGCATTGAGTCGCTTATGTAGCCTGGAAGGGCACTTGTGTCATTTCTTGTTATTTCATTTTGGCCTATTTATATGAGGCCTCATGCATTGTAATTTCAGTTTTTTTATGAATGAAAAATATTTTCCTTTGTTCTCTTTGTGAGTGCACTTCCGTTTGATCTCTTAGTGAGTTCAACGGGAAAACTAGATCTCTTCGTGAGTTCTAGATTTAGTCCAAAAATTATTGTGTGGAGGTAGAGTATTGAAGAGATACGAGGTGAGTGGAATCAAAGCAACAAAAATCTCAGATTTTCACTTCTTCCCCCTCCCCTCACCCTAGTGCCGCCGACCCCTTGGAGCCATCCAGGCCGCCGGCCTGCATAGCTCTACCCGCCGGCTAGTCACCCACCCAGCCACCCGCCGGCCGCCGCAGGACCCCCCATCCGCCGGCCCCTTTGGTTTCCCCTTGCAAATTTGAATTTCATCCCTTAATGACTTTCCTAATTAAGTCACTTAAATTGGGGAATTAATTAAGGGAGTTACAATCTTTTTGAAATTCAAATTCCCTCCCAATTTTCTTTAAAGAAGGGAGTTACATGATATAATTAAAATCTGAAATCTAAATTTCAGATTTTGATTAATTAATTGTGGTCCCCACCTCGTTAAAATTTCCCACCTCTCTCCTCTCTACATGGTCGGCCAACCCTCATACCTCTCCCCCTTTTAATTGTCTTTAATACCTCATTAACCCCTTCCCTCCTAATCTTAATTTCAATTTCAAATTCTGAAATTAAAATTAGAAGGATGCCAATTCCGGAAATCTGAAATAAATTTCAGATTCTAGGTTTTCTCCCCCACAACTCCACCCGCCCCTAGCCCCTCTCCCACCCGTGACTCTCCTCCCTCCACGAGCTCACGTTTTGCTCTCTCCTCTCCCCTCTTTGTCTTCATCACTCGCTACCACCATGCATGGCGGACCCCGAATTTGAATGGAACTTTGGATTCGTACATGACGAGCGAGATCAAGTTGACATCCTCCAATCACCGTTCTCTGATGTGGGCTTTGATTTCGACGACACCATTGAAGACTACATCGATCGTATCCATTACACCTTAGTGGATGTGATCGACGAGCAAAGATCAAAGGGACGTTGGATCATCCTTGAACGACCGCCATCCTCCACCACTCCGGCCCCCTATCCAAGAACGACGATCTTAGGCTCCTTCTTCCTCGGAGTGACCTCGGTTCTAATGTGGAGACTCTTCTTCCGCTAAAGTCTAGACTAGTTGAGCGTATGGGCTCCAAAGGTGAAAGTTCTCATTATTAAATCGCGGATTCTTGTTTATCGTCGTAGTTTTACAATTGATCTTTGCATTTACTTAAATTGTTTGGTTAACCGACTTCGCTCTTCTTTGCCTAAGCAAGTTAAAAACTAAGAATTCTAAGGGTCAATCATTGTTATAAGTAATAAATTTATTGTGGAAACACTTTGTTAATTTGCTATCTTTAATTTCCTAAGTAACTCCGGATTTGTTTCACATCAACATATGATGTAATGCATGTTCATATAACAAATGTCATGAATGTGGGAGATGTTCAATTACAAGTCAAGTTACAAGGCCCCATTACATGTTTATGTTCATGCATTCCTTTGTATTGAACAAATGCAAGATAATCAAGTGGAGATATAAGAAGATGTGGAGCTATATAAAGAGAATAGAGCAAGTCTCCATCTAACTTGAACATATGTGAGAATGATCAAGTGAATTTATTAATTAAAGTGGAGTTATAAGCAGACATGAAGAAATGTGTATAAATCATGTTTTGAATAAATTGCACACAAGTCAGTGTTCCATCCTAAAGTCAAGTACAAGTTGAATGAAAGTTCATAATATTGATACATGTAAGTTCCATTAAAGTAAAGTATGAGTTGAATGATAGTTTATGTAACTAATACACGCAAGTTCGATGGCAAATCAAGTCAATACCACTTATAAGTTCATGTGTTCCTACTCATAAGTTAAAGAATATGATATATTGACATGTTATCTTTGTTAATAATCAAAGATGCAATCGAACCTTATTATAAATGGAATCCTGTATAAACTATTATGTTGCCTTAATTATATTGTAAAACTTATTATTCGCACTTATGTTATTTATTTTAAATAAAGAATATTGAATTTTAGTAAGGTTCTGGAATGCCTAGTAAGCAATTAGTTGCTTATCAATATATTCATGCGCTATTTCAGGAAAAAGTAAAGCATAGGCAGCATAGATTAGAGATCGATAAGGTCAAAATCTAACTGGGGAAAGTTCAATATAAATGTATTTTTGATAATCCAGTCGTTTATGTTTCAATGAATAGAAGATCTGCACTGAATTATTATATATGATTTTTTTAGATTGAAATGTGAACGGATGTTTCTATTTTTCCCTGGCATTTTAGATATTTAGTTGGTTCTGATATGTTATAAATTGAAGATGAGACAATTAGGATTAAGTACAATTATTTCCTAAAATCCTAGGGCATCATAGAAGTACCAATGAGAGAATGATAAGTAAAATGAAAATTTTCTCCACGGATGTAAAGCCCTCTTCTGACAAATGTGACGCTTGAAGGAACTAGGGAACACATGGGCTGATTCAATACATTACCTTCTTTAATTTTCATTCATATAATCTTCTCCGTTTGCCATCTTCACCTGGAGTGACTTCAAGATATAACCATTACTTTCTACTCTTCTAGCCATGGTGCATAAAATAAAGTTTTGCTTCAAACAAATCTTAATTCATTGGCTCTGATTGTTTGCCACAACCGTTAGAGGACTTTCATAACAAGAGAAAGAAAAAACACTTAATGATGCCATTATCGCATGTCTATGTCAGTCATTTTCACCAAACTTAACATTAATTTGTTACATAGTCACCTCCTTAACAGCTTCAACTGTTGCCTTCACTTAGAATTCCACCGCCTCAGCCAGTGGCAATGCAATCAAAAATGTTGTTCCTCTCTGCACAAATTCATGCCGCCACCATTCAACATTACCTCCCTTCTCATTGTTACTGGTTTGTCGTTGTCAGCCAATACTCCCTATGTAAAGCCCTTTTTATTTTAAGAAAAAATATGAACCAGCCATTGTTGGTTCATCTGAATTGGCAATAGCCGACCCCATGTCTAAAGAGGTAGATAGAGAGAAGTGAGCATGAGAGGAATGAGAGACTGAGCAAGATAGAAAAAGCGCGAGCAAGACAAGCGGAGCACGGAGAGACTAAGAAACAGAGAGGGAGAGCATCATCGACAGAAGGGGAGCGAGACATAAAGTGTGAGGCCAAGCAAGCAAGTTGCCGAAGATGGATGAATTGCGTGCACAAATACTCTGAGCATGAGCCATAGCAGAGAGCTTGGTCCTCGTTGCTAGGGCTTGGAACCGAAAGGATGAAGTTTCTTCTTCTTCGCTCTTGATGAGGTAAACCCCAACCCTAAGTTTCCCTAACTTATGATTGATATGAAATGACTAGAAGTTGGCATTCACCTTTAGGCATTCCTTCACTTGGATCAATGTATGTTAACTCACAAGGATCTATTAGGGATTCCATTTTGTGAGGTTTGGATTAGTATTTACTTGTTAAAAAATTAAAATGGTGTTACTTAATAGAATCATAATGTAAGATTGAGTTAGGATATAAAATTAATGAGTGAAAGCATCTTATAAAATAAGTATATAGTTAGTAATTATTCAAATCATATATTGCCTTATTAAATGATTCATAACTAGTTGTTTAGGTTTTAAATAATTAAAGATATAATTAATGGGTTATTATTAATAATATTAAGTTTTATAATTATGAGATCTAAAATTAGCAAAAGGTTATGGCTCTTGTGAAGGATAGGTATAATTTGTATATATAAAAAATTCTCGTGAAATAATTATATATAAAAAAATTCTATGTTAATGACAACTTGAATAAAGAAAGTTTATCTTTCTTAAAAAAGACTATTTACTTATTATTATTTATAAAAATAATCAAAGCAATGGAAGCAATTCAAGATAATGATTTATTTGTATAGAAAATAATTTTAGTATTACAATAGAAGAAAAGAATCAAATAGGTTGTAAATAATTGCATATGCATAGATGTAAGGTTAATAGTAAATAAGATATGAAGTAATAAAGGGAATATTAAAATATATATAGGATAAAAGAATACTTGGAATTGAGATTATTTATACAGATTGAAACTCAAGAAGATGAGGATAAGGTTGATGAATAGTACTTACACATATTAAGGAAGGTGGTTACATTTCTTAATTAGAGTATTCAAATGTTTCCTTTTCTTCTAAACATATTTTCTTTCATCCATACATGTTGCATTTAATTGATATAGTTAAGATTATTGTTCATCTATATACATTAAATAATATATTGTTATCAAGATCATAACTTAAAATAATTTACAGTAATTCATCTATCTCAATGCAAAAATGATTTTTCACGTTGACATATATGAAGTACAAGTCTCCACTATGATACAACTATGTATATTGTATTAAACAATAGTTACTTATAGATTGATATTGTATGCTAAAAAGAAGGCAAATGAAATGATATATATATGAATGATTAAATGTGCATGTTGAAAGATAGAATCACCCTCTTATGGTCAAGTTAGGGACATTAACGTACCTGTGTATTGATGATTTTTACCTTACACCTCAAATACTAGTATAAGTATGACCTCCAGTTGTGCTAATAGGAGATGTATTGGCTAAAGGTGAGTTAGTATCTTCCCGCCTTAAATAATAATGGATATGATCAATATGTCATTGTGCAGACAGGGCATGTAACGACCAAAGCTGTGTTAGGTTTATGTCTAGATAAATCCCTCCCACCCACCCCCCCCCCCCCAGGCGGAAGTATTAGATAAACATACAAGTATAGGTAAAGATAGGATAAGCTTGTTATATGTTCAGACTCATATTAGGAAGATGATGTAATGATTCCATAACTGTATATCAGTTTAATTGCTAAGAAATCAATTTTTATGGTTATAATCATCTTTCTAATGATAAGCAATTGTTATGATTCCCTTACAATTTAAATATGATGGCTCATACATGTTTCTTTTTTATTTGAGTATTGTAATTTAAAACTGTGAATTACCAGCTGAGCAACGTTTATAACTCAAACATGTTATTTAATAAATATATATAAGCAAGAATTTTGTCGTCTAAATAGGTGAGTAAAGAGAATTTGTATACCCCCAATGTGAAACTACAAGAAATACATATTCATATCTTCTTATTATCGTAAAAAGTATAATGTATATGTAGCCATTTTGGAATTAGATAAAAATTTATGGATTAGTAGATCTTTTATTGTATTGGAAGTTAATTATGAATGAAAATTTATGATAAATCATTTTAGATATTTTTAAATATAAGTAGAAGTATTTAAAAATTCCATCTAATAATCTATTCCAACCCTAATATTCCAACCTTTCCGGTTTAGTCATGATAAAAAGTGGTATCATAACAAATGATTAGATAAGTGATACTAATTATGACAAAAGAGTCATAAAGATGATCAACAACATCAAGCCTTTGTCCCACTACGTGGGGTCAGCTACATGAATTCTTTTTCGTCATTGTGTCATGTTAAAAGTCAAATTCTCATTTAAATCTAATAAAGAAAGATCATTTCTAATATTTTTTAAGCAAGTCTTTTTAGGTCTACCTCTACCTTTCTTAACATAAGTCAAATATAATACCTCAACTTTTCTAATCGAGTCATCGGAATGCCTCTTTTTAATGTGACCAACCCATCTAAGGCGACTCCCTCTAATTTTATCTTCCGCTGGAGCTACTCCAACCTTATGACGTATATGCTCATTTTGTATCCTATCTCTAAGGGTAAAGCCACTCATCCACCAAAAGCATCTTCATCTCGGCAACACTTAACTTAGTATTATGCTTCTCTTTTAATGGTCAACATTCGACACCATAAAACATTGCAGGTCTCACCACCATCTTATAGAATTTTCCCTTAAGTTTGAGGGGGACTTGTATCGCACAACAAGCCCGATGCATTCATCCACTTCAACCATCCAACTTGAATTCTACTAATAATATCCCCATCTATTTCACCATCACTCTGAACAATAGATCCAAGATATCTAAAACATATACTCTTATTAATGACTTAATCACCCAAAGTCACAATCCCCTCACTACGTCTATTGCTACTAAAATTACACTCAATATATTCAATTTTAGATCTACTCAAGCGAAAACCTTTAGACTCTAAGATTGACCTCCATAATTCAAGTTTACCTTCAACTCCCTCTCCAGTCTTATTAGCAAGAAGAATGTCATCAGCAAAAAGCATACACCAAGTTACATCCTCTTGCAAATGTCTAGTGAGATCATCCATGACTAAAGCAAAAAGATATGGAATTAAGGCTGATCCTTGATGTAATCCAATGGAAATAGGAAAATACTTGGTCAAACCACCTTGTGTTTGAACACAAGTACTAGCCCTGGACACGCGCACACAAGAAAAATTAGAGCAATATCTCCTTGGGCCACACCAAGCTGGTTGCAAAGAACTGAAAGCCCTTCTGAAAAGTTCCTCCCATATACATGGCTTAACCATGATATTCACTTATCGCATAATACCAAAAATCTTGATTGGGAAAATTATCTCCTCATCTATACTCACAATTCCCTATAATACATAGGAATCACATTAGTAATATTAATAATAAATATTAATACTACACTGATAAAACTTATAAAAAAACTCAATCATTATTTTTCGAAAACTTCTGGATAGGTATCCTACATCTGAATTGGATCCTTTCTGGTTAAAGAATCTCTTTCTAGTTGTTCTGGAACAATTAGGAGATTATCTGGAAGAAATACGGGGATCTGCTTCTAATGGCGACATGCTATTGAGTGGTGGTCCCGCTTATGGGGTCAAATCAATACGTTCTAAGAATAAATATTGGAAGATCAATCTCATCGATCTTGTAAGTATCATACCAAATCCCATCAATCGAAACATTTTTTCGAGAAATACGAGACATCTAAGTCATACAAGTAAAGAGATCTATTCATTGATAAGAAAAAGAAAAAACGTGAACGGTGATTGGATTGATGAGAAGATAGAATTCTGGGTCGCGAACAGTGATTCGATTGATGATGAAGAAAGAGAATTCTTGATTCAGTTATCCGCCTTAACGACAGAAATACAATGCTAAACACTTTCTTTATAGTTCCCATTTTCAACTTATTCCAATTAGAATCATGTCATATACATTAAATATGCCCAATGCAACTCAATTTGAACATCCTTTATAAGCATCTCCATGGATATCCTAAAAAATATATAGACTTAATGTAGATATTTATGTAATCTTATAGTGATTGAAAACTTTTTGGTTATTCAAGAGTAAAAGCTTGAAATAATCCCCCGACTATTGGGATTTGTTAATATAAATTAAAATTAAAACACATATTAAATTTGATTTGTTAATGAACTAACTTATATGAAATTGAGTTGTGATAATTTTTATTATATTTAAATTATATGAAATTGAAATTTTTTTCACTATTTATTCACCCTTATTATGTAGTAGATTAAATATATATTATAATTTATTAAATGGTAAATTTGAGCAATATAATCAATGTAATCTTATATTCACTTGTAATACCTAAAATATCCTTCATATTTAACTTTAAAGTTAACTTTAACTCTTATTTTCGGCTTTGGGATAAAATTGGCTAAACTTTTAATAGTGGAGAGATTGAATTGGAGCAATGTGAAACTCTGGCACTAAATTAGACATTTATCAATATTCAAGGAACTATTTTGAGCTTTTCCGCATTATTCAACAACTATTTTTACTACTAAGACTAGTCAATGTTATATCAACTATAAATTTTAACACCTTCAACTTCCTTAGCACTCCACCTTCACCATATCTATTTCATTCTTATCATTTGACAATTTTTATTTCTAGTAACAAAATTGATAACAACAAAATCTACTCTGCCACTTTCTAACTTTGGTATATTTCTATGCTTTATTTGTCAACATAGACATCAAAGGACAATGGACAATCACAACGACTTAATAGACTTTATAACATCTACTTCTTTAATACTAGCAGAGCTTCTTGGATCAAATAACTTTTGTACTTAAATGAATTGTTAAAATTATATGATCTAAAGAAATTTTCTTGATAAATTTATTCATATGATTTTGAAAAGTTTGAATCTTGAATAAGAACATCACCTATGACTTTATCATGTGAATTATGTGTTGAAACTTCTTTACAATCCTTGACAATGTTTAGTACCAATTAACTTAGGATGTTCTTATGAGTGTACCTAATGTAATGTAGTGCATAAGAAATCAGATGTTAATCTCTACTTTTGGTTGGCATGATAACTAAGTGACCTTTATGATTTAAGATTTCCTTCTAAACTTAATCTTCTTTGCTCATGCTAACCCACCTACTTAATTTATAATTTTTAAATGCAAAATGTAAAGCTCATGCCACTGTTTGTACTTTAGACTTGATGCATACAAACCTCCTTTGTATTAAGTATGGACTAAGGTCAAAATGTAAAACTTGCATACCCATACTAGGGTACCTTTTGCTCAATCTAATACATGTGAGATAAGCCATAGGTGGATTTGTGCGTTCCATTTGTCTTCTAATTTTAATCTTGCTCTACATTTTATTGGCATTCAAACACCAAATCACATAGATTTGGGTGACCTTGGCTATATTTATTAGCATTTCATCAATCTGAAACAAGGGGTGAGGACTAACCAAAACATCATATTTGGTGGGCATCAGATTACACTTCTCCCATTCTAGGAAAATTTAAAGGCAAAAATATTTAAACAACCAGACAAGTCCAGAAGAACAAATGTATAATTATAAGAAAACATTAAAGCCCTAAATGTTGCTTTCATGATAGAGAGTGCAACAAACTCTGCTTTCATGATAGAGAGTGCAACCTCAATTCTAATTTGGTACAATATTAAGACATAATTGACAAGCATAGCACATACCAAAAACAAACATTTCTTTCGCTTAAAGAATATCTCATAGCGTCAAGCCATCAACCATGGCAGATACGCTCAAAAGATATTTATTGGTATAAGAAAAGGCATTTCACAAAAGCAACTAACCTTAGATAAAGGCTTCCCCTTCTCAATGACTAACACATTTAAATGAGGAGCTACTTCCTTTGCCCTTACTGAAGCATAGATTCCAGCTGCACCGCCACCCACCACCAACAATAAAGGTTTACTTCCCTACAAGAATATAGAAAATCATACCAAACAGCTTTATAGAATTGTAACACACTAATAAATGACGAGAAACAGTTACATACAAAACAATAAACTTGCTTACAAATATATTAAGTTTGGCCATCCACAAGCAAATGTTATCAGCAAGACTTGAAGGTGAAATCCTTCATCTAAATAGCTTACACATTTACATAGTTTCAGACTTGCATGCACAATGATTTGAAATTTTTTAAAATTTAACAACCAAAAAGGCATGATGGAGCTTTTTAAGTGATGATTGGATATTCAAAATCATTTTATAAAACAAACTTTCCCAAAGATAAAGAAAAAACACAAAATTTTCAGCATTCATGTAGATGAATCAAGGCATCAAAAAGGTAATCCTGCAAGTCTATTGCCATCTTAGTTATAATCTCAACTTTGTGTAGACTTGTAAGGGAAATTCTCTAAGCGTCTTCTTCACATAACATAGTAAAGGTCGAAGTTCATTCTTCAATATTAATATGACAAACTCAGCCTAAAACTGTAGCATTTTGCCAAATCGCCACACAGCTCCCTTGTAGATTTTATTTCCAAATTAAGGAAAAAAAAAAACGCAGTGTCATGAGTTGTCCAAGATAGGCAAAACAACACAGCCAGTGCTCTTACAATAACGATGAATAATTGTGCACTTCATATTCAGTAAACAAACAAATTATTCAATAAATATTTTACGGATGTGAAAATAGCCATGGCCATCAGTGCAACCAAAACAAAACAAAAAAAATCTCAAATTTCCAAGCATTTCTACCTATCGACTAAAATCCCTAACCAAAAAAACTGACAGCACGACACCTAGGTTGCATTGGCCGGAAGGCTGAGTACCGAGCGCAATAGAGAACGAGGGGTCTTACGTTTTCCAAACACCGAATAGTTGAGCAAAACTTTCTTTCGCAGCAAGTGAAAGGCAGTCTGCCACTGGTTCTGGCCAGACGAACGGTTAGTGAAACTCCAAGAAGGGATGAACACGGCAGACGGACGCCCTTCATTGCCGTATTTTGTTGAACAGATTCTGAGCTTGCAGTGGAATGAACGCACCACTATTCTCTTCAAGAGCACAACAAATCCTCGCACCTCAGAACGCAATGGCGGTTCTTGACTTCACCGCGACCTAACAGAAAATCTCGGTTTGGCGACTAGCCGGTTGCTTCCTCAATGTTGTCGCCTTGCCTCTATTGTAGTGAAGTCGCCGCCCAAATTTCCTATGCCGGAGGGAATAGTTGGCCACGATGCTCCGGAGTCCGGCGCTCCCGCTCCCGCTCCCGCCTCATCTCAATTAGACAATTACGGTTATTGAGACGATTAATTTCATAAATGATGCTGTTTTTGTTTTTGATTGATGAAGGATAAACCTTAGAAAATAGGGCTGAGATTTTTTTAATTTTTTTATATTGGGAAACTAATTTCTCCAAATATCAAAAATCACGATAGAGACATAGAGTGAACTCTTTCTCAATAAATTAATGCTTAATAATGAAAGGGTTTGGTTGGAAAATTTTGAGTATTATGCAATTGCCAACTCTCAAAATTATGATATATTAATTAATACTAAAGGCTTTTTACGTATTTTCCTTCCCTCAACACTACTTTGTCCAATTTTTCACAGTTATGTCTTCTATTTGAAGGAAGAAGACCTGCTCCCACTGGTGATTGTTGGTCTTTGAACAGTATGCAAGAAACAACTGCTCACACCTACCTGCATTCGTCCATCTCACCTCTTCTTTAACTTACAATCGTCATCAGTAGTGTCGCTCTTAGTCTCAGCCAACAAGCCACCATATATAATGTCGCTCCAAATCCCAAACATCAAATTCTCAATCTTCTCGCTACCATGTTCGATATTTTTCTTTCTTGCTTTCACAAAGATAAATTAAAAATTCATATGAAAGAAAATGTCTTTATGTATTTTAATGTTAGAAGATAACTTCATTTTCTTTCTACTTTTTCCTCTCCCCTTTAATGATTTGGTTGAGTAATCATACCATGCTGTGTATAGTTCCATTATGTTACTATGTTCTTTATTGAGTATTGATACGTCATCACAAAATTAGCTTGATCGGGCACGAATCTCGTGGCAAAAGCTAGTTGGAGACTTCAAAAATTAAATCCGGGAGCATCCGAACTCCGATTTCAACGAGCTTACAGTCAAACTGAGCGTCTCGGAAATACGAACCCAACGACACCAAGATCGACCCAATCCGAGCCCAAATGAGTCCGAATCAAGGGTTCAAAGCGCTATCGGAAGGTTCAAACCGCAATTTGAGTTACCAAACGGTCTCCGATTTTAACGAGCTTATACTCGAATCGAACGGCTCGATGAGACGAGTCCAACGAGCCCAAGATCACACAATTCCGATATCACTAAGGCCTTCAAATATCCAACGAACGGTGCACGATCGTAGGATTCAATATCGGTCGTCCATTTGACCACTCCCTATTCGCCCTTGATCTCACACCTATTTACGGACCATGCCACTCCAGAAAATCTATAAATAGAACCCTCATTCTTCACAAGAGAGCATCTAAGCAAGAGAGAGAAGAAGAGAAGAGAAGGAAGGAGTTCCTCCTCGACAGCCGCCGGACCACCGCCGGACCACCGCAGAACCTCGCCGGACCACCGCCGAACCACCGCAGGAATCTCGTCGGACCACCGCCGGACCACCACAGGAACCTCGCCGGACCACCACAAAACCTCGCCGGACCACCACCTTAAGGCCCGACGTTCATCCCCGGCGTCCTGCCAAAGACCCGACGTCTTGTTCAAGGCCCGACACTCAGTCCCTACGTCCTGCCCAAAGACCCGACGTCTTGTTCAAGGCCTGACACTCAGTCCCTACTTCCTGCCAAAGACCCGACGTCTTGTTCAAGGCCCGACGTTTAAGTCCCGACGTCCTGCTGAAGACCCGACGTCCTGCTGAAGACCTGACGTCCTGCTTAAGACCCGACGTCCTACTCAAGGCCAGACCATCAACATCCGATCTTCCAAGTGACACTGGGACTTACACCTGACTCCTTATCTCCTACCTACCAGCCTACGGTCCTTCTGACCACTGTCGCCTACTACGGTCCGTCCGACCTCCATCACCAGACTACGGTCTTTCTGACCCAGGTCTCCTGCCGACTCCGATCTCCTGCCGACCACGGTCCTTCAGGCCAAACAAACCTGTATATGTAACTCTTACCATGTAATGCAATCTATATGATGTATATTTGCTACATCAATCCAAGGCCTTCTCCTAAGGAAGGGCCTCATTTGTAACCGACTACAAATACTAGTGGATTCATTCAAACTGGGCTAGGCCCCGTGGTTTTTCCCCCCTTTTCAGGGGTTTTCCACGTAAAAACTTTGGTGTCTCTTATGAACGCTACACCCTCTCACTTATCTGATTGTGTGCTGGATCTTCGTACAACGCTAAGACGTTAAACTATATATTTCTCTACCGCCGCGAATATTCCAGGACGCAACAGTTTGGCGCCGTCTGTGGGAAAGTAATTCCCGACTGGGGGGCAACTTCTGCTCCAATCCCAAAAGATTGCTCTTATCAACTTTCTAACATCAGTCATTATTGCATCAGATGCGGACTGGGGGGCAACTTTGACCCAAATTCTGGTTAAAAAGATCATCTTATGCTTTATATATCAAGATGATATTTTGGGAAAATCTCAGCGACATGCAAGGATACTTCCAATCAATTACAAGCCTTATACAGTCCCCTGCTGAGCTTTTACTCGTTGGACAAGGTCTTGATTTCAACCTCAAAAAGGCAGTAATGGTCTAAAGATAGACCCTTCTTAACCTTTGATTCAGGATACACGTGGCATACGCCCTCTCCCAATCAAGGCAAAATCGATCCCAGGGGGATCCGATTCGACCTCTTCCACACAGGTTAACGTCGTCGAGCAAAGGCTCCGACATACAACCTAGGATAGGTCTTACATCCTTGGTGGATTCTCCCGACCTCTTCCACACAGGTTAACGTCGTCGAGCAAAGGCTCCGGCATACAATCTCGGAAAGGTCCTACATCCTTGGTGGATTCTCCCGGCCTCTTCCACACAGGTTAACGTCGTCGAGCAAAGGCTCCGGCATACAACCTCGGAAAGGTCCTACATCCTTGGTGGATTCTCCCGGCCTCTTCCACACAGGTTAACGTCGTCGAGCAAAGGCTCCGGCATACAACCTCGGGAAAGGTCCTACATCCTTGGTGGATTTCTCCCGGCCTCTTCCACACAGGTTAACGTCGTCGAGCATAGGCTCCGACATACAACCTCGGAAAGGTCCTACATCCTTGGTGGATTCTCCCGGCCTCTTCCACACAGGTTAACTTCGTCGAGCAAAGGCTCCGGCATACAACCTCGGAAAGGTCCTACATCCTTGGTGGATTCTCCCGGCCTCTTCCACACAGGTTAACGTCGTCGAGCAAAGGCTCCGGCATACAACCTCGGAAAGGTCCTACATCCTTGGTGGATTCTCCCGGCCTCTTCCACACAGGTTAACGTCATCGAGCAAAGGCTCCGACATACAACCTCGGAAAGGTCCTACATCCTTGGTGGATTCTCCCGGCCTCTTCCACACACAGTTAACGTCGTCGAGCAAAGGCTCCGGCATACAACCTCGGAAAGGTCATACATCCTTAGTGGATTCTCCCGCCCTCTTCCACACACAGGTTAACGTCGTCGAGCAAAGGCTCCGACATACAACCTCGGAAAGGTCCTACATCCTTGGTGGATTCTCCCGACCTCTTCCACACAGGTTAACGTCGTCGAGTATAGGCTCCGACATACAACCTCGGAAAGGTCCTACATCCTTGGGGGATTCTCTCGATCTCTTCCACACAGGTTAACGTCGTCGAGCAAAGTCTCCGACATACAACCTCGGATAGGTCTTACATCATTAGTAGATCCAATATCGGTTAACATCATCGAGCAAAGGCTCTGACAAACAACATTGGATAGATTATACATCCTTGGTTAACGTCGCTAGAATGTCGTCAATAGACTTCTATCTGACTTCTCCATAATGTTAAAATTCTTCTCGATTTTGAATTTCCTCCTGCGCTAAACTTTTGCCTTGCAGGACTTTCGACGGACTATTACACGACGCCAAAATTCTTCCTTTCATCGGACTAATACCCGTCGTCGGACTTCTGCTCGTCGACAAACTTTCGTCGGTCTTCTACCCGACAATACTTCTACCCGACGACGTCAGACTTCTGCTCGTCAGCGGACTTCTACTCGACGTCGAACTTCTTCTGCTCGTCAGCGGACTTCTACTCAACGTCGGACTTCTGCTTATTAGCGGACTTCTACCGTCGTCGGACTTCTGCTCGTCAACGGACCTTCGTCGGTCTTCTACTTGACGCGCTGCACCTCTACCCGACTACGGACTTCTACTCGACCTCAGACTTCTGCTCGTTAGCAGACTTCTACTCGTCGTCGGACTTCTGCTCGTCGACGAACTTTTGTCAGTCATCTACCCGACTGCGGACTTCTGCCTGCCGTCAGACTACTAACCGTCGTCGAACTTCTGCCCGTCGACGAACTTTGATCGTACTTCTGCCCGAGGTCGTACTTCTACACAACGTCGGATTTCTCCTTGTCATCGAACTTCTGCTCATCAGCGGACTTCTACTCATCGTCGGACTTCTGCCCGTCGACAAACTTTCATCGGACTTCTGCCCAAGGCCGTACTTCTACACAACGTCGGATTTCTCCTTGTCATCGAACTTCTGCTCATCAGCGGACTTCTATTCATCGTCGGACTTCTGCCCGTCGACAAACTTTCATCGGACTTCTGCCCAAGGCCGTACTTCTACATGACGTCGGACTTCACCTTGTCGTCGAACTTCTGCTCGTCAGCGGACTTCTACTCGTCATCGGACTTCTGCCCGTCGACGAGTCTCTTTATCGATCTTCTACCCGACGCTGCACCTCTACCCGACTTCGTACTTCTACCGGATGTCGGACTTCTACCAGTTAATAGACTTTCGCCGGTCTTCTGCCTGACGTTGTATGTCTACGCGACGTTAAATTCCTACCTGTCATCATACTTCTCCCCGACGCTGGACTTATACTCATTACGGGACTTTCATCGGTCTTCTACTCGACGTCGAACTCTTGCATATCGACAGACATTCATCGGGCTTTTACATGTCGTTGAATGTCTACTCGTCGTCGTACTTCTCCAACCTTCGTTGGACTTCTGTTCGTTGTCAACCTCCCTCCTTACAACGGTCTCTCTGACCTCCATTGCCAACCACCAAACATCGGAACTCCACAAGATCTCTCGAAGAAAAGAGAGAAGGAGGGGAAATCTCCGGACTTCCTTGCCAAGAGAGGGGCCTCGAAAAATCGAGGGAAGACCTCAATAGAAAGGACAGAGGGAGAAGAGAAGGATGGGAAATCTCCGAACTTCCTTGCCAAGAGAGGGGCCTCGAAAAAATCGAGGGAAGGCCTCAATGGAAAGGACAGAGGGAGAAGAGAAGGAGGGGAAATCTCCGAACTTCCTTGCCAAGAGAGGGGCCTCGAAAAATCGAGGGAAGGCCTCAATAGAAAGGATAGAGGGAGAAGAGAAGGATGAGAAATCTCCGAACTTCCTTGCCAAGAGAGGGGCCTCGAAAAATCGAGGGAAGGCCTCAATGGAAAGGACAGAGGGAGAAGAGAAGGAGGGGAAATCTCCGAACTTCCTTGCCAAGAGAGGGGCCTCGAAAAATCGAGGGAAGGCCTCAATGGAAAGGACAGAGGGAGAAGAGAAGGAGGGGGAAATCTCCGAACTTCCTTGCCAAGAGAGGGGCCTCGAAAAATCGAGGGAAGGCCTCAATAGAAAGGACAGAGGGAGAAGAGAAGGATGGGAAATCTCCGAACTTCCTTGCCAAGAGAGGGGCCTCGAAAAATCGAGGGAAGGCCTCAATGGAAAGGACAGAGGGAGAAGAGAAGGAGGGGAAAATCTCCGAACTTCCTTGCCAAGAGAGGGGCCTCGAAAAATCGAGGGAAGGCCTCAATAGAAAGGACAGAGGGAGAGCAGAAGAAGAAGAAAAAGAAGAAAGAAGAAGAAGAAGAGAAGAAAGAGAAAGAAGAAAAGAAGAAAGAAGAAAAGAAGAAAGAAGAAGAAGAAGAGAAGAAAGAAGAGAAGAAGAAAAGAAGAAAGGAGAAGAAGAAAAGAAGAGAGGAGAAGAAGAAGAAAGGACAAATTTTCTAAAGGCCTAAGAGGCCTATTTATACTTTTTTGGAGATAGAATGAGAAGTTTCTAGAGTTTTCTAGAAGTTTCAAAAAATTTGAATTTTTTAGAATTTTTCTAAATTTTTCGGAATTTTTTGGAATTTTTTCGGAATTTTTTGGACTAAAAAATAGCAAAAAAACGCTATTTTTCTCGAAATGGGGCCCACTAGGTCGGTGCAGCCATCGGCCACACCCCTTGGGCGCGGCCAGCGGAGCAATCCGCGGCTCCTGCACATGGATTGCGGCCAGCCACGCCACGCTCGGCTGGCAGAGCAGGCCACGGCGGGTCCAGCCGGGTTAGCCCGGGTGCGGATGCGGAGCACCGCGCGAGTCCAGTCGCAACGCGCGGGTCCAGCCGCAACGCGCGGGGTCCAGCCCGCGCGCGCGGTCAAACCGCGCGGTTCCGCGGGTCCTTCCGCGCGGTTCCGCGGGAGCTGCCGCCGGCGAGCGGCGGCAGCGGCGGGCGGCCGGCCGGCCAGCCGGCCGGTTCGGGCGCCTACACGTGTCCGGGCCCGATTTTCGGCCCGGACGGTCCGATTCCAACGTTTTTGTGGTCCCCGGACACGTTTTTCGACGTTCCGGACTCGATTACGACACTTTCGGAACTCAACGGGGCCTCTACAATCATGTTTGTGCAAATGTTCAACTTTCGGAACGCATTTTTTGGCATTTCGGCCTATGCAAATTGTCAACACTTATATTTTCGGACTCCTGGAACATCGACGTCCGAAAATAGGGGGGCAACTGATACGTCATCACAAAATTAGCTTGATCGGGCACGAATCTCGTGGCAAAAGCTAGTTGGAGACTTCAAAAATTAAATCCGGGAGCATCCGAACTCCGATTTCAACGAGCTTACAGTCAAACTGAGCGTCTCGGAAATACGAACCCAACGACACCAAGATCGACCCAATCCGAGCCCAAATGAGTCCGAATCAAGGGTTCAAAGCGCTGTCGGAAGGTTCAAACCGCAATTTGAGTTACCAAACGGTCTCCGATTTTAACGAGCTTATACTCGAATCGAACGGCTCGATGAGACGAGTCCAACGAGCCCAAGATCACACACAATTCCGATATCACTAAGGCCTTCAAATATCCAACGAACGGTGCACGATCGTAGGATTCAATATCGGTCGTCCATTTGACCACTCCCTATTCGCCCTTGATCTCACACCTATTTACGGACCATGCCACTCCAGAAAATCTATAAATAGAACCCTCATTCTTCACAAGAGAGCATCTAAGCAAAGAGAGAGAAGAAGAGAAGAGAAGGAAGGAGTTCCTCCTCGACAGCCGCCGGACCACCGCCGGACCACCGCAGAACCTCGCCGGACCACCGCCGAACCACCGCAGGAATCTCGTCGGACCACCGCCGGACCACCACAGGAACCTCGCCGGACCACCACAAAACCTCGCCGGACCACCACCTTAAGGCCCGACGTTCATCCCCGGCGTCCTGCCAAAGACCCGACGTCTTGTTCAAAGGCCCGACACTCAGTCCCTACGTCCTGCCAAAGACCCGACGTCTTGTTCAAGGCCTGACACTCAGTCCCTACTTCCTGCCAAAGACCCGACGTCTTGTTCAAGGCCCGACGTTAAGTCCCGACGTCCTGCTGAAGACCCGACGTCCTGCTGAAGACCTGACGTCCTGCTTAAGACCCGACGTCCTACTCAAGGCCAGACCATCAACATCCGATCTTCCAAGTGACACTGGGACTTACACCTGACTCCTTATCTCCTACCGCCTACGGTCCTTCTGACCACTGTCGCCTACTACGGTCCGTCCGACCTCCATCACCAGACTACGGTCTTTCTGACCCAGGTCTCCTGCCGACTCCGATCTCCTGCCGACCACGGTCCTTCAGGCCAAACAAACCTGTATATGTAACTCTTACCATGTAATGCAATCTATATGATGTATATTTGCTACATCAATCCAAGGCCTTCTCCTAAGGAAGGGCCTCATTTGTAACCGACTACAAATACTAGTGGATTCATTCAAACTGGGCTAGGCCCCGTGGTTTTTCCCCCCTTTTCAGGGGTTTTCCACGTAAAAACTTTGGTGTCTCTTATGAACGCTACACCCTCTCACTTATCTGATTGTGTGCTGGATCTTCGTACAACGCTAAGACGTTAAACTATATATTTCTCTACCGCCGCGAATATTCCAGGACGCAACAAGTATTAATCAGATTTTACACTAATTGATATTAAAGATCTAGTCACTTTTAGAGATATGAAATCTATCCTACTTTATTGGTATTAATCAGATTTTACACTAATTTTTACTCTTAATAATATTTTATATTTTTATAATAACAATCAAAGCTGTCTAATTTCTTCAAAAAATAAAATATTGGTGAAAACAAATCTATTGAATAAAATATCAATTTGCATTTGTATTTAGTACTTCAAAAATCATATATATAAGCCAATAGTCATACAATTACAACATATTATCTATCCACTACTAACTATAAAAGAAAAACTAAAGACTAAATGATAAAACAACAGTAAATCCTGAAGAATCATGTTTCTGATCAAACTCATACTCTTGATCTTATTTCTTGACATGAAAAAATTAAATCATATATATATATTCCCTCCAGGGAAAGTGAATGCAATGAATAAGGATTCCGCTTATATCTTGTCTATTTTTTTATGAGATTTCTTTAGATGATAACACTTTCTCCTTTACATGAATCAAATGTTTCATTTCATCCGGGAAAAGCCATCTCTTAGCTTAAAAACCCCAACAAATCACTAAAATCCTACATTTGAACTCAAAGCATTAAATTGGAACAATATGCATGTAATTATTTAGTTCATAATAATTGCAGTCAATATAATCATGAATTTATTCAAAGATAGTAAAACATATATTGTAACACTAAAGCAATAACGCCTGCAAAATAGTACAATACAGATGTCAAAAAAAAACTGTAAACAATCATTCTCAAACAAAATGTCATAGCAGTGTTATCCAAATAGTAAATAAACCATATAAATCATTAAAGTGGAAATATCTATGAAAACTTTAAAATATTTATAACAATGCAATAAGTGTTATCCAAGAATCGTACAGAAGTGTACACATGAGGTTTAGTTATTTTGTCTATGTATCAAATCAATAATTTATATCACGTGTTCAATAATATGTATCACGTGCTCAGTAACAATACAATAAATCATGTCCAAGCAATCATATTAACCAAGTAAGAAAATCCAGCTTATGTAGTACTATTTTTCGAGTAACAATAAATCAGTAACAACTAGCTTTAAGTAAATGGGGTCTAACATAATATTTAACTTCTTATAACTACCAATTAACTTCTAATGGCTACCAATAAGTAAATCAATGAATTAGTAGAGAACAACACCACAAACCATGGTATTTAAAGAAAAACTCATTGACTCACTATCTTGTACAAATATAAAATAATCTCCAACCAACTTTGGTGAATAACCAGCTTGTACTTGTTTTTACATGCATTATTATCATATTATTATAAAAGTAATGACAATCAGCTATTAGTCATTCACATGTATGTATCCATTCAAAAATAATTGCATTAATAGTAGAATCGTACAAAAATGTTAAAAATATTATTCATGTGCAAAACTGCAAATCGCTCAAATGCAATCCTATGATTTCTTCAGGATTAGTATGCTTAATTGTGATGAAATCCTAGGATGAATGAGCTCCTGAGAAATTATAGCAACGAGACAAAATCATGAGGCGCATAAGTCAAAGCGGACAATATCTTAATAGTTAAGAGTTTGAGCTGTCACAATTGGTATCATAGATGTTGGAATAATTGATTTGTTACCAGAGCTGTAAGAATTGATTGTTTGTCGAGTATATTAGGTAGGTTAAGGTGTATTATTTTGCATATATAATTTATTGCATGTGTGAATTATTTCTGATAAATGAATTTAGACAGCTTTAATGTTGTTTATCAAAAGATAAAAGAACAATTCTTTCAAATTAGATATTGGGGCATCACAGCCGCGGTGCCCATGTGACCCAGTGCCGCCACATTGTATGTAATTCTAGAGTTATTATAAAATAAAGATCTTAGCACCAAAGTGCCACTCTCTAGCACTTCTCAGTGTTGTTGCGCCCAAATCACAGTGTCATACGCTCAAATGTGCAATTTTTTTGAAATTTATATTATTCAATATTAGGGTTGTTACATAAATTCTCATTTATGTCTAATAACAAATGTCATTTATAATGCATTTTGATCAAGTATTTTTAGGTAAAGCTCTACCTTTCTTAATATAGACTGAATTTAATACACCAACTCTCCTAACTGGGTGGAAGGCTAACACTTTGTGTGATCAGGCCATTGAAAGCAGCTCTCTAATCTTATATGCAACAGGATATACTCCATCCTTTTTATGTATGCACTCATTATGTATTTTGTCTTTTAAGTTTAGAGCCACTCATCCACCTACGTATCCTCATCTTTGTAACACTTAACTAAATTTTATACTTCTTTTTTAATGACCAACATTCCACATCATAAAAGCATTCTAGGTCTTACCGCTAACTTATATATAAACATTTCACCACTAACTTATATATAAATATTTCACTTAGGTTTGAGAGGTACTTTTCTATCACACAACAAGTCTGATACATTCCTCCACTTCAACTATTCAACTTTAATTTTACTAATTGTATCCCCATCTATTTCACCTTTGCTTTGAACAATATACCCGAGATATCTAAAATGTCCACTCTTTTTAACAACAGACATGATCACGTAAAGCCACAATCCCACAACTAAATATATTAATGCTAAAATTACACTATACGTAGCTAGTTTTAGATCAACTTAAGTGAAAACCTTTAGACTCTAAGGTTTACCTCAGTAATTCAAGTCTTCCTTCTGCTCGCTCTCTTGTCTTATCAATAAGAAGAATATCATCAGCAAAAAAGCATACACTATGGTGCACCCTCTTGCAAAAGTCTAATAAGAACATTCAAGACTAAGGTTAAAATGATATGGGCTTAAAGCCGATTCTTGGTGTTGTCCAATTCAAATAGGAAAATAATTGCACAAATCATCTTGTATTTGAATACAAGTAACAATTCTTGGATACATATTCTTAATGACTTGACTATAAGAACTCTTAACTCTTTTCTTTTTTAGAACCCTTCATAGCACTTCTCTTGAAATTGTATCCTAAGCTTTCTCTAAATCAATAAAAATCATATGTAGATCCTCCTTACTCTCTCCATATTTCTCCATCAAAACTCTAAACAAATGCATAGCTTCCAGAGCAAACCTACCTGGCACGAATTCAAATTGATTTTACGAAATATATGCTCAATTACTCTCTCCCATAATTTTAATATATGACACATGAACTCAATTCATTTATAATTTGCACACTCTTGTGTGTCAACTTTATTCTTAAAAATAGGAACCAACATACTGCTATTTCACTCATCTGATAGTTTTTTAGTCTTCAAATTAATATTAAAAAGCTTAAAAAAAAAATCTTTAATCTACTACGCATGTTCACACTTCTTTTCGAATACCATTAGGTCCAACTATTTTTCAAATTTTATTTTCCTTAAAGCCTATCTAACTTCAGTTTTACTAATAATACGATAGAAATAAAATTCTCTATTTTCATTTAGGGTGTTAAGGTCACTAAAGCTAATCATATTCTCACAATATTCATTAAAAAGCTTATTGAAATGCATTTTAAAATGCAAGATATTTGAAAATTTTAGTGTTCAGTTTGAAAAAGGAATGTATTGTAAGATTTTAGTTAATTATTTTGTCACTCCGTAGTTCATGTTTGATGCATTAAAAACTCGTGTGTTTTCAACCAAATTCTTAATTACACCGACCATTGCCAACCACCATCCCCGCACCCCCACTCCCCCTTTGGCACCTACCGCCATCATCGCTGATATCAGCTATTACAAATATTGGACTTTACATTGTATTTATTTTACTCCAAGCAAAATAGAAAAAAAAATTGTCACTTTTTTATCTTACACTTATCCAAACAACTCCAAATGTTATAAATACAATGTATTTCTTTCAAACTATATTCTATTTTAATAGAGGACCCGTTTTTTTTTTTTTTTTTCTAACAAGGGTACAAATTAGGTATTTTTAATATTTTCACAATTTTTTTCATCCGAGCTTAAGATTGATATTGCTAGTTTTAAACTTTTTTTTTTAATTTGTTATTTTAGAAAGATAAAATATAAGATAATAAAAAAAATTTACATTTTACAGGCCTAAATTTCATATTCTAAAAAAGTTAAATGATTCATTTATTATCAACTATCAATACAATTAATATTTATATTTCAATATTAGTGAAAAAAATATCATTAATTCATTGATCTCCAATTCTATTTTACAATCTATTTTTTATAATCTTCAAGCATAAAAAGTTTTTTTAATTTATATTTTATTTAACTAAAATAAATTCTAAAATTTTTAATTCATCATGATGAATTTTAATTATAATATTCAAATAGATTTTATTTTGAGTTACAAAGAGAAGGACAATAAATATTAATTATGCTTTTATTTTAATAAAAAAATAGATGATTATAATAATAATATAAGAATAAATTATCTTGTATTTTCTTAGCAAATCAAAATGCCAATAATGGTATAGCTTTTTTATGCTAGAAATAAAATAAAATAAAAGAAGCGCTAATTCACATTAGTTTATAATAAAAGTAATATGGATTGATAGCTGACTTAATTTTTAGACCAGAAAGGAAACCGACTGCTCAGTACCAACCTATGAAGTAACCATTTCAACCTAATAAAGCTCAAGAGAAATCCAAAACTACAAATCAATCTATTCAAGGCCGACCAAGGGAGTGATTGGTGGAGATGAACAAAAGTCAGAACATTTTAATAAGATTGATTTTTTTTTGGCAGGTTAAGCGACTTTGTGGGACCATATAGGAGGCACGAATGATCTCAACCGCCATGCCACAACACGGGCAAAATTTTGACATTTTTATTTCAATTTTAAGTTGGGCATATTTTAGGATTATGATTGTTTAATAAGGAGTTATTTGATTAGCTAAAAAAATATAGAATGGAAGGTAAAAGAAGTGCATCGTGTTTGAATATTTTTTATTTGGTTGGATGAATGTAAAATAAATGTTGGTGATTGCTTTATTTGTTTGATTTTAAGTAAAATGAATGGAATGTAAAGTTCAAAAATGGTAGTGGTTGATGGTTGACATTGTCAGCGATTGCCAATGACAGTGGAAGTGATGATTGGCGATGGAGGGTGGAGTGGCGGCTGACAGCCGGTGATGGCGACGATGGGTCACCAATGATGCATGGTGGTGGCTGTGGCGAGTAGTGGTAGATGACGACAACCAATAACAAAGGGTTGTCAGCAAAGGTGATGGTCGATGGTATCGGTCATGGTGTGGTGGTGGAAGATGATGGCGGTAGAGGATGGCAGCAGTGGTTAATTGTAAAAGCGCCCTAGTGGCGATGATGGTCGGCAATGACATCAATGGTAAGATAACTTGTGGAGAAAAAAAAAATTATATCAATATTAGGTAGTTTTCATTAAAAAAGAAATAAGAATACTTTACACTATAATTATAATACTTTATATAAAATGCATTTCTTTTTCAACTTATTTAACATCAATATTTTTAAAACTCCTTCATTTGGAATACTTTAAACACATTTTCCTCCAAACCAAACAGCGCCCCTAAATGAAATAATTTGTTTTATTTAATATTTGCGATTTTGAAATACTATATAACAATAATTAGAACCCAAAAAATATTTTAAATGAAGTATAGTGATTCATAGATTAATAAAACAATGATCTAAAAGTTACAATCTATTAAATATCTTATTCTATCATCAATTTGTGTCAATCAAATTAATCTAATGCAAATCAAATAAGAAATATTAGTCTAGGGATTCATTTAGGAAAAATGTAGTTATTGTAGAGTTTATACAATAATTTCTTTTCAAATTATAATGAGTATTATATATATATATATATATATATATATATATATATATATATATATATATATATATATATATATATATATATATATATATATAAATTCAGGCGGCTTCATTTGTGCAACCAAATATTATTCTAAGAAAGTTTTTTATCAGCTTAACCTAAATCCTAACTCAATTGATCATTTAAGTCAATTAAGTCAAATTAACCCAACCTAATCTTAATCTATTGAACCCATAAAACCTAAATTGACCTCTATATGGTTAACTAAACAATATTAACCGGCCCATCCGAAGCCTAATCCTAACAACTAAGCACTTGGGACTCCAATTAGCCAAGTTTAGTCTTAAAACTCTTAGCTACCCCTATTCTTATGACTATAGTAAAGACTCTCATGGCTAACCAAACCAAAGTTGTGGTCCAATAAGAACAGCTAAGCTCAAATGAGCCTAAACTACCCAACAAAATCCAATCCTTCTAAATTAACCTTGTAGGTTCTTGGCTTTGTTCCTAAGCTATCCTCAAGACCTTATTAAGCCGTTTAGGGGTTCATATCAAATGCCTATGATAATTTGGTCCATGACCAAATACTTTAATCACTTATTGCATCTAATTGGCTAATTATATATCACCCCATGTATTAAGGTATATCTTAGCATGATCTTACACCCCCAATTGAGTATTCTAAGTATGAATAAATCATGACCAATCACTATATCCATAATCATTTCTTGAAGCACCTTAGCAATTCATTCCAAATATTAGGCAACAACCTATATAAACTATAGAATTTACTTGCAAGTTTAAAAACTAAGTATTATAATTAGAACACCCTTGTGCACTCTAACAAGGTGTCTCTAATAAGAAGGCCTATTCAAGAATGAAGAACGTGGCGGTTATGGTGAAAACTAAGGTGCTAACAAGCCAAAAGGAAGGTCCAAACATTCTCATTAAGTCTTAACAAAGCTACCTAATTGATTTGGCTCATAATCATAGTTGATATATAACTCCCAAACCTAAAGCTTGATGTTCTAGATGATCAAGAGCACACACCACACAATAATCATAGGAATCATGCGCGCCAACTTATATAGTATCTTGAACTAGTAAACTTTGTCTTTTAGATCATCAAAATTGACTGAGGGATGGAAAAAAAAATCACCCCTTTAAAGATAGCATATACACATGTTAAATGAAGATAGAAGATATCTTTAGTAACCATTAGATCTCAGTTTTTTGAATCCAATGATTATGATTGAATCATATGACATTTTTAGAATGAAAATATCCCTTGTATTTAATTAATTCTCTTTCCAATGCTCTAACTATTGCTTAAGTGAAAAAAAAAAAAAAAAAAACCTATTGCTTAAGAACAAATTAACAATCCTTGCACTCTAATGCATGCATCCATTTATAACCCTATCATGTGAGATGCGCGCTCCATACAATAACTAATCAAATGCTGCTACAACATATTGTAATCTTTATCACATGTTTTTCAATTATAAGAATGTTTCCTTTTGTTTCCATATTTGAAATATAAAACTCAAATCATGCCACGTAGGTTGCTAACTATATAGTCCAATTAAATAAGTTTTATATATTAAACCAATACCAATTTTAGTTTGAAAACCCATAACTCATAAAAATAAGGAATGTAAATTAAATGGCATTTTTGAAGAAAATTTTATATTTTATAAAACAAATCATATTTTGGAAAATAAAATTTATTTGAATACTTTCTTGAATTTTAATAATTTCTAAATTCCTTAAATGATTAAAAAAAACTCTAGACATATTTTCTAAAAATATGAAAACTTGTTTTATACAAAATTTCATACTTTTGAAAAATTTTAAATTAATTTCATAATTTTATTCATGCATTATATATAGGGGAATTTATATGTCTACCACTTAATACATATCTAACACTTAAAAGTCATTATTTACTTAAATAACATTTATAATTTTATATGATATCTAATACTCCACAACTAATAGTGCAACAAAATGATACATCAATTCCTCACGTGCTCAAATGTCTAGACCAACCAAAGAAATATTACCATGTGAATCCCCCGCCGTTCTGTGGCTTCATAGCTCTTGATTAGTCATTGAAGTTTTGTCTATACGACTTCATAGTCCTCGAGTAATCATCAAATGCTCTCTCATCTTCATGAAGACTTGAACTCTAATAGATGCCTTCTCACTTCACTTCAACTTTGAAATGATCGAAACATTTGAAATCGGGATGGAGAGTTTGAATATTCATATGTGATGAAGTGGGAGAAGACAAATTCTAGAAGGGAGAGGGCTTTGTGTTAGGGGCCAGGGCACTCACTCTCGTGAAGGATTTGACATATTGGTTTATTAAACTATTAGTTATCTAAAAAAATTTAGATGTTATTAAAGTAAATAGTCACATTCTAGTTTGTAGTGCTAAATATGTAAATAGAAAGGCATGGAGAGATAGGCATATAAATCCTCTCATATACATTTCTTATATTTTGTAAATAAAAAATTATAAATAAAACTCAAATAAAATTTTAAAATTACAAACATCATTATAATGCATTGCATTTCATTTCAAACCATTTGAAAGCTTGTGATGTAACCTTGCATAAATGCAACATCATTTACCATACATATAGTAAATAAATCTTAAATAATTTTTTTAAAATTATATGAGTCATTTTAAAAGCAGATTTATATGAAAGATTACAATTATATTTGAGAAAACTATTATATACATAGAAATCATGAGATTGAGAAAAAAAATGGTCGTGCAGAGTCCGAGCAGGAAGAACCGTTCAGACATGTGAGTGTGCATATTTGTATACGGTGTGTATTAAATTCTTGTACACACTGTGTACTCACAATCCGGATGGTTCTTCATGTCCGGACTCCGCACAAAATAATTTCTCAAAATTCAAAAGAATGAGGGCATTTTTTTAATTTTCTTTTAATTAATAATTATGCAAAAAAAAACACATAATGTTTTTTCATGTAATTAAATAATACATAGGATTTTTAAATGTTGATATTAAAAAAAAAAAACCCTTTACAAAATTTAACTCAATTGCCTTGAAAAAAAAAAAAGAGAAAGCCAAAAATTAGCAAAATTTTATTTGGTTACGTAACCTGACGTAGCTCTACATTCGGTGAGCAGTAAACATGAGCCACGTGTTCTCACTATTTACTGCGCGGCCCGACAATCCGACCCGGAACAGACCCGAAAGTTTGCGTATTGCTCGGTATTGCTAGGTATTGGTCGATTTTGCTCGACAAAAACGAAAAATATCATTCTGTAAAGGCCAATACCGAGCAATATCGAGTTCTTTTAGGTATTACTCAGTATTAGTTTTTACAGAGCGGTATTTCTCGTTATTGTCAAGCAATACCTAGCAATACCGAGTAATACCTAGAAATACGCTAACATATACCCGGATTCCGGTGCGAGACGGGTCATCGGGCCGCGCGGTAAAGAGTAAAAGCACGTGGCGATATATTATTGACTACCGAACATAAAATTTTCTCAGATCACCTGAACTAATAATTTTTCCCTCAGATTTTTCAAGTCGCTATGATCTAAATTTATTATTATTACCGTCTTACTCATCTTCCAAGGAGCATCTAAACAGAGCCAAAGAGTTGACTCCTATGACGAAAGAATGCTAGGAAAGAATGCTCGTCTTTCTTCTTCCTTTATATATACGTCGTCTACTACTCTCTAAATGATCTCGACTCTCGAGCTGCGAGCCCACTGTCCTGACATTTCAACAAACAAATTCTCTCTCTCTCTCTCGAACTCGACTTGCTCTCCTGCTCGCGGTCTAGAGCCAACTCCCGAGGTTTCCTGCACGGAGAACTCTCTGGACGCCTAAATCCCTCTCCCCCTTTTTATCCAGTCGATGCCCTCTGATAACTCGAACGATTCCCATCTTCCCTGTCATGGCGAACCCACCTCAGCCCCCGCCAGACGGAATCACCGACGATTTCTTTGAGCAGATATTCTCGATGCCCGGATACACGACAGGCGATGGAAGCCTCGCCGGCGGCGACGGAAGTTCGGTTCCTGGGATCGTGCAGCAGTTTAACTCCGGAGACGGTTCTTCTCCTGGTACTTTCTCAGTGTTTCCTCTTGGGCTCAGCTTGGAGCAGGGGAGGCCTGGCTTCGCCGTGGCAGAAGAGGGCTCTTGCGGCGGCGGCGGCGTAGGGAAGCGGCTCCGCGAGGGCGTTGAGGCGAAGACCTCGTCGGATGCGGTGAGCTCATCTTGCTTTTTCTTGAAGCCATCAATCATTATCAGTTCCGCCATGTTACCGTTTTGATGCAGCTCTTTTGTTTGTTAGTAGATAGAAATGTTTTCAGTCGTTTTGTTTGGGAAAATGAAACCATACATTTGAGTAATCATGAACTTACTTTAAGAGCAGAATATTGATTTCTTACTATATCAAACTAAAGGACGGAATCTAGCAAATTCACTGTTTTTAAAAGCATGTTTTATTACTTCAAGCAACCCAATGAACCCTAGAAGATGGAATGAGGCTAGGAAATTATGATATGCACTTGTTCTTTGGCAGGAAAGGGATTCGATTCAGTTACCGAGCTTGTTTCCCGCGTTCGGACACGTGCAGTCTCATCAAATCCGGCATAATTCTCCTCAGGTACTTTGTCGATAACTAATTATTGAGAAATTTTGTTGTATTTGTGGATAAATTTTCATATGTTAAATTGTAAATTCTGGAATTAAACTTATTTGTTTTAAAAGTTGTAGGATAAAACATATTGGGGCAACCTGATCTTAAAAAAAGGATATTGTTATGCTAATTGAGTACCTCACCTGATATTAAGTTTGAAGTTGTAAAATAATCGCTTCTCAAAAGATTTGGTGGTTTTTTCTGGGATAGATTCTTCATGGTCAATCATTGCAAGCACAAGTTGCTTCAGCATCACAAGTGCCAGCTCCCCGTCCAAGAGTGAGGGCAAGACGTGGACAAGCTACTGATCCTCATAGCATAGCAGAGAGGGTAATTTCATGCTTTCTTACTTGCATGCACATGTAACTTGTTTGCTGGAAGTTTTGCATTCTATTTAGCGTCTTTATTCTGTTTTACTTTACTAGGAGTTGGCACTATGAATATTTCTTCTATTTTGTTTAATGCCTGATGGCCCATCCTCGATGATTCGAGGTTTTTGCTATGCTTCATCTGGAGGAGACATGAATCCTGTTTAAAATACGCACAGCTAATTAGTGTTTGAGGAAAGTGCTCATTCTTAGTTTGTCTACACAAGTACATGCTTTCATATTTACTTGTTTTGACTATCAACATCAAAGTTTGAGATTTCAGATAAATCACAATTTGAAAGATCCTCTTTTGTGTTAGGTGATTGTGGTAGTTTGATGGATCATACATTGATGCATTATTGAAATTTGCTTTTGTAAACATTCCCCGCTGTTTTTGACTTGTGTGCATTATGTAACGTACATATTTTTTTCTAATATAAAACACTAGCAGAGTAACATGCACTAAGCATGTATTTGGATATTCTATAAAAAAGAAGAAATAAACAGTGAGCCCCTAAGATCTTAACACAGTACAATATGCTGTCAAAAGAAGTTGCTGAAGATAAGCTTGATTGAAGATCAATCATGTGAGCTATAAACTTGTACAATCTAAACCTTGAGCGATTCCTAATTATTTTACAATTTTGTTTGACATCCATAATTGTATTGTTGGTCTTTTTGGATTGCCTTGGTCATATTGTTCCTTCATCTGCATGTTTAACGAAGTTGTTATTTGTTATGAGTATGGGTGCAAACGAGCTGAGTCGAGCTCGAGTTCGGCCTTGTTCGAGCTCGACTTGCGAGCCAACTACCGAGCTCAAACTCATGTCGAGCTCGAGGTCGACTTGCCAGGAGAATACAAGCTCATCAAGCTGCTCGTCAAGTCTGAGCTCTGACCCCGCGTCCCTCATTCGTTTCTCGCCCGCGGTTTCGATTTCCTACCCGTCTTCCTTCTCACCCGCGGTTTTGTTTTCTCGTCCGCTCGAGCTCCAATCCCGCTTCCCCCCACATGTGATTGTGCGAATCTTCTTTCCATTTCGACTGTGATCCGGATTAGTTCCGTGTCCGGCTGCGATCCCTCTGCATGTGATTCTGTTCCGCCTCTGTGATCCCGATATTTAGTTCTGTGAGCCGCTCGATGAGTAATTGAGTCGAGCAGAGGGCTGTTTGAACTCAAGCTCGATAAGCCCATCGAGCTCGAAATCCTGTTCAAGCTCGACTCATCAAGCCTGTTAACGAGTCGAGCTCGAGACGGCTTATGAGTTAGCTTGACTCGGTTGCACCCTAGTTATGAGGTTGTTTTCCAAAATCATAAGAAATGGTTTTTGCATTAGTTTGTTCACTACTAATGATTATTAGTTTGTTCAAATGATTACACAATGCTATGATGCGTTAGAGTGTTGGCCGCATTGCACTTTAACCCATTCATGCTTAGATTTCGATCTGACTGGGAAGAGAAGTGATGGCTGTCTTTCTTTGAAATAAGCACAACAGTTACTTCCAAAGATTACAGCAGCTGTGCTAAAGGGAAGCAGTAGATAAATGGATTCAGTATGTCAGTTTATTGAGTGCAATAATGATGTGAAGAAAAGAAATAAACCATAGCAAAAATTGTGGGGTCGGAATATAAGATGCATATGGTTTCCCTCGTGTATACCTGAGTATGGAGAGGGATGATTGGGGCTGGGATGAGGTGTTGAGTTATTACATTTTTTATAATAAATAAAAAAATGCGTCTTATGGACGATGGGTTAGTATTTTGGGAAGAAAACTGATCATAAAACTGTTCCCAAATAGTTGGGTTGGCAATGTCATCTTCCCTCCATACTTTCTAAGCTATTTTTTCAACAGTTCTTTCAAAAGCTGCCATTACGAGTTCCAAATCCTGGGCATACTTAGTTCAAAACAGAAGTTAAATACGGATTCAGAAAGTAGATATTGGAAGATGTGGGATTTCTCAGTGGCATCATTTGCTTAAATATATTGAATGATTAGTTAGATGTAAAATACTCTGATATAAGAAGTTTAAGTTTTGTTAAGGGTTTCAATTTTCTTAAAGTTTATGCTGTGTTGCAAAAAATCATTTATGCGTAGTGCCATATCACATCTTTTTAACTGGAAAGTTTTGCCTTAAGAGAGTTAAAATCAGGTTTTAAATGTTCCAATCTCTATTACATTAATTCAAGTAACCTTTTTATTGCAGAAGATGCATGATGTTGGATTATATGGGATGCCTTAAAAGATTTTATGCCTAATCTCAGAATTTGTTCTCTTGGCATTGTAATATTTGCCTGCATTCTTCCTCATTGCTACTAATTTTATCACATTAGTTATAACATACTTTGAGATAATCTGTCCAATTTTTGGTCACGATAATTAGTTTTTGAAACAATTGGATTTATACAGCATAACATTGATTCTCTACATAGGCGATTTAATGAATAGCTAATTGTTGGGTATTGTTACTAGATTTAGGATTGCTTTTTGTATAGGTTTCTTGTATGGCTTGTAAAACCATTAGTGTAGCTAGTTGTGTAGCTTGTTTTTGCCTATAAATATGCTAGTTTGTAATAGGCAAATGGTGTGGCCAAGAAATAAAGTTTTCTGCATTTAGCTCTCTCCCTTTCTTCTTCTTCCCTCCCTCCTCCTCAAGAACCCAAGAGGAAGTGCTTCTTTCTCTCTAGAGCAAGATTCTACACTAATATTTTCATTTTATGATTACTGCAGCTTTACTCTGTTTCTTTGAACTTGCAATGCATTGCATGATAATTCGACCCCTTTTGCTGTGGTTAACAAAAATTTAGGGGTATGATAATATGAGAATAGTTATACTTCCAATATCAGTTTCCTTCTATTCATTTTCTTTTCATGGCAGCTACGTAGAGAAAGAATAGCGGAAAGGATGAGGGCCTTGCAGGAACTAGTTCCCAATACTAACAAGGTCAACTTCTACAATTCTCTTTCTTGTATCATCCGTCTATTTAATTAAAATATGTCTTACACTCATCAAATGTAAAATTAGATCACTATAAAATTTGACAACCCACTTTTTATCATTTGTTAATCCGGCTTTTGTATCATTTTAAAGATATGCTTTTCTATGCTGATATCAATGTTTTTGTTCCCTATGCAGACAGATCGAGCAGCCATGCTTGATGAAATAGTAGATTATGTCAAGTTTTTGAGGCTTCAAGTCAAGGTAAATAGCATCCCAATATTTTATGAATTGGCATATATTTGTATTTTTGCGTATCCCTTTTGCTGATAATATTCTTCTTGTTGATAAGACTTGAGAGGGAGCTGATGAAAAGCTTGAATTATGGAGGTCAACCTTAGAGTCAAAGATTTTTCTTTTTAGTAGTTCTAAATCCTAATACATGGAGTGTAATTTTAGTATAATAGATTTAATGGTGGAATTTTGACATTGGGTGATCAAGTCATTAAAAAGATCTAATCGAGTCTATTGTTCAAAGTTCTGGTGAAATAGAAGGGGGGTATTATTAGTAGAATTCAAGTTAGATGGTTAAAGTGAAGGAATGCGTTGAGCCTCTTGTGTGATAGAAAAGTACCTCTCAAACTCAAGGGAAATTTTTATTAGATGGTGGTGAGACCTGCAATGATTTATGTTGCAAAATATTGGTCATTAAAAGAGAAACATAAAATTAAGTTAAGTGTTGCAGATATGAGGGTGCTCTGTTTGATGAGTGACTTTATACTTAGAATATGAAATGAGTATATATGTGAAAAGGTTGGAGTAGTTCCAGTGCCAGATAAGATTAGAGAGTCGTCTTTAGATGATTTGGTCACTTAAAACATTGGCCTTCCAATGACCCTGTTAGGAGAGTAGATGTATTTGATCCTACCTATGTTAAGAAAGTTAGAGGTAGACCTAAAAAGACTTAGTTAGAAAGTATTAAAAAATATGTTTTTTAATTTGATTTAACTGAGAATTTGATACTTAATAGGACCTAATGGAGAAAAATGATTCATGTAGCTGACCCTACATAGTGTGATAAAGGCTTGTTGTTGTTGTATAGATTTGTTTCTAGATTTTTTTCAGCCTTGCAAATTATTGAATAATCTAATTTTTAATCATATAAATTTTCTTAATTTCATATATTATATCCATAAGAGCCACCATAAAAGTTCAAACAAAAATGTTCTCCGCATTATGGAGCGCTGCATGTGCATTAAATTATGGAAATACTAAGCGTTGAATTCATTACTTAATTGATCCACAATCTTAGACATGCTAAGAAGTCTCTTGTGCAATTCTAATGCTTTTATTTAATAGATGTTATTGACATTAATAAAGTAGTAATTCAATGGATTGCTGATGCGGTCTGCATTTCGCATCTGGTTCCAACATTCACATGTTTTATTTTTTTGCCATTGGCTAGAACTCTTCATGACCTTGAGTGTTTTAGCGAGTGTAAAATATCAGAATTGTCATAAGTTCAAGAAATATTCTTCTGCATATAGCACGTACCTTGCAAGTATAACCAACTGATATAAATTCACAGTAAGTAATCCTCTCTTATCTGCCCAAGATATGCGGAAACTATCTGATTATGTTTCAAACTAATCTGTTGCTTGCAATTCCGAAGTTTTTGTAATCTGTCTGTCAACATGGAATCATTAGTTGTTATATGAAACCATGGCTTCATTTGGGACGACTTTCTTACTGTTTCTTTAAACAGCTTTCTAGTGATTTATAAAGTTCTTCGCTCGGTTCTTTCCACCCGATTCTGTAACAGTTGAAGTTGTCATTCTTGTTACCCATATTTTCTTTGTAAATTGTTTTAGCATCTCCTTAAATGTTCATTTCTAACGATCGTCGCAAGTGATTTGTATCTCACAATACATTTTAATCTGTTTTCAAAATGGCAGGTTCTAAGCATGAGCAGACTGGGCGGTGCAGGTGCTGTGGCACAGCTGGTAGCTGATATTCCACTATCACAAACTGAGGTAATAAGCAAATATGTTGAATAAACATTACATAGTATGAAGTATGAATAGCTTAATATTTCACAATTCACAAATATATTTATGCAAATGTACTTTGTTTAGTAGGATTCACAATGCTTGCTCTAAACTTAGGCTTCGTTTGGGACGACTTTCTTACTGCTTCTTAAAGCAGTTTTTTAGTACAAAAGTTTTAATTTTTGTACTTGAAAATTGCTTTAAGAAACAGGAAGAAAGCCCTCAAACGAAACCTTAGCTAAACTGCACTTGCTCTAAACTTAGCTAATCTACATATAAATATTCTTGTAATATGTATTGGATTTCGTATTAGGGAGACAGCAGTAGTGATGGAAGGACCAAGCAACAGGTTTGGGAAAAATGGTCGACCGACGGCACTGAACGGCAGGTAGCAAAGCTTATGGAAGAAGATGTGGGGGCAGCAATGCAATTCCTCCAGTCCAAAGCTCTCTGCATGATGCCCATATCCCTTGCAGCTGCCATCTACCACACCCAGCACCAGCCGGAAAATCCTTCAGTGAAGAACGAACCTAACACGCCGCCATCGTAGGGCGGCGAAAGTTAAGCTACCTAACCACTTAGCCCCTCTTATTCCAGGATGATCCTCCTAACAGGTCTGAAGGAAGATCCTTCCCGTGTATCTTGCCACTTTCTTAACTTTTTTTTACTTGTCAAAGGTGGTGTGATTGCAAGAGTCAAGCAGAGGACAAAAGGAGACTCCACTTACAACTGTCTCCACATTCTCTGTCTTTTTCTCAGTGCTACCTGAAGTGCTCACTGGGGCATTCAGGGAGCCCACTCCACTCCCTAATTTTGGCCCTGTGGGGCTCTGGTGCACTAACTTGCCACCTTTTTTTTTTTAATTTCTGGTATGGGGTTTTACTCTTATTCGATAGTGGGATGGGGGACCTTATAAAAGTTAATTATGGGTATAAAATTAAGCATGCTTCTTGTTAAGAAAATGAATGGATGATTATGAAGATGATTATTGTTAATCATATATTTTTGTATATATCTATAGTCTATTCCATGTTGGATAGTTGAAAGTATTGATGGTGCACTCGTCATGCTTGATAGTGGACTGTGTATCTGGATGAATTATATTGTGCGGATGCTGAACGCCGTTTCATAGCCCAATAAAAATGCACCATGTCACCTATACTCGGTACTACGGCTCGGTACTTATCGGTATTGAGCTCGGTACTGGATGACGTAGTTGCACCTGATTGGTTTCTGGACGGTAAGGTGTGTCCGATGTCCATACAGAATAATCCTCGTGTATCTGGGGGTTTGGCAGTGGAGCTTTCTTTAGACTTTTTTATAAAAAAATTTAGTTATATAATTTAGTCCACTGGATAATAAAGACAATCATGCAATTGTTGAAGCCTTTGCTCACTAATTTGACTCCCCTTTCTCACCAACTACAATTGTAATGTGGTGCCCAGATTATGGCATGTGAACTTGTTGTCTTTTAAGAAGATTGATGTTATTTGCTTACTTTTTTTTTTTATTCATTTCGGTTCTCTTTCTTGCTGCCAGAAATCTCTACCTTCATAGTACTTTTTTGTTGAATTAGTATCTAATTAACAATAGCATTAACATCTCTCTTTAGAGAAATTATTCTATGTTGGCATCGAACATCATCTGGAAACCAACTAGAATGAGTCATGTCGGTACCGTGGCTTGATACTACTCGGTACCGCAGTTTAGTACCGCTCGATATCGCAGCTTAGTACTACTCGATACCACACTCGGTATTGCTGACGTAACTCATTTTGGTTGATCTTCAAATGTAGAGCTGCGTTCAACACCCGCACAGAATAATTTCTCCTCTCTCTCTCTCCCTCTCTACTGGTCTTTTTGCGCCTTTTTTTATCTCTATTAATTCTTGTGAGTGAGACTAACAAATCAACAATAAGTTGAGGCTTCATGAATTTTTAGTCGTCAAAATTTAATTTTTTGAATTTAAGAATATAATAGTTCTCCTTCAAGTTGAATTTATTCTGAAATGATGAAAGTTTTAGAAGAAAATTGAAAATAAATAAAATTAGGTTAATGTAGAAGATTGTCATAATATCAATTTCAATTTCAATTCTATGATTTATTTGAAAAATTTACTAAAAAAACAATTAAGTTAAGCTTAATTTTTTTTGTTTATTTTAAGATCAGTGTAATATATGAATAATTTGTATTATAATCTTAAGTTAAGGGGTTATTTGAATGTAACATGTGAGCATTTAAAATACATTGTAAATTAAATTTATTTAGAATACTCAGGATTATTTGGTTGGTTACAAAATAAATATAGAAAATTATTTAAGCACTGAGTTGGAAGTAAAACGAATCTTAAATTTATATTAATATATATTTTAAATACATATATTTGTATTAATATATTATTTTAATATGTATTTTTTGAACTATTTAATAAATTTAAGGAACAATGAGTTCGATGGGTTTCGTTGAGATTGATGTTACCAACATGGGTGCAAAATTGTTTGAGACTAATTGAATGTTAAAGGCGCGACTCGTGAGCACATGAAGAGCCAAAGATCGTGAGCGAGTATAGGGATGTTCACAAGTAGAGAGAGAGAGAGAGAGACAGATATTACTATGTATTGACTGATTTGTGCAGACGAGTATTGCTAGGTATTGCTCGATATTGCTCAGCAATAACGAAAAATATAATTATGTCAAAACCAATACCTAACAATACCGAGCAATATCCCAGTTTTGCTAGGTATTGCTCGGTATTACTACGTATTACTCGGCATTGCTAGATATTGGTCTTGGCAAAGCGGTATTTTTCGTTATTGTCAAGCAATACCTAGCAATACCCGAACATAGCAATACCAGGTTCCGGGTCGGGTCGTCGGGCCGCGCGGTAAAGAGTAAGAGCACGCGACAACATGTTATTGACGTCCGGATGTAGAGCTACGTCAGGTGTCTGTACCTAATAATTGTTCCCTTAGAGGACTATTTTGAATTTATTTTTACTTTAGACCAAATGCTTGAAAACTTAAAAGCCATGATAGTTGCTTTACTCCCACTCCTAAAGTCCTAATACAATAAAACAAACAATCCTTAATAAATAAAGCTTAAGAAAGTTGCACGTCCAACTATCAAGAAAAGAAAACAAATGCATTCCTCTTTTTTACTTTTCTTTTTTTTTTTTTAATAAAGCCAAAGTCCACTACATTAGCCATCAAGCCTCACTAAAAAAAAAAAAATCTCATTATGGCAATTAATCTAAATTAAGGCTTCATTTGAGATTTTTTTTACTTCTTTCTAATAGAATCTTTTAGTACAGTTTTTTTAGAAATCAACAAAAAAATAATAGACAAAAATTATCTCTACAGGAAAATAACTCATTTTTGGCAAAATTTTTGGCGAATTATTTTGCTCCGAAAGGCCTTTTTTGACGCGCGTCAAACCGGCGAAAATATTTCCGCCAAAAATGCTAATTTCCGATGGATTTTGGCCAATTTTCCGGCCAAAATATCTGCCGAAAAATGACGATTTTCATGTAGTGTATCCCAGATAACGCCTAAATCACACTAAAATTATGCCAATAAAATAAACTCCTTTTTTTTTATTTTCCATCTATTACGAATATATCTAATAAAATTTGTTTATTATTGGATCATATCTAAATTACATGATTAATTGAACCTTGATTGCCCCAACTAATATATCTTGCATTTAGTTGATACAATTTGATGCGATATGAATTAGGATTAGGGTTTTCTATTAAGATTAAAATAATGCATAGTATGCTCTCATACATAAGAAAATTTGAGTATTCATAGATTATTATTTATTAAAGAATTCATGTCATGATTATTCGTAGGGGTGTCAATTCGGGTCGGGTTTGGGTCAAACCCGGAACTGACCCAACACTATTCGGGTCAACCTGAACCCGACCCGTTTTTAAAAACGGGCCAGGTTTCTGAACCCAAACCTGACCCGATTCGGGTCCGGGTCAACTCGACCCGACACGAATGACCCGAAGTTGACATAAAATTGCTAGTTTTCTGGTCAAAAGGGGTCAATCTCAGGTTTCCGGGTCAAATATGAGTTTTTGTATCAATTTCGGGTCATTTTCAGGTTGCTGGGAACCCGACCCGATTTTTAAAACGGGTTGATTTGTTGAACCCGAACCCGACCTATTTCGGGTCCGGGTTGACCATAACCCAGATTTTTCTGGGTCGGGTTCGGGCCATGTCAAAAATTGACACCCCTAATTATTCGATAAGTTTTAGGTTGGTTGTCGACTACCTAACACAACCTTCCACATTTCTCATCCATAACTTGGGACTTGACAACAACAATGTTAAATGAAGAAAAATGATTCATGTAGCAGACCCCACGTGGTGGGACAAAGACTTGATGTTGTTGTTGTTGTATAGATTACTATGTATAAACCAAACAAAAACTCACTTTTATTTTAATGTAAACATGCAATATTAATCAGTAAGCCTAAAAAAAAAAGAAATAATCCCAAAATTTTGAAAATTTTAGCATGAACTTAGAAGCAAATAATGTGTGATCAAATCAAATAAATTTAATACAAAATTAAATTACTGCAATATAAAATTTTGATAAAATAAATACAATAAAATGTGCTACTACTAATTTTTTATTGCTTTTTCATTACTTAAAAGAAATTTTATTTTTTGAAAATTTACTTTTTATAATCAGAATAGTTAAATTTTTTTCCTCACAACAACCCCAACAAACCCTAATATAAATCAAAGTGGAGCTCAAAACTCTTTAATATTCTTAAAATTAATATAATATTAATTACTTATATATTGTACAAGTATTAAAACATTTTCCAAGAACTTTAAGCCCCATTCTCATATATTTTTTTATTAAAATATCTTAATCAACTGATAAACTTACACAATATAAACGCTTGTAAATAGAAAAGAAATTTACAAAGAATAATTTCAGTTTAAATTCTTTTATTTTAAGAGATTTATGCTCTATCATCAAATTTTTTTTATTTAAAAATAATCATTTATATTTTTAATATGAATTGTTAAACTTATATATTTGCGTGTGTGTTGGTGAATTATTGAGAGTTCACTAATATTTTATTATGCTATCGATATTATTATAAATTGAGATAATTGTTAGCAGTTTTATAAATAAATATAATTTAAATATTATACATATAATTACTCCTAATTCTAATTATGTTAAATTAAACGTTGGAATCTAAGCTTATTTTATGATTTTTAATGAACAATCATATTCATCTAAATTAATCTAAATTTGATTTTTAAAGTAATTTTTTAGTAAGAAATTTTAATATTTATATTAAATAATTACTTAAATAATAATAATAAATTGTTCCAAAGAAAATTTTAAGTTTTGAATTTTTTGATATAAAAATTTATTTTAAAAAATAGTAAGAAAATTATCCCAAACAAAATTTTAGTAGCATGATAATCAAATGGAAGATAAGAGTCATAATTTCTTCTAAAGTATCATCATATTTAATGATTTTTTTATTGAAAATGTTTGTGTAAAATAGAATTCTGTTGCCTTTACCAGCAAGAAATTCTTCTCTTGCCATCAATTTCCTGCCTATAATATCTGGATATGGATATTCTTCGCAGCTGTCTTCCACTACTCAGAACAAATGTCTCTGTCAAAAAGATTTCTGTCAATCTTAACCATTCTTAATAATAAGAATTTTTCTTTTGCAGACTAATTTTCTTATAAACATATCTCAATTTTATCCAAAAAAAAAAAAAAAAAAATGTCAAAGCCGAATAACGTGTTGTCATCAAAAGTAATTCAAAAAAAGTGCTACGATTCTTCCTTTTTTTCGTCACTTAAATACTGTTAAGAGTCAAATTATTATTTAAATTTAATAAAAATATTATTTTTTAGTTATAATCATATCTTTTTTAAATTTATCTTTATCTTTTTTAACAGAGGTCAGATCTAATACATCTACTCTCATAACGAGATCATCGGAAGGTTGACGCTTTATGTGATCAAATCATCTAAGTTGTATCTCTATAATCTTATCTATCACTGGAGCTAAAGCTACTCCAACCTTTTCATGGATATACTTATTTTTCATTTTGTCTCTAAGTGTAAAATCACTCATCCACCTAAGGAAAAGTTATTACGTCTGGACAAAAAATGGAAAATCTGGACGTATATCGAGCAATACCGAGTGCTCGGTACCGAGCTCCAAGTGACGTGGGATGATGTTATTGGTCTCTGGACACGTTCGGCGTCCGGACACAATAATTACTCTCCACCTAAGCATCGTCATCTATGTTACACTTAACTTAATTTTATGTTTTTCTTTTAATATCCAATATTATGTACCATAAAACATTGCAAGTCTCGTCACATTCTTAAAAAAAAATTCCTGTAGCTTTGAGGGGTAATTTTCTATAAGATAATTGGTTCGATGCATTCCTCTACTTCAACAATCTAATTTGAATTCTAATAATAATATCTCTATCTATTTCACCACCATTTTCAATAATAGATCCAAGATATCTAAAACATGTGCTCTTTTTAACGACTTGATATTTTTGTTAAAATTACACTCCATATATTCAGTTTTAGATCTACTCAAACCAAAATATTTATGTCTAAAGTTGACCTATATAGTTCATTTTTTTTTCAACTCTATTTAATTTTATCAACAAGAAGAATACCAATAGCAAAGAACATACACCAAAATACATCCTTTTACAAATGTCAAGTAAGAACATGAACGAAAAGAATATGAACAAAATCATCATTGTAATTAAAAAAAATAAATAATTATAAATATTAAGCAAATCTAATTTTTAAAAATTTTCTTGCATGCTAAGTAGAAAAATGATTATCGCCTAAAAAATAAAGCTAATATATATATAATCTTCTTATAATTATGCAAAATAGTATTTAACCAACCAGCAGACAATCTTCTATATTTGAGTAAACTTTCCTCATTAAGCTTCAATAATCATCATATCAAATAAAAAATATATATATAATTAGGGGTGTCAATTTTGGGTCACGAGTCGGGTTTGGATCGAATCTGAAATTGACCCGGCATCATTTGAGTTTGGGTCAACCCAACCCGTTTTTGCAAAAGTGTCGATTTTTCTGAACTTGAACCCGACCAGTGGGACAACAGTCGGCGGCAGCGGGTCAACAGCCGGCGGAACTCAAGCGGGAACGCCGGGAAGCGGGCTAGACGCAATGCGAACTTTGGCAGCTGGCCTCGGGATGCTACGTACGCTACGTTGGTGGTTTGCCTTGGGACGCGATGCAATGTGACGCAGGCAGCTGGGACAAGAGGGCACTCATGCCATGGGGCAACCGGGATAGACAAGTTTTTAGGTAAACCCTGGCCATTCCGAGTCATTCCCGGGTTCCCGAGTCAACCCAAACCCAAACCGGTTTTTCAAGTGGGTCAATTTTCCAGACCCGAACCCGACCCGCTTCATGTTCGGTTCAACCCAAACCCAAAATTTTGGATCGTTTTCGAGTCGGGTTCAATATTGACATGTCTATATATAGAATAAAGGCGTCAAAAAGATGGGGCTGATTATGGCCGACCTATTAGGCAGGCTAGCTTTTTATGCAAGACCCCTTTTACATCTGAAAATGCCATTATACCTTGCATTGGGCAGACTTTGCAAATTCTAGAATTGATGTGCCTAAAATTCCAAAACTTCCAATAAAAGTTCAACACGTGTTAATTCCTAACCAAGCAAAGAATGCAAAGATTTTGAAATCCAACCTAAAAGTGTGACTCAAGCTTTCCTAAAATAAACTATCTTACCTATATTTATGATTTGAATCTGAACCGTTAAAATCACTTCTTTTGAACTTCAATCTGAACCGTTAAAATCACTTCTCTTATTACCAAGCTTAAAGCCTCAAACTGAACTTGAATCTAAAGTTGAATCTGCAATTGGATCAGAACCGTTAAGAAAGGGTTGATAAAAAATATTAGAAAAATAAAATTGAATATAAAAGAAAGAGCAGACAATAGATCTGAAGAATGAATATTTTTTAGCATCAAAATAAGAGCATAATTGACTTTTACAATTACAGCCAAGCAAAATTTTTTGGCCAATTTTATTTTTAAATAATAATTGTTTTTTTTTTCTTCTATTTTTTGGACATTTGGCTGTTTGTTTTTCTTTCAATGAATTTATTTGAGGATTAATGCAATTCAAATTATTTACATAAAAAAACTAGTTTCAAAATAAATTTAATGATTTTTAAATCCATTGTGATATAATTTGTATCAAAACATTTTTTCCACAATTTTTTTTCTTAGCAACAATATATTAATTTTTTAGAGGATTTACATATATATAACACCCGAATCATTTATTTTTACATATTTAACACAAATATTCTTATTTATATCATCTAGTACTTTGTTAATAGAGTTAATGAAATTCAATGGGTACTCATCATATCTCATAATGTTGGCCTATTGATGGAGCTATTATTCTGTGTTGATACTGGACGGTTCTCCCATCTGGTTAAGCGCTCGGTACCGAGCAATGGGGTGACATGACACATTTTTATTGGTCTCCGAACTCCCTCTCTCTGTGAGCTCATATATGACTTTCTCTTCTACTTATTTTGCCATGTTGGCTGGGCCTATAAATGCCTTTGCCTTGAAAAATTATTATGCCTAGTTACCGAAAGGTATGGAGGCCAAATCAGAACGCGCCACGTCATCTGATACACAATGATGAAATACAACGTATTGATGACGTGATGCATCCTGATTGACCTCCAGCTGACGTTCAATGAACTCACATAAGAATTTCGCCTTTGCCTACCAACTCCAATGCAATTTCCTCTCTTATTTATCCTCGAGAGATTTTTAGTAGAAAAGAATAGGAGAGCGAGAAGAAAGAGAAAAAAAAAGGAAGATTAAGACGTGGGTGGAAGCATGAGGATGATATGTGAAAGTGGAATGAAAACTAATTATGAAGAGTGATATAAAAAATGAGGTGTGAAATGCAATTAGGATATATATATATATATATATATATATATATATATATATATATATATATATATATATATATATATATATATATATATATATATATATATATATATATATATATATATATATATATATATATATATATATATATATCTTATTTTGATTTTTGATACTTATATATATTATTAATAAAATTTAAATATTAAATACATAAATTCTAATATTTTAAGCATGCTAAGCCCCTAAAATTATTTTAATTATAGGTGGTAAATATAACAATGTTCATTTATCTCACCCGGGCCGACATGAAATCCCAGTTTCCGCTCACCCGGTCACTCCTTCCTATTGCGGCTAGTCGCTCTTTCTCTCTCTCTCTGCCAATGCCAAGTTAGGTTTTAATTTTGTGAAGGTCAGCTGTTGGAAGCATTGGTCATTCCTCTTTATGCGTTATGGGTATCAGGTTATGTCTCTATCTGCTCCAGTTATTATTCCTCCGATGCTTTATCGTGATTATCTACGCACTTGCTTGTTCCCAGTCTAATGGGCTACGCAGTTGCTTCTTCCCCGTCTAATGGGCAGTTTTGCTCTCTTGTCCGATAATATCAGATTATCTTTTGAGTTATATAATTGTTCTTGGGGAACAAATTTAACATTGGATTGATAACCGATTGGAATACCGCAAATTTTTTATTTTTTTTTAATGTTTGCATGACATTGTTTCCTAACAGACCCAAAAAAAAAAAGACATCCTTTTCTAACAACTGTCAAGTTCCATAATTATAGTAATGAACATCAAGGGTGTAAGAAAAAATCTCATTTTTTGTGAAGAACCTGTGTTTGGTTTGATAATCTTTTGTGTTTTAGTCGTCCATTAAGTAAATGAGCTGCAATTAACCAATTTTTTTTTTTTTTCTGGATTGATATAAGCTCAGCATATGGAAAGATATTTGAACATATATACATATATTTATCCATGCATATTTATATGCAAACGTTTTATTTGCTTATTTATTTAACTATTGAAAACCATCGAATATACTCAGGAAGCATGAAAAACATATATTTTATGCAATATGATTTTTAAAAGATGTTGCTCTATAAAAATTACAAAAGTTTTATGAAAAAATTGAAGTCATATAATAAAATCTGTGAGTGTGTTAATTCCTATTTTTAAGAATAAAGGTGATGTACAAGATTGTGCGAATTATAGAGGTATTAAGTTATTGTGTCATACTTTAAAACTATGGGAGCGAGTTTTGGAGCATAGGTTGCGGCATGATATTAATGTTTCTCAAAATCAATTTGGATTCATGCCGGGTAGGTCGACTATGGAAGCCATACATTTATTAAGAGGTTTGATGGAGAAATATAGAGAAAATAAGGAGGATCTACATATGATATTTATTGATTTAGAAAAAGCATATGATAAAGTTCCAAGAGAAGTGCTATGGAGAGTTCTTGAAAAGAAAGGAGTCAATAATGCTTATATTCACATCATTAAAGATATGTATGCAGGAGCTATTACTTGTGTTCAAACACAAGGTGGATTGACCAAGTATTTTCCTATTTCGGTTGGGTTACATCAAGGATCAGCCTTAAGCCCATATCTTTTTACTTTAGTCATGGATGTTCTCACTAGACATTTGCAAGAGGATGTACCTTGGTGTATGCTTTTTGCTGATGATATTCTTCTTGTTGATAAGACTAGAGAGGGAGTTGAAGGTAAACTTGAATTATGGAGATCAACCTTAGAGTCTAAAGGTTTTCGCTTGAGTAGATCTAAAACGGAATATATGGAGTGTAATTTTAGTAGTAATAGACCTAGTGAGGGGATTGTGACTTTGGGCGATCAAGTCATTAATAAGAGTACACGTTTTAGATATCTTGGATCTATTGTTCAGAGTGATGGTGAAATAGATGGGGATTTTATCAGCAGAATTCAAGTTGGATGGTTGAAGTGGAGGAATGCATCAGGCTTGTTATGTGATAGAAATGTACCCCTCAAACTTAAGGGAAAATTCTATAAGATGGTAGTCAGGCCTGCAATGCTTTATGGTGCCGAATGTTGGCCATTAAAAGAGAAGCATAATACTAAGTTAAGTGTGGCAGAGATGAGGATGCTTAGGTGGATGAGTGGCTTTACCCTTAGAGATAGGATACGAAATGAGCATATACATGAAAAGGTTAGAGTAGCTCCAGTAGAAGATAAGATTAGAGAAAGTCGCCTTAGATGGTTTGGTCACATAAAACGGCGGCCTTGCGATGACCCGGTTAGGAGAGTAGAGGTATTAGATTTGACTTATGTTAAGAAAGGTAGGGGTAGACCTAAAAAGACTTGGTTAGAAAATATTAGTAATGACCTTTCTTTATTAGATCTAAACGAGAATTTGACTTTTAATAGGACACAATGGAGAAAAAGGATTCATGTAGCCTACCCCACGTAGTGGGATAAAGGCTTGATGTTGTTGTTGTATCTGTGGTCATTTACTAGGCTTGTTATTCACAATTGGTTTGTTTGGTTCTATAATAAACGTGCCAAAAAAATTTTAGCTTGCTAACGAACTTTAGCTCATTCGTGTTTGGTTCTATAGTTAATGAAAAGAACAAAACAAAGAGACTTATTCATTCATATTTGGCTTATTTAAACCCTCATTGAGTGCTTTTATTAGAACCCTCGAACTAAATTAATAGTGCCATGATAGTGATGGCACTTCTATAACAAAATTTTATGTTTTTTCTGCTACAAGGAAGCAAAAGTTGAAGTAAGAAAATATTGTTAAGTGTAATTTGAAAATGACTCAATATTGTGGTAGCAAAATTGATTGCTTCTAAGTTGATAAGCAGAAGTGATAAGCATTTGTCTTTGCACGGCTACAACTGCCCATTGCATTACTTTTCAACCACTACCTCTGTCGTGCAGTAACACCTTTTGTAGATTAAATCAATGTCATTGAAGTGTAACTGATTTACACTTCTTACCGTTGATTGTATTACTTAGTCTAGCTATATATCCTATAAACAATAGAAAGGTGAAAAAAGGGGGTGAATGAAATTATTTTTGTATCTATGTTCTATCTTCCTTTACCTTTGCTTTTACTGTTGTTCCTTTTATTGTAAGCAACTACAGGTTCTCATGGTATCAGAGCAACCAGGTTGCGGTTGTAGAACTGAGGTTTTGTTCTACCTGTTTTCTTGAGTTCTGGAGTTGGTCATCGTCAACCCCAACTAAAATGAATGCTGATTCTTCTATCAGTACCTCTATCCTTTCTTCTCAATCTCCCATCAAAATAAGTGAGATTTTCATACCTCCTCAACTGAAATTTCTAATGTCAGGTCGGTAATGAATATTCAACTCAATTTTGATAATTACCCCTTTAGAAGTCAAAGTGCTGAAGTTGTTTACTACAAACGACTTTGATAGATACCTAAACAGTTCTACGCCGAAACAAACGAAGCAAATTATTAATGAGTCCAGTGAAATTAACCCTACTCAAATTTGGATACTTGTGGATCATAACCTTGCAACAACCCTTTACTATGTAATTTCATAGAATATTGTACCCTAAATTTTAAATTTGGAGTCCCGCGTAGAAATCTGGCAAACAATCGAAAGAAGACTTCAATCCATGAAGGATAAAACAATGCTACAGTATCTTTTCGATATCAAGAGTAAATGCGACGCAATCGCTACTTCCGGAACTCCATTGAATCCAGAAGATGTAATACTATATACGTTGAATGGCTTACCTTCTTTTTATCAATTGTTCAAGACTGCAATTCATACCACTATTCAGCCAATCAGTCTAGAGGACTTCTATACATTGTTATGTAGTAAAGAACTGAATATTGCGGCTGAATCTGCTCGTGAAGGCTCAGGCTCCACTCTCATGATCCCTGATCCACATTTAGCTTTAACTGCTTCTCGTGGACATGGCAGCTCGTGATTTTATTCTATTCGAGGACGCTCCCGATTTGTTGCGTCACCTACATTTTCTATACATAATGCTAGTCTGCGCAGTGGAAGAAATAATTCAGCCTACATTGAATGCCATATTTGCAGAAAACTAGGCTGCTCTGCCTTTAATGATGACATAGAGCAAACTTGCAGTATCAACTGCCCTCTTCCTCTGCTTTAATCGCTATATCTGCTCAAGATTCCTTGGATTGGGTTCTCGACTCAGGAGCAACTTCACATATCACGCATGATATAAATCTTCTTCAACAACCCCAACCATATTCTGGTCCCCAACAAGTTCAGAACTGGAAATGGATACATGCTGCCAATAACACATTATGATCAATGAATCCTTCCAACTCCACATTGTAAGCTTCGTCTTAAAGCCTTATTACATGTTTCTACTCTCTAATACAATCTTCTTTCAGCACATAAATTAGTTCATGATAATCCTTGCTCGATTATATTTGATAAATATGGATTTTCTTTCAAGGATTTGATGAACAATCAAACTCTTCTCCAAGGTCCCTCTCATCAAGGGCTTTATAGACTTTAAGCTCCACCAACAGCCTCATCAACTTCCATTGCCTTGCTTAGTAGTCTTTGGCATTGTTGTTCCATTTATCTTTTCTACACAAGTTGATCTTCCTACCGTTTTTTAAGCTTCTTTTACCAAGTTTCATTTAAAAGAGTCACAAATTATCTTTTTCTCGTTCTTTTAATTGTAGCAAAGATCCTTTAGAATTGATATTTACAGATGTATGTGGTTCTTCTCCTATTTTGTCAATTCAAAGATTTAAGCATTTTATACTTTTTTTGGATGATCATTCTCGTTATTGTTAGGGTTTTTCAATGAAACTTAAATCTGAAGCTCTTTCTAAATTCTTATTGTTTAAAGTTTCAGTTGAAAAACAATTCAATAAACCTATTAAAATTCTCCGATCTGATAATGTTGTTGGTGAATTCATTAACTCCAATTCCCAAGCTACTCTCCAAAATGCAGGCATCCTTCATCAATTAAGTTGCCCCCTACACTTGAACAAAATTGTGTTGCCGAAAGAAAACATTGTCATATTATCGAAACTCTACGCAGCTTAATGTTTGATGCCAAACTTCCTTTGCAATTTTAGGTTGATACTTTGCTCTCCACCATGTATCTAATCAATCGTTTTCCTATTTTGCATAGCCCTAAAACATCTCCCTATCAATTACTTTACCGGAAACTATCCAACAATACTCATTTAAAAATATTTGGTTGTTTATGCTATCAATAAACGCCACATATTTGCAAGCATAAATTTGATCCCAAATCATCTCCTTGTGTTTTCTTTGGCTATGGTTCAACTTCTAAAGATTATAAATGCTACAATCTTCAAGCTCATAGGATCATCATTTCAAGACATGTTTAATTCTTTGAACATATTTTTCCTTTTCACTCAACCAACAACTCTTAATCATCTCCACCACCTCAACAATATCATCCACCATTAAACTTAGTTCCACTTAGATTTCCAGGGCCAGATGCTTCATCTCAATCCTCCTTCTAATTTCTCCTCTTTCCCAACTCCTTGTTGTCCTTCTCCTAACTCTTCACAACATATCTTTTCTCCAAATGCAATCTCTCCAACTACAATTCAATCACTCTCCTATATCAAACAATTCTTCTCAGCCACCTCATTACACTCATTATATGCTCACACTTTTTAAAATTGGTCATTTAAAATCAAAACATATTGTTAGCATGTCTCATAATCTTTATCCTATCGATCCCACTTGCTATTCTCAAGCTTCCGAGCAACTTGTTTGGCGGCAGGCTATGTTTGTAGAATTTGATGCTCTTCAAGCTCAAGATACTTGGACACTAGTTCCACCATCTCCTATACAAAATATTTTTGGTTGCAAGTGGATTTTCAAAACAAAATATAATGCAAATGGCTCAATTGCTAGACATAAAGCTAGATTGGTTGATCAAGGGTTTAAACAAGTATATGGTTTGGACTACTTAAAAACCTTTAGTCCAGTTACTAAAATTCCTACTATACACATTCTTCTCACTGTTGCGGCCACTCACGAGTGGAAAATTTTGCAATTAGATGTATCTAATGCCTTTTTACATAGTGATATTAAAGATTGTCTCAACCATCTGGTTTTCTTGATCCGATGCATCCAAATTATGTTTGTCTTCTCAAGAAGTCCATAATGGCTTAAAACAATCTCCAAGGCAATGGTTTACTACCTTTTCTACTCATTTGTTTATTTTTGGTTTTTAGAAAAGCACTGTTGATCCATCTTTGTTGATTTATCAAAGCTGTACTATTGCTCTTTATATTTTGATCTATGTTGATGATATTTTGTTAATCAGTAGCAATGAACAACTCATTCAACATTTACTAATGGATCTTCACAAGCATTTTCAGTTAAAAAATTTGAGATCTATACATCATTTTCTTATCATTCATGTTCTTCCAATTTCAACTGGTTTATACTTAAATCAAGCAATCTATACTTTAGCTATTCTTAATCGGGATGGTATGCAGGACTGCAAACTTCCTTCTACTCCAATGACAATCAAAATAATTTCATCAGTTGACACCCAAGAATCGTATGCCAACCCAGATTTTTATAAACATCTTCTAGGGTCATTACAATATTTGAATATTACAAGGCTTGATATTTCCTATACATCAAACAAACTATGTCAGTTTATGCAACATCCTTTAAATGCTCATTTTTGTCTGCTCAAAAGAATTCTTCGTTATATCAAAGGGACGTTGTCGTTGGGACTGTTGATACAGCCGAGTCCTCTCCAACTTCTTGCATTTTTTGATTTTGATTAGGCGGGAGATCCTACATATCATAAATCAACAACAAATTGTGCCTATCTTGGGAATAATTTGTTTTCTTGGCTAATTAAGAAACAAAAGATTGTAGCACGTTCATTCACCGAGGCTGAATATCGTTCCCTTGCTACTGCTGCTGCAGACTTGTTTTGTCTGAGACGCCTTCTACTCGAATTTTGCGTCTCCATAGAGACTTCCAGTGCCTTGTTCTATGATAACATTTCAACCATTACCCTTGCCAACAATCCAGTCTTTCATGCTCGTATAAAGCACATTGAGATTGACATTCACTTTATTCATGATTGTGTTGAGAATAAAACGATATATATTCATCATGTCAATACTATTGATTAAATAGCTGATATATTTACCAAGCCTTTACCCATCAAATTCTTTCAAGAGCTTCCACACAAGTTAACACTCATTGAAAGGAGTGTCATCTTGAGGGGGGATGATAAGTAGAAGTCATTAACCATTGTCTTTGCACTGCTACAGCTGCCCATTGCATTACATTTCAGTCACTACCTCTGCCTTGCATTAACACCATTTCTAGATTAAATCAATACCATTGAAGTGTAACTAATCTACATCTTACCGTTGATTATATTACTTAGTCTAGCTATATATTCTGTAATCAGTAGAATGTAAAAAAAGGTGAATGAAATTATTTCTGCATCTATGTTCTATCTTCCTTTACCTTTGCTTTTGCTGTAGTTCCTTTTAATGTAAGCAGCTACAGGTTCTCATAAGGATTTTAAGGATCTTTGGTGCAATCTTCATAGTGATTGGTGTCTAAGTGTGCATGTGGGGATGAGATTAAATATTATTCTATGGAATTTTTAGCTTGTTTGGAGTGTTTTTTTTTAGCATCAGTGTTGTCACTTTATTGTACCAGATTATTGCAATTGTACCCCAATTTAATTCAATTTTACTATTATTTTATTATGCCGTTTATTTTGGGAGCTTTGTACTAAACTTGTCGTTGTTCAGCATCAGATTGGTACAATATCGCAAAATAGCCACCTTCAGCTAGTTTGGATCCACTGTTCTTTAAATATTTTGAATTATTAATATTTTACTATTCTGATTTGGTTTGTGTTTTCTGCACTTTGATAATTGGATACTAACAAATCCAGGGCACCACCATACAAACATACAACATTATTCTTACCTCCTACGGTTATGCAATGAAGAAATAATCGTTGTGAGCCTTACAACACAAATTTAGTTGCAAAATTAAATCATAATAAATTTTCAGACCATGTCACTGCTTTGATGATATTTCATTTTTGAGGGTTTCATAAACATGATTCTCTGTGATTGGAAAGATGTTTTCTTTTTGGAGATATCTAAACATTAAAAAAGAGCCATACTCTTTAAATGCTTATTCTTGCAATGCCTTCTAAGCCTCAAAGTATACTTCTCATGCTTCTTTACTATTTAATCTGCATATCTGAGCACTTCCATTTTTTTGCGTAATGGAAGTGGACTTCAAAGATTCATTGAAAAATGTTGTCTGGAAGACCGGGTAGTGCTATGTTATTGACTCAAGCGGACAACTTAACACTGAAAAGACTTCGAAAAATATCAGGCATGTCCCAGTGGAAGGTCATTGAAATCTGCACTTGCCATCTGTAGGACTAATTATTTTGTGTGGACACCGGGATTTGTTGTGCACAAATCAGTTGATGCGATGAAGAATATATGACTTAATTCACACTTAATTTTTCAAGATGAAGAATATATGACTTAATTCACACTTATTTTTTCAAGATAGTGGCCGCCGAAGTCTAATTTCATTAAATTTAAGTTTGCTGCTTACCATGTCTAAGCATTATATAAAGAGATTGTTGTATTATGTTAAAGCATCAACAAGAAGCAACAATAAAGAGAGAAGATGAAATGGAAGAGAGAGAAGGGCTGTCATCTAAGAAAGAAAGAAATATTTTTTCGAGTGCTTGCAAGGAGAGTTCTTAGGTTTCTTCAAGAAAGAATAAGTGTTGTTATTTTTGGATTTAACAAATGAAGAAGCTCTTGATCATAGCAAGGAATCATTCTTATTTAGATAGCCATAATAGAAGGAGAAAAGACTAGTTGGAGACACAACTTCTCCTTCTCTTCTAATCCTCATCTTTGTAGTAGTTGATTGTATTTTACAGCTAGATAAAATGATAATGTATTTATATCTCAAATTTATATGAAATATAATTCTTCATTGATCCCTTTTGAAGCTTAAGAATTATTTAATCTTTGTGTGGGTGTGAATTTAGGCTTACTTAAGCCAAACCATGTAAATTTTAGTGCTGTTTTGTAGTTTTTATTTTCTTTTGCAGATACTTTGTGATTTGCCGTACTTGCCTTTATTTTGAGTGCACTCTTTTCCTAAAATATATCAACAAGATAAACAATAAAAAAACAGGCAGTCAAACCTTTTTATTTGCCAAGTTACGTTTCTATTGAGATCAGCTCAGGTATGACATTGTCCAACCTGGGGAGGGGATTGCTATTGAGCAAGGATGCCCTAGCAGGTACATAGTCTTAACAAAATCCATCATGAAATAAGTGAGTGAGGTGATCCTAATGACAATGCTGGAGAATAGCCTGATATCATCTTTGGGAAAATCTAAATCAAGCTCAACCCAAAGTGGATGAATTTCAGCTAGAAATGTGTTTTTTTAGGGGCTTGTCAATGGAGAATGTGATATAAATGACATTGAAGGTGCTAGGAAGGCTGATCAACCTGACTCTGCCGCTAAGGCTACTCCACCTTAGCCTGATTGTGAGATCCCCATGGGACATGATGATATGGAGGATAAGTATTGATGTGCTACCTGCACCAAGGGATTCAGAAACCTGCAAGGAAAACAATAAAACATGGCAATACGAAGAAGGAACGGAAATTCCTCTATAAAAAACTGTGATATATTTTTTTCTATCTATTTCTTTTCCCTCTTTTCCTATATGTATGAGGCTTTCTCCTCATTACTAAATAACTACTAGCAAGCAAAAAGTGGGACTAATTCCCCGGTAACTAAAAGTAGTAAAAGACAAAAGCGGTTAGTAGATAGTGGAGCTAAAATATAAGAGGGTTGTATACTAATATGCAGGTGGCTGCAGGTCCGTGCGCTGCATCAGGTCCCTCCGGCTAACTAGAATTGACAGTGTCCTCACTGTGTGCTAAATCCATTTCATCTGGCGGCTTGTATGGATGGATGTCAGCCACGTTAAAAGTGGACGAAGTGTGGATATGCGGCGGTAATTCAACTAAATATGCATTATCATTTATGCGTTTAGTAATTGGTACAGGCCCGATTTTGCGAGGATTGAGTTTAGAATATTGGCCTGCCGGAAAACGTTCCTTTCGCATCCTCACCATGACAAGGTCTCTTGGTTCAAATGTCAGTTTCCACCTATGAAGATCGGATGCTAGTTTGTACTGAGTATGGGATTCCAAAAGTTTTGTTTTAACCACCTGAAGCACAGACTGCTGTGGATCGGAGAATGAAGTGGCTGCTGCCGTGCGGCATTTGGGCAATACTGCAATGTCTAGGATATGATTTGGAGGTTTGGTATAGACAATGCTTAACGGACATCTTCCCGTCGATTGATTGGTCATGGAATTATATGCGAATTCTACCTGACCTAAGGCCTCATCCCATTGTTTCGGACGGTTCTGCACAAGGCATCGTAGCATATTAGCCAACGTACGGTTCACCACTTCGGTCTGGCCATCGGTTTGGGGATGGTATGCGGAACTAAGCTTTAGGTCAGTGTGTAAACGACCCCACAAATCTCGCCAAAAATGGCTAATGAACTTCACATCTCTATCGGAAGTTATACTTTGTGGCAGCCCATGTAGTCGAACCACTTCTCTAAAGAAAATTCGAGCCACGTTAACAGCATCAAAAGTCTTCTTGCATGCTATAAAATGCGTCATCTTCGAAAATCGATCAACAACCACTAAGATTGAATCAACTCCATGCTTCGTTCTAGGAAATCTCAAAACAAAATCAATACTTATATCCTCCCAAATGGATTATGGCATCAGAAGAGGCATGTAGAGTCCAGCATTATGAGCAACTCCTTTATATTCTTGACAAACGGAGCACCGCTCCACCGTTTTCAGAACATCACGGTGCAGCCTAGGCCAAAAGAACCGGCTCTGTAGTTGTTGCAGTGTTTTTTCTCTACCCAAATGGGCGGCCAATCCGCCACTGTGGGCTTCCCGAATTATCTGAGAGCGCTAAAACGACTCTAGGATGCACAATAGATTCCCCTTGAATAGGAAACCATGCTTTATGGAGAAGTATTTGTATGGACTAATACTGCTGCATTGCTTCCAAATTTGTCTGAAATCCACATCTTCCTCATACAAGTCCTTTAAGCACTCTAAACCTGTGAGTTCTATTTGCAATTGAGTGAGCAACGCCGCCCTCCTGCTTAGCGCGTCGGCTACTCTATTGGACTTGCCCGATTTGTGCTTCAATACAAAGGTAAACTTTTGCAAGAATAATACCCATCGAGCATGCATATGGTTTATTATCTTTTGGCTGTTTATAAATTGGAGTGACTTGTGGTCGCTGCACAACACAAAGTCCTGATGGAGTAAGTAGTGCTCCTAATGCTTAAGAGCTCGCACAACTGCGTATAGTTCCTGCTCATAAACCGTCCATTTCTGTCTGCTCAGGCTAAGTTTCTCGCTGAAGTATTCTATGGGCCTATCGAGCTGCATCAATACTGCTCCGATTCCCACCGCCGATGCATCTGTTTCCACTTGAAAGGGCTTGTCAAAGTCAGGTAAAGTAAGCACTGGGGCGGAACTTAGTGCTTGTTTAATGCATTCAAAGCTACCTTGCTGTTCAACTCCCCAAATAAAAGATTTTTGTTTTAAACAATCCGTGATCGGCGCCATTATCATGCTGAACCCCTTTATGAAGCGTCGATAGAAATTGGCGAGGCCATGGAAGCTACGGACGTCAAATAGTGACGATGGTGTCGGCCACTCCATAATAGTAGAAATTTTGCGTGGATCGACCTCAACTCTACTGACGGAGACGATAAAGCCAAGGAAATACACTTGCGAGGTAGCAAATTCGCATTTAGATAAATTAAGAAATAACCGGTGATCTCTCAAGATTTGAAAAATTTCAGTCAGATGTTGTACATGAGCATCCATAAAGTTGTTGAAACAAGTATATCATCAAAATATACTACGCAAGATTTACCCAGAAGTGGTTTGAGTACATCGTTCATCAACCTCATGAATGTCGTCGGCGCATTGCACAATCCAAATGACATGACGCGCCACTCATATAGCCCTTGGCGCGTCTTGAAAGCGGTCTTCCATACGTCTCCGGGGCGAACTCGAATTTGATGGTATCCGCTTTTAAGGTCCAGTTTAGAGAAGTCTTCCGCACCCGCGAGTTTATCAAGCAATTTGTCAATCCGAGGGATGGGAAAACGGTATTTTACCGTAATCTTGTTGATCTCTCGACTATCAATACACATTCTCCATTGACCATCCTTTTTGGGCACAAGCAAAGCAGGGACTGCGCACGGGCTCAAACTCGGTTGGATGAGTTGTTTGTTCAAGAGTTCCTCAACAATTCCTTGTAGTATGGCGTGCTCCTTTGGGCTCATTTTGTAGTGAGGCAGATTTGGGAGTGTCGCTCCAGCAGTAAACTCGATATGGTGTTGGACGTCACACAGAGGTGGAAGTCCCTCCGGCAGTTCCTTGGGCGCAAGATCCTCAAATTGTTTCAATAATAATTGAACGACATCTGGCATTTCTAAAGCCATGGAATCTGGCTGAGCATCGGCCACTACCAAAGCCATAATTTCATTTTCATTTTGCCCTGTGGCTAGCAACGCACGGCCCCCCACCAACTGAAAAACAGCACTGGTCTCTTTACTGTTATACTTGGAGTTAGGGGTGTAAACGAGTCGAGTCGAGTTTTGGCTCTTATCGAGCTCGGCTCGTCGGTCAGGTAATCAGCTCGAACTCGAGCTCGAGCTCGAGTCGAGTTCAAAAGATGAGCTCGAGCTCGACTCACAGCAGTGCAAGCCGGCTTATCGAGCGGCTCGACGAGCCAGCATCGCTTCCCGCAAGCGAGCTCCGCCCGCCCGATTACCGAAGTCTGAATTCAGCTTTAATTTTAAATGTTAAATTCTGCAGTGCATTTAATATTTTAGTATTTAATATTAAAGCATAGGTCAAATGAAACTTTTCTCCCACTCACACGATTCCCAAAATATGGATTCAACTTTTCTTCCACCCGCTCAAAGACAAAGAATTAATATTGAATACATTAATGTCTCTCTGTCAAATCTCTCTCTCAAAATTCAAATCCAGGAGTCCATCTGTCACACCATTTTCGAGCCCAGTGCAAGCAACTTCTGTACACGAGCAGCACCTTGAGCCCAGCGTGTTTTAGGTGGGATCAAATTTTTTTCTTTTAAACGGGCGGGATTAGAAAATAATTTGTTTCATGTTAACAATGTTTTAGACTAGATTAAAAAAATAATTTAAATTTAACAGTTATTCGAGCCGGCTCGCGAGCTCACGAGCCGAGCTGGTTCAAGCTCGAACTCGAGCTCGTTTAATAAACGAGCTCGAGTTCGAGCTCGAGCTCGACTCGTGAGCTCGATAAGCTCGGCTCGCGAGCCCATAAACGAGTCGAGCTCGAGCCAGCTCGCGAGCCGGCTCGGCTCACTTACACCCCTACTTGGAGTCGGAGCCGAATGGTAGAATCCGGATTTTCTTGCCTTTCCAATCGAAGGCATATGTGTTTTGCCTGTAGTCATAAACAGCTCCGACATCGTATTGCCATGGTCGGCCCAGAATAACATGGCCGACATCCATGTCGATTACGTCGCACAAAACTTCACACATATACTGCTTCCCAATAGAGAACGAAATTCGACACATTTCATTCACCACGACTTCCGTCCCTTCTCGATCCAACTTATCTTGTAAGGATTGGAGTTCTTCTGCGTCTTCAATTGCAATGCTTGAGTAAGAGAATGGGACACTATGTTCTCTGTGCACCCATTGTCGATGATGAGGTCGCACACCTTTCCTTCAATCGTGCCTCGAGTGCGAAAGATGGCATTCCGTTGGGACTGAACAAGTTGCCGAGGAGCTAGCAACAGTCGTTCCAAAATACAAATAACTACATCCCCTCGTCAGCGCTCAATTCTTCAAATTCAGCCTCGATTACATTATCAACGAGATTTTCTGAGCTCTCCGCTTCACCTTCTACCAACTGAATACGTGGCCGAGTGGGACACTCGTTCAATTTATGGCCGGGCTGGAAACACCGGAAGCATTTATAAGTGGCAGGCTTTGAATATGGATTCTCTTTTACTCCAGGCCTCGGTTTAACAACTTTGGGATCAGCTATTTGTACTTTGGAGGGCTCAGTTCCGGAGCCATAACTGGCTGGTAGCGGCTTATTGCTCGGTGTCACGAATTGTTGCTCTCCCATAGATTCTATTCCTTGCCGTCGACTCGAATGGCTGCGCGAATGACGCGTCATTTGCATTTCGGCTTTGAGGGCAAAATTAACAGCTTGTGAGAGAGACCAAACAGAGTTTAATTCTAGTTTGTTTGCAAGTTATCCTTCAACCCGCCAACATACCGCGCCACCAGCTGATTCTCTGATTCATTGAGGTTGTTCCACGCACTCAAACGATAAAATTCCTCGGTGTAATCAGTGACAGTCCGATTTCCTTGCATGCAATGTTGATACTGTATGTACAACATCTGTTCGTAATCTGTAGGGAGATAATGACTTCGCAGCAACTGCTTCATATGGGGCCAATTGCGAACACTTCCCTTTCCTTATCTTCGGCGGGTTTGTAAAATTTGCTGCCACCAAGCACTCGCACCACCTTTCAGTCTACATGCTACATACTTCACTTGTTTTTCAGCCGGAATCTCCATGTATTCGAAGAAGGACTCGACTGCTCTCTCCCAGTCAAGAAAATCTTCTATGTGTAGCCTGCCATCAAAGAAGGGAATGTCAAGTTTAATACGGAACTCACCGTTGGGTCTATGGTAGCGTTACGACATTCGCCTATTCACGTCAGGCAATGTGATGTTCTCATTATCGGAATCGGAATAAGTAAATTGCTGATGCAGATCTACGTCTTCTTCCGAATCCGCAAATTCCATTACGAGCTCCCTTCGCCGGCACGCCATTCCGCGCACAGGAGGAATGGTTTCCGGTAGTGCTTGCCTCGCCGGAGGTAGTTCATAGCGGCCTCTACCCCTGTCCGCCTGGAGTGCTTGCCGAACCTCTGCTGTGAATCTATTGAAGCTGGCATTAAGCTCTTCCAGCTGCCGAGCCAGTTTGGTTTGTTCCCTCCACAAGGCCTCCACGCTCTGATCTACGTCCGGCGTGTTGTGAGGATTTCCATCTGCCATTGTCCCGCCCGGAATCTCTGCTCTAATACCAACTTGATGTGCTACCTGCACCAAGGGATCCAGAAACCTGCAAGGAAAATAATGAAACAGGGCAATACGAAGAAGGAACGGAAATTCCTCTGTAAAAAGCTGTGATATAATTTCTTCTATCTATTTCTTTTCCCTCTATTCCTATATGTACGAGGCTTTCTCCTCATTACTAAATAACTACCAGCAAGCAAAAAGTGGGACTAATTCCCCGGTGACTAAAAGTAGTAAAAGACAAAAGCGGTTAGTAGATAGTGGAGCTAAAATATAAGAGGGCTGTATACTTATATGCAAGTGGCTGCAGGTCCGTGCGCTGCATCAAGTATGGCCCGTGGATTCTCGTCTCCAGGAGGAAGAATAATCACCAACATCGTTCTCAGGCCATGAAATTCGCTGCTATTGATGGAGCCCATCCAGCGATGCTGGCCCTACTGCAACTTCTGTTTTCTCCCATAGCCATGAGAAGAGCTCTTATGGACCACCAATCAGCTTTGCTGCCAATTGCTCTACCCCTCAACTGATGATATTTGATGCAGGAACTAAGGGTCTCTTGAACTGTCGAGAAGACATCAGGTACTCACTATTCCTGTTGGATTAGATTTGAAGACATGTGGTTAAGCTATCCCATGATGTGGTGGATTGTATGAGAAAAATGGAACAAGGACGCTGGATCTGAGGCGAATAAACCCCAGCATAAGTGTTCTCGCACCCTTAAAGCTGTCTACTTTTCGAGCAAGAATAAACTGTAGCAACTTAACCAGCTATAGAAGGCGTTGGAGCTTGAAATTGGCAAGCTCCTAGCCTAGAAATGCATGCCTAATAGTCTTTTTGCCGCACAATCTATAACAATAAAATGCACTCATTTCAACTCCACCCTTGCCCGTATTAGCTCCTGGTGGCAACAGCGGCCCAAGGTTCATTGGCTCAAAGATGGCGCCGCTAAATCTCACTTTTTTTTTCAGTCTATTGCATATGCGAGAAGATGGTGAAATCAAATTACTTAGCTCAAGCTGGTTCAGGGAGAGTTCATTTAGGAGCCGACAATCATTAAGGAAGTCTTCTGGGAGTATTTTAATTGTCCCTCGTTTGATGACTTTCCTAGGCTTAGTGACAAAACCGCTGCTCTCCTTATTGCCGCTGTCACCAATGGGGAGATCTGGAATGTTATTATATACATGAATTGCAACTGTTTCCCTAATGCCAATGGGATCACTTCCTTTTATTTTGAATGTTTTTGCCTTTTTGGAGCACAGTGGCCAAATTTCTTTTGTAGTCTTTTAATGCTCAAGATACTCTTGTCATTTTTATGCACAAAGTTGATAATGCTGACATCCCTTCAAAGTTTTGGCCTATTAGCTTATGTCAAACTATATACGAAATTGTTGCTAAGGTCCTTGTTCACCGGCTGTTGACCCATACATTAAGAAACACGAGAAAAGAACTGAAATCGGAGATGCAAGCAATGATTGACGAGCTCAACACGTCGCTAAAATGGTCAAACGACATCCGATCACAAGAGAACAGTGCTTTTGCGATCAGAACATCAAAATTAGCTAAGAGTGAGCCCCTCACAGTCAAATCGGGCAAAAACGGTTGAAATCGGCGGCTGACTCCTAAAAATGTTGCACGACACTACCCAAACGACATTCGATCGCAGAACAGATTTCGTTGTTGCATTTGGGAGACGACAAATACTTCGAGGGGACAACGACGTGAATTTCGAGGCAACAGACACAAATTGAGAAATCCTCTTATGCTAAAATCCCTTAAATCCTGCTCAAATCCCACTGAAATCTCGTTCAAACCCCTTTAGATTGGCGTTTGAACTCTCCCGTGATTTTTGTGAGTTCATCTCGATTACGTGCATGCCTTCACTATTAAAACAACGGTAGATGGAGCTCTCGCGAGTTTTCTCTGATTTTTTACTCTCGCACAATCCTCCCTGCTCCAATCTCTCTTCCACCAACCTAGCCCAGCACAGAGCCCAATCGCACCTCAAGCCCACATCCAATCTTCGTTCTGTCTGACTCCAGGCTATTCGAAACTCGAACCAGCCCTTGTTCTCAACCTTTTTACGACCACCTCTTTCACCTTCCAATTCCTTCTACCCGATCCGCCAGAGTCGCAGCTCTTCACTATATCAAACCTGACTGCCTGAAACCCAACCTCCAATTGACCAACTTCTCTATCAAGCAACCCACTCCAAACAACCTACTTGCCTCTCACCCTTCTACAACCCAAAATAGCCCACCAAAATCAGCCCTCCTCGTTGTGGCCCGCTCTACCTATCTTCTATCTCCCAATAGTAGCCAAACTATCTTCATCTTCTCCACCTCTTATTGTTATTATTATTATTATTATTATTACTAATATTATTATTAGTGTTATTGTTATTATTATTGTAAAAAGAAAAGAAAAGAAAAGAAGAAGAGAGAAAATAAAAAAGGGGGAAAGGAAAACAAAAAAAAAAAAGAGGAAAAGAGAGGGAAAAGAAATTTTTGTGCGTTTGTCGTAGTGCCCTCCACATCGACACCGTTGCTGCTTCGCTCGCTAAGGTATAAATGGTTCCTAAACTAAAAAAAATACCAAAATCCCATTTTCTGCGTTACGGCGCAATGAGCGGACAACATATACATGCTTTTCTTAACGTGGTGGGAGGGAGCTCAGTGCGATGCTTGCTTTGAGTTGGGTGGGCCTTGTATACGCTTTCTTAAGTGTAGTGGGGACACTGCTAAATACCCGTGTACGTACTTCTATGCTTACTTGAAAATTTGCGAGCTTCAACGCAAGTACCTTAAAGACCTATGGACACTTTTAGTAAAGTGGTGAGATTGAAAATCACAGCCACGGTATTGCCCGACACCGACAATACACGTTTTTTTCTTGACATAGTGGGTAGGGATTGAAAATCACAGCCACGGTATTGCCCGACACCGACAATACACGTTTTTTTCTTGACATAGTGGGTAGGCCTATAGTCCCAAAAGTTCTCCTAAACAAGGGAGACGTCTGAAGATTGCTGAAATTCAATCTAACAATGGATAAGACTTGAACAAATGACAAGGAACAAAACTTACAAACTAATAAATAGGGAAACAAATTTTAAATTGACAAATGCATGATCACAACGAAGCTACAAATGCTAAGTAATTTTTCGGGTCATTCAAATGGATGTCAACTAGCAAACATGGAACTCATGGCATGCAAAGAACAACGAATACTCAAATAAATACAACAAACTGCCAATAACTATGAACAAGAATATAATAATTGCATAAATACAATAGTTCATTTGTGAGAGGAGGGAGATTTGTAATGAATACACAATCCCGCTTACACGCGACAATATGAGGCGAGATGATTGCAACGAATGTCATGGTGTGTTCATGAATATAATGTATAAGGTGTGCAAGAAATGCAACACCCTGTAGTTAATATCAACATACAATCAAGCATATTAAACCCTACAAGCAGTGGAGGTTGACATGCAATGAACTGCTAATCGAGATGAGTTTGAAGAGTTTGAAATATATGCACCTTGTACTCAATCGATGCCACTTAACTGCAAACAAACACACAAAACCCCTGCAAGTGACAACGATCGATATGCAATGTGTAAAGAATTCCCTATAGACATATACATGAAGCGTGCAATAAATGCTGGGACATTTGTCTAGTTAACAACAATTTAGTGTCAGGAAAATACATCAATCCTTTACGAGCTAAGGCTGTTGATATGCAACAATAGTCCACTTACAAGAAATTGCAAAAGAAAACGTATATGATGATTTACCCACAAGCACCAAGGAAGGATAGGTGCAATGAACACCTCGACACATTCATAAGCAAGACATAGAACTTGCCCGCAAACAATGTTAATGAAATAAGCATTGTGCAAAAACCATTATATGGGTAATAACTAGCAGTATGCAACCAATGCGACTGGTCTCTTGCACGCATGAGCAAGAAGATTGCAATGAACACTACATATTGCCTACCATGAAAAAGCATCAAGCCTATAGGAAATTCATCACATATGCAACAGTCCTACCTACAACTTGCCTATGAGCTAAAATAACAAGTTCATGATTTCCAATAAGTGTATATAGGGAAAATGCAATGCATGTAACATACTATGTACGAATGAGGGTAGAGAATGCAAGCACCTATGAGCTGCTGTAGAAAACCTTTCATGTACACAACGTGCTATATTCGAGCAAATATAGAAGAGTTGTAGTAAATGCAAACACATATGAGCTAAGCTAGCGATTTCTGAATGTTTGGTGATAACCTATAGGCGGATTCAACAAAGCTAGCACGGCACGATAGGTCAACAACTCGCCTGCAAAAAGCAACAAGCGACCCGTGGCGCAGTGCTACGACCCATCTGCAGACAATGCTGGAAAATCTATGTTGGGCATAGTTCACCTATACTCAATAGCGAGTGACTTTTGAATGACCACTGACGAACTTCAAGCTAGTTTTACAAATATTGCATGACATGACAACTCGCCTGCAAGAAGCAACGAGTGCCCCTCAACGCAACGCACCTACAAGCAATGTTGGAGGATTCGTGCTGAGCACAGTTCATCTAAATTTAATAGTTGGTGGCTCCTGAATGCCTAGCGCCAGATCACAAATAGTATTAATAGAGCTTGCATTATGTGATAGCCTGCCTACATAAAGTAGTAAATGACCCACAGCGCAACGCTATGATTCATTTATAAGCATAAATAAAGAATTTGTAGTAAAAATTGTGGACCACTAGTAAACTGAGGCAATAGATTTGTGGCGCGTTGTCTCGCCGAATAGATCAGTTTACTTGCAAATGATAGGTGGAAGGCTCCTGATGCGTCGTATAACATATCTACCAACATAAGTACACTCCTGCAAGCTGAGTACTGAAGAAAATGACAACACTATTGATGCACAACAAATGAAACCTAACACATTTCTAAACAATGTCATCGGATCTGCAACGTTAATACAAGCGGACATAAGATGTTCATAAGCCCCCTATACTCAAGGAAACTCGTGCATCTTCCAAATGACGATCACTTGCAAAGTTGATCATATTTGAATATTGCAAAAATGCTCTCCCTCATGCATTAAAAGGCGTACTGACACATTCATAACATGAATACATTTGCAATATGCATTATGCATCATGCAAGTTCATCACTCAATATACAAAGTACGCCCTGATGTGATGACACATTGCATTAACATGCTTGCATTAACATGCTAAATGCATCGTGCATATACATGTTGCAACATACGAAATGCATTATGTAAATGCACCATGCAACATGTAAAATGCACTTTGTAGTAACAGTGCTATACATCGACATGCAAATACTTCATGCATTACATAAAAGCACTAGAGCATCGTGCAAATAAACAGGCAATGCATAGATACATTATACATGCATATCATGTAAATGTACTATACGCTATCTTAGCAAGTTAAACCACTATATATCATCATGAAAGATGCAAATACACATGCCAACCTACATATATATATGCAAATGCACAAGTATACATGTGAGTATGTTAACATACGGATGAAAATATAAGTGTGTGTGTGTGTGAGCATGTGAATATGTTGTATATACCCATTGCACTACATACTTATAATTAGGGGTGTCAAAATGGGTCAACGGGTTGGGTTCTGGTCCAACCCAAATTGACCTGGGTCCAAATAGGTTAACCCTAACCTGACTCGGGTTTTGCAATCTTGTTAGGAATTCCTACCTAGACCATACTCACGCGGGTTATTGGGTTGACCCGACCCTACCCTCGAATCCAGGGTCTGCGCGTATGCATAGTGTGAGGTGCGGCGTGGGAGCAAGCCTGTTCGTGCGTGGGGTGCAGGTGATGGGGCGATGCTCGATGCGGACGTTGAAGGCTTGCATGTGGTGTCGTTGTGCCGGTGCAGAGTGCAGACGCATGCACTGCGCTGTGTGGGCGGATGCGGTATGCTCGTGAGCAGCTGGCAAACAAGGGTAGGCTCACACTTAAGTGTTGTTGTGCCGCTACAAAACTGCTGATATGGTTCGCGCTGTGCGAGTTGACACGGTAGAGCCGGTAGGCTACTAGGCTCGCGACACAATCAACTAGCAGACGTGGTAGGGTTTTGTAAATGGGTCAACCCTGGTTGATTGCGGGTTTTTGGGTCAACCCTAAGCCGACCCGATTTTATGAAATGGTCGAAAAATGAAACTCGAACCTGACCTGTCTAACAAACTGGTCGACCCGAACCCATAATTTTTTTGGGTCGGGTCCGTGTCAGGTTTTGGGTTGGGTCAAATATTAACACCCATACTTAAAATTGTCGTACAAATACATGTTCCAAAATACATGAAAAAACATATTCCCACATGGGCCATGAAGAACGTGATGTATGCAAAATATATGCGTGTGTCAAGAAATGAAGTCAAGTTCAAGCCTGATCCTCTATCCGCAAAAATATAAAGTTGACACGGTTTAAATCATCAAACAAATATACGATCGTAGCATAGACTGGAGTAATTATTTTAAACCTTCATATTAGGCTATCAAGGTTTATTACAAAAAGAAATCGCTACCAAAAGCATAAAGCCAATAACAAGTTTGATCCTCTATTGGCAAATGGATAGAGTCGACAAGGCTCGAATCGTCAAACAAATGCACGGTCGTAATGCCAATGGAAGTGTTTGTACATTCGGTTAGGTCGGGTTGACAACCTCCTCTGACTAAGTAGACTAGGGGCCATGATGACCCATGACGATGGAACCAAAGGATCTTGATCGGGTTCATCATCATTTTCTCGCTTTAACTGCGGGGTGATAAATTTTAGTTTTCAAATATCAAATTTTGCTGTTACTATATGTTAGATACTATGTACCTGTTCGATGACTAGCTTTAATCGAAAGTTCTCTCTCATTATCAGGATGGGTAATTAAACCTAAACTCATATCATAAAGTTCTCTCAAAATGAGGGTGAAATCTCTAGGTAATGTCTTATATAAAACTCAATTTGCCTTGGAACTTAAACGTTAAAACTCTCCTCATTTCAACGACCATAAAAAGAAAAGGGTGGCAAAGAGGTCGGGCGCGAATTTTTGGAGACCACAGATTTCTGGGGACTCCGCTGGGGCTGACTTTTCTTTCCATCTTTGGCTAGTAGTCTGTATGCTATAGTAACATCAAATCAATATGGGCTAAAATTCTAAATATTCTAAAATGACCCTTTAATAAACTCATTAAAAATTCACTAAGGAAGATCTTATTTTTTAAAAAATTATTTATTTATGTTATTATGTTCTATTTAGTCTTTGTATTTTGAAATTGTGGGGTGATGTATCAAATTCTAATTATTAAAACTTATCTTTCATTTGTGCATAATGGAACTACAGAACACCCCATTTATTATCGAGCTGGGACTAAGAGCTAGCTAATGCTGTTATCAACATTGAAAATGCTAGAGCCACCATCTAGTTTGGTGGATTGAAATTTTCTGCATCTACTGTAATGGATGTCGTTGTTCCTGTACATGACATGGAAATTGAAGTCCTTGCCAGAAGATCTCGTTATACTGAAAGCACTGCACATTGCACGTATCTACCAGTGCTATGAATTGCCACTGATGAAGGTGTTCCTCGTAGGAGGATTTCTTTCTTTGAAAGGTTGTCTTAGCCAAGAACCCCAACTACGAAGAGGGTTGGAACCGGGGTAAGAATCCTTGTGGTGACTGCAAACACCGTTGCCTTACTAAGTAAGTCTGTTTCACTTGGAAGGTATGACGTTGAAGCTTCCTCTTCTAGAGGAAAGTTGACAAGAAGGCAGTGAAGGAAGAAGAATGCGGGAGCTCAACAACCACTGCCAATCCATCCTTCCAAACTCCAGGCTCAAGTGTGAGAAGTGAGTGTTCCGTCCTGGAACAAATTTTCAGATTCGAAATGGGTGAAGAGGAATAGCTCTATTGGCGAGATGAAACAGTCCTTCTGGGAACAACAACACCAAGCTCCAATTTCTCAGAGGAAGGGACGTGAAATGTTGTCTGCCAAAGTACACAAAGTACTGTATGTGACAAAAGAAAAGGGACCCATGAAGAAGAGGTTCCAGAAGCTGCCTGTGACGAGGGCAAGGGAAGAATGACTACCATATGTTATGGTAGTGAAAAAGGAACAGAAGGAAGCCCCACAAGGTGAGAGAATTAGGGTGTGACACATAAATTGCGTGTCCAGAGATCCCGCATATCCCGGGGACTTATGAAGAAGAGGATGTTTGTGCTACAGTGGCTCAATTTTTTTGTAGTCTTTTAATGCCCTCACATTGAAAAGAGACTTTTGTCATTTTGATTCCCAAAGTTGATAATGTTGACATGCCTTCTAAGTTTCGGCCTATTAGCTTATGTCAAACCATATACAAGGTTGTTGCTAAGGTCCTTGTTCACTGGCTCAAAAATTTGTTCCCATCTCTCATTTCTAAAGAGAAAGACACCTTTGTCCCCGACCGCTCAATTTCCAATCACTGTCTCATTGCCCAGGAAGTCATGAACAAGTTCAAGCAGTCCATGGCCTTGTCCGAGCTTATGACGATTAAAATTGACATGGAATAGGCTTAGGATAGCATGTATTGGCAGACGCTGTGAATTGTTAAGGCTAAAATGGGATTCCCACATACCTTCATATATTTGATTTCTCAATGTTTTGTGAATCCAAAAATTTCCATCTTAATCAATGAGACTCGTTCAAATTGGGTAAAGGTGGAGTGTGGGTTTTGTCACGGTTGACCCCTTTCTCGCTATTTGTTCATTACTTGTTCTGAGTTACACTCCCAGGTTTTCAAACAACGATGATAGCACCAGGGCATTTCAATTTTAAGGCAAAGCGACAAAATTTTTAAGATGCTGTATGTTGACTATATCCTCTTGCTATCCGAAGCTTCGACTACTGTAGCTAGCGCATCTCATCCATTCTTTTTTATTATTGCCTATTGTCTGGACAGAAGATTAATAAAGCTAAACCTTTGGTCCTCTTCAGCAAGGTTACTGGCACCTGAAGAAGAATCAGCTTGCCAATATATTTGGAATTCGCAAAGTTACAGTATTCGACTACCTTGGAATAAAGCTGGCTTTACGGTGACTTGTGAAGAGTGACTTCTCTGCTCTCATCCAAAAAGGTGTTGCTAAAATCAACAATTGGGCGATCTGTCATCTCTCATTTGCCGACTTCTCCACTTTGATCAACTCGGCCCGCTTGGCACAACCAACTTCTCTGCTCATGTATACAGAACTCCCGGAGCTGTGCTGTTGACAATTGAGAAATTATGACACAACTTCCTTTGGAGAGAGATTGCTTTGAGGGACATTGGTGTGAGAGCTGGTTTGCAGTTGGTGAATCCAAATGTTTTGAGAAGCTCACTTGCATTGTGTGTTTGGTTTAGAAAATAGCCTTGCAGGGTGTAAGTAATCTGTATGCCCAAGAACAGAGAAATCGGTCCTAGCTCTTTGAGGGAGAAAGCTGTTTGTAGTTTGGAGAGAAGCTATTGAGCTATGGGTTGATGACATCCTGTGATAAGCATGTCATCTACATACATTAGTAGATATATTTGAACATTGTCATGAAATTAGATGAGGAAGGAAGGGCCAAATTTGCTGAAAGTGAAGTCAAAACTGAGAAGAATGAGGTGAACTTATTGACCATTGCCTTGGAGCCTGTTTAAGATTGTACATAGCTTTATGGAGTTTACAAACATAATTGAAAAATCACGTGTCTATAAATCCTGGTGGTTGCCTCATGTAAACATCATTTTTGAGATCTCCATGAAGGAATGCATTGGAGGCATCTAGTTGGAGAACAGGCAAGTTTCTGTGAAGAGTGATGATGATTAGAATCCTGATGGTAGGTATTTTTGCAACTGGGCTAAATGTTTCTTTATAATCTATATCATACTCTTGGTTGAAACCTTGAGCAATTGGACGGGGTCACGGGCTTTGTAACGGCCTATCCATCCATCAGGTTTGAGCTTGATTTTGTAGGTCCGATGGCAACCAAGTTTTGATTGATTTGTTGGAGCTGGAACTAACGACCATGTGCCCTATTTTTGGGGTGTTAGGAATTCAGCTGACATAGCTGAACGCCAAGATTGATGTTTGGCAACTTGAGTGTAACATGTAGGACAGTAGGAGTGAGATTGACTTGTGGTGTAGCCGAGAGATCAAAGATTGGTATGGTCCTTAGATTCCCTGTGTTAAGACAGGTTTGCATGGGATGAGTGGAGGAACGGGATTGAAGAAGAGGTGGAAGTTCGGGGTTATTAGTTTCTGGAAGTATAGGTTCTGTATGGGATAATGGAGGATGGTTTGCATGTATGAAGGAGGAGGTTTGTGGTGTATTATTTGGGTGGATAGGTGAGCTGATTGTGGAAGGGTCTGAATAGTGGAGATTGGAATGAGTATAGGAGGAGATTGAGAGGTGGAAGATTGTGGAACAATTGTGTTTAAGGATATAGAGCTTTAGGGAAAGGACTTTTCATGAAAGATCACATGTCCGGAGATGTGAATTTTCAGGGTTTGTGGGTTGAGAAAACGATAACCTTTATTATGTAGAGTATCCCAAGAATATGCACTCCTATGATCGTGGTGCGAGTTTGTTAGAGGTTTGATGCTTGAGCCAAGGAAAACATAGACAACCGAATGTTTTGATATGGGTATATGTAGGTGGATGACCCTGTAAATGTTAGAATGGAATTTGAATATTACAAGCCTTGGTAGGTAGACGATTGATGATGTAATTTGAGGTAAGTAAATCTTTGGCCCAGAAAAATAGTGGAAGGTTTGCTGCATGTAGCAATGTACAAGTTATATCAAGTAAATGTCTTTATTTTCTTTTTATCAACCCATTTTGTTATGGTGTGCAGGGACAACTTAATTGATGTATGATGCCATTATCTAGTAGGCATTTCTTGAAGTTATGGCTTGTGTACTCACCACACCCATCAGGTTGAAAGGTTTTAATTTTGGAATTGAATTGATTTTTAGCCATTTGAATGAATTATTGAAATTTGGATACTGTCTCATCTTTGGTGTGCATTAAAAATAGCCAACAAAATCGAGAATAGTCATCAATAAAGATTACATAGTAACGATAACCATTAATGGATGAGACCATAGCCGGACCCCAAACATCTGAATGAATTAGAGTTAAAGGTGTGGTAACATGAGTAGAGCTTGTAGTAAATGGTAGTTTGTGGATTTTGGCCTTTACATGATTTGCATAAAAAGACGTGGAGGAAATACATAGTGACGGGTTGATTTTAGATATTGTATTCATGAAAAGCTGATGAGGGTGGCCTAAGTGAGCATGCCATAGTGAGGTGGAGTTGAGTTTGGAATGAAATGCAGTGAAGGAGCTTTGCTTGTAGACACCAGATAAAGGTTGTCACGAATGCAACCATGAAGGAGAGTTTGGTTGTCCAATAGATCCTTGATAATGAATCCAGAGGCATCAAAGGAAATAGAGCAATTATTGTCAGAGGTAAGTTTGTTCATAGAAAGGAGATTGTGAGATAGAGAGGGGACATGAAGGAGATTGTGGAGAAATAGCTCACGATTCAAATCTAGAAGGGGCAGGATACCTTGGCCACTGTGATGTATGGGAAGGTAGCTGCCGCAATGGAGATAGAGTCGGCACCTTGGTAGGGGATTGGCTGTTGAAGATTGTTGGCGTCTACTGTCAGATGCTTTGAGGCTCTAGAATCAAGCGCCCATTATGTAGGTGAACTTTGTTGCTGGTGAGTAAATAAGGCACGAGGTGTCCAAGAGTTGGTTGGGATGTATTGAAGATTGCAACTATGCCAACAGGAGGTAACAAAATGTCCTGGTTTGTGATAGATTTGCCAAATTTGTCTCAGAGGGGTAGGAAAGGATGATCCACGACCAACAGTGAATAATGGTTTGGAGAAAACTCCACGACTGCAAGTGAAGCGGGATTGGTTGGAGTGGTTGTTTCTGTCTCGGATTGATCTAGTTTTGGGTGAGTACAGGGCTAGATTTTCTTTTAGAGCAGTTGTGTCTTTTAGCAATTCGTTATGTATATTGATCTCCTCACTGTAGAGCATGGAGTAGCTGATGGGATTGAGAGAAGTATGGATGTTTGTCTTGAATGAATTGTACTTTAAAAGTAGACCATTTAATATGTATAAAATGAAGTCCTCTGAGTAAACTTGAGAGCCTGACGCTGCTATGTTGTCTGCTAGAGCCTTGATTTGAACAAGATATTGATTCATGGTGTTGTCTACCATTTGGATGTGGTGGGTTCATTTTTGAGTTGTATGACATGGGGTCTATTTGTAGGTTGTAGTCTTTTCTCTAGAATAGTCCAGATTTCATGGGCAGTGGTGAGATTAAGGATATATGGTAGAATCAAAGGAGATATGGTGGAGAAGAGAACAGAAACCAAATTATAATCGACGAGATGCCATAGGCAATAATCTGAGGTAGTAGAGGTAGTGCCAATGGAGGACGGGGTCGGCTCAAGAGGGTGAGGTTGTCTGCTAGTTAAGTACCCTTCAAATCCATTTGCTGAAAAGAGTTTGTAGATCTCAAGTCTCCAAATTGAGTAGTTTTCATTGTTGAGCTGAATGTTGAAAATGAGCTTAATATTTGACATTAGAAATTTGAGTGGGGAAGGTATGGTGAATTCTTTCATGGAAGCAGAAAGAGCGGATGCAGACTGGGTACTTGAGAAATCCTGATCTGCCATCGAAGACGAGAGTAGGAGCTGCGAAGCTTATATCTCTGATACCATGAAGACAAACATGAATTGAACTAAGGAGAAATTCAGAAACGCAGAGAGAGGAAAGCTTTTTAGTAACAGTAATTCTGTATGTTCCTTTTCAATTGTTACACTATTTGAGAGTTTGTATAGAGGTGTAGGAGACAAGTTGGTTAGAGAATTTTGTGATGTCGTTATCAGCAAGTCGTGACTGCAGCACATATGGAACAGTTTGAGAATAATGCTGTAGTGGAGAGCAGAGGTCCTCAGTAATTTTTGCTGGCAGTTTGTGTGTGCTAACAGTTCTTCATCCTAAGATGGTGCAAAGAGCTGATGAGGATAACTTCTAGAAGTCTATTGTACTTACTCCATTTTATCTTATCCCAATTAGATTTATAAATATGATTGCACCCCTATTTCTAAGGAGAGAGTGGGAGATGCCATTGGAAGTATAACTAGCTGCAGATCACCTCATTCAATCTCAAAGGTTAGAGTAGCTTTTTTTTATACTTAGGCTTCGTTTGAGACGGCTTTTTTACTGCTTCTTGAAGCAGCTTTCTAGTACAAAATTTTTAATTTTTATACTAAAAAACTGCTTCAATAAACAATAAAAAAGCCGTCCCAAATGAAACCTTAGATTAATCAAATAAGATTAGAGCATAAATTTGATACTCTAATCAATCTCGTACAAAGTTTTTTTTTATAAAGGGTACATCAGGAGAGAAGTGAGACTTATTTTAACTCGTTAAAAGTATGTTTCCAACATTTGAATTATATTTTTATTGCAGTTTTTTTTGTAGCATATTGATTATTTATGTTACTTAATTAGGGAACAAATGTGTTGCTGCCCAATTGCCTATAGTTTTGATGCAGTTGTATTGGATGAATCATTTAATAGTATCTACTTTTCAAAAGCTTAGGAGAAAAGAGTCCTCCAAGTCGACTGATGTAGCAATCATGTATGTCAATTGTATATGAGGTTAAGTATTTGAAGTCCTGAGTTTAGGATTTAGGCTTCGTTTGGGACGATTTTTTTACCGCTTCTTGAAACAGCTTTCTAGTACAAAAGTTGAAATTTTTGTACTTAAAAGCTGCTTTAAAAAGCAGCAAAAAAGCCGTCCCAAACGAAGCCTTAGTCATATATTTTGAATGAATTGGAACAAAGCATGTAAGATTATGTATGAGATCTTACTTCCTATGATCTCTATGAAGTTTTTTATAATTGTGAACCCTCGTGCATCTCATTAAGAACCATGACAACATTTAATAAGTGCTTTCAGATGTTGTTGAAGCAATTATAGCTATTTTACTACAGACATGAAGTTATTTCTCCAGATCTCCTTGGATGTGGAATAGAGCCTCTACAGATGGAAAAATTATTACGTTCGGATAAAATATCGAGCATATCGAGTGTACCAAGCGCGGTACAGAGTGCGGTACCGAGCATGGTATCGAGTGCTTGAGTGACGTGGTGCTTTGTTATTGGTCTCTGGATGCATTCGGTGTCCGGACACAATAATTACTCCTACAGATGAGGTCACAATGGTTATAGTAAGAGTCCATTTTAAATTAAAAAAAGAAATAAATAAATCATTTAAATTATTGCATATAGAGTCTGATGATTGCTTCGTGTGTTATTTGTAGTAGTGATTATAGTGTATGTAATATAATTCTTGATATATATTGTTTAAAAGAAAATTCTTCTTGATGTCATATATGATCACATATTATTCTTTAATGATTGTTTCTATGTATATTTATGCTTTTTAATTGCTTTCTAAAATAATTTTTTAGTTCAAAATTTTCTTAAATTAAAAGATTTTGTTTAAGAAAGCAGTAAGAAAGCGGTCTCAAATGAAGTCTTATTCTGCAATAATGTAGAGTCATAGGATATTGATCGTTCTGATGTGACAACTAATTCTTTAATTATATTTACTTTTTCGTTAAACAAGTTTATTAAACTCTATTGCGATTGATGTGGATGGATTTTAGCTTCATTTAGTACAATTTTTTTACTGTTTTGTTTTTCAGATCTCAAGCACTATTTTCCAAAAAAATTGTATTAAAAAACTGTTTTTTACAACAGCTTTAAAAATTATTTTATATAGAGCAATTTTTACAAGATAGTAAAAAAGTTATCAAGAACAAAACCTTTGTTATGGATGTTATAAACTTACATAAGTTTTGTGAAATGCGCATTGTCTTATATTTGATCTATATTTTCTTACCTAATTTTACTATATCTATTTATTTTACTGATGCCCAAACTATTTATAATATGTTTTTTTTCATTTTATGTTCAATATATATTACTCATGTATAATCATTTTTAATGTAATTATTTATCATTTTTATCTTCAGAATATTATCACACATTTTAAATACAATTTTTCACAAGTTTACTTATCTATCGATTTTTTTATCTCATAATTGAAAATTTTCAACATATTGATCAATTTTAAATTCATAAACCATTTTTTATGTCACTACATAAAAAATCAAGCGGATGGAAGATGATTGTTGCACACGCGAAGGCCGTGGAATAGGGTGAATTATTTTGTGCGAACGGTGTCCGGAGGCAAATCAGAGTGCGTAATGTCACTTTCTTGTTGTGTACCGGATGGCGTGGTGTGTTTTGATTTGCCTCCGAGCGGTCTAGTGACTGCACAGAATAATTTCTCGTGAAATAGGCCTTTCAAATGATGGTTATGGCATGCAAATGTTGCATCATAAGTATTGCAGGGGATGGTTGCTGTCCATTACAGGCTTTGTTTAGGATAATTTTTTTATTAATAACAAATGATGCATTTCATTATTTCACATGAAGTAATCGATAAGTCTTTCCTTGGCTACTTAGGCTTTGTTCAGGATTGCTTTCTTACAGCTTCTTAAAACAGTTTTTTTAATAAAAATTATATTTTGTACTAAAAAATTATTTAAAAAAACAATTATAAAGCCGTCCTAGACGAAGTCTTAGGCTTCATTTAGAGCAGCTATCTTCCTGCTTCTTAAAACAGCTTTCTTGTAAAAAATTAAATTTTTTGTTTAAAAAGCGGCTTTAAGAAGTAGAAAGAAAGCCATCCCAAACACGAAGCCTTGGTCTGCTAGATCTTTGTTAGCCGAAGTGGCAAATTAGGGCGATCTAGTGGTGACTACAGACAAATTGACAGCAATTGAAGAAGATTTTGATAATTAAAGCTTGAGGTCTTATTTTAATAGTAGCATCTTATTGAAACTATGCAAAAAAAACACTTGAATGATCAATTCAACCTTAATCAAATTAATAAATTTGGGTTGTTCCTCACACCATATGGGTCAATAATCAATTTTAGTTCTTAAAATATTTTGAACATAAAATAATGGTATACTTTTTATTCCACTAGTTGGGCAACCATAACCAAATCATTATAAAAATTGCTTTTAAATAAATTCAATGGAAGTCTCACATACCAAAATATATTGTTAATAATTTTGCTATATGCATGCAAAATCTTATATAGCTTAAAGTGATACTTGTTCAATATTTGATATGTTTGCATGAAAAATGCTTAAAATATAAAATACTTGAAGCATTCTTCTTGTCTATAACACAAATCATATAAAAAATAATGTAAGTCTACCAATTTATGATTTGTTTGAGACAACTTTCTTGCTGCTTTTTAGAATAATTTTCTAGGATAAAAATTTCTTGATTTAAAAATTTTGTAATAAGAAGTTGTTTTAGAAAGCTCTTACTGCTTCTTAAAGGAGCTTTCTAGTACAAAAATTAATTTTTTAACTAAAAAACTGCTTTAAGAAGCAGTAAGAAAGATGTCCCAAATGAAGCCTTAATTAGGCACAATAATCTAACAAGAACCAAGCTTTTTAGGCTTCATTTGTGATAGCTTTCTTACTGCTTCTTAACACAACTTTTTAATTCAAAAGTTTTGATTTTTGTATTAGAAAGCTGCTTTAAGAAGCAGTAAGAAAGCCATCCCAAACGAAGCCTAAATATGATTCGATGGTTGCTTCTCATTCAAATAATATTAGAACCAAATAGATTGAATTCATAGTAGTAGTTCCAAAAAATATTCGATGATTGAAGCCATTTAATTCTATATTGGCCCAAAAACCTATTTGAGTCTAAACTTTTCTGAATGATTCTACTAAGGTCTCATTTGAAACAGCATTCTAATTGTTTCTTAAATTTAAATATTTTTTATTAAAAAGATGTTTTAAGAAGCAGTAAGAAAGTTGTACCGAATAAAGCCCAATGATAAATGTTATAGCTTATCAAGTGATTATCATGTAGGTATTAGATGTTTTATTGAGTCATAAGAGTCTTTATGATGTCTAATATGAATACTTCTCGTGTGCTGATTGGGTCGAGCCACTGTGGTGGGGTCTGATCAACATTTTCACAGCTTGCAAACATGGGAAGTCCTTTTGGCCAAGTTGGTTAAGAGAAAGATCCTAACTATTTTTTAAAAATCTATTTTAACAGATTCAATAGAAAACTCCATTAATACCAATTTTATCTATAATGATTTTACCCAAATTAGATTTGAAATTAAAATTAGATTGAGTTGAGCTCATTTGATAAAAAACTATGGATGTCAATAAATGATCTGATTCATCAACTCGATTTAAACTTAGCTTAAAAAATTCATATTCGAATTGACATGTTTAATAAACGGGTCAGATTTGGGTTGATTCTTCAACCTGATTTTTACCCCAAAATGACTTGTTTAATATTTTTTTATTAAAATTTATTTATTTATTAATATAATTTTCTAATTTTTTTATTAATTATTCTAAAATTTATGATTAAAAGTTAATAAAAATATTTTTAAATTTAAAATCTATTTATTGGATTGCTAACGGGTGGGTTTGGATCCACCTCTTTGACCCGTTTATTAAATGGGTCGGGTCAATTTCTTATATGACCTGAACACGACATATTGACCTATTTTGACACCCCTAGTACGAACCATTCAATTCAATGTTGCTTGAAATTAATTTTATTATTCTTATATATATGAAATGGATCTTAAGATTAGTCCTAGAAAGTATTTGAGTCAATATTTTTTTTTTTTGGACATTTAGGCCATTTAAGGCAAACTCACACACACAACGCATACACAAAGGCTCGAACCCAAGACCTCTTAGTTGGAAGCATAAGCTCTCAACCAACAAGCCAAGGTGAGTTGTGTTTTGAGTCAAATTTTAAAGAATGATTCTATTAGGAATAAATGTAATAGGTCATCTAGTTACTATTATAGTTATTAGGTGTTTTATTAGGCTATAAGACTTTTTATGATCTATAAATACTTCTGATATGGAGAAAAGACTTGTAATCTTTATAGAATAACTCAATTCCTTCTCTCTTTCCATTTGAAGGTCTAGACAAGCTACAATTAGCAAGCTTGACCAGCTCAAAATTAGCCCCCTATCTTACAGCTCAAAATAGATGCTACTTTCTCTTCGTTTTAGGCTTCGTTTGGGATGACTTTCTTACTGCTTCATAAAACATCTTTCTAGTATAAAAATTTTATTTGTTGTACTAGAAAACTGTTTTAAAGAACAGTAAAAAAACGGTCCCAAATGAAGCCTTAATCTTTAGTTCTTTTCAATAGTACTATAACTTGTTTAATTGGTAGATATTTAAATACAATTTTCAGTTTTATTCAATTACTTATTCATTTGGACATACAAAATTATTTGTTAATATGATAACCGCATGGAAATTCTTCAATTACTTTGTTACATGTTAGAAATTTCATGGCACTACAGAGACGATTTTACATCTTAATTTTATATAAAGATCTAATATACAGAGACAAAGTTAAGGATGTAGGAAATGCTATAGGTTTTAAGCGTAAAAGTCACGAAAGTAAAGAACTATGGGCTAACTTCAGCTAAATTTATTCATTAGGTAAAAACGTTGTTGCTTGTCACCAAATTAGAGAAGGCCAAATTATGAGAGCATCAGTTGCTAATGAACAATATCATAGAGTCAGTAGGGGATGAGATGCATTCAGACGATTGTGGTAGAGTGACGGTGATCCGATCATGGTCTTTAAATGACAACGATTTGATAACGAAGATCGGGTGATGATGAGACTTGTGTGGCGGTAGTTTTATAATGATAGTTGGATAGACGTGGCCTAATGAAAGTGGTATGATGGTAAAGGTGGTCTAATGACATTAATCAAGCAACAACATTTCAACAACAGTTGTCGAGTCACGATGGTTCAATGACAAATATTGGGTGATGACAATTCGATAATGGAGGTAGAGAAGTGGTATTTTGATGTTAGAGGGTGGAAGACAATGGTCCAACGATACTGGTTTGAGCAATGGCGATTCAACAGTGCTAGTTCAATGACGGTGGTTTGGAAGCGATGGACTAATGGCTGCAATTAAGCTATGGCCTCGGGGTCGTGGTCCAACGATGCTGATGGTCGGGCAGAGTTCTTAGATTCTTTATGCTTCCAGGCTCTTTTGAATCTTGAAAAAATATTCTTCATATAAAGAGTAGGGATATATTTAAAGATTTTGAATGCTTGCCTCATAAATTCAGAACATTCCATCATACGATTTCTACTAGACTTTTTGGATTTGTCTCATGAAGATTTAGGGGCAGTGCCCAATTTCATTTTACCGTGTATAAATAAAAAAAAATGTCAAAAGGCAAAAATGAGCTGCATCATTGCTCAAAAAAGAGCAACCAGAACAAAAAAAACCCAAAGTAGAAATATAAAACATGTAAGCTCATAATTTATTGAATTACATCAGCAGCAAATCAACTTCACTATAACTAGAACTAATGCTATATTTACATAACTTGTAAGAAGCTTGAGTACACCCCCTACCTATTAGTAGAGATCATAGAGATGGCCCAGGCCCGGTACAGACATGACCCGGCACATGCCCGCCCATCTTTGTACCTACAAGTAGCAATTTTCTTATTTCCTTTTTTATTTTATTTTTTTGCTTAATTTATATATTTTTTTTAGAGAGTGAAGCCCTCGCAGCGCGACCTCTCATATAAATTTTTATTTTTCTGTTACCCCAATTTGCTCGCGTTGCTCGCATCCTCGAGCCCCAATCTCTGCTTCCCTCACATCATCTTCTCTTTCTCGCTATTGCTCTCCAAGGAAGTTGCAGATTTTCTTTCCCTTTTATAAGTTGTCAGCGCCCGGTGTTGGGGACGCCGCAGATGCACTTGCTGAGGTGCTCGATTTAGATTTTAATTAACATCCAGCTCCCTCTTGATTGTATTCTATAGGTTTTCCTGTTGGGCGCTTGCTACTGGAAAGCTGATTCCCGATTCCTCGTGGTTTTCATTTCGGATGCTGCATGGAAATTCCTTGAATTTGTTTTCTTCCTTGTAGGTGGTTTGGCGTTCTTTCTTATTGGGTAGCTGATTTTGTTGATTAAATTTTGGGAGTAAGCAGGGTTTAAGGTTTTTGGTTGGATTTTCTGGGGGGGCTAGTTTTAGGGTTTATTTGGGTTTCCGTAATTACTTGAAGAACTGCGAGGAATTCAGCTTCTTTGGTTGCTATTTCTGCGCCTTTTTCGATAGGCATTATTAAGATTTGACGCTCTTGCATAGTTTTTCATGTTTTTGAGAAGATTTCTTTTGGTTGTTGTCAAATGGACTGAGGCTTTTCGTATATTTGGTGTATGCAGCTGAAGAAAAGGAGGGGAGGAGAAGATAATTTAGGTTAGATTACTAAAGTTTGACTTGCGTTCATGTCTGGGATCTCTACTGAAGAGCACGAGGCAGGAGGAAGTTCATCGCTTACTGAGGGCATGTCTTCTGGTCAACGGTGCCAATCTATTGACTCTCTTGCAGAATGGCGTTCTAGTGAGCAGTTGGAAAATGGAATACCTTCCACTTCGCCTCCTTTCTGGGACACCGATGACGATGATGAATGTGGTATGTGGGTTATTCAATTCCTGGGTTATGAAAAGAGTGTACAACGTTATTTAAGCGTGGTAGGCTTTAGTTTTTTGTTTCTTATGGGATCATTATGGTGACAAATGCTTCTTTTTTGACTTGTTTTGAGATGTATACTTCATGGTATTGATTTGTGGTAATTTTTTTCAGTTTATTGTTGGATTCTATTGGTCTTTAACTGAGGTAATTGAATTCATATGGCTTGGTTCTGCTAATTACTGCTCAACAATGGAAAATTCAACTTTATGCTGATTTCCTTCTAAAGCCTATATTAAACTTAGAAATTGAATGGTAATTAATTGCTCATCGCAAAGCATGCATATCAAAATGTAATTTTCTTAGAAATGCACAATGAATACGGGACCTGGTGCACTGTATCAGGGTATGACCATGGACAATTCACATTCAAAGCAGCTCTTCTAACTTTGCATGAGCGATAATGTTTTGCACATTACCTCTTGAAACAAAGCACCCCGGAAACCTTACTAATGTACTTTATTAGTTAACAATGCTTCTTTGTTAATAGTTAACAAAACAAATTGTTATGATTAAAACCCAGATCTCTTTCTGGTCTAAAAAGGGATATTTCATGATTCTAAACAAAAGAAGCAAGAATTTATTTATTCTTCCAAAAATAAAAATGAAGAAAATTAGATGCAGAATTGATACTTAATTTGTAGTGTTCCCTGAATTCCGTAGGGAAATCTGTATGTATTTAGCTTTTAAAACTTCACGTTGGACTTATTAATTAGATGGGAAAGTGAATGATGCATTTAATATTTCTCAAGATGCCAAGTATTTTATGGTATTAAAGAATGAATTTTTATAATTCATCCTGTGTTGGATGATTAATATATGAAAATTCCTTGTGTTTGTAACCTCAAACTATTATGCATCAAGCTGGTCTCTTTGTCCTCAGGCTTCAATGATTTTGGCCCATGCAACAAATTTTTTGTGCCATGACAAGTGTATGAAGATCCTTCAATGGCGATAGTGGTTTTGATTTTGTTTTTCATGACTCTTTTCGCTAGTATGATGAGTGATTGATGAATATGATACTCTTTGTATATTGGCATTACCAATTGCTCCATTAAAGGGATGGCGTAAACATTGATATGTTAGGCCATATAGTCTCTTACTTGTTAATGGCTCATGGTGTCTACTGAGGTGGTTTCTCGTGGGACCTTAGGAAAAGGTTGACGAGTTATTATTGAAGTAGAAATGAAAGTGGATGTAATGTGGAAGAGTTTGAAATGCAAAAAATATAGAAGGGGATTTAGAGTAGAGTGTATAGGTTTTACTCAATAAAAGATGGACGACTGTTATATCAAGGCAGCAGTGAATATCTTTGTAGGTGTTGATCCAAATAGTTTATTGCCAACTGCAATGCACATGCGTGTATTCACACAGAGATATATATGTATATCTTAATGGCATGTAAATTATTAGAGAACTATTTCCTTAATTACTTTGTTTATTGGAATAAAAAGTAGTATGATGTTTTGAATGTCAGTGGAACATTTTGAATTATGTTGTTCATAAGCTACTTATTTTATTGCATTCTTTAGTCTTGTTGATGGAATGTGGATGGGATTGTTTCTATTGTTGCTAATATTCTTCATAATTGTTTAAGACCTTTGATTTCATTTATAAAGGACATTTTTGTGACATAATTCATGTTTTTAGCAATTTCATTTAGTATATTTCTTTTTCCTCTACAATGTAACTACTCACTAGTAAATTACTTTCATTTTAGGACCTAAACCCTCTGAGCTCTATGGAAAATTTACTTGGAAGATCGAAAATTTTCGACAGTTGAACAAACGCGAGTTGCGAAGCAATATTTTTGAAGTTGGCGGTTACAAATGGTGGGTGATTCATGTTAAGTTTAAATTTAATTTGACTCGTAATTATTTTGATTTCCATATCATTCACATATGTATATGTTTGTATCTAGAGCTGTAAGTTAATAAGTGCACTTTATGAATAGATCAATATTTGTTTATATAAACGTCATTTATATTCTTTTATTTATATAATTGAATGGTCTTGAGATAAAATTTTATAAGCTTATCGTATAAATGTTGAAGCTTAGAATTCAAATCCCTCTATTTATTTTCATGACCATGCTTGCTTGTTGTTTAGCATATTTCTGAAGACTTCAAAAAAATGCTCATTTAATTATGACTTAATTGCTATTTGATGACATATTCTAGGCTATTCTTTTAATTTCTATATATGTTATTTCTATTGGTGTGATTAAAGTATTAAATAAATAGCTAGATATTAGATTTAAATATTTTCTTATTAATATTTAAACTTTACTAACATAAATAATGCCTGATAAATATGCTAATTTTGAATAAAATTTATAAATCCAATTATGCATAGCGATTAGGTTATATGTCCAAATTATTAGCATCAAACATATAATTAATTTAGCTTGATTATGTCAACTTGAATTTGATAAGAAAATGAATATATAAGCTTGAACAATATTTTAAAATGTGAGTCATGTTCAAGCTTGACTTGAACTCAATAAACAAATAAATGAATGGCAATGAATAAGATTGTATTCTACTCGCCTCGAGTCAGTTTACAACCCTAACTGCATTCACACCTATTTGGCTGATTTGCTAAATGATTTAATGCAACTGCTAAGTAATATTCCTATATGCATGCATTTCTAAGTATTTATTTGAGTTGGTAATACAGCTATTTTTGACAACTTTATTTGCTGCAAATGTCTTTAAGAATGCAGAAACATCTTTCATATAAGTAATTGAGCCGACTAACATAAACTATTTTAATTATTGAGCAGGCTGTTCGTGCAGTTAAGTTAGCCATATAATACATTGCAGGTAGACATTTATTTTACTTGTTAGGAAGCAAATTTGATCAATAGTTCATATTACTGACGCGTGCAGACATGAGTTCATTTAGGCTTATCTGACCGCTGAAGTGTAGCAAACATATGATCGTTCATTAGTCTATTGGCGGGAAGAACTTGCTGTCTTATAACTTACATAGTTTGCTAGAACATGAACATCACGTGCCTTTTATTTTTTATTTTTTTTGTTCCAAAAGTAGTAGTTTGGCTTGCTATTTTTAAAAATGCAAAATTTTCCTATGCGTCTGAGTAATTCTTGTATGAAAATGTTATTGTTTTTCAATTTTCATAATCTATTGGAAATTGTATGTCTTTTTACATCGCATTTTAATTCGAATTCTATTCTTATCTGGGCTAGGACAGGGTGTCTCGGTGCTAGTTTCTATATGGTTATATCATGGTTTAAAATTGCGCAATATGAGGCTCGCCTTGAGGCCCGCCTTTGCGCAATTCCAATAAAAAACGTCTCGATGCTTACGCCTCGAGTTTTTTTTATAAGGCTTACGCCTCAACTTGGTTGAGGCCCGCTTCGCCTCACGCTATATATATATTAAAACTTACATAAATCTTGAAGTAAATGCCTGTCATTAGACTCTATAGGGGAGGAGGAAGGGGAGAGAGTAGTTCACCATAATGATGATTCAAATGAAGAACCCCTTAGTGATGATAGTGCTGATGACTTATAAGTTCTTATGTGATATGTCATTGCTATTTATTTTTGGAAATCGGAATTATATGTTAATGAAAAGAATATTTTGATTTTGGAAAGATAGAATTTTGAGTTGAACTACAATTCTTGTTGTCTTATTATTGAGATATTTTGATTTCACATCATATCTTATGCTTTTTATATTTTATAATATTCACTCATTAGTATATAACAAATTTATCATTTTATGTATACGCAATCTTTTGATTTTGAGGCTTACGCCTCAAAACGCCTTGAGGCTTACGCCTCGCCTCACGAATGAAAAACGCCTCAATACCCGAATATGCAATTTTAAACATTGGGTTATATCTAATTTGCTAAACAACTGAAAAAATTAGTAATTGGAGTTTCTGAGCAGTATTAAATAGGATTTTTTGTATTTATGTTGCTCTAAAAGATGGAAATAAAGTTTCCAGTGCCTTGATTTCCAAGGAGCTGCCCACTTTAATGAAGAACTTTGCATCACATTTCTTTTATTTGCTCTAAAATGTTTGCAGGCAAAAAGTTTTCGAGTGGCTGTGATTCTGCTAAGCGAGTTTATTATTCATTTAGCCTCTTCTTATCCTCTTTTCTTATAAATTGTTGATGACTTCTGTCGTTGTAATGACTCAATGCCTTCATATAGTTATTTTGTCTTTAATTACGTAACAAGTTGTTATTTTAGTTCCATTAATAATGCATTCTTCTAGGAACATCTTGAATGCCTATTAATGTTATGAATTTTTTTAAATAAATATGTAAGCATCCATGGTTGTAATCGGATATGCTTTTGATTTAGTTGCATTGCAAATTCTACTGCAAGAGATGCATGTATGGCCTAATGCCTTTTTGATTTCATAGCAATGACCATATTTTTAAATTGATTTTATTAAGTGTTTGTGCAGGTATAATTTTGATATATCCACAGGGTTGTGATGTCTGCAATCATCTCTCTTTGTTTCTCTGTGTTGCTAATCACGACAAACTTCTTCCAGGTCAGTCTTCAGACGTACATCTTTATTGGTAACATCATAATTTCTAATTTATCCTATCTATTTGTTTATGAAATGTTAACAGGATGGAGTCATTTTGCACAGTTTACAATAGCTGTAGTAAACAAAGATCCAAAGAAATCCAAGTTCTCTGGTAAGTAGTTAAGAACTTCGCAATCTCCTTATGTTTGGTGTAACGTAACGTTCTTATACTTATTGTGGCATATATGTTTGCTAGATACATTGCACCGCTTTTGGAAAAAAGAACATGATTGGGGTTGGAAAAAGTTTATGGAGATCAGTAAGGTTTATGATGGCTTTGTAAATGATGATAATCTCGTGATCAAAGCTGAAGTTCAAGTAATTAGGTACCACTGCATATTTTAGTCAATGGACACTGTTTTTGGTTCGTTTGGGGCAGTTTTTTTACATTTTACCTTTTATATAACTGTCACAGTTTTGTTTGACTATAACTTTTCTTTTTCTTTCTCAAACATTTCTATTATGAAAACTAGTTTTTTACATTCAGATTTATTAGAGTATTATAGTAATAAGAAAGTTGCCATAAAAAATTTTTAAAACAAAAAAATTCTATAATATCTACAAAAATTAAAAGAAAATTCTACAACAGCTTCACAACAACTTTTACGGACAGTTGCAACTGCTCCAAATAGGTCTTTCACTATCTCCATTTTTATTGTTGTGTAGGCTGTCATTTTGCTAGTGTTTTTGGCTTAGATGAAGCTTTTTGAAGTGCAAGTTATTGTCTTTTATAATCGTTTCAATTCCTACGGTGCACCGATACGGATATGGCAACACAAATACAACACAATACAGATACAGGAAAACATCAATTATTAAAAGTATAGGACATGGGTACTGCGCGGATATGCATTATAATTTATAAATCGTGCATTAAAATTAAAAAAAAAATCAAAGCATAATATTTAAAAGAGAAAAGGATCAAAATGGCCCATCAACTCTTTATGAGAGACCAAAATAATCCCCAACTATTTTGAGGGATTAATTTGGTCCCTCAACTCAATGGGATTATTTTTATATTTGGAACATTCATCTTTAATTGAGAGTTCTTTATTATCCGTTAAGAGAGGTAATTAATTATGTGTGCTTGCGCTCATAGGAAGTAAGGACCCAGATCTAACTAAACCATGACACTGCCATAAGGGGAAATCTAGTTAACTACAATCTGCCTCAAGGAGAGTATACTCCTATGGCTGTAAAACAGGATTCATGCCGACCGCCATTTTTCTTGTGCCAACACACCTGCTCGCGTATTGCTCCTTCTATGAAGACAAAGAAAGCGATGAAAATGAATGCTCCTTCGGCCTTCCCTTCTTGCATATAACCCTCCTACGACGTCTCTTGCTCGCATAAATGAAAATACATAAAACTTAACCGCGCCTCTGCTCGCGAAAATGAAATAGTGATACGGGCAGATGAGTCGAACGAGCTATATCGGTCGCATTTCCTCTTGTTTTATTTAATTTTTTTCATCAATTAATAGGACATGTGTGTCTGACACGCGTGTTTGCAATGCGTGTCCCTTTCAATTTGAACATTATTTTAATTGGACACATTTTTACCATGTCTGAGCTGTATCAGGCGTATGTCCGTGTCGGACACGTGACGTCGGACACGTGACGGACACGTGTCAGATATTGCATACCTTTATAAATAGGTGTATCAGTGCATCATAGCTCAGTTCTTTACATGAATTTCCATTAGTTTCTATGTACTTAAAACTATAACAATCTACGGGTTTATGAATAATATTTTCTTTTGAGGTTATTTTAATCCATGTAATAGAGTTTGCATGGAATAGTGGAGGGTTACTGTAGTTTGCAATGCTCTTAAGGGCTCAGGCGGCCGTGGAGAAGAGTAGAAGGGACAAAAGTCATTAAATAGTAAGTTGTGTGGTAGGAGGATGAAATTTGTTACCTTTGAGGACTACCGGCTGTCTCACTCTGAATTACTAAGAGGATGGGAAAACATTAAACAATACTAAAATTATAGAGGCGTTGGTTGACAATTTCGGTTGCAGGAAATATTTTTCATTCATTCATTACCGACAAAAAAAGTTTTAAGGACCTTCAATAGCATGTAACCCTTGGGTACGAGTACAGAAATGTCAAACAAAACAAACAATTTGGATAGTGATCTTAAGTCCTGAATAACAAAGCAAAAGTCATTTATTCTTAAGAGCTCAAATTCATGTTGTAACTTAAAATAACACGCAACAAAATCAATGAAATGTAGATGTAGATGTGACATATAGAAATTCTGAATTTGTTTTGGACGAACACTTTCATCATGCTAATAGAGTAAACCCAAAACTTGGTTTTATGCTGATCCACCCCTAGGTTAATCATCTGTCCACAAAAGAGGCAGATGCCTTAAGGGGTAACCAGCCAGAGGAAGGGTAGAGTAGTAAGTGTGGAGTTCACATAAGAAAAGTGGCAGGGATAAAAAAAAAAATTGACCAAGCACAAGGCTCCTAATTGGAAGACTAGAGCCATAGATTAAGCAACTAAATATGAGATTGAACGAGAAAATGGAGAGAATAATTGTGAAAAAATAGGCAATGGATGCTTACTGTGATATTGGAAATGTTCCCTAGGCAAGCTCTCCTGCAACGATGGTGACAAAAGTAGGTGGATCTTGTTTTTCCTCCATGACCTTTTATTGACCTTCCCCTTGCTCTTTGCTATAATGAAAGGCATTCAATTATATGCATATAATAAGAGTTTGGTCATGTGCTCCTGATATCCTGGCGTGAATTTTATGTTGAAAATTTATTTTTCAGGCTAGATGAAATGATAGATTTGGGCTAGCATTGGCATCTGTCATCTGATGTTTTTTCCCCTTGTTTGGACTTGTGGAGTTTCTTGAGGTTGAAAGAATTCTATGTTTCTCCTTAAAATTCTTAAATGTTCCAATTTAACATATTGCTATACGAAACCATTTTTTACTTAACTTACTCTTGCTAGTCATAAAATATGTTTGTAATTACTAAATATTATTGAGAATTTGTTGCCTTCAGCTGATATTTTATACTTATGTTCTTGAACATGATCCTAAAAGTACATTTTCATAACCGCATCTGCTTTTCTACTTTATTCTTTGAGGGAGAAAGCAAACCGCCCCTTCCGTTGCCTCGACTGCCAATATAGGAGGGAACTAGTTCGTGTATATTTATCAAATGTGGAGCAAATCTGTCGACGTTTTATTGAAGACAGAAAAAATAAACTGGGAAAGATGATTGAAGATAAAATGAGATGGTCAAGGTTAGATCTTTTTTTTTTTAAGTTTTTGTTTCAGATGTGTGATCTACATTGCTTCACTTATTACTTGTACTAAAAAGTGAAGTTCTACTTTTTTTAGCGCATGAAAATTTTGTTTATGGACTAATTTTTCTTGAAATTCAAGCTTTTGTTGACTTAATTTTGCCTGGCTGCAGTTTTCATGCCTTCTGGACAGGAATTGACCAAACTTCAAGGCGAAGGATGTCAAGGGACAAGTCAGATACCATACTAAGAGTAGTTGTCAAACACTTTTTTGTGGAGAAAGAAGTTACTTCTACCTTAGTTATGGATTCACTTCACAGTGGTTTAAAGGCTCTTGAACACCACAGTAAGAACAAGAAAGGGAAATTAAAAATAGAAATGGAGGATTCATCAGATCCAATGGTTCGAGTTGAGAAAGATATGTTTGTTCTTGATGATGATGTTGTACTATTGCTTGACAGAGTAGCATCAGAGCCCCTTCCCACAACTTCTTTGCCTCCCAAGGATGACAAGGTGTCGCTGAACCGTGCAAAAGTAAGATAAATTTTTGTATCATTTTAACATATTTTTAGTAGAAAACTGGTTTCATGGAGCGTAAGATTTTACCAGCTTTCCCTTCTGACAAACTTGATCATCTGGTAGTTTGTATGCTTGGACTGTAACTAAGAAGCTTTCACTTTTTTATGAGATTATCTGTTCTTCTTCTCTTTGTATGCTTAAATACTAATAATTATTTTACTTTAATCAGGATGAATTGCATGCTTAAGATATTGCCACCCAAGGACCTGGCTGTTTTCTGTGAGATTCTATTGCTGCTTTCTTTAGTTAGTTAGTCTACTTGGATTTATTTTTTTCAAAGTTTTAACTTAGTGGATTAGATAAAAAAAGTAGTAATATTTAGTCGATTTAGAGGAAAGTACACTCTTATCGAGGAAACATAAACATATGTCTTCTCTCCTTATTTTATTGGACATTCCTCATAAAACTTCTTATAAAGTGGGTGGATGCGAGAAATGCAAACCTGAGGTGTATCAGTGACGACAAAGTTGCTATCACTAGGACAGACTGGAAAAGTTAAGGAGATTTTTGTGTTAATCAATCAATAATTTAGTAGTGTACTCCAAGATATTGGCCTTCATGATTAGGATAAATGGTGTGCTGGCCTGTAACTGACGCCAGCCCCACACACACAACCCCTAACTACCGGCTCTCACTACCCACGATCACATGACCTCACCGCTCCCCACGATCTCTCCCACATACAGTAGAGAGAGGGATTAAAACAGAGAGATTGGGAGAGGTTACCTCAGAGACAATCGAAGCCCGTCCGCCTCTGCTCCTCATCCCGCCGATCTCCTGTGCCGGACCGACCTCCAGCTGTGCGAACTGACCTCTGCTACCATACGCAACTCCAAGCCGCGCCATCTGTCGAATAAGCCACGCCGACCCAACTCCTCCGACTCCGACCTCCTTCACGTGATGCCAAGCCCGCCGACCTCCAGCTGTCGAGTCCAATCCGACGTCGGCCACCTCACCGGTCGAGCCCACGCTGCCAGCCAACTCACCCCAGCCCAATTTCCGCTTGCTCCCGCCTCAGACCTGTGCGTGCTCCGGCCCCTCTCTCTGTTTATATATACTTTATTTTAATAAGAAAAAGAGATGAGGGATTTTTTTTTAAACCAAGCATCGACAACCGACTACCAACAACCAATCATCAGCGACAATTATCTTCAACCAATCACCGGCAACCAATTACCTGCAACCAATCATCGGCATTCATCAATTGGAGCTTCAAAACACAATTCCGGGACCCGACAATGTCCCGAAGCCCTCGGCCGTTGATTATCTTTCCTGCCGGGGAAAACCAAAAGGGCAAGTGCCCTCCTCAACCTCCCCACGAGGGGATGGGGCGCCGGAAGGTTGTCAGATTTTTAAGGGGATTTAAAATATTTTTTAAAAATCAAGTAAAATCAATAATCGACAATAATCGACAATCGTCAATTGGAGCTTTTGAAGACCATTTTTGGGACCTGACAACGTCCCGAAACCCTCAACCGTTGACTATTTTTCCTGCCGGGCGGATCGAAAGCGCAAATGCCCTCCCCAACGTCCCTGCGAAAGGAGGGGGCGCTGGAAGGCTGCCAAATTTTCAAGGGGATTTAAAATATTAAAAAAAAATAAGTCTGTTAATCGACACATCGCGTGCAACAAAGACATCCGAAGACCAATTCTGGGACCCGACAACGTTTTGAAGCCCTCGGCCGAAAACTATAACTATCTTTTCGGCCGAGCGGATTGAAAGGGCAAGTGCCCTCCTCTACCTCCCCTCACATGGAGGGGACGTCGGGAGGTTGTTGAAATTTCAAATGACACAAAGAGCCCTTACAATTAATTTCAAAATATAAATAATAAAATATACATATAGATAATTAAAATTTATGTAATTCAATTAATAAAAAAGGGGACCATCATACTTGAATCATACTCATAATTCCATTGTGGATGGTCAAGATTGAGATCATTTATGTTAAAATGACTCCAATACTGGTGGATTTAACCTTTGCCTCCCAATCATTAATGTGGATTGATTAGTTGGGATGAGCTAATTTCATAATACGATTACTGTGGTCATTGCAGAGGAAGTAAAATTGAAATAAAAATTTAGAGTCCATGCTGCCAATCTTTGATCACATATTGCCTATGATATTGGAATTGAAAAGAGTACCAAACTATGATTCTCTAATAATTGATCACAAATGACTTGATGATTTGGTATATGGAAACCTCAAAAAATACCCATTATTCCATAGATGGAGACATATCATAAATAAGTTGAGGGGTAAGGATGAAAGGATCTTGTTGATCTAGAAAACAAAAAGCTATGCTATGATGGTAGGAGCTTGATGGTCACTTGTTGATTTAAGGATATCTTTAAATATAATGATGGTATGATTTATTTTATTGGGCATAAGTATACTAAAGTCAATACTTAATCGATTGACAAGAGTTTAAATCTTTCAATATTGACTTTAACTGCAATTGATGAGGGAGAATGTAAGAGACCATAGAAAAGAGAGATTTGGGTTTAGTATTGTCAACCCCTAAGATTATATTATCATTAGTATGTGCCAAGAAAAATAAAGATATTTCCTTTGGAGAAGAGGAGCTTTCATCTCTTCCACTTACAAGATGTGATATGATATTGAATCATGAAAATAGTGACTCCTTTAGTTCATTTGAAGGAAATGTGAAAAGCTATTGAGTCGAGTTGTCAGAGCATAGTTACAAGATCATCTAATACAAGTAACTTAGGTTACAATGATAAAAAGAAAAGGATATTGTATTCAGATAGGAATATAGTTTTGGTGGTAGATGGTGGAATTGACAATAATCACGCAAGCAAAGCTTACACATCATCAAACAAGTTTTAAGTGCAAACATGACACTCAAGCATACTACAATTCACTTATGAGCAAGAATAGGAAATTTGTAGTGCCTACAACAATAGCCTACAAGCAAGGACAAGGAGTTTGTATCAAACAAATCAGTCTACCTACTGGAGAGAATAGGGGAACTTATAGCAAGCAAGATAATTCTCCTACGAATACGAGCACGGTCTCCTAATACCTATTGAGCAAATATCGTCTACGAGCCGTGCTAAATGACACTTTAAGGAGTCAAAGTGAACTAAACAATATCTCTTTTATACATGCAAGAACTGAAGCTAAAAAGTTTTTACACCACTGGATCCACAACATTTATACAAGCGGATAGAAGGCTATATCGTTATGATAACTCTAATCTATATGTTAAAATCCACCCTGCATGTGCTCCGACAAACGTGTTAAAGTTACAAATACAAATGTCTGAGAATATTGTGCAGGGTCAAATGCTCACTAATGTAACATTCTATTTTCAAAATAAAAATAACCCACATATGCTCGGACAAATGCAATAAAGTTACACAAGCCAATGTTTGAGAATGCTGCGCGGGTCAAATATTCAATTCTCATCCTCCTCCATGAAAGGATCGGAGTCGACCTGACTTGAATCATAAAATGCCTCCCAAATTCTTGCGAAAATACCAGTGACTTTAATGTCACCCTGATGATGGTCGTGTTGATTGAAAATCTTAACCGGATGGGTCAAATCCTAATACTAAGAAAAATATTGAATTCTTAAAATAAAATTTATCACCTAAAAATTTAAAACTAAAACTCATCCGCCTCCAGCAACTATTTGTCGGGTGTGATAAATTTGAAATCAACCTCAGCTCACAAAGAGCGAATGTTGTGTTGGGTGTATCACTAAGATTCATCCTTAAATAGTCTCTTGCCAGCAGGCACATGGCATGTGCCATTTGATCAGGTGGTTTTATTGTGAAATGACACCATTATATTATGATCACGGCCAAAGCCCACATGTTCCCGAAAGGCTTCAAATCCTTGAGTAATGAATCATAGGGTATATTCGATAGCCATAAAGCCCTCTGGCAGCTAAGATGGATTCAAATCTATCTCCTTAGACAAACACCAACCCATGCCTACAAGGTATTCTTGGGCGAAGCAACCCATGACTGCCGATAAGATACCTTCTGTCAGGTTGGGTCGACTACCTCCTCTAACTAAGTAGAACAGGGAATATGATAACCCGGAACGACGAAATCATGGGATCTTGATCGGTCTCGTTTCATTCCCCCCACCACTAGTTTAAGTTTATGGTGATAAATTCCAAATCATAAAATCAAATTCAAACCCTAAAACTGTTGTTATCATATGTTGGATTTACAACCTATGTAACCTCTTTAACAACTAGTTTTAATCGAAAGTTATCTCGTGTTATCGTGAGGGGTTAGGGGTGTAAGTGAGCCAAGTCGGCTCGAGCACGACTCAATAATGAGCTCGTGAGCCAAGCTTATCGATCCACTAGCTCGAGCTCGAGTTTGAGCTGAATGAGGCTTGGCTCGTGAGCTCGCGAGCCGGCTCGAAATTATTTAATTAATTAAATTATTTTAATTAAATTAATTAGTGAACATATTTTTATTTTTTTTAAAAAAATCTATTCTTTACCTGTTTCGGCCTATATGATAGTTTTTAAAAAAGTATTCATGTTTCAGCCTGTATGACAGGACAACCTATACCTCCTCTTCATTAATATATGGGAAAAGTTTTAAAAAAATATGAATAAAAACTATTAGTTATTTTCCCCAAAAAGAGCTACTGCAAGTTCATGTTTAAAAAAAAATCTAGTGTTTCTACTTTTTGAAATACGAATGGACAAGGTGGCAAAATGAAAAATTGGGCAGGAAAAATGGGACAAATGCGAAATCTAGTCATAATCGAGCAGCTCACGATCTGGCTTGAGCTCTTTAATAGTGGGACGAGCTCGAGTTTGAGCTTGACTTGAGCTCGCTTTCTGACTGATGAGCCGAGCTCGATAATGCCACTCCACTCGACTCGTTTACACCCCAGGAGGTGTAATTAACTATAGGGGCTTGCGCCTATAGGAAACCACAACTCAGATCATAAAGTCCTCACAAAATGAGGGTGAAATCTCTATGTAATTTCTTATCTAAAACACAATTTGCTTTCTGAAATTTCACCCAGAACCTAAGCTCGTTAACTCTCCGCCGTCAATTATACAAACAAGAAAAGAAAATAGACTGGCACGGAGAGGCCGGGGAGCGAACGTGGAATTTTCAGAGCCCACATGGTGCTTGGCCCCTTCTATGAGTTAAGCTTTACCATTGAATTTACTCGATATTCAAAGCATACCCTTGTTGGATGATGTACTTTATTCTTGACTTCCAAATTGCTTACGCAACATGGAAAGAGACTAGCAAGAAAGAAAATGGCTAGAATAGGTACGGAAGAGGATGGTGTAAATTTTGAAGGGGTTTCCAGTTTGAGAGTACGGATAATTTACTTGATAATTTAATAACCGCAACCAAACTTGGGAGGTATGTTTAATGGTAGTTCTTTGATTTTGTTGTGCTGTGCTGTTTGCTATGAAATGCCGTTATTGCTAGCATACCAAAGATAGACAATCTAATCTGGGTTTCCCTTATCATGGAACATTTGGGGTTGCACGGATGGACGATATTGTTTTTTCATACATTAAACTTATGATATGTCAATTTTTTCATAAAAAATAGTCGCTGAAACTAAATCCCAAAACGAGGATAAAATGTTAAGAGGGATAAAATAAGTTTGTACTGCATCTTTTATTTCCTTTGAAATTGTTAAATGACTACATCTCTGCTGGATTTGCTTTTTGCACGTAGAAAGAGTGAGGAATCATGGTTTCATTAAGTATTGAGACTAATTGTGAAGTCTTATGACATAAGTCATGCTATATGTCGACCACTTTCACTCAAAACTCAAAAGAGTAACTATTTGTATGAGAAATTTACTAATTAACCAAGTTGTTTGTTGTATCACACTCTATCCATCTCTGTTTTTTCATCATGAAGAAACTTGGTAGACTTTTTACTTGTGGTATTCATTTGTCTTTTAAATTATCCCCTTGTTCATTTATGTTTAATGATTATTAAGTTTCTGTTTGGTGTATAGGAAGGCAGTTGTTGTGAGGAGTTCAATAAGGAGTCTATTGAACGTGATGAAAGACGTCTAACAGAGTTGGGTCAAAAAACTATAGAAATTTTTGTCGTTGCTCATATTTTCAGGTAATTTTTGTCTTAGTCCTTTTTTTTTTTCCACAATTCACTTTCTATATATACATATATTTTAAGATATTTTTTATCCATAGTATACTAACAAGATACAAGACCCTGTGAAAATGCCTTTGGAGATCCTGGAAATTTATAAAAAAAGTTATGTTTTTATGTTTTATATGTCCATATGCATGCATATTAATGTTCTAACACTTTATATCTATATTTAAGAACACATAATATATTAAATATAGTGGAATCAAATTTACGGCAAGAGTAAAGATAAATAAGAGAACATTTAAACATTGATTTAGAAAAATCATATGATATTCAAAAATCAATTTGAATTTATGTTAGGGCGTTCTATTTATAGGCTATTTTTGTGCTAAGGTAATTAGTTGAAAATTCTTGAGCGTGATGGAAGGACTTATATGATTTATTGATATTGGAATACATTTGATTGAGTAATTTGAGAATTAATTTGGTGAGTATGAAGGAGAAATCATATATATCTCAAAGACTCAAACTATAACGTATGTTGATGTTGTTAAAAATATATATGATGGAGCAATGATTGACGTTAGAAGTAGTTTTGGATAAATCAAAGAATTTTCAGTCACATTAGGGATTGGCATTAAGTTTTTATCTTTTTGTGTTGGTTATAATTTCTTACAATAGATAATTAAGCAAGGTACCTTGATGTATGCTATTTGCATATGATGATTTTCATAAGCAACGTTTCTTCTGAAATGATGAAACTTCATAATGAGACAAATTTTTAGAAGATAGAAAACATAGTTTTAGTAGCAAAACTTGAGAACACAATATAAAAGCTTAGCGAACACATAATTGATAATTAATTTAGGAAGATTGAGTGATACAAAAATGTGTTACTCAAACATTCTTATTCTATTTTAGAGAAGAATAAGGGTAGAGATGAGGAAATGACTTCTGAAGTAAAGATAGATGTTTAAAATTGTGAAATATTTTAGTGGTATCATGCAATTAGATTATAATGCGGATCCTTGTAAGAAAATTTTATAAAATTTTAAGCAAAATATCTATTATTTAGGGATGAGAGTTTTGGACAACAAAGAAGTCATTGATAGTTTTGTTGACCAGGATAAAAATAATGATATTGTCATTGAATTAATTGTTAAAGTTAGAAGCAGCAAAGTGAGGAGTGGCAACATTAAATATATGATTGGAATAGATATGAAAGTTGAAAATAGTTTGTAGATAATTTATGCATCTATAATGGAGCTTATAAGACGCAACAATAATGTAGGTAAATAGAAATAACGTGGAAGGATTATAATGAAACAGGGGTAGATAAAATGTAATATGGATGATAGTTATATAAAAAATATGCACAAAATAGAGTTGAGCCTTAATGGGATACTCGATGGAATGAATGGAGAGAAGGATCAAATATAAAATTGATCCAACGTTTGATGTTGGGATATGAGATAATGATAATGTTGGTGTTAGCAATCTCATATGTATGTATTTAGATATTTGATATTCATATACACGTTTAGAAAAATGAAAATGCATCTATCATGGTCAAGAGTTGAGACAAATATAAATAAAATTACAAAACTAATATACACATGCATACGTGCGCTTGTATGCAAACGTGTGGGTGAGCTTGCATGCGGGCACCATAGGTGCATGCATGATTGTGAGTGGTATAGGACAATTAATTGTACAGGGTCTAATGCAATCGATGATGAGATGCATAATAAAAGCATACAAAAGATCACAATCCACATGTTGCAAACTAATAACTTAACAAAAATCAACCACTTCTAATGTAAAAACATCAAGCACATTTATTGCCTTCTAAACAATATTATAATAGTCTAAAAAAAAAATCCACATGGATGAATTTGGCATGCATCACATTTGACATGATTTCAATGTCATACACACTAGTGAGTAAATAAATTAAAATTAAGAAAATTGATATAAATCATTGAAAGTGAGAAACCATGCCTCGCATTAGTGCAAGATGTCTCTCTCAGAAGTAGTCGACAAAATTCTCAATGCATTCAAAGATTACACATCTAACTAGCATACAACATTGAGAAAAATGGAATTTTATTTTAATAATTAATATTCTATTATTTTGACATTCATCATGGATGATACTTTTGTATTTTTTAATTTATAAGTGGATCAAATAAAAAAAAATTAGAATCCTCCTAAATTTAGTAAAAAAATGGCAATTCTAAACTTTGTAGCACATAAACAATAGGGATCATCTTTATGTTTCTTAATTTTCATGTGAATTTATCTTAAGAATTCATTAACAATTGAGATTATGACAATTGGTATAAAGCCAGCTTAGGAATTTAGCAAAATGAAAAAAACAACAACAATCCAATAACAACAACAACAACATCAAGTTTTATCCCATTATGTGGGATCGGCTATATGTATATTTTTTCTCCATTGTGGTATGTTAAGAGTCAAATTCTCATTTAAATCTAATAAAAACAAGGCAATTTCTAATACTTTGTAAAAATATCTTTATAGGTCTACCTCTACTATTCTTAATATAGGTTGGATCTAATACATTTACTCTCATAACTGGATCATCGTAAAGTTGATGCTTTATGTGACTCAACTATCTAAGGTGACTCTCTAATATGATTTGGCATTGGAGCAAGTCCAACCTTTTCACATATATACTCATTTCACATTTTACCTTTAATATAAACCCACTCATCCACCATAGGATTCTCAGCTTTGCATTACTCAAACTTAATTTTATACTTCTCTTTTAATGACCAACATTCTATGCCATAAAGTATTGCAGGTCTTATCACCGTTTTATAAAATTTTTCCTTAAATTTGAGCGATATTTTTCTATCAAACAACAAACCCAATGCATTCCTTCACTTTAACCATCCAACATGAATTCTACTAATAATATATGTATTTATTTCACCATCACTTTGAACAATAGACTTGAGATATATAAAATGTGCACTCTTTTTAATGACTTGATCTCTTAATGTCACATTCTTACCACTAGATCTATTACTACTTAAATTATACTCCATGTGTTCAGTTTTTGATCTACTCAAACAAAAAGCTTTAGACTCCCTTGTTGATTGTTGGTGATGTGGAGTAAACACCACAATGATAAAAAGCAAGAAAGTAAAAGCAATGAAAAATAGAGGACACTAGGATTAATGCGGAAAAACCCAAAATAGAAAAAAAAATCACAGAGTCACACCACACCAAGAAATTCACAATTAAAAATTCGGAAAAAATAAGTACAGATCTCTCCTCTCTCAATATCTCTTTGTTTCTCTTCTCACATGCACCGTTCTCTTTGTCTAACCACTTAAAATATAAGATAAAGCCAAGTAAATAACCCCAAGGGACGCAACCATTCAAAAAAATGAGAAATAAAACCGTTCAGTCTGTCTCGCAGCGCTGCGGCGCCAGTTTGGAGCTCTGCGGCGCTTGACACTCTGCCTTGATTTGTCGTGGCATCGTATCTAGACCGCTGCGGTGCTTCGCTCTTTGCCGTTTAGTCTTGGGCGTTCGAAAACACAGTGCTGAGGCGCTCAAGTATGTAGCGTTGGGGTGCTCGTGTAACACCCCACGATACCTCTACTAGTAACTCAGAGTGTCACAGAGAATATATTCATAATTTTCAACATATAATAATTCTAAGCATTTTCATATGTATATTTCTCCAACTACATTATACATATTTTTCTTGTTGGCATGTCAAAACAAAAGAGAAAGCTCCACTCATATCTACTATTCCACTAAACCAAGTGTGCTTGCATAATGCTTTAAGACTTCAACCCGTGTATTTTGATTTCCACTAAACCAAGTGTCCTGAATAAACGAAACTATCTACATATTCCTACTTGCATCACATAAGTAATTACAGAGCTATTAAGAAAATCAAAATACATCACTATTATTTGACTGTATACATTAGGGGTGTCAATTTCGGGTCACGGGTCGGGTTCGGGTCGAACCCAGAACTGACCTGGGTTCAAACGGGTCGACCCTAACCCGACCCGGGTAGACAAACGGGTCGGAAATTCGAACCCGGACCCGACCTTGCGGGTTGCCGGGTTGACTCGACCTGACCCGGTTTTGGGTTCTGCCGGTGCCGGAACGGCGGCGGGGGTACGGCGGGCGCGGACGCGAGCGGGGGCAGCAGCGCTGGCAAGCTCGGGACGCACGCTGGGCAGCGCAGCAGCGGGCACGGGCGAGCTAGGTCCTGGGCAGCGGGCGCGGGCGCGGGCGCGCAGCGTGCTGGGCAGTGGGCAGCATGCGCTGGCGTGGGCAGCGCGGGCGGGGGCAGTGCAGGCATGCAGCGGGCGCGGGCGGCGGGATTCGAAATTTTTTGAATTATATGGTTCGCGGGTTGACCTGGCAACCCCGTCGGGTCAACCCGAACCCGACCCGTTTTTTCAAACGGGTCAATTTCTGGAACCCGAACCCGACCAGTTTTGAAATCGGGTCGGGTCCAACCTGGATTTTTCGGGTCGGGTCCGGGTTGGGTTTTCGTGTTGTGTCAAATATTGACACCCCTAGTATACATACCTCATAAACACTGTTAAACAAAAAGCTAAATATTCAATAATCTGAGACAACTCTGCTTCAATTTTTCCCTCACCTTTTCTTGTAACAACAGCCAATATAAAAAAATTAATTAGTTATGAAATCATAAAGCTATGCAATTTAAATAAGAAATTAAATGCAAGATTATAAGGAATAACATAATTAAAATCATAATTGAATCAACTTACAAACATTTGCAAAACAACATAAAAATCATATTTAGGATCAACATTTATTTCAATGATAGCATGTACAAAATATTATAATTAGTCTTCTAAGATTCTGACCGTCATTTTTCATATAGTTAACTTTCATAAGACTGTTCAATGGAGCCCAGATAAACCTGACATTGTCGTCATTGAACTATATAGAGCCCATATAACTCAAATGTGCATGCAGTTGCTTATACATGAATACTTGATTGTATACTTATATTCATTAAATTGAATAAGCTTAATATCCTTTTTCCCTTTAATGAATTAAAAATCAACTCTCCATACTTATAAATGAAAGTATCTATATTTTTAATTAGATTTGCATCACTTGCTTTCTTGACGAGTTGTTTCTTCAAATCCGACACCTCGAGCCCTTCTTCGTTTGTAAATTACCTATAATTCACATCTCAATCTTTTAATAAATTGCATAAAATCAATTTATCCTAAAATCATATTTTACCTCGTAACCTCCTCTCTGCAGATAATGGATGAAACCTAGAACATAATTAGGTATATTCTTATTAAGGAACTTTTACTAGTGTTTGAAATTTTTATAAAAAAAACTGAAGAAAACCAAATTGATTACCTCTATTCCTTCTTCTTCATCTTCCTTAACATAGATTATTATTCACTCATAGCAGTACTTGTTTCCACCACTCACAAGTCCCCACTGAATTCTTATTCCACTCAGTAGAAGACACCCTGCTTCTATCTCCACCGAAAACAATTCTCCTCAATGCCAATGATCTATCCTAGTCGCAGGTTTTCACAGAATTCCACTATGTTCGTCCGTTTGCACTCCACACCTCTGCCTTTTTTCTTTCCTGCTTCCCACGCATTAACTATAACTGCCTGCCTTTCCTTCTGATTTCCCACTTTCACCCGATCCCATTATTTGTTTCCAATTAATGTGAATGGAAACCAGCCGATGCCTGCTTCGAATAATGGGTGGATAAGTGGAAACAGTTATTTCATTAATGTAATGTTAATACTATATTGAGATTAAATTTAATTAACAGCAGTGTTATTATTAACAGTAAGTTACATTATCTGCTATTTACTTAATCGTTTCACAGTAACTGCCACATTATACTTCACAATCTTTTGAAATCATCAATTCAGGAAGTATTTAATTGTCTAATTTAATTTTAATCTTTTACTTGAATATAAATACTAATATTTACTTAACTATTTTACTAATAGTAATTAATCTGATAATACTAATTTACTTGCAAGTTATCTTTAAAATTTAAATAAAAAATTTAAAATATATTTAATTAATTAAAATTTTTACATACCTAAAAATTTTGGTTCTTACAACTCTAGCATATAGCATTGGGGCATTGTATGAAAATAATTTTTCTAGTAAGAACATCTGAACCCAAGCAGGGGGTAATTCCCCTGCACCCCCCAGCAAGCACGACAAACTTGAGGTCCGAGGTAACAGAACAATCCGATTGATCAATACAATTAGATTCCACACATTCATTGACCTTCATAATTCAAGTTTTCCTTAACTCTAGTATTATCAACCAGAAGAATATCATAAGCAAAAAATATGCCCTAGGATACATCTTCTTGCAAATGTCTAGTTAGAACATCCATGACTAAACAAAAGGATATGGACTTAAAGTTTGATTAATTATTATTATATGAGTAACATTCGAAATAAGAGGAATTTATTATATTCCATTTTTCAATAATAATTGATAAAAAAATATTATTATTACAAAAAAAAAAAAAAGATAGGATGTGCCGCAATTGCCATTGAAGGAATCCCCCGAAGCCCTCGCCCGTCGATCTAATCCGGCCGAGTAGATTGAAGACTATTTCCGGCTCCCCTGAAGTTCTCGCCGTTGATTTGATCCGTCTAAGTCGATTCGAAAGGGCAAGTGCCCTCCCCTAATCTCCTCTGGCGGGGAGGTGACGTTGGGAGGCTGTCGAAATTGCCCCACAAAATTATTTGCATTGAAAGCTTGCCAAACTTCCAAGGATTATTGCAAAATTTTTTAAATAACTGAACTCCAAAATAAATTTAACCAATCAATGAAAAAATAATTAAAATATAAAATCTAAACTCCTAATTAATTGACTGCGAATTCTCTAATAAAAAAATAAATATCAAATAGTTAACCAGTTAATTAATCCAATAGTCAACTCTAATTCTGCATAAATGATTGATTTAAAATATAATTGAAATTAAGTTTTGAAATAACCATCTTAGATTTAAATTAATTAAATCGAATGAATAAAAATCAATTTGAGCTCTAAATTAATTTAACTAATAAATTTAAATTAAAACTAAAAAAAAAATTATCTCTTATAATTAATTCAAATAACTAATTAACTCATTTTTAAGAAGGAAAATTTTTTTTTTTTGATTCATACCAAGCAGAACTTTAAATCAATTTGAAGATTCAATCATTAACTTAATCAAAATAAAGTTAAACAGAGCTTTTTAGTATTAACTAATAAAACTTAAACTAAAAAAAATAATAATAACTAATCTAAAACTTAATTAGAACTAAATTTGTAATCTAATTTAGTTAACTGTTGGGGTCTAAAACTTAAATCAAATTAAATTTGTAATCTAATTTAGTTAACTGTTGGGGTCTAAAACTTAAATCATAAAAAAATTTAATTAATTAAACTAATTAATTTAAAATCATTTAAATCAATAATTTTAATTAAGTTTAATTTAATGAAATAAATAAGAGAAATTTAAATAATTAAATTAATCAATTAATACGATATTTAATAAAAAGCTTTAATTGAAACTCAAATTTAATAATAGTTAATTAAAGAAACATTTAATTAAATCTTAAACTTTTAAATTTAATAAATTGAGCAAATAAAATTAATTTTAATTAATAATTATATCAAATCAATTGAACAATTTTAAAATACAATTTCAATTAATGAGCTGAGCAATTGATTTTAAATTAAAATTAAAACAATTGATTTTAAATTAAAATTAAATTTCAATTAAAAAATTTTATTTAATTAGTTAATTCAATTAAATTAAAATAAAATAAAATGAAATCCAGAACAATGTTCACACTAATGATATTATACAATACACACTAAAACTCAAACTCTTAAAAAACTAACCAAAATACCAAATAGAAAGAAAACTCCAAAATTCTATTCTAAACCCAGCTCCTAGCAAAACACCATGCCCCTAGTGAGGTCCAACTCCTAGCAAAAGTTGTAACTGTAAGCTCCATCCCCTATAATTGCAGCACATATAGCTGTAAGCTCTAGCTATTGTAACTGCTGGCTACGAGCACTTCCAAACAAGAAAATAAAAGTCAGCACGTCATAAATTAAATCAATGCTGAAAGTAGTAAATCTGACTACTACAGGCAGAACAAACACTGAAAGCTGATAAAAGAACAAACAATAGTACTAATGTATAGGCTGTATAGCAACAAACTACTGTAGTAAGAAAAATTACGAGCACAAAACAAACAACAAGCACACTGTTGAATTCTAAAGTAGAAAACAATTGTTGACAAGTGTCAAAACCATCGTCTAGTGTCAAACTAACAAACAATAGACTACTTCTAAGCTAAGCAGTAAGACCCGCATGTTAGAAAACTTCTAAATGAACGACCCTAGATTTAAAATTCAAACTCCTATGAATAGCCTTGTTTATAAGAACTAGGTTGTAAGACCCACAATCCAGCAATTTTTAATAGAAGCCGTAAGTCCGACCTCTAAGAAAAATTTTTAGGTAATAACACAAACCTAAACCCCTCACCTGGGCATCCTGGTCTATAGGGCTAGGTTGTAAAACCCATCATATGGGCTGCTTAGCCTACAGGGCTAGGTCGTGAGACCTGTCATCAGACAACTTCTAAGGAAGCCATAATATCTATCCAACCAATATCCCTGGGCACCTTAGTCTACAGGGCTAAGTCGTAAGACCTGCTATTCGTGCCACCTCTAATAGAGGCTGTAAGACCCAATATTAAGGCTACTTTCAAATAAAAGTCGCAAGCCTCTACCTAAATCCAATCACACGGGCAACTCTTAAATAGACTTATAAGCCCCAACCCAAATTAAACCAAATTAAAAATTCACATTTCTTCACTTCAGTTTACTCGGGATTCCTAAGAGGAGGCAACCCATGACTGCTAATTAGATTCCCTGGATACTACAATCAATGATTGTTAGTATTATTGGACTGAACCCACAGTATACCCGGGATGATCGAACCATGGGATCTTGATCGGGTGTACCTTCATCCCCCATAATAAAGATTAAAATACTAAAACACTGTTGCACATTTCCACACTCCTTGCACAAACTAAATATATTTCTAATGCGTTAGAAGGGGTAATTGATTATGAAGGCTTGTGCTTATAGGAATTAGAACCCAGATCTAAATAAACCCTGACCTTACTCTCATGAGAAATCTGATTAAATGTTAAATTCAATTTACCTCAGGAAAAATAAGGAACCTTTAAGTTTGTGAGAGCAAGGTTTGCAATTTAAATATTTTTCCGGAGCGAACAATATGAGGGATTCGTGGAGGAATGACCAGATTGTTACCATTTCTGGCCTGAAGGTCACATGTTCAAATCATAGAAAACATCTTTTAATCTATGGTAAGATTGCGTCGTCAACCGCCATGCGGGAGTCTTAAGCTATATATGCCTTTGTTTGATGAGTAAAACTCTAGTGGAAGTAGTCGCAGAAACAAGATGAGGCTGTTTCCAACTCTTGTTTTAAGAGAGTAAACCATTGGTTGGATTCCTTTACTCATTTTTGCTTTGGAGATATCCTTTTTTGTTTTGTTGTTTTTTCTTCAGTCATCATATCTTAGCACAGGCTACCTATACAATGTTTGCCATTCTTTTTTTTTTTTTCTAGTTCAGCAAAAAATAGAGGAGAAATATAACTGAAAGTAGAGGAGAAAGTAGAGGAGAAAGTAGAACAAATGAAGATAGATCAAAATGAAACAGGCATCTGAATGCCAGAAATATATTTCAGTTTTTATTTCTGTGAATAATTCATTTATTACGTTTATACTATTTCTTAGTTCGTGTTAGAGGTCTGTTCTAGAGAATTGGCTTGTTGATTCTATTGTGACCTGACGGTCACGGTTTCTAATATTGAAAACAAATAATGTAGGTACTTGAACCACTGTTCCCAATATCCCACATTGCAAGATGCCTGATACGCTAGTGACATTTTTTTTTTTGTTCATTTTCTATCCCACATTTCATATCTAATTGCTCTAGCTGGTTATCTTTGTGACTATTGGCTTCTGATCATATGATCAGATCTTTATAAATCTGGTCGCAGCTGATATAGACTTTGAACATTGGTTATTTTTTCCTAGTATTTGATATATTTGGAAATGTGACATCTTTATGATTATGAAATTTTAATATGGCACTGAATGTTGGACTCGAGCGTACATTTAGAAACCTTTTACGATTACTGGATATTGGATGTAAGTAAGGATCTGGTACTCAGTATATTATCTTTTTAGTATTTCCTTTGGTAGATGAGCAGTGCTCATGTCATTTTGTGCATGCAATCCACTTAATGGGCATGTTAAATCTTGTTGGGAGAGTTCCATGCCACATGGAGACATTGATCACGCCTGGTCATGCCCGTGAGGTGCCTATGTAGGCCTAGCCAGCATTCTCCAAGTTAAATTTTCCTTCTGAATGTAAAAATAAATTTCTAGCCTCAAATGCTATGTATTATTTGGGGAGTACATATATATCATCTGTTTGTTTGCAGCAGTAGAATTGAAGTTGCCTACCAAGAGGCTGTTGCTTTGAAGAGACAAGAGGAGCTGATTCGAGAGGAGGAAGCGGCTGGCCAAGCTGAACATGAGCTCAAGGCGAAGCGTGCTGCTGCTGATAAGGAAAAGCGGAAGAAAAAGCAGGTAGTTTTCCACTATCAGCTTATATTTTTTATATATCTTGTCCACCTAAATTTGGTTGTTCCCATTTGTTTCCATGTAGCTTATTCATCTTCAACTAAGTATTTTTACGTTTGTTTTTTGCTCCTTGAATCTGCATCATGTGTTTGCACGGGGAAACATATAGATCAAAGAATTAGCGAGTTTTTAGCCGTTGATCATTTATTGATCAACAAACTTTTAGTGTTGACTTCAGGTCCTCAAATTTTTGTTTAACTTATATTTTTATATTCCTTCTTATGAACATTTCTATTACACGACTCCTTAGGATTGTTTTTCAATGGTCAAACAATGAAATCAGTATTCCTTCTGACTTGATGATTCTCCCCGCCCTCCTTTTTTCTGTGATTTTCTGATGCTTCTCGTTTTCCTCTTAAGAGCTTCAGAGAGCTTTGTGAGACAGCAAGTGCTTTTTGTCACCCTTAGAGCCTCACCGCATCATTGACAATCCTTTCTCTTCTACTTCTTTCTTTATTTATTCTCTGAGCTCCATTGAAGAGTTAACAGTCAGCCGTACATCTTCCAGAGCCACTGCAAACTACTAGCAAGCCTCACCATTACTGAAAACCTATGATGCACCGACACTTCTCCTCAAAGAGGCGTGCAGTGTCCGACACCGTGTCCGACACGACACTCGTCCGACACTCCTCCGACACGTGTCAGACACGCCGAAAACGTGTCCGATTAAAAAATATTAAAAACTAATTGGACACGCGTGTCTGACACGTATCTTAAATATTTTCTAATTTTTTTTAAATATAATTTCTTATGTTTTGCGAGATTTAAATTAAATTTCTTATTTTCTATCTACAACACCAAATCAACGTCTGCATTTAATACCCATTCATCGAATATTCTCATTTTCATTTCTCTTTGGCAATGAATGTATTTTCATCTCCTCTCTTTTTATACAATTACAAATCTTTCTCTTGTTGAGCCAGAGTTGAAAGCAGTGATATTCAATGATGATGATATTGAAGGCAAAAAACAAACCTCTATAGCTAATCCTAGTAGTTGAAGTTTGAATGCTTGATGTTGTAGTAAGTGATTATTTGCTTATATTTTTGTGGTTGTATTAGATATTTTGTACTTAATATTTTATATTATAAGCTAGACAAATTATCATGTCATTCATTTATTATTGTTTGTCATTTTTAATATGATATTACATTAATATATATACACTATATAAAAAAATGTATTGACGTGTCCGCGCCGTACCCGTGTCCTATATTTTTAAAAAAAGCCGTCCCGTGTCCGTGTCGTGTCGTGTCCGTGTCGCAGTGTCCGTGCATCATAGCTGAAAACTCGATCAATTGGTTAAGGATATGAGCCTATATCCCAAGCAGTAACATGGGAATATCTAGAAGCCTTTCTAGTGAATGTTCCATGCTCTGATGCTGATTGATGGAGTTGCAGGAGGCATGGATTCTTACCAGATGGCTACGACATTCCTGGAGGGTGTATGATTAGTGGAATCTCTTGCTTGGGGCTGAAAACAACAATAAATGGGGAAGGCTTAGGGCTGTGGGAGGGAAGAAAGGATGGTAAGGGACAGCTTGGAAGATGAAGCTGCCAGCATCTCATTCAGCTTTTTGAAGCTCTTAAAGAGAGGGAGAACATCACACAACCCAATCAGAGGAAACAATGTGGCCAAATATTTCAAGCAGATCCAATTCATTCATCATAATGTTCGAAAATTACTCTAAATAGACATTTTTCATAGCTAGACTACTAGAAAGACTTAACCTTCAGACTTTTTTTAATCAAAATCATTCATAAAATAACCAAATGACAGTTCAAATAAATAAATACATAAAGAGTAAAATGGTATCCATTGACTAACTATGCATCAATAGAGCCCGGACAAATCTTAATAATGGGTAGGGCAATAGTGTTCTCAAGTAACGAATGGTGGGGAGGCTTTTTGATGGACTCCATGGATATTATAAAGTGAAAGCCTAGTGCATGATGGGGTTACAAATGTTGGGTTTGGAGGTATATATCTCATTTCGGAATTGGATTTTTGCAAGCAAAGGTAAATTAGAACTCTTCTCTTGATATTTCCCAATGTGGGCTCCGAAAATTTGCGCCCTGGCCTCCCCGCGCTTTTGCTTTGGGGTGGGGGGGGTTAACAAATTAAGTTCTGGGGTAAATTTTCAGAAAGTAGATTGAGATTGTAGATAAGACACACTCAGAGATTACACTCTCATTTTGCAAGGAATTTATGATCTGATTTCCAGTTTCTTATAGGCGCAAGCTCCAAGTTCTTATAGTTAATTACCCCTTTCGATAATGAGAGAGAACTTTCGATTAAGGCTAGTCATTGATGAACACGTAGATATGTGAGATTCGGCATATGGTAGCAACATTGATTTAATATTTGAGAATTTAATATTTAAAAATTAAAATTTCACCATCTTGCACTTAAACGGATGGTGGGGGGAGTGATTATGAGCCTGATCAAGATCACATGGTTCTGTCGTCCCGAACCATCACAATCCCTGGTCTACTTAGTCAGAGGAGGTAGTTGACCCAACTTGACAGAAGGATCCTTGTCAACAGTCATGGGTTGCGTCGTTCAAGGGTACCTTGTAGACCTGGGGTGGATGTTTGTCCAAAGGACAAATTTGAATCCACCTTAGCCAATAGAGGGCTTTGTGCCCTATCAAGCATATCTTATTGGTTCATATCTCCAAAATTTAGTGTCATTGGGGAACATAAGGGCATTAACCATGACCGTGATAAAATAGTGCCATTTCACGATGAACCACCTGGTTCAGAGGGTCATGGTCATATCTGTCATTTAGCGGCAAAATCATAGGTGTGGTGCCATTTAGCGACGAAATTACCTGCTAGAGGGCACTTGTTACATCCTTACTGGCAAGAGACTGATTTATAATTAATCCTAGTGATATTCTTGACTAGACATTAGCTCTTTGTGACTGAAGTAGTTTTCATATTTATTCACCTCGGCAAACTATTGCATAGGGTGGATGAATATTTGTTTTTAAGTATTTAATGTTTAGTTTTAATTTTAAATAATCTTGTGTTTTGGTACTTTTGGAGTCTTGGATTTTATGGGCGTTTGGGGGCATTTAAAAAAATTGCTTGTGATCCCCTCCTGTTGAAATTTCTATCAACACGGCTTATCATCAAAGAGATTTTGGGTTGTTTTCATTGTTGTTGATTGAACCTTATCAACTATGTCTACTTGCCGACAGAGGATCGGGTTCGAATCCAATTTTATTTCTTAACTCGCACGACATTCTCAAGCGTCGCGTGTGTACCTACAATGGGTATATATCGTTGGATGCATTTCATACGATGCATTCATGTGTACACGATATGACTTTTGAAATGCAATTGTGGTATCAAATGGCACACTGGAGTGAAACCCTTTGCATCCTTCCAATGCATGCTAGAGGTCATTTTGAGATGCAATAGCAATGTTGAGGCGACATACTAGAATGAAATCTTCGACATCCTACAGATGCATGTTGGAGATGTTATCTTTGGAATGCAGTAACAATGTCAATTGACATGCCCGTATAATGCATTCTGTAAATTATGACACATGCGCATGCGGCATATTGTAATGCAAGTGAGATGAGTGTATGTGGGCATTTTTTTAGAATACTTGCATGCAGTGTAAATGGGTGTCTGGTTGCATAGATGAATATTGTTGCCGACTATGTGCGGGTTTATTTCAGACTTTGTTGACGCCTTCTATCTGCTTCAGCGGCCTTTTATTTTTTACTATTGATTACCTGTTTTTACTTACAAGTGAATGTTGGCGTTGTCACCCGAATGCCGCGAGGCACTTCGTTGTTCTGATGTAGGTTCCCTTTTCTCGTTCATCGGAGATCGCATCCATGAATTAGCCTATCATTTTTTTGGGTTGGGTAAACACGTCTAAACGACATGAGGTCATTTTATGATAGATGATGTATCACAAGATGATGAGACCAGAGGCTTGGTTAGTACATCATTATATTGCTTTGTCCCCAACTCATCATGAGGGTAGGACATTGAGTTGAGGAGCTTGATGTCCGGGCCTTCACTTGAATTGCACTACATGGCTTTCGGGAGCCCCAACATATTTGAAGAAATGATAAAATGATATATCATTCATCATTTTTTTCTTCAAGTTCTCATGCTTTGACTCTACAGAATCATTCATAAAACCATTTGAATTTGCGCGGTTAATGCCATAATTGGGGCCTTCCATTGATAGTAGGTCAACAGGTTTCTTGCGGCGATTTGTAGATACTTGCGGTCACCAGAAGTCTTCGGTATCTCTAAAAAATGATGAGATGAAATATCTTTTCAACTGATCATTCTTTGATTCTACAGAATCATTCAGTCGAATCATTCACTTTTACATACTTCCCACCACCGTCGGAGTCTTTCTTAGATAATGTATCAATTGATTTTCTCCGTACGTCGGGTCACCTTCATATCTGACTATTAGACTCTTTGAAGTCATTAAATAGAGGAATTTTAATTATACTTGGTCAACAAAGCTCTCGGCCTCGACGAGGTGAATGTACTTCTACACTTGTACGGGGCCTATCATACTTGCAGCTTCTCAATCATTGCTATTGTAGATGTTGTACGTGTTTGTGTTCATAGAGTATTCGCTGTATTTGCGATGTATCCTATGTTGTTATCCACAAGTCGAACTTATTAGCTGTCTCTGCTCGCCGTTAAATCAACATATTTATCTAATGTTGCATCATCGATGATTATATGAATCTCCAATCATTTGCATGTTGTTGCAGGCTACTGGATGAGTTGCACTCATCATTGACTTCTCGTACACATATTGTTTGATGGATTACCATATCCACTATCGTCACTTATCAACAAATTGATGTATTTGCTTATCAGCTAATGACTGTTGTTTGTAGATGGGTTATTTTCACTATAACCCTTCTTCTCTTCATTTCTAGTCATGATGCATCTTTCATATCTAATTGTGGGTGAATCAACATGTTGTTGTCCTTTGCAGATGCCTGCAAGCTAGCTACCATATGTTTCTTGTGATCAAGTGACAATGACAAAATCACATTTTCTTTAGGGTGTTTAATCATCTCTTAGTTAGCAATTTATTACATACTCGATCCTCATTGCATTCACGGTTGCATATGCTTGTAAGGTTCTATTGTTGTCGACTGTATGAATACCCAGGTGTTTGTTGCATACTACATGTACTTGCATCATACCCAGCTTTACCATTCACATGTCGTTTTATTGTACTTATCGGTAGTGGTAAGTTGTATGCAGACTGTTGGCATTGAATATAAGGTATTCCTGTATTCGGCGCCTGTCGTCTTTATGTGAGTTGTTTTGTGCATGACAAGTCTTATGTTATTGCTCTTAAGCGTTACTATTTCAATCTGTAGGTTGATTATTGCTTGCATAACATATATTTGATTGTTGCATGTGGATGGTGCCTGCACATTTTGCAGTTGACTGGATTTGCTTGTAAATTAAAAGTTTCCCTTTAATGTTCATTATTATATCTATTTGTACCATCTATTAATATTCGCTTGCAATTTTGCAAGTTGAATGAGTTTCATTACCCATTGTTTACATGCACTGAGGATCTTTGTTCTCCATAATCTCCTGCTTGTTGGCTCATGTTCATTTGAATGCATTTAAATAATTTTGAATTATCGTTTATTTGCATTTCAATTTTATTATGCATTTTAATATTTAGGGTCTAGTTCCCTGTATTTCAATTCAAATCCTTCTCCCCATTGTTCAGACTTGATCTCCTACTCTTCATACAAGTCCCTTACGTTTTTGTTTAAATTTAGATCCTCGGTTATTTGAAATTTTGGCAGCATCCTGGTATACCCCCCATTTGGGAGAAATGTGGGGAATTGGGCCTTCCCACCAAGCTACAAGAGCTTGTATGATAGATGTCCGTAGACACCGCGGTCATAGTCTTCAATCCCATCTCGCTACAAGAGCGCATATGGGTCTTCAAAGTACCTGTATAAAAATGCACTGTTTTCTTTCCCCGCAGGCATTGAGGCGCATACGGGTACTTAAGGTTGTCCCCACCACACCACAAGAGCATGTATAGGGCATACCCTCCTCGTCGCATGCATTACACCGGATTCCCCCCTACAATGCTACATGAGCGTGTATAGGGGGTCCACCCGACGCGTTGAGAAGGGATTTAAAACTTTATATCCTACGTAGAAGTTGTCGACGGTGTTGATGTCGAGGTCGAGGTCATGTCGGCGGTTTCAGCATTTCTTTTCCTTTTCTCTTCTTTTTAAAACTATAATCAATTGTGTTTAATAATAATTAACTTCAAATTAAAAATAATTAATTATAATCACAATAACTAATCATGATTAATTATAGCTAATTAATAATAATAATAATTAATCATAATTTAAATAATTAATTACAATTAATTTTATTTAATTATAACTAATTATTATTATTAATACTTAAATATAATTAAAATACAATATAAGGTTGGAGTAGCTCCAGTGGAAGATAAGATTAGAGAGAATCGACTTAGATGTTTTGGTCACATTAAACAGAGCCCTTCCAATGACATAGTTGGGAAAGTTGAGTTATTAGATTTGACTTATATTAAGAAAGGTAGAGGTAGATCTAAGAAGACTTGGTTAGAATTTAGAAAATATTAGAAATGATATTTCTTTATTAGATTTAAATGAGAATTTGACTTTTAATATGACACAATGGCGAAAAAGGATTCATGTAGCCGACCCCCACGTAGTGGGACAAAGGCTTGATGTTGTTGTACTATCTCGATTTCCAGTGAACAAATTGTCATTTTCGTTTTTTTTTTTATTTGAAGTTTACTGTACAGCTAACAAATACTGTCTATGTTGCTTGTGTAAATACTAACCTGAGAATGCAGCACTGAAGAATTTCTTATTTCTTTTGTAATGCTGTCCATTATATCCAGCCTAAACAGAAGCGGAATAACCGTAAAAGTAAGGATCAACAGAGGGACTTGAGACCTGTCATGACAACGAAGGAAAGACAACCAGAAAATTCTGCGGATGACATTGTTTCTTGCGAATTGTCTCCCAACCGGGTACAGTTTATGAGTGAGAAGATGGACACACTTGAAGATGCTTCTGATGTCTTCCTATGCTGGGGAAGATGCTACGGAGCCCATTCATCCCGATTTAGATGATAGAGATGGTAGTCCTGTGAATTGGGACACTGATGCTTCAGAAGTACATCCTTGCATTGAAGCTAGATCAAGTGGAAATTCGAACGGGCCACCAGAAAAGAGAAGTCCTATCATTGATGACAGCTCTTCGACCTGTTCAACTGATTCAGTGCCTTCAGTTGTATCAAGTGGCCCTTATAAAGGATTTTCTGGGCAAAACAGCAGAAGCCATACTTCGCCTAATCGGTAATCTTTGTTTTGTTTTTTTCTTCTTCTTCACTCTCTTTTTATTATACCATTATTTTAATATCCTGAAGATGGATCCATGTAGTTGGCAAAGGCTAATGATAAAATATGATTTGTTTAACTTCTCAGTACAATTATTGAATTGAACATTTAGGGGAAAGAATCCGCTTGGCAAAGGCTTGCTAAATCAAGAATCTGCCGGTCATTTTGATGATACGCTTGGAAGTGGTAGTTCTTGCCATGGCATGGAGACAGATGCTGCTTATTTGAAGCATTCTAAACTTTACACTGAAAAGCATCTGATTGAAAAGGTGGGGTAAAATTTCTTAGATTGTCATTAAAGGAAAAAAGTTACTTCCGTTCGTTCTTACGGTTTACGGTTAAATGTCAAGTCTTGCTGCTCCCTTTGACTGGTTTTTTCATCAACAATTTATTATATTTCCAGTTTGTTACAAGTGCATATTTTCTGTTCTTACAGAACTGATACTGCTTTAGTATTCATATTAAAGTCAAATTCCCCATATGTTGTCACATTGATTCCTCTTTTTAATAAGTTTGTGTTGCTAGCCTCATTTTTCTGAAAACAATATATGCAATTATTCATCATGCTTGCAGTTTTCTGAACCTTTTTGCTGTTTGAATCTGGATAAATGAAGTGAAAGATAATTTGGAAGAGAGTTGTACCAAAACTTCATGCTCATATTATGTGATTTTATTTTTGTTGTATTCGCAAGGTATTCTGTTATGTGTTATTGCTCCAATTTCTAACTTCCTATTGGGTCTCTCCGTCTTTTCTGCTTGACGTTTGATGATTTAATTTGTTACTTCTTTCTTTGATTTTGTAGATGAACCTAGTTGAGATCTCAATCCAGCAGATGATTGGTATTGTCAATTGTGGTGGTTTTGTTTTAAATAGGATTTTTAGATGTCCTTTTTATTTCTGTCTCGCACTACGTAAATCTGCCTACTTTTGTGCATTAGATCTATGCCGTCTTTTTACGCTTTTATTTTTCTATTTTCTCCCATCCTCTTTAGTGATTATGTGGTAAACACTTACCAACAATGGGAAATTGCTCAATTATTTGTGATCTTATTAACCATTACAGCGTGAAGAATCTGCAACTGTGCAAAAGAAAATAGTTGTTAAAGATGAAGAAGAGGCAAAGAGCTTGTCATCGAACTCGTCTTTAGAAGCATCATCTGCTTCAGTGCGTTTGGGGAGGAAGACAAATCTACTTTTGCAGCAGCCAAAGAAAATTCTGGAAAGTAGCACAACTGCATCGAATACCACGGCAACTCAACTAGCTGAACCTGTTCTGGTTAAAGAGCCTTCTGCAACTAATACCAATCAGAATGCGAAGTCAGCTGCTGCTATAGCGTCAAAGTCACCACAATCTTCTAGTTCTAAATCTGAAGCTCAAAGAATCGCTTCCATAATCATAGCAAAGAGCACAACGGCTCAGCCTTCCAATGCAATCTCAAGGCCTTCAACCGCCCCTCTCATCCCAGCCGCATCAAGACCAACCAGACCTATTATTTCCAAAGTGCAGAAGCTGCCACTACTTTCAAGGTCTGTTAGTGCTGCTGGTCGGCTTGGAACCGATCCTTCTCCATCTACTTCGAGTTGTGTTCCTCAATCATACCGCAATGCCATCATTGGAAAGACCACAATGGGATCTAATGCAGCTGGGTTTTCTCATTCTGCTTCAGTCTCATTCAGCGAAGCACCAAGTACATCCTCAAGCCAATCTGCTACTTCCTTATTACCTGCATCTATTATGCTTCCACCAACGCCAGGTGTGAGGAAAGAGCATCAGATGAACACCAGGCCTACTTTTACCTTTGGATCCGTCAAGCCGGATGCTTTGCCCAACCACCATGAATGGAAAGATGATCGTTTGCATCAAGCAGCCGCAGCCGCAGCCACCCCGACCACCACCAGCGGTCTTTATAGCTCGAACCTCATGAATGGAATTGAAAGGCTTGAAATTTGTGACAACCAACAACAGGAAAACCAGGTACTTTGTGATACTCCTGTTCAACCGCCTATTGGTGGCATCGTAGACGAGTTTCCCCACATTGATATCATCAATGACCTGCTCGACGAGGAACAGAGCGCCATGGGAAGCGAAGCAAGCAGCAGCAATCCATACTACCCTCATCACCACCTCCACCCGTCGTTCGGCCGCCAATATTCTTTCCCCGGTGACATTTCTTCTTCTGATCTGGGCTTGTTAACTAACAACAACTCAGGCAGATATGAACAAACCGAGCAGTATTATGATGATGGCTATCAGAACATCTACAGCAGTTCGTCTGTAAGCCCTCTGCATAGGCTGAGAGAAGGACAATTTCCTCAACTGGATCTTTCGGCATCATATGCCGTTGGTCCCATGGATGGAATGGTTCAGATCCCTTGGCCTTACAGCCATACCGATCTTTCAACGGTAAATCTGGGCAGTGCAGGCACTGATGCTTATTCTTACCAACAATTCTCAGACTATTCTAGTCTAGGGAGGGGGACAAATGGATATGGAATGTATCGGCCTTAATGACAATTACAGGATGATTTATCGTTGTTTAATCACTAATAATGTTGCAATGGAGGTGATTGAAGCGTCTTAGTATAGAATTTGAGAGCTGTAATCCTTCTCTGCCGTTTCAAAGGTAGAACCATTTGATAGAGCGATTCTGCATTTTGTCATTAGTCTTCATGACTCTCGTGCTTATGAGGGCTTGTTGTAGGTTGTATCAAGTTTTTCAGTTGGTTAGAAAAGGCAAATGGCTTGAGCTTTTCAGATTGAGCTGTGGTGGTGCTGTTGCATGCGATGTTGATTCAGAAGGTAATCTTTCATTGTTTTTCCTCAATGAAGTAAGTTCTTCTCATTTGATCGATTACTTTTCTATTAACTGCTTGAAAGTTGCTAGATTCGCCCTGGTTTAACGATGATAATATTTTTGCAGCCGTTCAAAAATTTTCTTTTTTTCTTAAATCAAAGTTTTGAAAAGGTTTTCTTTTTATTTTTAATCTTATAACATGCAGCTGTTTGAAAGGCCTAATTAAGGTTTTATTTTGGAATAATTTTTTTACTTCTTTATAAAGTTGTTATAAATTTTTTTTTTTAAATAGTTATAGAAAGCAGTTTTCAAGCAATTTTTTTTTTGACAGCTGCAGTCAAATAAAAATTATTGTTATGCTAAAATCTAAGTTTTTTTTATTGTTTTTAAAGCTATTTTTTAAGTATAATTTTTTTTTGTAAAAAAAAATTGTAAAAATAATAAATAAGTTGTTGTTTCAAATGAAATCTAAGTGTTTTATATAGACAAAGTTTAACACTAATTTTTCTTTATTGTTATTTTTTTTCCTAGATCAATATTTTTTGACTCTTTTTTATTTTTTTTAATCTGTTTTGACTCTTTTTATTTTTTAAATTAAAAGTAGAAAATCATAAATCAACTAAATGAAATATTAATTTAAAGTCCTTAAAAATCTCTGGGTTTTGAGATTTCAATTAAATTTTCAGGCAATCAAAATCGCCCATTGAAATAATTTTGAAGCCTCAGATTATCGAGTTGATGGTACAATGTTGAAAAATTAGGCCAAAAGATAAAAAAATTGTGGTCAAATTTTAATGCTAAGAAGATGCTAATTTTTATTTGAAAGACTTTCACTTGACAAAGTTCTAATTCAGTAGGCTTGTTGAGTTGTCTAATTGCAGCATTCTATGTGTATGGAAGTAAAAAAAAAAGGCTAAAGTGCCGACAAATAAAATAAGGCTGAGTAATTGACTAAACAATTAATACATAAAACATTTATAATACATCAAGAAGTTAACAAACATGATAAATGTTGTATAATAATTTTTCAATAACTTAGATTTCGTTTGGGACAACTTTCTTATTATTTTATGAAGTATTTTTCTTGTAAAAAAATTCAAATTAAAAAAAAAATATACTAAAAAACTCGGTTATACAATTTTTATAGGTAAAATTTAAAATAGTTACATATTATTTTTATTTAAACAAATAGAAGTTGTCAATGGATAATATATAGCATAACTTATTTTTAAATATAATTTCTATTCTATCTCAAAAATAAATTTTTAGAGTAATTATAAAATAACCTTTTTTTTTCTTTCTTTTCAGCATCTCTTACTTTTTTGCTGGCTATTTTAACTACTACAAAAAGTAGGCAAAAAGAAGAAATCAAATAAAATCATTTTTTGAGACAACTTTCTCACAGCAGCTTTTTAGTTCAAATTTTTTTACTAAAAATTGTTTTAAAAAACAGTAAGAAAGCTGTCCCAAGCAAAATCTTAGAATTTACCAATACAACATTACTTCTCTATTCCATTATCTAAAAAGTTTGATATTTTAGCTTTGACAAGAGACATGCATGATTAGTGATTGAGAATGAAGGGTTTATAATTAATTATCAAACTCAAAGTAGACATATCAAAACACAAACCTAATTGTGACCAACAAAATAAAGAGCACAGCTAGCTCTCTCCCAAATATACTAATAAGTTGATAAGTGCGTTACAGCAATCAGAAGTTATTTAAGTAATAAATGTGTGTTAGCTGAGAGCCATATATGGAATTGTATTCAGAATGATGATATCATGAAATCTGATTCCAAGATCTTCATATCTTCATTCCATCAAAAGTAGCTGCAACAAGTTATGTGCATGATGTCATCTTTCATTCCTTTACTCACTTCACAAAGCACACTTTTGAAATAAATAAATAAATAAAGCAAAAGCACAAGCTATTGTGATTTAGGTGAGGCAATTTTAATTATAGTTTTTTAACTTCCTTTACATTTTGATTTGATTCAACATTATGTTTTTCGATTTCAAGATCATATATCACATGTCATTCAGCTAAAAAGACTAGAGAATTTTTTTTTTATTTTTTTTTTTATTTTTTTTTTCATAATAATCCTTTTATGTAAAGGTAGACCTTATATGGTTTGGTTACATAAAACGGCGGACTTTCGATGACCTGGTTAGGAAAGTAGAGGTATTAGATTTGACTTATGTTAAGAAAGATAGAGGTAAACTTAAAAAGTCTTGGTTAGAAAATATTAGAAATGATATTGTTTTATTAGGTTTAAACGGGAATTTAACTTTTAATAGGACACTGTGGAGAAAAATGATTCATGTAGCCTACCCGACGTAGTGGGACAAAAGCTTGATGATGTTGTTGTTGTATAATGATCCTTTTATGCATATTTAAGCATTACACACCTCAATAATGTGCATGCACACATAAATTTATAAGATACAATAGATATACCTTGGTTCTTGACCTCACAGAGTTTAGAAGTTTTGGTACTCTTTAAGAGAGAGACAGTGATATTTTTCTTATAAGAAAGAAGATGGTTATTCCCTCCAAGAAAACAATTCTACATTCTAAGATTTACCAATGATAAGAATATTTAATCTCATATATAAGGGTAACTCTATTATAAGAGGTTAAATTATCTCTAATTAATATTTGATAATTTTGTAATTTTGAAAGATAAGAGTGAAAATTGAGTGAGTTCAACTCAAATGATAGTTCTATTTAAGATAAACTCATGTCAAATTAATGATGAACATTTCAAATTTGAATGAAACACAACTCACTCTAATTGAGCTTTGTAATACTCCAATAATATTAGAGTTTAAGTCACTTGCTCATAGACCTTCATGTCTCACCATGTGGGTGAGTGAATAACACTCGATGAGCTTTTAACATAATCTCATTTTGGAGATATTATTACGTGTGGAGTTCGGTATTATACATAGCGGTGTCAATTTCGGGTCACGAGTCAAACTCGGAATTGATCCGATACTATTTGGGTTGACACAAATCCCACTCCTTTTGTCAAACGGATCAATTTTTTAGATTTGAACCCAACCCGCTTCAAATTCAGGTCAACACAACACGATCCAAAAGTGGGACAACAGGATGTCGGACATCAGACGTGGGCGGCGAGACGCTGGAGGCAAGCGCGATATGCTCGACGACTGATTCGTGAATTGGGACAGCTGGATGCGGGCAAGCGCGGCATGGAGGCAGGCGTGGCATGCGAGTAGACTCGGGCATGGCAGGCGGGCGCGGTCATTCCGAGTTATTTTTAGGTTTTCGGGTCAACCCCAACCCGACCCGGTTTTACAAACTGGTCGAAATTCCTAACATTAACCCGACCAGGTTCGGGTTCAATTCAACCTGAACCCGAAATTTCTGGATCAGGTTTTGGTCAAATTTTATGGTCGTGTCAAATGTTTACACCCCTAATTATACACACACTATGTACAAGATTGTACATAACTTATGTACAAATAACGTGGTCTAATTTGATTGGAGTCCAAATGCAAGCTGCCGGGCTTACGTCTAAACTCCGCACAGTAATTTCTCTTCATTCTGAGCTCGCTCAAGCTATACTAAGCTTCTGTTTTTTTTTTTTTTTTTTTTTTGTTAGAGGCAAAATTTTAAAATTAATTTCAAAACTTACAAGCGTTTCTTATCCTCGTTCAAAACCAGAACAAAATGATACATAGTGCATGACGCAAAAAGATAAATATTGATAATTTATACAAATAAGAAAAGCATTTTATATCAGTGCTATGCACTGCTGAACTTTCTGAGGTCTTCAACATTGTCTTTTGTAAAGAGAAAGAAATCAAGCATGTTTGCTTCATGTGATTCTGAAATTCTTCCTTGTCAAACAGGCCATATTGTATTCCCATCCTCTTCCTCAAAAGTCCCCACCATTTTTATTCTCTTTCTCACTTCCTTTTGTTTGCTTATCAATGGCAGACTATCTTCCTTTACATCTCCATCACTACTGAATCCCTTTGTCTCCTTCATAACCTTCGCCCAGAAAGCAGCTCGACCCACGAGAGATTATTCTGTGCGGTATCCGAACACGTCAGGAGGCCAATCCAAACGTGTCACGTCATCCAATATTTGTACATTAGTTGACATGACACATCTAAATTGACTTCCGGACGCGTTCGAACACCGTACTTAATAATTTTTCCGGACCCACAGCCTGGCCCACCATGTTAGAATTTCTACACTCCTCCAAATTCCTTCACTGTTGATTCATGAGGGGAGCAAAGAGGACGTGAAGGGACAAGATGAAGGGTGGAAGATCCCTTGGCCGGTACCGAGGATGCAGCTCGGGTCGAACTCAGCTTTCCGACGTTGAAATGTCTCCCATTTATCGGGTCCGAAGTGGCGTCGCCACTCGCTCCGCCCCCGGTGGCTTGGAAGATATTGCTTGGCGTCGATGCCGGCTGACTCGCAGAACTTGAGGATTTGCCGGTTTTGATCGGAGAGATACTCTAAGCTCTTCGTCCGATCACTAGAGCCGGGCACCGCAGACCTCAAGAAGGCCACCAGGTAGAAAATGTCCTCTTCCGGCAACACCACAGAGCTCCTCTCATCCCACCTACACAAATTTTTCAATGTTCTTATCTCTGCGATTCAGAATTAAAAACATAATTTTTCACATAAATCAAAATCACTTTTTGAAAAGCTTAGTGGAAAAATCACGTTCCATGCATGCAAGCGATTTGATTACAGAATCCATTGCTTTCTGCGATGAGATATATGCTGAACTTCCTTTTTTTTCTTTGGTTTTGCTGAAAGTGGCGAGCTTTTGTTGGTGACCAGAGGAACAAACTAGATAGAATTAGCTATTTGGTGATTTGCCTTTATTTTTATTGCAGTAAGAACGTGCTGCTTCTCTTTCACTGATAGTACTTAGTATTTGTTTAATATTTTTCAAATAATTTATCAAAATAAATAGGACAGGCTGCCTACTGGCTAATTGGCTTTAATACGGAAATCAGGTCGCCATCCATCGAATTAGATTTGGCTTAGCAATTAATAGATTCGGTGGCTTTTATGTTGAGGGGAAATTATTGGGTCAGGTCATCGGACTCGTTTAGAGCCTAATAAAAATGCACCACATCACCTCCTATTCTCGGTACTGAGCAGTACCGAGCTCCGTACTGCTCAGTACCGAGCTCAGTACTGTTCGGTACTCAGTACTTTATAGTATCGAGCTCAGTACTGTGAATATCGAACGCAAGCTGTGTCTGATATCCGAACCCAATAATCTCTCTAGGTTGAGAGGTTAAGGTTTCATTTGGGGCAGCTTTATTACTGTTTTTAAAATTAGATTTTTAGTTAAAAATTTTCAAGTTAAAAAAAAAAAACAGTTAAAAAAATTGTTTTAAAAGAGAGATTATTCTATGTGGAGACCGGACGCCCAGAATGCGTCATGTCAGCGGGGGTACCGAGCCAAGGTACTGAGCATAGGAGTGACATGGCGCATTCTGATTGGTGTCCAGATAGCATTCAGCGTCCGCACAGAATAATTAATCCCTAAAAGAAGCCCAAGAAGGGATGTTTTAGCTCTTTTTTACTATCAAAGAAAAAAAAACGTGTAAGTTTTAGGCCTCATTTGATTGCTTTATTTATTTTACATCTTTTATAATTGAATTTATTGTCAATATTATTTGGATGATAAGGACCGATGATCAACTAATCTCAATATTTATTATAAAGAAGCCAGTTACAAAATTATCTATGACCGACAAACTATTAAAAAAAAAATATTGGTTAAATTTTTTTTTTTTAAGCTTTGAAAATTAAATTTCATTTTTTTTTTTCAATTCAATTTAGTTTTCAGTGAAGTTAAGAGTTTGTTTGAGAAAATTATTTTAAATGTTTATGTCATACTTCTATTTGATCATAATATTTTTACTTTATCAATTTTATTATTTATATAATGAATTAATAAATTATTTTAAGAAAGTTGATACCTATTTTTTTAGTTATAATACTCATAATAATTTAAATATATATATATATATATATATATATATATATATATATATATATTCCATTAATTCTAAAGTTGAAGCTGCTTCAAATTTACCCTATGTCCATCACGTGCATATAAGTTTGTTCTTTAGATTTATATAATATCTTCATTAAAATTTTTTTGAAATATTCCTCAAATTATTCGTGTATCATCAATTTAGGCTTTGCTTTGGATGGCTAAGTAAAACTATGTTTGAAGAAGCAATAAAAAAATCGTCTCAAACAAAGCCTTAGTCTCAGAATATCATGCTACTCCATATAGGCTTCGTTTGGGGGACGGCTTTCTTATTGCTTCTTAAAACTGCTTTTTAGTACAAAAAATTTAATTCATGTACTAGAAATTCGCTTTAAGAAACGGGAAGAAAGCCGTCCCAAACAAAGCCATAGTCTCTTGACTATACAAAATTGACAAAGAATAGTCTCCGTTTTTTTTAGTACCTCAACTTTACCAAATTGATCTGAATCTAATCTCAAATCCATCATTTTTTTGTATCAATTTTGTATAGTCAAGTGACTAAAACTTCGTTTGGGACGACTTTTTTGTTGCTTCTAAAAGCAGCTTTTTAGTACAAAAATTTTATGTACTAAAAAACTATTTTAAGAAACAGTAAAAAAAACGTCCCAAATGAAATCTAAATTAAAGCAACTTCATACTTTGAAACTAAAATAATCATATAAAAATAATTTGAGAACTATTTTGAAATGTTTTCATATTTATCTTGGTGAATAAATTAATGGGAGCATATATGCATGTACGTACCTGTGTTGGTTCATTGGATAGATCAGAATAGGGCCACTCGTATTATTTCCAAGAATGCCACGGAAGACCCCACGGTCAAAATCCTCTATGCGGGACGCCGGCACAAAGAGGTTGAGCCAGGGATGCGGGACCTCCCACAGCCCCTTTGCCCTCAGCTTCAGCTCAGATTTGTGAACCCGGTCCAGGAAATCAACGTAAGGCAAGTCAGTCGTGAAAACCGAAGCCGGTATAAAGTCCAGTTCCCTTAGCAGACCCTCCACCTCCTGATAAAATCACACCATTAATTCATTAATTATGCATGTTTGTTGAGGCAAAGGCAGCATAAATTATTCCGTGCTGACACACCCGTGTCATTCAGAGGCGAATCACAGCACCTGAGTCATATGGCGCGCTCTGATTCGTCTTTGGACTCGTACAGTGTCCGCACAGAATAAAATAATGAAAGTTGATAGAATAAAATCTAGACTATGAGATCTCCTTTCATGTTCCCATGTGGTTGCAACTTAGGAAGATGCATTAATGAATAGATAACATGCAAAGTACAAAAGTGGCTAACCTCATCAATTGAGTCAGCTGAGGTGTGGTGGTAGTTTTTGGTGAGTTCAAGACAATAGAGAACACGGCCGCCGCCGCCGATGGAACTGATCTTCACTGGATTGCTAGGGGAGAAGAAGGAGGATCTCCAATTGTTGATTAGGCCTTCGTCGACGATGACGAAGCCTTCGATGTAGTCGAATCTTTGTTGGCCATGGAGGGAGATGAGTTGCTCCTGGTCCCTTGTGAAGGAAGTGAAGTTGGAGTAAAGAACTCGGATCCATCTCACCTGATGATTAGAATGGACAGATTTGAGACTAAACAAACTAATAACCGGCAGTAAAAGCAGTGCAAGTACTTGATTTAACAGTCAAAATGTTTTGAACTAACCCTCTGAGGAGCCGGCTCAAGCGCAATCCTTGCTCTAGTTATGATTCCGAACTGCCCCAAGCCACCAAGAACAGCATGGAAAAGCTCAGAATTATCATCCTGTGAGCAAGTCACCAACTCTCCCTTACCTGCAAAATGCCAGAATCAAACTTACAAGCTAATAATAAGCCATGACGAGAGCAACCACAATTAAACTAAGGCTTCGTTTGAAACGGTTTTCTTATTGCTAGCTGCTTTTTAGTACTAAAATTAAAATTTTTATGCTAAAAAAGCTGCTATAATAAACAGTAAGAAAACTGTCCGCACAAAGCATTAAGCATTATTTAGAACAACTTTTTTTTAATACACAAATTTTTTTGAACTAAGAATTTTGATATTAGAAAGCTGCTTAGAAAAAAAAAAATATCCCAGATTATGCATGAAATAGTTATATTGCAATTCCACAAAAAAAAAAAAAAAGATGATTACTTTCACTAAAAAATAGATAATATTATTTATAAACAGACATGATTTTCCAGCTCAAATCAATCCACCTCAAGCAAATCCAAAAGTTTTTTTTTTTTTTTGGAACGGGGTATCTACCCTGCTACCGGCTGCCAATCCAAAGGGAGTGCTTGGCGGAGTAATTAATCCCTCAGCGAAATCTAACAAGGCCATCCACCGGCATCGGGGCCCACACTTGCTTTGCCCCAAGGCCATAGTAGATGGGATTTGAATCCGGGATGGAATTCCCAAACATGCTCGCTTACCAACCATCATAAACCTCGGTGGATGATAATATTAATCATAAACAGACATGATTTTCCAGCTCAAATCAATCGACATCAAGCAAATCCAAAAGTTCTATACAGTTAAAGAAATGTTGTACAATCAACCAAAAAGAAATTGAAGTACCTCAAATTACTGTGTTATCCTCAACGTCAAGGTTATAAACTAAGAAAAAGGAAAGTACTTTATAATAATTTCAGTTCAATCAATTAACTTTTTCAGACACTTTATTTAACATTTTAAAAAGGAATAATTCAAATTTTTATACTATTTAACTTATATTTTATATTTTAATTAAAAATCAAATAAAATGACTTATATAAGTAATATAACAGTGATGATTACTGCGGCAATAATTATTTTTAAAAAAACTCAAAATACCTCAAAATTTATTATAATTTGAGATTTGAAGTGAGATTTGTAATTTATTAATTTCATGGTTATTATTAAATGCCCTTAACAAATATTTTAGCATGTGCAATAATTGACCAAAGAGGAGATTAAGGTTTCTTATTGGATAATTATAAAATTTCTAGTTTAAAAAAAGTTGTGTGATAAATATTAATTTAGAAAGCATAAAAAAATTGTCCCAAATGAAACTTAAAATGCATCAAATTACATTTTTATTCTTACCCCCGAAATTAAGTGAGATAATTTTCGTGAATTCGATTGCCTTTTTATTCCAAATATTTTACCTAATTTAACATTCCTTTGAGGAGAAATGGTAAATTATGCAAAATAATAAACCAAAAGGAGATTTAAAATTAAATTACTATTATCCTTATTTAAATATCATATGTTTTAAAAAAAAACTAAAAAAACACACTATAATATGAACAATTCCCTTCTTAAATTTTTTCTATTTTTTGCACCATCTTAATATAATTTTTTTAATTAAAATGAGAATAATCTAATCAAATTTTAATAAAACAAGATTAAAATCATTAATTTATTTTAAAATGAATATAATATATAATTAATTAAATTAATTAAATTTTATGGTATATTCATCAGAAAATAAATTTTATAATCTTAAAATACTTCATAATTAAAAAATAATATATTTTTTTTAAAAAAAAATTGTCTGACTTACCGGTAACCACATCAAGCTCAAAGACATTACTGATCTGCGGCCCATAGTGAAAAGCCTGACCGCTGATCCCTGCATTCGACAGAGTTCCCCCCACCGATAAATACAAATAATCCGTCCACGATCGCGGCGCCAATCCGCCATTCGCTAGCGTCCAATTCAACACATCTATCCACAATTCTCCTCCCCACACATCCACATACGTCTTCCCGAACTCCATCGAGTTGACCGGAGGCGACATTCTCCGCCTTGCGCCGCCGCTCATGGCGACGACGATGCCGCCGCGGGCGCCGGCTTGGCCGTTGATGGAATGGCCGTGGCCGCGAGCGGAGATGGGAAGGGGAGGGGAGGAGAGGCGGGCGGAGCGGGATGAGGGATGCGATGTCGGAGGGGGAGGAAGGGCGGAGGACGGCGAGGGGGAGGGAATGGGTGGTGGCGCCGAAATCAACGGCGGCGGGAAGGGTTTGGGAGGGGAGGAGGGTGAGAGCAGGGGAAGGGGGGAGGGAGAGGCCGACGGTGGAGATGGAGATGAGGCGGTGGATGAAGAGAAGGAGGAGGGACGAGGTTGTGGGTTGCTGAAGGCATGGTTGGTTACTTGGTGGGAATGGTGATGTTGTCTGGGTTTTTTTTATACGAGGAGGACAGAGGAGGGAGAGAGAGAGAAGAGATGAGGATGCAGAGAGAGAGAGAGAGGTTCAGAGGATGGGCAATACTAGATAAAATTATATGATTATTTTTTAAAGGAGAAAATTAAGCATAATTTAAATTTACAATGAAATATTAACGTTATTTTTTTAAGAGGGAAAACCCTTGAGAGAGTTTGGTATTTGTATGGGTGAATTTTGCGTATGATCATTTATTTAGATAATTAAAAAATTACAAAGGACTCTTTTGCATTATTGTATTAAATTTTTTATGAAGAGAAACTTTCACATCTTTTTTTTTATGCTTCTAAAAATAGCTTTGTAGTATCAAAATTAAAAATTTTATACTACCAAATATATAAGTCTCGAGTCCTCAATGAAAAAAAAATAAAGAACTGTATTACTTATTATAATATAATTCTTTTAATATATTTTGTCTTCGCTTATTGGAATAAAGGCTTGGTGTTGTTATTGTTTTTTGTTATTGATTTAGTTTTTCATTTGTTGAATTTAACGTTAATTTAATTGTATTAGTAAATTAATTGTGCTCACTAAAAATTTGAGTTAAGGCATGAACTCGGTATAATTTAGAAATAAATAACTAAATCCTTTTTTAATTATATTACTATATAAGCGTATTTCCACTCATGATTTTCTCTATTAATTTAAAATTAATTTTGATTAAAAAGTGGAAACTAATAATTCAAGACTTTGTTTGGGATGGCTTTCTTGGTGATTTTTAAAGAAGCTTTTTAGTAAAAAATTATAATTTTTTATATCAAAAAACTGTTTTAAGAAGCAATAAGAAATTTATCAAGGCTTCATTTGGAATGACTTTTTTTAAAGCTTTGTAAAAGTTGCTTTTAAGTATAAAAATTTCTTAAAAATAAAAATGAAAAATAGTGATTTAAAGATGTCCTCAATGAAGGCTATGTTTGGGGAACAATTATTTGGTTCGGTGAACGTACGCTCCTCTACGTTCGGTCACCAACATTTTAGCACCACGTAGCACGAAGAAAAGTCGCCGACCCGACCCGCTGTTTTTTGGGTTCTAGCGCGTGCGTTTTTTTAATTCCTTGACGAGCCGATCAACATTCCATCGCCTTTTGGATATATTTTAAATATCTGGCAAATACCGAGTTGTACCTAGTTTTTCTAGCAATACCGAGTAAATACCTAGCAATACCGAGCAAATCCCTAGCAATACCGAGCAAATCCTGAGCAAATACCGAGTTTTTTCTAGCAATACCGAGCAAATACCTAGCAATATCGAGCAAATCCTTAGCAATACCGAGCAAATCCTGAGCAAATTCTGAGTTGTACCGAGTTTTTTCTAGCAATACCGAGCAAATCCGTAGCAATACCGAGCAAATCCGGAGAAAATACCGAGTTGTACCGAGTTGTAGAAAAACTCGGTACAACTCGGTATTTGTATATTTTTGGTGTTCACAGAGCGGTATTTCTCATTTTTGCAAAGCAATTCCGAGCAAATACCGAGCAATACCGAGAAAATCGCGAACATAGCATTCCCGGGTTCCGCTCCGGGTCAAGTCGTCGGGCCGCGCGGTAAAGAGTAAAAGCACGTGGCGACATGTTATTGGCGGCCGAACGTACCTCTACGTCAGGTCAGATGACGTAATAATTGTTCATGTTTGGGACGGCTTTTTTACTGCTTTCTAAAGCGACTTTCTAGTATAAAAATTTTAATTTTTGTACTAGAAAGTAGCTTTATGAAGTAGGAAGAAAACCGTCCCAAACGAAGCTGAAATCTAAGATGAACTGCATAAAGCATGAGAACTTACTCTATCAGTCAATTTTTACTAGAACAATATACTCCAAATAAGCAATTTTAGCATTACTCAAATAAAACAGTAAAAATTATTGCTATAAATGGAGAAATAAAATCATAACAATTAATAAAAAAGAAAAATATAACAATTTGGATAAATGATTAAATAAACAAAGAAGCTTAAATGGGGAGTATGGCGCAGAAGTGCAGGAACAAAATCTTGTGGCAGGGTTTTTGGGGGTGGGGCAAATGGAAGTGGAAATGTGGGACGAGGCTTGGTTGGACTAACGTAAGCAGAGATCACACTTTAAAGATCTCCCTCCCTCGAACGCAGCATGCCCAAGATTCGCCTGCATCTGCTACGCTCTCATGAGAGAAAGTGAGAGAGACATTTTATAGTTCAAAAAATTTATAGACAGTTTGAGCCCATACCGTTTTCTGCTTGGAAAATAGTTTTATAACCTCTCAGCATTATCTTGAGGAATCTCGATATCTCTTTATTTAGGATTAATATTTGAATCTTATTTTATGAGTGAGCTGATTTAAGGCTTCTTTTAGTATTTTTTTTTTTTTACTATTTTTTAGAATTTTTATACTTAAAAGTTATTTCTACAGCAGCTTTAAGAAAAGCTAGATTCTTCACAGATATATTACAATCACATTTCTAAAAATTGTTGTCAAAACATCTAAGGTCGACTCTCTCTAAGCTTATCTTTTATTGGAGCTACTCTAACCTTTTTCATATATATGTTTATTTGGTATCCTATCTCTAAGGGTAAAGTCACTCATCTACTTGAGCATTCTCATCTCTAGAACACTTAATTTAGTATTATGTTTCTCTTTTAATGACCAACATTTGGCACAATAAAGCATAGGAAGTCTCACCGTCATCTTATAGAATTTTTTCCTTAAGTTTGAGGGGGATTTTTCTATCACACAACAAGCCCGATGCATTCATCCACTTCAACCATCTAACTTGAATTCTACTGATAATATCCCAATCTGACCGATAGATCTAAGATATCTAAAACGTGTACTCATATTAATGGCTTGATCTCCCAAAGTCATAATCTACTCACTGGTTCTATTACAACTAAAGTTACACTCCATATATTCAATTTCAGATCAACTCAAGCGAAAACCTATAAACTCTAAGATTGACCTCCATAATTAAAGTTTACCTTCAACTCCCTCTCTAGGGGCGGATCTACCTAAAGCCCGGAGGAAATTTGCCCCCTAAAAAAGATTTTTAAAAAATTATTATATAATTTTTTAGTTAATTTGTCCCCCGCGACGCCATCTATTTTTTAGTCTTTATTACAACTTTTTTAGGTAATTTCCTTAGGTTTTTGTCTAAAAAAGGGGGTGATGATGACCTGCCACCACCTCTAATATTGTGACTGATTTGAAAATGTTAGTTGTTGCACAATTTATTTCAACAGATTTGAACTTCTTCAAGTATGTATTTCATGATATTCTATTCTTTTGCGATCCATTTGTGATTGCATACACCTTTTAATAAGAAGAGTTAATTCACTTGAAAAAGACATAATATTATTATTTTCTGATGACCTAATCAAAATATAAAGAATATATCCGTGATATTATTCCTTCATTGTGATCATAACATAATCTATTTATCATCAAAAATATGCTCACAACATAAGGTTCTACATTATTGTGAGGCTAAAAATTAAAATAATCAAATAAATAACATGGAGAGCTATAAAATAAAGTATCTTTTATACATTTTTGTATTTCATGGATCAAATTTGTTAGACAAACATGAAAAAAAAATAAGAAAGAATAAATATTTTCATCCTTGTATATGTGTATATTCATCCAGCTTTTGGTTATAGGATGTAATACTAATCTCGGCGCAAATTTAATGATAATTAACTCCATCTTGACATAATTTATATTAAGAAATATTGGCACTATTTTTTTCGTTGAGAATAAAATGGAGGGCGATGTAGGAATGATGTTTTGGAGTCATAGTTAATTAGGGGAAATTATTGGGTTCGGACATCGGACGACGTCCGGAGCCCAATGAAAATGCGCCGCATCACCCCCTACTCGGTACTAAGCTTGGTATGAGCTTGATACTCTATAGTACCAAGCAATACTGAACTTAGTACTTCACAGTACTGAATTCAGTATTACTCGGTACTATGAAGTACCGAACAGTAAGCTGTGTCCGATCCGATGTCTGAACCCAATAATCTCTCGTAAATTAGGGGCTGATATATAGCTAAATTGGAGCTTGAAGATTGTAAAGTGAATTTATCTGCACTGGGGCATGGTTGTGGCACTGGACATCAATGATTTTAGAGACAACATCGGCATTCGAGGATGATGCATTCTTTAGAGATATATATATAGCTACATTTGGACTTTGCCATACTTAAATAAATTTCATAATTGTAACCAAACCAAATAACACCTAATTTTGATAGATTCACCATCAAAAAATAGGGCTATCGAATCACTATTTTTGAGTTATATTTACCGGCGGTTATAACCGCCACTAATTTCTTTTCCACTGGGGCATCATATGCGCTACAATAATATTCTGCAACAGTTTAAGGACTAGTGGGGTAGGTTTTCAAACCGCCCCTAACAACTGTTGCAAAAAAAAAAAAAAAAACATTTTTATTACCAGTGATTGCAAGATCGTTAATTATAATGTATAGAGGAATTCATAAAATATTACGTCCCCAATTAATATTCCGAGTTCACCGAGATTTTTAATATTAAGCATGCTCATAATAGAACACTCTTAAAATGAATGATTTTTTCACAAAATCTAATGCGAGGATAAATTTGTAAAAATTGCACTTTCCACTTGTACAATATCTACAAACCAAGACATGCTTTGTGATCAAATAATTTCAATTAATTACACAATTAAAAATGTTAATTCATGCATGTGAATATGTGATCCATTCGATTTCATATTCTTAGAGCACACAAAAGAACAATTTTTTATACGAATCACATGTACAGATATCTAGCTATATATAAATAGTAGGATCTAATCTAATTATTAGCCAAAATTCCCCCACAAAAGATCCAAAGCAAAGGGTCGCAGTAATGACAACACAATATCTTCATCTAATGCTTAATTCCTTTTATTTTTGGAAGATTTTATGCGTATAATATATATATATTGTCTCTAAGTTCTAATAGTTTATTAGTTATTTTACAATAATTTTCGGACATTAAATGGCCCACAAAAGATCCTCCTAATATTTTTTTCTTTAGAACCTAATCTTTTTGTGGGTAAAATTCCTAGCAATAGTTGAATACGATGAGTGCGACTTCTGTAATAATATTATCGATCAAATCTAGTAGAATCTCGAACTTGGAAGCAATCAAATATTTTGATAATTATTCCTTTTTATTTTATTTTGGTAGGTTGGTTGGACCTTTTTTTTTTGTGTGGTAAAATGAGGTTTTGTTTGGAATTTATTTTAAATTATTTTGGTGGCAAGAAAAGTAATTAGTAAAAGATAATGTGTGGTTGGAAGACTAGTTTTAAGGTTGTGACTAAGGTTTTGTTTGAGAGAGTTTTAGTGCTACGTTGCTTTGGAGAACGCAATCATAGTTTATATTTGGTTACTATTTTTTTACTACTTTCAAGAATTTTTTATGTTAGGAAGCTATTTTCTACAGTTGCTTTAAAAAAAAAATATTTTCTCCATAGTAGCTTTACAACCACATTTACCAAAAGCTATCGTTGTTCCGAACGAACCCTAAGACTTGATTTGGGACAGCTTTCGTACTGCTTTACTTTTTAGACCACAACTATAATTTCTATTTGACTATTGCTTGTTCACTATTTCAAATAAAATTTTGTATTAGAAAGTTGCTTTCTATAATAACTTTCAAAAAAGTTACTTTCTCCCATTTCACCCTAAGAAAGGAGCTTTTAAAAGGAAGAATAAAAAAAACTTTAAGTTGCCGCAAACAAAACCAAAAATTGATGATTTGGAACCCTAGTTTTAAGGTTTTAATATGAGTTATATTCATCAAATTTATTTTTAAATTAAGAAAAAATACATTTTTATTATTTAATTATGTATTATGGATTTTTAAATACAAACTTCATGATTATAAAAATTTATTTCAATCAAATTTAAATTAGGATATTTTGACCAAAATTTTTTTCCTAATTTTTTAAGTTTATGCTCATCTTATGCACACACTAAATCATTTGTTAACAAAATGCCTAGCTTACCTCACAAATAATAATTGCAATTAATATTTTAGTTTTTCAACTATATTAAAATATATACGTCAAACGAATTTTAATTTTCAAAAATATTAATTATATTGTTATGTGTTTTTAAAAATTAAAATTTAAATATTAGATGCTCAAAGACATAGTGATATGTAAGTAAAAAAAATATAAATTAATTCCAAATTAATTTTATATCTCAAAAAGACTTAAAAGTCATTATTTATCCTATATAATTGTATTATCTTATACTTCTTAATTAAATACTCCTTATTTTATTTATTTATCTTAAATTTCTACTGTAGACCGTGTCAGAAGCTGTGGGCATTATCTAATTAATTATCTAAAGCCGAAATTTGATTAATTAAATATATATTAAATAATTAATTAATTAAGAAGCATTAATTAAGCTCCAACGTGAGACATCATTTGGTGATTTGGTCTTTGTTAGACTAATTAATTACTTGTTTATCCAGTAATAATAATTTAATTATTATTTTAATTATGAAGTTTTAGACAACAAAAGCTTATGAAAGCAATGCTTAACAACCTGTCGGTGTCTACAAAATCCGCAAGTTCATAGGAGAGAGGGGCTGAACTCTACTAATTAATTTTTAATTAATATTCTTATTAATTGCTAGCGAAGGCATTTATTTAAAGTTTTTTATATAGAAAGACTTTTCTATGAGAAGTCATTTTACAATTTAAAAATATTGGATAATGTTAGATTTTTTTTTTTTTTTATTTTTTTTTTATATTTGGTTTGTATGTAATAAAAACCTAAAACAGTAAAAGTAAGATTGGTTTTGTTTGTTTTAATTCGGGAAGGATGTTTGTTTTTAGAAATTTAATAACAATGACAGCAAAATTTTGAGCTATGATTAAATATTTTTTTTAATTAAAATTATTATCCACGAACTTATTACAAGCTAAACAGTACAATTCTTTAACTATAAACATTTATATTAGATAAATAGTATAATAAAAGTAAACGGAGAAAGTATATAATTCATTCCTTATCTCAAGATTTCTTAGCATAAGTTTAGATAAGTTAGCATATAGACATACAGTAGTTATAATGCGTAGAGAAGCTGAGACATTTATGGTATTACTCTATATGATATTTGTTAGTAACCCTAGGTGATGTTAACAGCATACAATTAGGGCGCTCAAGTAAAAGAACACAAAGTATATTTTCAAACTTAGCATAAGATAATAATTTTACAGAGTAGGCAGCTTAGATTTAAAGCATTAACTCTCCTAAGGTACTGCATCTAAAATCATTAGTGAAGTCAATAATTAAATAATAATGATAGGAACAGGAAATTACATAGTTAGAGATTACGAGAGTATAAGTTCTTGAAAAATTATTAAGCCACAAATAGTTAAAATTATTAACTACAATATATGAGAAAGTATCTACAAACATAATTAGAGATTAATTAATGATATAACACAGGTAAACTAGGTAAATGATTAGGGTGGCCGACGGTGGAGTATGTGCGATGAGGCGGTGGAGGAAGAGTAGGAGGGCCGAGGGTGTGGGTTGCTGAATGCATGGTGGGGATTGGGGATGGGTTGCATAGAGTTTTGCTCCCTCCTGATATTTAGGTATGCTTTACGTAATGCTTGAGTTAGCAGGAGCGGCTGCAACGTTTTTTCTCACCTGTCATGGTTATACTCATTTTTATGCTCTAAGTTTTTTGAGGTGGGGAATTACTGCATTAATATACTCAAATAATTATATTCTAATATGAAAGCTATATTTCTTACAAACCATATGGTGATGTTGTCTGGGTTTTTTATACGAGGAGGACAGAGGAGGGGAGAGAGAGAGAAGATGAGGATGCAGAGAGAGAGAGAGAGAGGTTCAGAGGATGGGCAATACTAGATAAAATTATATGATTATTTTCTTAAAGAAGAAAATTAAGAATAATTTAAATTTACAATGAAATATTAACGTTATTTTTTTAAGAGGGAAAACCCTTGAGAGAGTTTTGTATTTGTATGGGTGAATTTTGCGTATGATCATTTATTTAGATAATTAAAAAATTACAAAGGACTCTTTTGCATTATTGTATTAATTTTTTTATGAAGAGGAACTTTCACATCATCTTTTTTTTATGCTTCTAAAAATAGCTTTGTAGTACCAAAATTAAAAATTTTTATACTACCAAATATATAAGTCTCGAGTCCTCAATGAAAAAAAAAATAAAGAATTGTATTACTTATTATAATATAATTCTTTTAATATATTTTGTCTTCGCTAATTGGAATAAAGGCTTGGTGTTGTTATTGTTTTTTGTTATTGATTTAGTTTATTATTTGTTGAATTTAACGTTAATTTAATTGTATTAGTAAATTAATTGTGCTCACCTAAAATTTGAGTTAAGGCATGAACTCGGTATAATTTAGAAATAAATAACTAAATCCTTTTTTAATTATATTACTATATAAGCGTATTTCCACTCATGATTTTCTCTATTAATTTAAAATTAATTTTGATTAAAAAGTTGAAACTAATAATTCAAGACTTTGTTTGGGATGGCTTTCTTGGTGCTTTTTAAAGAAGCTTTTTAGTAAAAAATCAAAATTTTTATATTAAAAAACTGTTTTAAGAAGCAATAAGAAATTTATCAAGGCTACGTTTGGAATGAATTTTTTAAAGCTTTGTAAAGTTGCTTTTCAGTATAAAAATTTCTTAAAAAAAAAAATGAAAAATAGTGATTTAAAGATGTCCTCAACTAGAAAGTAGCTTTATGAAGTAGGAAGAAAACCGTCCCAAACGAAGCTGAAATCTAAGATGAACTGCATAAAGCATGAGAAACTTACTCTATCAGTCAATTTTTACTAGAACAATATACTCCAAATAAGCAATTTTAGCATTACTCAAATAAAACAGTAAAATTATTGCTATAAATGGAGAAATAAAATCATAACAATTAAAAAAAAGAAAAATAGAACAATTTGGATAAATGTTTAAATAAACAAAGAAGCTTGAATGGGGAGTATGGCGCAGAAGTGCAGGAACAAAATCTTGTGGCAGGGTTTTTGGGGGTGGGGCAAATGGAAGTGGAAATGTGGGACGAGGCTTGGTTGGACTAACGTAAGCAGAGATCACACTTTAAAGATCTCCCTCGAACGCAGCATGCCCAAGATTCGCCTGCATCTGCTACGCTCCCATGAGAGAAAGTGAGAGAGACATTTTATAGTTCAAAAAATTTATAGACAGTTTAGAGCCCATACCGTTTTCTGCTTGGAAAATAGTTTTATAACCTCTCAGCATTATCTTGAGGAATCTCGATATCTCTTTATTTAGGATTAATATTTGAATCTTATTTTATGAGTGAGCTGATTTAAGGCTTCTTTTAGTATATTTTTTTTACTATTTTTAAGAGTTTTTATACTTAAAAGTTATTTCTACAGCAGCTTTAAGAAAAAGCTAGATTCTTCACAGATATATTACAATCACATTTCTTAAAATTGTTGTCAAAACATTTAAGGCCGACTCTCTCTATCTTATCTATAATTGGAGCTACTCTAACCTTTTTTTTCATATATATGTTTATTTGGTATCCTATCTCTAAGGGTAAAGTCACTCATCTACTTGAGCATTCTCATCTCTAGAACACTTAATTTAGTATTATGTTTCTCTTTTAATGACCAACATTTGGCACAATAAAGCATAGGAAGTCTCACCGTCATCTTATAGAATTTTTCCTTAAGTTTGAGGGGGATTTTTCTATCACACAACAAGCCCGATGCATTCCTCCACTTCAACCATCTAATTTGAATTCTACTGATAATATCCCAATCTGAACAATAGATCTAAGATATCTAGAACGTGTACTCATATTAATGGCTTGATCTCCCAAAGTCACAATCTCCTCACTAGTTATATTACTACTAAAGTTACACTCCATATATTCAATTTTAAATCAACTCAAGCGAAAACCTATAGACTCTAAGATTGACCTCCATAATTAAAGTTTACCTTCAACTCCCTCTCTATTATTATCAACAAGAAGAATATCATCAATTAGGGGCGGATCTACCTAAAGCCCGGGGGAAATTGCCCCCTAAAAGATTTTAAAAAAAAATATTATATGATTTTTTAGTTAATTTGTCCCCCGCGACGCCATCTATTTTTTAGTCTTTATTACAACTTTTTTAGATAATTTCCTTAGGTTTTTTGTCCAAAAAAGGGGGTGATGATGACCTGCCACCACCTCTAATATTGTGACTGATTTGAAAATGTTAGTTGTTGCACAATTTATTTCAACAGATTTGAACTTCTTCAAGTATGTATTTCATGATATTCTATTCTTTTGCGATCCATTTGTGATTGCATACACCTTTTAATAAGAAGAGTTAATTCACTTGAAAAAGACATAATATTATTATTTTCTGATGACCTAATCAAAATATAAAGAATATATCCGTGATATTATTCCTTCATTGCGATCATAACATAATCTATATATTTATCATCAAAAATATGCTCACAACATAAGGTTCTATATTATTGTGAGGCTAAAAATTAAAATAATCAAATTAATAACATGGAGAACTATAAAATAAAGTATCTTTTATACATTTTTGTATTTCATGGATCAAAATTGTTAGACAAACAAGAAAAAATAAGAAAGAATAAATAATTTCATCCTTGTATATGTGTATATTCATCCAGCTTTTGGTTATACGATGTAATACTAATCTCGGCGCAAATTTAATGATAATTAACTCCATCTTGACATAATTTATATTAAGAAATCTTGGCACTATTTTTTTTTTCTTGAGAATGATGTATGAATGATGGTTTGGAGTCATAGTTAATTAGGGGAAATTATTGGGTTCGGACACCGAACGACGTCTGGAGCCCATGAAAATGAACCACATCACCCCCTACTCGGTACTGAGCTCGATACTCCAGAGTACCAAGCAGCACTGAACTCAGTACTTCACAGTACCGAATTCAATATTACTCGGTACTTTGAAGCACCGAACGGTAAGCTGTATCCGATGTCAAAACCCAATAATCTCTCGTTAATTAGAGGCTGATATATAGCTAGGCTGGAGTTCTGAAGATTGTGAAGTGAGTTCATCTGCACTGGGGCATGGTTGTGGCACTGGACATCAATGATTTTAGGACAACATAGGCATTCGAGGATGATGCATTCTTCAAAGATATATATAGCTACATTTGGAATTTGCCCTACTTAAATAAATTTTATAATTGTAACCAAACCAAGTAACACCTAATTTGGATAGATTCACCATAAAAAAATAGGACTATCGAATCACTATTTTTGAGTTATACCGGCGGTTATAACCGCCACTAATTTCTTTGCCACTGTGGCATGATATGCGCTACAATAATATTCTGCAACAGTTTAAGGACTGGTGGGGTAGGTTTTCAAACCGCCCCTAACAACTGCTGCGAAAAAAAAAAAAAAACATTTTTATTACCAGTGATTGCAAGATCGTTAATTATAATGTATAGAGGAATTCATAAAATATTACGTCCCCAATTAATATTCCGAGTTCACCGAGATTTTTAATATTAAGCATGCTCATAATAGAACACTCTTAAAATGAATGATTTTTTCACAAAATCTAATGCGAGGATAAATTTGTAAAAATTGCACTTTCCACTTGTACAATATCTACAAACCAAGACATGCTTTGTGATCAAATAATTTCAATTAATTACACAATTAAAAATGTTTATTCATGCATGTGAATATGTGATCCATTCGATTTCATATTCTTAGAGCACACAAAAGAACAATTTTTTATACGAATCACAATGTACAGATATCTATATATAAATAGAAGGATCTAATCTAATTATTAGCCAAAATTCCCCCACAAAAGATCCAAAGCAAAGGGTCGTCGCAGTAATGACAACACAATATCTTCATCTAATGCTTAATTCCTTTTATTTTTGGAAGATTTTATGCGTATAATATATATATTGTCTCTAAGTTCTAATAGTTTATTAGTTATTTTACAATAATTTTCGGACATTAAATGGCCCACAAAAGATCCTCCTAATATTTTTTCTTTAGAACTTAATCTTTTTGTGGGTAAAATTCCTAGCAATAGTTGAATACGATGAGTGCGACTTCTGTAATAATATTATCGATCAAATCTAGTAGAATCTCGAACTTGGAAGCAATCAAATATTTTGATAATTATTCTTTTTTATTTATTTTGGTAGGTTGGTTAAACCTTTTTTTTTGTGTGGTAAAATGAGGTTTTGTTTGGAATTTATTTTAAATTATTTTTGGTGGCAAGAAAAGTAATTAGTAAAAAATAATGTGTGGTTGGAAGACTACAATTATTTTATCGTTATTTCAAAATTTTATCTTTAAATTGCTATTTTTGAACAACATTTTTGAATCTGTGGACTATGGCTAAGGCTTTGTTTCAGAGAGTTTTATTACCGCATTGCTTTGGAGAACGCAATCATAGTTTATATTTGGTTACTATTTCTTTTTTACTAATTTCAAGAAATTTTTATGTTAGGAAGTTGTTTTCTGCAGTCACTTTAAAAAAAAAATTATTTTCTCCATAACAGCTTTACAATTACATTTATAGAAAGCTATTGCTGTCCTGAACGAACCCTAAGGCTTGGTTTGTGACAGCTTTCGTACTGCTTTACTTTTTAGATCATAACTATAATTTCTTTTTGCCTATTGCTTGTATACTATTTCAAATAAAATTTTGTATTAGAAAGTTGCTTTCTATAATAACTTTAAAAAAGTTACTTTCTTCTAGTTCACCCTAAGAAAGGAGCTTTTAAAAGGAAGAATAAAAAAAACTTTAAATTGCCGCAAACAAAACCAAAAATTGATGATTTGGAACCCTAGTTTTAAGGTTTTAATATGATTTTATATTCATCAAATTTATTTTTAAATTAAGAAAAAATACATTTTTATTATTTAATTATGTATTATGGATTTTTAAATACAAACTTCATGATTATAAAAATTTATTTCAATCAAATTTAAATTAGAATATTTTGACAAAAAAAAATTCCTAATTTTTTAAGTTTATGCTCACCTTATGCACACACTAAATCATTTGTTAACAAAATGCCTAGCTTACCTCACAAATAATAATTGCAATTAATATTTTAGTTTTTCAACTATATTAAAATATATACGTCAAACGAATTTTAATTTTCAAAAATATTAATTATATTTTTATGTGTTTTTTAAAAATTAAAATTTAAATATTAGATGCTCAAAGACATAGTGATATGTAAGTAAAAAAATATAAATTAATTCCAAATTAATTTTATATCTCAAAGACTTAAAAGTCATTATTTATCCTATATAATTGTATTATCTTATACTTCTTAATTAAATACTCCTTATTTTATTTATTTATCTTAAATTTCTACTGTAGACCGTGTCAGAAGCTGTGGGCATTATCTAATTAATTATCTAAAGCCGAAATTTGATTAATTAAATATATATTAAATAATTAATTAATTAAGAAGCATTAATTAAGCTCCGACGTGAGACATCATTTGGTGATTTGGTCTATGTGAGACTAATTAATTACTTGTTTATCCAGTAATAATAATTTAATTATTATTTTAATTATGAAGTTTAAGCAACAAAAGCTTATGAAAGCAATGCTTAACAACCTGTCGGTATCTACAAAATCCCGCAACTTTATAGGAGAGAAGGGCTGAACTCTACTAATTAACTTTTAATTAATATTCTTATTAAATGCTAGCGAAGGCATTTATTTAAAGTTTTTTTATATAGAAAGACTTTTCTATGAGAAGTCATTTTTACAATTTAAAAATATTGGATAATGTTAGATTTTTTTTTTTTTTTTATATTTGGTTTGTATGTAATAAAAACCTAAAACAGTAAAAGTAAGATTGGTTTTGTTTGTTTTAATTCGGGAAGGATGTTTGTTTTTAGAAATTTGATAACAATGACAGCAAAATTTTGAGCTATGATTAAATATTTTTTTTAATTAAAATTAAATTTAAACATAGCTTCTTCATAGAAAATGTGACTAAAATCTATATGTGGTCACATATAAATTTGGTGCAAGGCTACAAGCTATAGTAGTAACTCATCTTCATTATAATAGGGTGTCAAAATGGGTTGAAATGTCGAGTTTGGTGTTGTAGATGACAGTAAAACACCGAGACAAAACAATTAATAAAAATAGAAATACAGCGGAACGTAAAGAACATCAAGATTAACATGGGAAATTCAAAAATCGGGAAAAAAAAAAATCACTGAGCCACACCACATCAAGAAATTCACTATGAAAATTGGAAGAAATAAGTACAAATCTCTTTTTGCTTCACTTCTCTCTTACACCATTCTCCAACTCAAAACAAAAAAGAAAGTAAAGTTAATAATGCTAAGGGACGGCACTGGACAACACTCTTAAGAAAAACGAGAAAGAAAAACTGTTCATTCTACCGTGCAGCGATGTGGCACCAATTTTGAAGCACTGCGATGCTAAATCTATAGCGTTGATGTGTTTTGCTCTCTATTATTTCTTCCAGCAAACTCGGTAGCACCGAGGCGTATGGGAACAGAGCATGCACAACAAGAAAATCGTCAATTATCGATGACCTTTTTCGGCGGCTAAACTAAGATTTTAGTCTATTTTGAAAACTTTCGATAGTTGGCCGGCATTTCAAAAACTGCCAAAAAAAAAACCATGTAGGAAAGGATTTCCGACGGCCATTTTCCGGCGTTCAAACTTTTCAGGGGTTTTCCGACGGCTTGATAACCGGTAAATTTCGGCGGTCAAATAGCCGGCTGCTGCCGATTAATTACTTGTGGCATGATTGCCAGTTATTTCGTCGTTCTCAACGATCGGTATGCCGACGGTTAGCTGCTAGTAATTTATCAGCGACTACAAATAAAAATTGGGGCTAAATAAGCCGTCCGGTATCGAGGTTTCCGGCGGCTAAACCGCAGGTTAGCCGCCGGAAACCTGTAGCATCCAAAAAAAAATTGATAACCTCCCTATTTACACCAATTTCCACAATACCTACATAAAAATAGAAAATTTCTATTTATTTTATATAAAATAACAACTTTAAGGGCATAGCCACAAGACACAACTCACAAAAATAGAATCCAAAATAAACATAATATTATTATATGAAATAACAAAACACAATCCATATGTTCCACAGTCAACATAATAAATGAAATCTACACTAATCATAATGTTTGAAATCCACACAATCAATAATGCAAATGTTTCAAATACACCAAAAAATTCTTCAAACAAATAACAACACTAATCATCCTCCATATCATTGCTGCCCTGTGATTCAGATGTCAGCTCTTTCTATTTTTTCTTCTGATTTTCATCTAGATATGATCGTAGCTTTGCCTTCATCTCATTTTGAATCTATCTCATCTCCTCTATCTCTCTTGTGAGGGTAATAACCCTATGGGTTACAGTTTATTTAGCTCCACTAACATCATAACACTACAGGAAAACAACACATTTCTGACAGAATTTTCGACGAAAAAAAATTTGTCACAAATTTTGGCGGCTTTTCCGACGGATTACTGATGAAATATTTCCGGTGGATTTTTCGACGTTTCTCCCGTGAATTTTTTGACACATTTTCCGGGGAATTTATTTTCATCGGAATTTCTGACCAAAATTATTTTTTCTAAAAAATAACTATAATTAATATTTATAATAATTAATTTACTAAATTAAGTTAAATAATTTAATAACTTATTATCAAATAAAATTATTGAAATTAGATTTTATTAAATTAAATTAATTAAATAATAATTCATAATTAAATTAAATATTATTAACTCAAATTTATTAAATAAATTAAATTAATAATTAATTGTTAAATTAAATTAATAACTGATTGTTAAAATAACTTTATCTAATTAAATTAAATTAATTAAATCGATTAAACTTATATTAAGTTACGATATAAATAATAGAAATACAACTAAAAACTGCCTTCTTTCACGGCTCATTGGTTTGGGGCTCGTTGACTTGGTGGCCGGGGGTTCGAATCCCGCCATAGGCGGGTTGTTCCGCGGGTCGGCCGGTCCGCTTGGCGGCTCGCGTGGATCAGTTTGGCGGGCTTAACTAAGCGGGGTTGGGCGCGCGAATGAAGCCAGGCTAGCTGATCTGGGCAGGGGGCGGGCTGGTGCAGCGGCTTTCACCTTTTTATGCTTTTTTTTTTCTTTTTTATTTCCGGCGCAAAATAGTTCGATGGAGCCAAAAATGTTACTGGTGGAATTATTCCGCCAGAAATATTTCCGACGGTCTATTTTGCGCCTGTTTAACTTTTCGATGCGCTTGTTACCGTTGAAAAAAAAAATCCGTCAGAAATACTAATTTTCGATGGATTTTGGACATTTTCTGACAAATTTTGTCCGCCGGTAACACGCGATTTTCCTGTATTGTAAAATGCTGACGTAGATGAACTGCCCTCATAAGCAAATTCCTGCGAGCCTAAGTCATAAACCCTCCCCCTCTACCTTCCTCCAATAACATCTGACCATGCGTGATACTCAGAATAATAGGTCAATCCTGAAGATGATCCCTCAACAGTAGATTGATGACTTTCCCTAACTCGTACAAAATAATCCTGCGAGAATAAATCTATAAACTAAATTTCTATTTATTTTATTTTCATACTCAAAATATTGTACTCACGTGAGCTTTTTTTGTCTTCTTATCAACCCACTGATGATCAACTTAATATTGGTGAGTCCTTGTATGTAACTCTAGTGGTGTCGGCTCTCGGCCAAAAAACTCTTTCTACAAATAGAAAAATATAGTTAAAATAATATACATATATTTAATAAATTAATTGAAAGCTTTTGCATTTGTCGTCTATGTTCAGTATGAGACACCTATCCATTTGTATGAAGAGATCTTCCTAAATCCCCACAATCAAATGCTCTATTTTGTCTTAGTCTACTCTCTCAATTTGGTGAACTCAGCACTTTCCCAAACTCTACTCAAATATGCCTATACTCCCTCTCCAATCCATAATGTAAGTTGTCTGAACTTTCCTATATTTGTAAACATGTCCCTAAGACGAGTCGATCATCATTGTAGTATAACATACATCCATTTATACAACAATAAATTTTCAAAACAGTGAGATCCAACTTGGATACTAATCTCTTTGTTCAATATAAATCTGTGGGGATTAAATTATCCGCTAGATTTATTTCTTTGAGAAAACTAATGAAGATATTGAAATAATCATGATGAATATTATATTCAATTTTGATATATAGCATTCTTAAAGCAATCGATAATTCTGAATTAGTTTTACATCCATCTAAAATTAATTTTTGAGCAGCTTGTAGTAATTTAAAAAAAAATTGGATTTATGCGTTTGGTGGCTCTTCCACACTAGCCCTTAAATTAGAACCCGCTAAATCAAAAACAAGTTCTTTATACGGTCTACTAATTTGTTCTTCATCAACTATTTTAAAAGTTATGAATATACCAGCATGAATATCTCTGTGTGGCTCATACTCATTATGTGAGATCCAAATACAATACTCTGAAATAAATCCCCTATGATATAAATCAACATTTACATCAACTGGCTTAAGAAATGCTTGATTTTTGTAATTTGAACATAGATATCTAAACATTCAATCGAATTAAATGAAGGTAATTGATATGCAACTTGAATAAAATTCACAACTCCCTACATAAATTCACCTGTCAATCCTCTTCAACCCGGTATCAATCTATTATCTCTCTTCTTATATAATCATTTATTCATTTGGATGTTAAAGGAAATATATGTTCCATACATAATTATGAAATAAATTATTAGAATAGATGCAGCTTTAAATCTCATTTAAATCTAATAAAGAAATATTATTTCTGATATTTTGTTAGCCAAGTGATCTTCTTAGGTATACTTGATCTACTTTTCTAACTGGATCATCGAAAGGCCGTCATTTTAAGAGATCGAATCATCTAAGGTGACTTATCGCTGCAAAACTTAACATAGTATTATGCTTCTCTTTTAATAAAGTATTGCAGATCTCACAACCATCATATAGAATTTCTCTTAAGTTTGAGGGGGACTTTTCTATCACACAACAACCCTGAAGCATTACTCTACTTCAACCATCCAACTTGATTTCTGTTGATAATATCCCCATCTATTTCACCTTCTTGTTTGGTAAGTACACGTAATATTCCCATCATGTTTTAAATCAACTCAAGTGAGAACCTTTACAATCTAACTAAGGTAGACATCCATAATTCAAGTTTATCTTCAACTCCCTCTCTAGTCTTATCAACAAGAATAATATCATAAGCAAAAAAAAAAAAAAAAGAGTAACCTCTCTAGTATTATAAACAAGAACATCCATGACTAAAGCAAAATGATACGAGTTTAAGGCTTGCCCAAAATCAACCTACCATCTATGACTAAAGCAAAATGATATGTGCAAAGATTACTGAGAACATCCATAAATAAAGAAAAATAAAAAAAGTAAAAGCACAAAGATCACCTTCGGGCATCAGCGGTCGGACTGAGGGTGTCGGTGGCCGGAGTTATGGTGTCAGTGGTCAGAGTTAGGGCATCGATGGCCGGATTGCTGGGGACGCAGGTCAGAGTTGAGAGCTAGACGAAAATATGAAATATTAAAAAATGAGAAGATAGGGGCGCTGTGGCTAATTTTAGGGCAATTACTGGTGGTCTGGACCGCCGGAAAAAAAAGTCACTTAAAAATGGCAGCCAAACCGCCGGTAATTGTTTGGCGGTTAGTTTGCCACCTGCATTTCCAGCAATTTATTATGAAAAACTGCCATTTAATTCTGACGGTTAAACCGCCGGTAATGTCGCTGGTAAAACACGATTTTCCTATAGTGATGGGGTGCTCAAATACAGTGTTGGGGCATTGTATGGAGAAAAAAAAAATTCAGGTGCAGAGCACCTAAACACAAGTAGGGGAAGGACCCAATTGATAAAGACAAATAGATTTCACATAGTACTAACACTCTCCCACTTGAAAACTAATTGTAATCAATCCTTATCTTAATTTATAACACCAATCATTGTACCTATAGTGTGGCCCATCCCCGCTCTCATCCTCCATTAAGACAATTGAAGCTACACATAGTAAAAACACATTCTCTACCAACTCAAATTTTTTAGCACATGACAATATTAATAATTTTCTTGCATATGGCATTATCAAGTTATAGCATCAAAGTAAGTTTTGCCTATTCTTGTCACACGAAAAAAATAAAATCTTTATGATTATATAAGCATAAAAAATTCTCATTCATATAGGGTTTTCATGGGCTTGAAATTACTTAAATATAGTTTATGATGAATAATAATTAAATAATTAATTTTTATTTTTCCTATCATTGAATTAATAAAGATACATAAGGATGATTAGTGACCATCTTAGGATGCTAGAAGGAGATGGGTACTATTACCCTCAATTCTTTATAATTCTTGGAGAGCAAATGCATACATACAAAATTTATACCACAATATTAAATTTAAATTTTCTTTATTTAAGCATAAGAATTTTGTGCAAAAATTATTTTTTAAATATATTATCAGAAGGTCATCTAATTAAATCAAATTTTAATGCAATTATTAAATCTTAAAACACTTAAATATTTAAAGTAAAAAACCTTCAATGATTAAGATTTTATTTAAGGCAGTTTATTTATTATTTTATTTTTCAGATTATAATTATAATTTTTATTTTATAATTATCTTTTAAATATTTTTAAAAGAATTTATCAAAAAATTATTTTCTCTACAATAATTTTACAAAATATTAAGAAAATTATAAGCCTAAGTTTTGGATCTTTCAAACTTCATTTCAGCAATAGTATATGGTTGGGGATTTCGCAGACAATATCTTAATGGCTGGGCAAGTCATTAATTTCATTTTTGTTTTTATATAAAGACTTATTTCGTAAGAAGTATTTCTCTTTTTTCGTGAAATTTTAAATATTAAGACAGTTCACCTAATTATCTCAAACGATTTCTATGTACCTGCTGACAGTCTTCACATTTAATTAAGTTAAATATTTTTAAAATACTTATTTTTTATCTTAAAAATATTTGTTAAAATTTTAATTTGGTTTAGTATTTCTTCCAAAATTTCATCTTAAAATTTGATACAAATATCTAATCTTCAAAATAAATATAATTATGAATTAATATATATATTTAATAAAAAAATTATTAATATTATTAAATTACTAATAATTTGATGTAAATAAATGAATTGTTCGTGGTTTAAAATGAATTTCATCGATGCTATTTTTATAAATATATAATTTTGGGTATTATATACGTAATTACCTTAAATTTGTTTTCATTCTAGTGATATATAATAAGATTTATTTCACCTAGCTAGAAGGTTGGTCATTTAGTGTTATAAAGATCAAGAGCAATTTTTATTTGTAAAGTGAGAGTTTTTATAGCTTGTATTAATCTCGTAAATCCCTCTTGTAGTCTTGTTCAAATGCAATCTTCAAATGATAAATGTTATTTTTTAAATTATTAAATTTAATATATATATATATATATATATATATATATATATATATATATATATATATATTGCAATAATATAATTAAAGATTATATTTATTTTAAAAAGTAGGAGCCATCATTTAAGCTTTTTTGAGACACTTTTTGGCCACTACTCTTTGGTTGCTTCGAACAAATTTTTTAACTAAAATTCTGCTCTAAAAATCAATAAGAAAACTGTCCCAAACGAAACCTTAATAATTCTTCTTAAATTTTTTTTTTGAAAGTGTATAAAAATTGATATTTATAAGATTAATTGCAATATGCACTTCAAAAATATGATAATAACACTTAAAGTTTGAGGCTTAGGCTTCGTTTGGGACTGCTTTTTTATTGCTTTCTAAAACGGAGTTTTAATACAAATTTTTTTATTTTTGTAATAAAACTCCGTTTTAGAAAGCAATGAAAAAGCCGTCCCAAACAAAGCCTTAGTTTGGAACAGCTTTCTTCCTGCTTCTTAAAGTAGCTTTTCAGTACAAAAATTAAATTTTTTTTTTACTAAAAAGTCGCTTAAAAAAAAGTAAAAAAGCCATCTCAAAGGCAGCCTAACTAAAAATATCAATTTTCTTAATGCTTTCTAAAGTTATTTTTAAGTAAAAAAAATTCTTGAAAGCAGCAGAAAACTATTAGCCAAAAGCTATTCTAGATGAATTCTAAATCAACCTTAATTTTTATTGCAATTAAAAAAAAAATGGTTAAATTTAAAATAAGAAAGTATGGGCTTCTAAATTGAAAAAGTTTTTCAAAATTATGATTTACTTATTTTAACTTATTTTTAACGTGAAAATAAAATTATTAATTTTGATGTCATATATACATGCAAATTCATATGAAATTTCGTGTTTTGATAAACTGTATTTGATTTTATAAAAATAATTATTTATTAAAATATAATTATTGACTTCAACATCTAAAGAAGCCGTGGAAGTAATCTTTTCTCACCTCTTTAAAAATATATATCAGGAGTGAAGACTTGCAAATAAATCAAAGATAACTATGCGTTGAAGACTAGCTTGTTTAATGAGAGGGATATTGACTTACTATTGTTCGCAGAAAATGTAAAAATAAATAAATTAAAAAATTTTGTAGAAAATGAATTAATAAATTAAGCGTACCACCCAAAATAATATCTCAATCTTTGAATATTTCCTTTAATTGAAAAAACCATGTTTGATAAGCTCTCAGAAAAAAAATTTATTATTTATGAATTTATTGATGCGGAGCATATCGCTAACAGGTCATAGCTGGAAGAAATTATTATGTGCTGACACTGGACGGTCCGAAAATCAATTATAATATGCCACATCACCCAGTACATAACGGCATTGAGCACCGGTGCCATGTAAAAAATGATGTGGCACATTCTGGTTGGTCTCCAGACGACGTTCGGTGTCCGTACAAAATAAATTTGCCATAGGTGGACATGCGACACAGTGATAATATATGTCCACGTATAAATTTTTAAAAAGGAATTTGCAAATAAACCATAAAATTCTTATATGTTTAAATATCTATGCTCTTCAAAATTTGATATGTACTTGGGAGTTGCTTGAATGCAATGTAAAAGGAATGCTTCAGATTTATTTGGATGAGTGTAAAGTAAATTCAGGTAAATAAAAAAAAGTGAAGTAAATTAATGAAGTGTAAAATTTAAAAATGGTAGCGACTGATGGATGACGACGGTGGTGGTCAACGGTTGGTGGGAGCAGTCGGCGGAGTTGGTGGTCGAAGGCTGATGGTGGTCGGTGGGGGTGGGCAGAGGGTGGCCGAAGGGTAACAGCGGTGGTGGTTAGTCGTTAGTGGTGGGTGGCGGCCGGCGGTGGTTGGTCGTTCATGATGGGTGACGGCCAATAGTGGTCGTTGGCGGTGGGTAGCTGCCAACTATAACCATGCTTGCTTGTGGCGTAAATGGTTCTCACTCAAAATTGTTCACCTCAAAAATGTGCTAAATTGTTTTACACTGCATTTATTATACTTTGCATTTCCTTTTCATCCAACCCAACACCAAACTTTTCAAAACCCCTACATTCACTTTAGTTACGCTCATTTTACTTCTAACCAAACAACAATTTATATAATATTCAAATATTTAAATTATATTAAAAATATCATTAATATTTAGCTTTTTAAAATTTAAAAAAATATTTATATGTGCATATTTTAATATAATTGAGATATTAAAATGTTATGTAAGTAAATATTAAAGTTTATACATTAGATATGCAAATATGTAAAAATTATTTGATATGCATGTAATTAATCCTCCTTTAATCACTTCTAACCTACGGTTTACAAATAGGGACCTAATAATTTTCTAATTTGAAAAATAGCTTGCAAAGTTAGAAAATGAATAATGGAATTTATAAGTAAAACCTTCACAAAAAGTTTTAGGAGCTGGAATATAATAAAATGCATTTATTATATTTTATCAAGATATGAAATCATCAAAGGGCTATTTTGTGGCCATGGTAAGTGGCCCGCTTCAATTATAATGATATTGGAATAACTTTAGTCAGTATATTATATTTAATTACAATAAATTTATAATTATTAAATTTATTTTTAGAAGAATATAATATAACTAGTCATATATTAATTTTATGTAAAATAAATTTAATTCTAATTAAGTATGAATCAGATTTTTTTTAACTAAAATTCTCTCCTATGAGTCAAAATTTCTCATATTATAATGAACAACATAAGATTAATTTCTCCGATTTTCTTTAATCATGTCATTATTTGTTTGTAAGATCTTTTAGAACAAACTCTTTTATTTTTTTGGCGTGAAAGTCTAGAAATGCCTCTAAACTACTTTTAATGTACGTTGTTCACTCCTCTACTTAAGAAAAAATTATTACATGCGGTGTTCAAGCGAGTCCAGAGGCCAATCCGTACATACCACATTACCCAATATACAGTACATTAGATGCTGTGGCGTGTATGAATTGTCCCCCAGACGCATCCGGACTCCTCACATAATAATCTCTCCTACCTAAGAGGTCAAATATGTCCATCAAATTTGATTTAATAGTGTCATGAAGAAGAGATTGAATCCTACTCGATCATATTAAATGTATGTTTCGACACTCATCATTCAGAGAGAGAGAGAGAGATTTGTGAATTTACTCTTATTCGTAAAATTCAATTGTCCTGATAAGTTGATATTACGTTGTTGGATATATTCAAATAACATATGAATTTGTTTTTACTTTTCATAAAAAATCCTATACATTTCTAGAATTTGAATATAATATTTTCTCAATTAAACTATAAAATTATCATTAATAAAAAAAGATTTGTAAAAGCATTTTCATGGTATGAGTTTCTCATCATGATGAAAAATATTTTCAGCACACTTATAGTGGAGGACTAGATGTGCATCACCAAATCTTTTCCAACTAAAATATGTAGGTACCAAATACAGTACAAAAATAGCAAAAAGCAATATGCTGCATAGTGCTTGATAGCTTTGATGTCATTAGAATCCATAGCCAACAACATTCATAGAATAATATGTCATCTTCTTCATAGTGCTTGATGTTTCTCCTCAAGCAATCATAGATCTCCTTTTCTAAGCTGTTTGATGGGGATTTGTTGGGACCATATGTTGTCTTCTTAGTTGCTCATGCTGATATTCCATTGAACTATTTCTTCTTCAGGTAGGGTCTTCCATGTGCGCTCCAACAGAAGTTTAAATCAATTTTTTAGTATTAAAATTTTAATTTGTATGTTAAAAAGCTATTTTAAGAAGCAGTGAGAAAACTGTCCCAGTGAAGCCTTGATTATAATTTTTTTTAGGGGTTTGTGATGGTAGCAAAGATATTGGGCTGATAAGCGGCAAGAGCGACAGACTCAAGGTACGAACCTTTATTATTTTTTAATATATATATATATATATATATATATATATAGTATTATTAAGGTTGGTGTCTATATTGTGTGTGAGCTTACTACTCTTTTCTTGTATATATTTTTGGACATAGTGAATTATTCTCATGTGTTAGTAATTTTTTACCAACCTAGAATTTTTCACTTAGTTTCTTGATTTAAGTTTTTCTCACCTATTGTTTTATATTATTATTTTTTAGGTTTGTTACCTAAGTTTCTTATATTGTTATATAAGTTTTTGTTACCTAAGTTCTTGATTTATATTTTTATCAGAATTATATATGGGTTTGTTGCCTATTTAAAAAAAAAATGTTTTCACCCTCCAAATAGGGATGGAAGTATGGAACTAGGGGTTTAAGTGAGCCGAGCCGGCTCGAGTTCGACTCATTTATGGGCATGTGAGGCTGTGAGCCGAGCTTATTGAGCTCACGAGTCGAGCTCGAGTTTGACTCGAGCTCGTTTAGTAAATGAGCTTGAATTCGCGAGCCGGCTTGAAAGAGTATTAATATTTTTAAAATAAATGTATTGTATTTATTAAATTGTTACTAGTTGTTGCAGTTTTAACCGGTGCAAGTAGCACCGGTTTTGACCGCTGTCAAAATTGTTCATTGTCTTATACACCACCCGATGTTTCGACTTTCCCTAGTCATTGACGAATATTTGAGCATCAGAACTTAATTTGCAAACGCGTTTTGCTACCTCTATCAAATCCGCTCTCTCATGAGCTCTTGACAAATATGCTTGCTTTTTTACTATATTTGTCTTTTTTTAGCCAATTAAGACAAATTCGTACATACATCACATACGATAGCTATGAACTCAAGACCTCTTAATTGATAGTCAAAACTCTCAACCAACATATCAAAATGAGCTGCTTAAAATAAAAATATAAATTGCACTCATCTAATATTTTTTTTCGCACAAAAATTTCTTGAGTTGGACACCAATAACTTTTCATAAAAAGCAAAGAACTGAGTTCACTTTGCTTGCCAAAGCACAACAAAAATAAATAATTAATTAAAAATAATGAAGCAACTTTATAATTATAAACTCCTCACCAATGGCATCTGCTTCTGTAAAACAGACAGAAAATGAAACTGAAAAAAAGAAAGGAAAAGTGGATGACATTAAAATATTTTTTTATTTTATTTTGAACTTTATCAATTAGGTGGGATTTGATTATTCTTTAAAAGATTGATCATCATTTTTTGGTGACTAGTGCAATATATATTGTAATTTTTATTTTTATTGACAACAATTAATGTTTGCATTTAAACAATTTTGTAAAAGTGTAGGGACTAAGATGGAAGATTGGCCGCGAAAGGGCATGCATGAGGAATATCCTGCCCCACTTTGCCTCCAAATTTTACCAGCCAAGATTGCATGAAATCATTGCCATTTTATATTTTTATTTAAGAGACAATATCTAATGCAATGAGGCATCTCATAGTCTGTCTTTTTTTATCAATCATTATTTATTTTATTTAGATCATAATCACCATTTTTGGAGTTTATTATATAAAATACGCATACAACATTAACATCAAGTCTTTGTCCCACTATGTGGGGTCGGCTACATGAATCCTTTTTCACCATTGTGTCCGATTAAAAGTCAAATTTTCATTTAAAAATAATAAAGAAAGATAATTTTTAATATTTTTTAATCAAGTCTTTTTAGGTCTACTTCTACCTTTCTTAACATAAGTCGAATCTAATGCCTCAACTTTCCCAACCGGGTCATCGGAAGGCCTCCGTTTAATGTTACCAAACCATCTAAGTCGACTCTCTCTAATATTATCTTTCATTGGAGCTACTCCAACCTTTTCACGTATATGCTCATTTCGTATCTTATCTTTAAGGGTCAAGCCACTCATCCACCTAAGCATCCTCATCTCTGCAACACTTAACTTAGTAATATGCTTCTCTTTTAATGGCCAACATTCAGCACCATAAAGCATTACATGTCTCACCACCATCTTATAGAATGTTCACTTAAGTTTGAGGGGGGCTTTTCTATCGCATAATAAGCCCGATGCATTCCTCGACTTCAACCATCCAACTTGAATTCTACTAATAATATCCTCATCTATTTCACCATCAATTTAAACAATAGAACCAATATATCTAAATGTGTACTATTTTTAATGACTTTATCGTCCAAAGTCATAATCCCCTCAATATGTCTATTGCTACTAAAATTACACTTCATATATTCAGTTTTAGATATATTCAAGCGAAAACCTTTAGACTCTAAGATTGACCTCAATAATTCAAGTTTACCTTCAACTCCCTCTCCAATCTTATCAAAAGAAGAATATCATCAGCAAAAAGAATACACCAAGGTACATCCTCTTGCAAATGTCTAGTGAGAACATCCATGACTAAAGCAAAAAGATGTGGACTTAAGGCTAATCCTTGATGTAATCCAACTGAAATAAGAAAATACTTGGTCAAACCACCTTGTGTTTGAATACAAATAATAGCTCATGCATACATATCTTTAATGATTTGAATATAAGTGTTATTAACTCTTTTCTCTTCAAGAACTCTTCATAACACTTCTCTTGGAACTTTATCATATGCTTTCTCTAAATCAATCAATATCATATATAGATCCTCCTTATTCTCTCTATATTTCTCCATCATACCTCTCAATAAATGGATGGCTTCCATAGTAAACCTACCCAACATGAATCCAAATTGATTTTGAGAAACAATAGTATCACGCCGCAACCTACGCTCCATAACTCACTCGCATAGTTTGAATACAAATAATAGCTCATGCATATATAGTTTTAAAGTATGACACATTAACTTAATTCTTCTATAATTCGCACACTCCTATGTATCACCTTTATTCTTAAAAATAGGAATTAATACACTCATTCTCCACTGATCTGACATCTTTTTAGTCTTCAAAACAATATTAAAAAATTTAGTAAGCCAATAAATTCCTTCATCTCCTAAGCATTTCCACATCTCTATTGGAGTATCATCAGGTCCAACAGCTTTTTTACACTTCATTTTCTTCAAAGCCTCTCTAATTTCGGTTTTACTTATATGTCAATAAAAATAAAATCTTTATTTTCATTTAGGGTGATAAAGTTATTAAATTCAATCGTATTTTCACATTCTTCATTAAAAAGTTTAGCAAAATATCTCATCCGCCTTTGTTAAATATCATCTTCTAAGAAAAGTACTTTTTGAACTGCATCATTAATACACTTCACTTGAACTAAATCTTTACTACTCCTATCTCTTTGTTTGGCTAATTTATACATATATCTTTCTCCCTCTTTAGTATTTAATCTATTATATAAATTATTAAAAGCTAAGCTCTTTGCATCGCTAATAACTTTCTTAGATTTCTTACGAGTCTCTTTATAGCTTTTTCAATTATCAGAATTTTTACATCTAAATCAATTTTTATAACAAATCTTATTATTTTTTATCTTTTCTTGCACATTTGGATTCCACCACAAACTATTTTTACTATTATGAGTTTTTCCCTTCGAAACTCCAAGCACACTTTTGCAATATTCTTAATATCACTAGTCACTTTTTTCACATAATATTAGCATTCTCATGCACATATAGAATCTTAAGATCTAAAACTTTACTCTCAAAAATACTTTTGTTAATATTCTTTAAATGCCCCCATCTAATCCTAGAAAATCATTTTACTTTATTTTTTATTATTTGTCACCTTATCTTAAAGTCCAAAACTAATAATCGATGTTGGGTACTATAAAATATGTATAGTTAAGAGTTATTATATTATGAAAAAATAGTTCATAAGAACTAGTAGATATTCAATATTTTTTATTTTGGTTATTTAATGCTTTTATTTTTTGGATGTAAAATTCTCTTCATAATTAAATCAATGATATTTATAAGAAAATTTTAATAAATAATTCATTTTTTTTTAATTTTAGATGAAGATATCTCTTAAAAAAAAAAAGTTTCAATTACAAAAATAATAAGAACAAAAACAATTAGAGGATAAGAGCTGAAGAGGATTTATAGAAAAGGGCTTCTCTTTCAACAATATGTTTGATTGTAGATGATTTTTTCTTTTAGTATTGTGAAGTAAAAATTATTTTAGATTGATAATATAACATATAAAATTCTCAAAACAGAAGATGGTTTAAAAATAAAAATAGAGCTCAAATTGAATAGATAGATTTGGAATGACAAAATAATTTTATGTCTAAACTGCAAGCTTGTTATTCTAATGTTGTAAAATGCACACTACAGGAAAATCAATAATTATCGGCGGTAATTCCGACGGTCTGAATTACCGGCGGTGTTTAATAATAAACCACCGGAAATGCCGGTAGTAAAATAACCCCCAGTAGGCCACCGGTTTTCTGTTTTCGCGTTGCCTTTACCGACGGTTAATGAACCACTGAAAAACCGCCGGAACTTTTATACTAACCGCCGGAAAAAGCCACCGGCCAGTAATTAAAAATTTTCTTGTAGTGCACAGCAAAATAAATAAATAATTAAAAATAATGAAGCAACTTTATAATTATAAACTCTTCACCAATGCTATATGCTTCTTTAAAACTGACATAAATGAAAGTGAAAAAAAGGAAAAGTGGATGACATGAAAATATTATTTTTATTATGAACTCTATCAATTATTTGGGATTTGATTATTCTTTAAAAGATAGCAGATCATCATTTTTTGGTGACTAGTGCAATATCTATTGTAATTTTTATTTCTATTAATAACATTTAATATTTGCATTAAACCAATTTTGTAAAAGTGTAGGGACTAAGATGAAAGATTTGCCGCTGAAATGTTAGGCATGAGGAATATCCTACCCCACTTTGTCTCCAAATTTTACCAGCCAAGATTATATGAAATCATTGCCATTTTATACTTTTATTTAAGAGGAGATATCTAATGCAATGAGGCATCTCATAGTACTCTTGTCTTTTTTAATCAATCATTATTTATTTTATTTAGATCATAATCACTTTTTTGAGTTTATTACATAATAAATGAATAGCTAAGAGTTATTTTATTATGAAATAATTTCCATAAGAAATAGTAGTTATTAAATATTTTTTATTTTGGTTATTTAATTTTTTTATATATTCCTAAAGCTCTTCAAACTTTGTATTGATATAACATATCTTCATAACAAAAGAAAAATATAATCAAAATCTTCATTAGATGTACTTATAATCTTATACCAAATAAAAATGGAGCCCGCAAATATTTGAAATAGTTTTGCAATCAAAGAAGATGTGGAAATCATCTTCAAAAAAAAATTTGATAAAGAAATTAACTAATGATAAAGAAATTACTGACCCAATTGCCTTTCCAAAAGTTGATATTTTAAGCATTATGAAGATGCTTATTTTTCCGAATTTGCACGACCTCAATTTTTAGTTATGTTCAATCCTTGCTAAAAAATACCCATTTAACCCCTTACTGCCAATGGACTAGTTAATTAATTAATTAAAAAAAATCTCATAAATTTCATGTTCTTGTTTATTTATATTTTTATCTTACAACTTTAGTGGCATAACTGCTAATAATTTTGACTTTTGCAGCACTTTTTTGATCAACTACGACGGTACAATCGTTAAAGCGCCTGTTAACTTTGTTGTGGTGAATTAGAGAGCGCTGAAAATATGCTGTATATGCATGTGATGCATACAACTTTCCACGCGCTTTTTGAACTGTTGTGTTATGCCCACTTTTTGGCTGCAGTTGCTTTCGCAGCGGTTTTAGCCACTTCAATTCTATAATATAGTGGTAGTTAAAATCGTTGCTAAAGAATCGCAAAGTAAATGACATCATCCCACATAAAGCTTAGGATCAATAGTGAGTTCAAATTTGATTTCACTTTTGATTCTCACTCCCCAAAAGCAAAGAGCAGAAAATTCATGATTTTTACTCAAGAACTCAAACTTTAACAATAAGCTTTTAAAGCATTAAAAGGAGCAAGGAGAACATGAAAAGATAAACAAAAAGAACTATACTATATTAATAAAGTTAGGACCTAAAATTGAGTGAAAAAAGCACATACATGTTAATGACAAAAAATGGATCAATACTTTTATCAGTAACATCATCAATACTTTTATCAATAACATCATCAAAAGATATAGATTTAAATGCCAACTGAATCCTCCCAACTATAAGAAATTACAAGTGAAAAAAAAAAGTTACAACTTCTGAATGATTGTCAAATTTTCTTGCATTTATTTCCATCCAAATAAAGTAAATGGTGCAGCAAACTACAAGATAATGAAAATGCTTTTGCACCTTGTGATAAAAAAAGAATCCATCAAATAGAAAAAAATGTTGATGGATGTTTGGTCTTAGTAGAATGTTACCACTGTTGACCTTATTTTTCTCCAAAACTCCTGGTCAAACTGACCAAGCCATGCCTCAAGACCATCTCCATTTTGTCCATTGGGTCAAACCCAGTCTGTGGAGCCTAGACTCAGGCCTTGGGTCAACCTGGTTGACCAGGTTAACCCAGGTTGACCCATTAAGCCTTATTGGGTCAATTCAAATTCAATTCAATTTCAAACCCATTCTAGGCTCAAACCCTCACCCCTTGGGCTTTGTTTGACTAGGTTGACCAAATCAAACCTTGACTTGGTCAACTCAAGTCTTCCTTAGGCCAAATTGACCTATTTAAGTCAATTAGAGCTCTTTAATGTGTTTAATTGATTCTTATTCATCCCTAATTGAAAACCACAGCTAGGGGCCTTTGATTTCCCTCATAAATCATTCCAAATTTGATCTTAGCTGTTGATTTAAAATCCTTGAGCTTTAAATAGGCCTTTTAGGGTTTCTTTGAGCCTCTCTTGCAATTACTCTCTCCCTAGAGTCTCTTAGCCTGAGATCTTTTGTATGAGAGCTCTAGAGACTCCCTTGTTCCTTCCCCAAGTGAAATCCACTGGCCAAAGCCTAGCAGCAGCGAGATCTCTGGCAACCCGAAGGCTTAGACGTTCCAAGGCTTCCCTAGCTCGATCCAAGATGTTTCGAGGCTTAATTTTAACTAGGAAAACATATGAGGACAGTCTACAAGCTCAACCGTTCAAAAAGATTGAAGATCCAACATTGAAATTTCTCTAAAACCCTTACCCTAGGACACTATACTTAGGGTTAATTAGCTTTATATTAAGCGCTTTTTAGATCGCAAAAAGTATCCCCCAAGAATGCTCTTCATGTGTAGATCATGTGTTTAAAGTTTCATTGAATTTCATCAAGCCAATCACACGAACGAGGAAATTATCTTTTCAGGGTTTCGAAATATGTTCTCCGTCTGCTAGGGCGTAAGCCTGACCGTTAATCTCGAGATCAACGATCAAAAGCCTGTCATTCCGCAGTTCGGAATGACCACGGATCCTGATCCATGGATCCACTTTCGGTCTGGCTCGATTAGAGCCATTGAGCCATTACCACACATGATCCAACGGCGAATGGCAGCTACTGACGCGGATAAGTGATTCCGCGTTCGTCGCTGTCGTTGTACGCCATTAATCGCTAATGATTGCCGCAGTGCAATCACTGGCCGTGCTGCGGTAATCATTACCCGTGGTTACGAGAGCATATCTGAGGCCGTCACATGGCCACTCAGCCGCCGCCGCCGATTTAATTCATTTTTTTATTTTAAATTTGTTTAAACCTTTTCTTAAACCTTGTTTTCATCAAATAATTATTTAAAATTATTTTAAATCAGAAAAATGTATATAATATATCAAAATTTTATTTCCATTAATATAAAATTAAAATTATTTTAAAATAATATATATTTTTTGAATTATTATAAAAATAGTTATTTTTATTATTTTTTATTATTATTAAATTATTTTAATTATAGTATTGCTATTAATAAATTATTTTCACTATTATTATTATATTATTATTATTATTATTATTTATTTTTTTAAAATTTATTATTACTATATTATCCTTTTTTTAATTCTTTATTATTAGTCTTATTATTATTAATTTTATTATTATTATTATTATCATTATTTTAAATTATTATTTTTCTATTATTTATAATATTTATTTATTTATTTAAAAAATCACAAAACTATTTTTATTTTTTAAATTTAAATCAATAAATGTTTTTCTATATTAAATTACTTTAATTAATTAGTTACTAAAATTATTCAATTAATAATTAATTAATTTAAAACTTAACTATTTTCAAAATCTAAGAAAAATTATTTTTAATAAATTGCCTTAATTTGGAGAGATCTTATGGAATTTTAAACATTGATCATGTTTATAAATAGCATTCATGGGGGAGGTGGATTAGTGGATGATTGAGCCCCAATCATTCACTAATCGCTTTGATAATTAAGCATGCTTAATTTCTTATTTTATCATATCTTACATGTGTAGGATGCACGAACACTCAGTCTACGTCCTCCAAGATCTAAGGACTTGGCATGTTTATAATTTTTATGCATTTTCCCTTATGTTATCCTAAGGGTTAGTCCAAAACTTATTTTAAACTCATATAACGTAGCGACACCCTAAGGACAATAATTAAGGACCACAACCACAGGAAGGTAGAATATTTGGTTGCCAAAGTAAATGAGAGTTGGGCTCCGTCTAACAGATGATATTTGATAAAAGTATATTGATAAAAGAAGAGCCTCCAATATGGATATCAATCATAGAAAAGCTATGTGAGCGGTGAGCCTTTAAAGCTATTCAGCAAATGTGACTGTTAAAGTGAACACACTACAAATGAATTACAACAGAATGACAACATTCACCTGCCAAGCAGACCTTTTCATAAAATCAGCTAAAACAAATCCCATCTAATACCCTAACTGAAAACATAGAAGAAATTGCATCACAAATTAGCTGCGTAATACTCCAAAAGGATTACTATAACATACAAAATTCTCAAAATAGTAGATGATTTAAAAATAAAAAATAGAGCTCATATTGCTTGCATAAAAAATTAGCAATCATATGGCTATAATTTTCTATCTAAATTGCAAGCTTATTATTCTAATGTCGTAAGATGCTCAAAGAAAATAACATCAGAGCTTTATATTTCCATTTGACAGTCATTAATAGATTGTCCATAAGAATCTATTTTAAGTGAGAATTCTTTCATGTTACTAGTTACCTAAAGCTTTAAGAGCTATCAACAATTGAATATTTCTTCAATTGCCACTCATCTCAAACATGAAGCCTGAGAGACAATCCCATTCCTAAGTAACATGCAGATTGCAATGATAGGAGCGACCAAGTAAAAATTAAAAGCTTACGTCTCTTTCATAGTTATCAATATGCAGATTAAGTTGAAGGCAATGAAAGGGTAGTAGAAGAGAAACTTTGTTGTTCACAGATCATTCAAACAGTTAAAAAGCCAAAGCCACAGGTTGCTCACAAACACCACAAGGCTATGCGAGAAGGAAGAAAGAGCATTTTCTTATAATTTCACATTTTTTATGAGACTCTTAAGAAAACTTATAAATTTAATCTCAGATAAATGAGTTTGCAAGAAAATTGAGAATATGCAAAATAAGATTATGATGTTTTGGCGTGGGATGAACTGGTATACGACCTCAGATCATGTGCACGGAATGAACTAGGGCAAGGGATTGTTTGGCATTGGGACAAGAGAGTCAATAATGGTTGCTCGCCAAATAGAGCTCGGGCGGACGAAGCAGCGTGGAGCTAGGGCAAGGGATGACCTAATTTAGGACTTGCAAGGTGGCATATTGATTTGGTGTTGGGATGAGCTAGCGAGTCGCTCGTGGATGCTCGTCAAATGGAGCTTATGCGGACAAAGCAGCGCAAAGCTCGGAAAGTGACCACCTGATCTACGACCTGCTTGTGCCAACATGAAGTAGTTTCTAGCACCAATTAAAATCGATACCTAAACTATTAGAATACTAGCACATGTATTATTGAGTTATTTACATTTCTACCTAATATTGTCTTTAAATACCACTGTACTCTTTATCTTAGACATATGAATACAATTTCTATTCTCTTGGCTTTCTTGGTTTCCTCTGTCTCCCTGCTCGCCTTGTTCTTTCCTCATGGTATCAGAGCCAATGGGAGATCAAGAACCAGCCGAAAATCTTCCTTCCTCCTCCTCCTTCTCCGATCAGACAACTGCCTCCTCCGTTACTAGCCACATCCCTCAACCACTCAAATTTCTTGTCTCTAACATCAAAAACCTTGCTCCTCATCCCCTCACAACAGACAACTACTCTCGATTTGGCGTGTCCAGCTGCTCCAACAATTCACCGCAAATGGCTATGCCGGCCACCTCACCGGAGCAGTCCAAGCACCTTCGGACACAGCTTCCGCGGCCTACGCTCATTGGCTCCTTGTCGACAGCAACCTCCTCTCAGCCCTCTTCTCAACGGTATCTCAGTCCATCTTACCTTACATCATCACCGCCTCCTCCGCTCATGAAGCTTGGACGGTTCTTGAACGCCGCCTTCAACCGATCAGCCGCTCTCGAGTTATTCAACTCAAGAACGAGTTATATCGCGTCCAGATGAAAGATCAGCCTATGCAGCAGTATCTCATGCACATTAAAACCATCGTCGATGGTATTTCTGCGTCGGGATCCAAGATTGATCCGGAAGACATAATGTTGCATATTTTGAATGGCCTACCTCCCACCTTCAATTCTTTCAAATCCACAATCAGAAATTCTCTTGTACCGATCGATTTGGATACCTTTTACGCTCTTCTGTGCAATGAGGAAATTCATCTGCAGCAAGAATCTCTTCAAGATCAGACCTCTCAATCCAACCCGACGGCTCTCTATGCTGCAAGTTTTTCAAATCAGCGCAATCGAAACAACAACAAAAGATATCCCAAATCAAAGACTCAACAGATGCCGCCGCCTTCCCCGTCTATTCAGCCCAACTCGTCCACAGCTCGCCCAACCTGTCAAATTTGCGGTAAGACAGGACATGTGGCCTTGAACTGCTGGCATCGGTGCAATTTCAAATACGCACCGACTGATACTCGTCAGCCTCGCGCTCTTCTTGCGACTCCCACCACCACCGCCAGTCAAGATTGGGTTCTTGACACAGGAGCTTCGGCACACCTCACTCCCGATGCCAATCAACTTTATTATCCGACGAGCTACAACGGGTCGGACACCGTCTCAACCGCGAATGGCTCATCCGCTCCAATACATCACACAGGTCAAGGCCTTCTTCCGCTTCCGGACTCGTCTCGTAAGCTTCTTCTTCACAAACTTCTTCACGTTCCGCTGATCACTCACAATCTTCTCTCGGTATCTAAACTTACCTCTGAAAACAATATCTCGATTACTTTTGATGCTAATGGATTTACCATGAAGGATCTTCGGGACCAACAGCCTCTTCTTCGTGGACAGCTTCGTAACGGTCTCTACAGCATTCGACTCTCCTCGGATGATCGTCACACTGCTTTATCCTCCACCGTCTCGCCCACGATCAACTGGCATTCTCGGCTCGGTCACCCGAACAAATCTACTTTATCTGTTTTAGCTAAGCATTTTTCGGATATTACACCTGTATCTGATTCGTTTCTTTGCAATTCTTGTAATCAGGCCAAGAGCCATAAACTTGTTTTTAATAAAAGCATATCTAGTTCCATTGCTCCTTTTGATTTGATTCATACAGACGTTTGGGGTCCGGTAATGCAACCCTCGCTCGACGGGTTCCGTTACTACGTCATCTTCGTAGATGACTACACCCGATTCTCCTGGATCTATTTTCTCTACACAAAGCAAGAAGCACTCTCTAAATTTAAAATTCTTTGCAACATCATCCGCACACAATTTCGTACCACTCCTCGTGCTCTCCGATCCGACGGAGGTGGCGAATTTACAAGCCAGGCGTTCAGATCCTTTCTTCAGGATAATGGCATTACACAACAGCTTTCTTGTCCCCATACACCGGAACAAAATGGCATAGCCGAACGGAAACATCGGCATCTTCTCGACATCACGAGAGCGCTGCTTCATGAGTCCAGTCTCCCGCACAAGTTCTGGGCGGATGCCACATCTACAGCAAATTACCTCATTAATCAACTACCTTCCAAAGCTATTGCAAATCAGATCCCTTACCAACGGCTGCACGGGCTTCCGCCGACCTACAACCACCTTCGCACGTTTGGATGCCTCTGCTATCCCTGGCTCAGACCCTACGCTCCGGACAAATTATCTCCTCGCTCCCATGCGTGCGCCTTCATTGGTTACTCGGTTCTTCATAAAGGATACAAGTGCTACGACATCTCCTCAGGTAAAACTTATATTTTCTCGGCACGTTGTTTTTTCATGAGAAGCATTTTCCCTATAAAACCATAGCTCAACCACCTTCTCTTGACATCTCTACGGCACCAACAAACATTTCCTCCCTCTCTTCTTATTCCACCATCTACTATCTCTCAACCCATCCCTCATGACGTCCCGCCTCCGAATAATCACTGCAATAATACTCCTATTACACCTTCTCACTCATCATTACACATGTCTGATATGCCTTACAATACTTCATCCCACACAAATCCTTCACCTCCGCCTATTGCTCCTATTCCTCCACCGCACCCCATGATCACTAGATTGAAATCTGGAATTAGCAAACCGCGGAAGATTCTCAATCTGCTCACTCACACCTCCACTCCCGACACGCCTTCATCTTACACTCAAGCTCTCAAAGTACCGCACTGGAAGAATGCAATGGCTGTCGAAATTGAGGCTCTTCGTCATCAAGCAACTTGGTCTCTTGTTCAGCCACCGCCGAATAAATCTGTCCTTGGATGCAAATGGACGTTTAAAACAAAGTTGCTACCCACCGGACAGGTTGATCGCTACAAGGCACGGCTCGTGGCACTTGGGAACCATCAACAATTTGGCATCAATTACACCGAAACCTTCAGCCCTGTTGCCAAGATGCCGACAATTCGTCTTCTTCTAACATTAGCTCTCCATCGTCAATGGCCAATGCACCAATTAGACGTCTCCAATGCCTTCTTACACGGTGATCTCCCGGATGATATCTATATGAGGCAGCCACCCGGGTTCGTTGATCCGACCAACCCAACGGCAGTCTGCAAATTACATAAATCACTTTATGGATTGAAGCAGGCGCCTCGACAATGGTTTCAAAAGCTAACGACATTTCTTCAATCGCAAGGATTCTCATTCAGTCGCTCGGACCCGTCTCTTCTCATTCTTCACACCGGCCAGCTCCAAATCTACATCCTTATTTACGTAGATGACTTCCTCGTCACGGGCAATGATTCAGCAGCGATACAAACGTTACTCCATCAGCTTCAGACGCAATTTGCTCTCAAACAACTCGGACAAATTTCCCTCTTTCTTGGTATCCAGGTAATTCAATCCTCAACCGGCTATTTTCTTTCCCAAGAACATTATGCTACTAAATTGTTAAACGATGCAGGTTTTAAGGATTGCAAACCCGCCCCTACGCCGATCACGCCGAAGTCCAATACCACACCCGCTCTCAGTCCGCCATTCTCGGATCCATCCCTGTACCGCAAGCTTGCTGGCTCACTTCAGTATCTGTCTATTACCCGGCCAGATATAGCTTACGCTACAAACAGGGCGTGCCAGCATATGCAGCAACCGACCGAGCAAAACTTCAAAGATCTCAAACGCCTCCTTCGGTATATTAACGGCACTCTATCATTCGGACTCCCGATCTCCATTGGCACTCTAGAACTACACTCCTATTCGGATGCCGACTGGGCATCAGATACGACCGACCCGGAAAAATCCATATCCGGCTTCTGCACATTTCTAGGTCCAAATCTCATCTCTTGGACCGTGAAAAAGCAAGCTACGGTGGCCAAATCGTCCACCGAAGCTGAGTACCGCTCCCTCTCCGCCGCCGCATCCGATGTACTTTGGCTTCGTCGCCTAGCTCTGGAACTTCAACTTCCGCAACCCGCTCCTACGGTCATCCATTGCGACAAACACTTCAGCTATCGCCATTGCCAAGAATCCAGTGTTCCATGCACGAACCAAACACATCGAGATCGACTATCATTTCATCCGTCAACAAATTAGCTCCGGCGACATCAGATTAGCTCACATTTCTTCTAAAGATCAAGTGGCAGATATACTTACAAAACCGTTTTCAATAGCACGGTTTAACGATCTCAGAAGCAAATTAACCATTCGTTCCACGAATGATTAATTTGAGGGACCATATTAGAATACTAGCACATGTATTATTGAGTTATTTACATTTCTACCTAATATTGTCTTTAAATACCACTGTACTCTTTATCTTAGACATATGAATACAATTTCTATTCTCTTGGCTTTCTTGGTTTCCTCTGTCTCCCTGCTCGCCTTGTTCTTTCCTCATAAACATGTTTATGGCGAAGGTTTGCAAACCGCTACTATAAATTGCTGCCTAAAACTCATGTTTTTGGTGGTGTATTCACTTACTAATTTTTTCTGTATTTTTAGAAACACCAATTTTATGTGTTTTTATTCATTTAATTGTTGTATAATTTTATTACTTAAAATCTTACCTACCCTATAAAAAAATAACTGTTTTGCCCTTGCCTTTAAATATATATTAGTGTGATTTGGCATCAAATAATTATGCTCTTTCAAAAGAAAAACATATTTAAATGACTAAATACTATTATTTTTTACTAGCACTCACTAACATTAATGTGATAAGAAAGTTCTTTACACTTAGACTTATATTATTTGATAAATCTTTATGCACAAATGTCCTTATTGTGTCACTTACCATTGCAAAAGTCTTTATAGAGATAGATGTCATCCAACAATTTCTCAACTCAATTTTGATTAGCTTGAAGGACTTCGAGTGCTATTAAAAATAGCAATAAAAACGCCTCCCTTATTATGTAGTCATTGACAATTATTTGAGCCTCAGAATTTGATTTGCAGACGTGTTTCACTACCTCTATCAAATCCTCTCCCTCTTGAGCTCTTAAAAATATGTTTGCTTTTACACTCTTTTCATTTTTGTCTTATATCACAACTCTTATAATGCATATTTCACTTCATAAAATAAAGATTAATTTCTTGGGACTTTTGAGTCAATTAAGACAAATTTGACGCACATCACATACGATAGCTATGAACTCAAGATCTCTTAATTTATAATCAAAACTCCCAACCAACATATCAAAATGAGCTGCTTAATATATATATATATATATATATATATATATATATATATATATATATATATATATATATATATATATATATATATATATATATATATATATATATATATATATATATTGCACTCATCTAATATTTTTTTCGCACAAAAAAATTCTTGAGTTGGACACCAATAACTTTTCATAAAAAGCAAAGAACTCCATTCACTTTGCTAGCCAAAGCACAACAAAATAAATAATTAATTAAAAATAATGAAGCAACTTTATAATCATAAACTCTTTACCAATGCTATATGCTTCTTTAAAAAAAACTGACACAAATGAAACTGAAAAAAAGGAAAGTGGATGGCATGAAAATATATTTTTTTTAATATTTGAACTTTTTCAATTATGTTATTTTTTTTGGTGACTAGTGCAATATATATTGTAATTTCTATTTTTATTGATAACTTTTAATATTTGCATTAAACCAATATTTTTGCAAAAGTGTAGGGACTAAGATGGAAGATTGGCCGTGAAAAGGCATGCATGAGGAATATCCTGCCCACTTTGCCTCCAAATTTTACCAGCCAATATTGCATGAAATCTTTATATTTTTATTTATTGGAAAATATCTAATTTTATCATACTAATTTTTTACTGTGTTTTTAGAAACACCAATTTTATGTGTTTTTATTCATTTAATTGTTATATTATTTCATTGCTTAAAATCTTACCTACCCTATAAGAAAAGAGCTGGTTTTCCCTTGCCTTTAACTAGGGGTGTTAGTTTTTGACACGACTGGAAACACGACCCGAATCCAACCTGAAAAAATCCGGGTTAGGGTCAACTCGGACCTGAAACAAGTCGGGTTCGGGTTCAACAAATCAACTCATTTTTAAAATCGGGTCGGGTTCGAGTTGACCAAGTAACCCGAAATTGACACGAAAACTCGTATTTGACCCGAAAATCCGAGATTGACACATTTTTACCTGAAAATCGAAGATTGACCCGATTTTTGACCCGAAAACTAGCAATTTTGGATCAACACCGGGTCATTCGTGTCGGGTCGGGTTGACCCGAACCCGAATCAAATCGGATTCGGGTCCGAGAACTTGACCCATTTTAAAAAACATGTCGGGTTCGGGTTGACCCAAATAGTGCCGGGTCATTTCCGGGTTCGACCCGAACCCAACTCGTTGACCCGAATTGACACCCCTACCATTAACTATATATTAGCTTGATTTGTCATCAAATAATTATGCTCTTTCAAAAGAAAAAAAAAAACATATTTAAATGTCTAAATACTATTATTTTTTAATAGCACTCACTAACATTATTTGATAAATCTCCACACACAAATGTCCCTATTGTGTCACTTACTATTGCAAAAGTCTCTACGCACATAGTTAAATGGTTAAATAGAAAGTAGTCTTTAGTTGAATTGATGGTGGATGTTTCTTAGATTATATGTTTGGTTTTACTACTTTTTCTTTCCTCTAGTTGTAATGGTCGTGGCAATTACTGAGTGTTGGTTATTCCTGTTGGTTGTGGGGGTGTTGCTCATATATTGTTCTTTTTTCCTTTATCTGTTTGGTGTTGTTTGCAGGTTGGTGATTTCTTTTCTTGAACTTGATCTGGATCGCTTGGTGACTGTTTGGAATGCTCTTTTGGAGGCTGCACTTGGTGACTGTTTTTCCTTTTTTGTAATTCAGCCTTTCTTTGCTTTGCTTTGTTTTTTATTTTCTTGTGTTATGTAGAATCAAAAGCTCTTAGGTTTTGTTTCAGATGATGTACTTTTAGTGAGCTGCTGAACCTCTAAGGACTTGTACTTTTACTAGTATTAATGTGCAGGCGGCCATGCCGAGGATTTTATCCACACACAAAGAAAAAAGTCTTTATAGAGATAGATGTCACCCAACAATTTCTCAACAAAATTTTGATTAGCTTGAAGGACTTCAAGTGCTATTAAAAAATAGCAATAAAAAAGTCTCCCTTATTATGTAGTCATTGACAATTATTTGAGCCTCAGAATTTCAATTGCATACGTGTTTCACTACCTCTATCAAATCCTCTCCCTCATCATGAGCTCTAGGAAAATATGCTTGCTTTTACACTTCTTCATCTTTGTCTTATATCACAACTCTTGTAATGCATATTTCACTTCATAAAATAATTTTTTTCTATTTCTTGGGACTTTTGAGCCAATTAAGATAAACTCGCACACACATTACATACGATAGCTACGAACTCAATACCTCTTAATTGATAGCTAGTCAAAGCTCTCAACAAACATATCAAAATGAGCTGCTTAAAATAAAAATATAAATTGCACTCATCTAATATTTTTTTCGCAAAAAAATTTATTGAGTTGGACACCAATAACTTCCCATAAAAAGCAAAGAACTCCATTCACTTTGCTTGCCAAAGCACAATAAAATAAATAATTAATTAAAAATAATGAAGCAACTTTATAATTATAAACTCTTCACCAATGACATCTGCTTCTTTAAAACCGACAAAAATGAAACTGAAAAAAAGGAAAAGTGGGATTTGGTTATTTTTTAAAAGATATCAGATCATCATTTTTTTGGTGAATAGTGCAATATCTATTGTAATTTTTATTTTTAGTGATAACATTTAATATTTGCATGAAAACAATTTTGCAAAAGTGTAGGGACTGAGATGGAAGATTAGCCCCTGAAAGGTCATGCATGAGGAATATCCTATCCCACTTTGTCTCCAAATTTTACCAGCCAAGATTACATGAAATCATTGCCATTTTATACTTTTATTTTACAGAAAATATCTAATGCAATGAGGCATCTCATAGTCTCTTTTTTAACCAATCATTATTTATTTTATTTAGATCATAATCACCTTTTTTGAGTTTATTATACAATAAATGTATAGTTGAGAGTTATTTTACCATGAAAAAATATTTTATAAGAAATAGTAGTTATTCAATATTTTTTATTTTGGTTATTTAATGCTTTTATTTTTTGGATGTAAAACTCTCTTCATAAATATAAATGATATTTATAAGAAAATTATAATAAATAGTTACTATACTATATATTTTTTTTATTTTATTTTGGATGAAGAATTCTCTTTGAAACAAAAAAAAAGGGTTATAATTATCAAAATAATAAGAACAAAAATAATTAGAGGAGAAGTGCTCAAGAGGATTTATAGGTATTTCAACAATATGTTTGATTGTAGATGATTTACTCTTTTAGTATTGTGAAGTAAAGAAATATGCTAGATTGATAATTTTAAACCAAAAATTTTCTTTTTTTTATTTCTTTCTGAAAAAAACACCTACCATTTTCTTTTATTTCAAATGATAGACATGGAAGAAAAAAAAAATCTAAATCTATTCAAACTCTTTATTGATATGAACATATCTTCATAAATAAAGAAAAATAGAATCCAAATCCTCAATAGATGTATTTATGCTAAAATTAGAATGGAGCCAATAAATATTTGAAATAGTATAAATTCAAAGAAGATTTGGAAATCATCTTTGCAAGGGATGCAAGTAGTATTATTAATGATATATTTATTTCATATAGAGGTCTTATGATAAATAATACTCATAAAAAGAAATCATACAATAGGATTTTAAATCATACGTGAATATTAATACATCTAGGAAAGGAAAGCGGTTCTTAAATTAACTAATAAAGAAGGAATTATTGGCCCAATTGCCTCTCCAAAAGCTGATATTTTAAGCATTATGAACTTCTAAGAAACATTGAAACAATAATAATGATGAAGCAATTCCATGGACTTTTTAAATAATATTGGAGCTCTAATAATAAGAAATATGAGCGAGATAGTTAAAGTACTTCATATGAATAATAGATCTAGCAATAGATATGTTCATAGGAATAATTGAATTCCAAATTCATTTATCATGGAGGGACAAGCCCATCATGATTCATGTGCAAATGTTTAATGTTGTCGCCACCTGTATTCCTTGGTCTAAAAATATATATTTTCACTTGATGAGATTATGTACCTTTATGAAAAAAAATTATCCTAACACCATCAATTTTTTTGATTAGCTAAAATGGAATAATAATAATGGATAAAAAATAAAATAGGGATAGAAGAAAGTGCAAAATTGATATGCACAAATTACCCCCTTTTAGAATGAAATTTGCATTTTCAAAAAAGGAGATTTGATTGTTTTTAGTTAGACTCTATCCTAAAGGAATACTCGAATACTTGAAGTGCTTTAAGAGCATAACCAAAGGTGCAACAAAAGGTGAGAGCAAGAAGAGTACCTAAGTCATTCTTCTTTCAACTTCTTTCCAATATAAATAAGAAAAGAATTTAGAGTAATTGATTTTAAGCTCAAAAACATTTTCAAAGATAGATAAAAAAAAAAAAGAATAATTCATTCTCTCTCAATTTTTTATTATTAGCCTTCGATTCATTTATCATCAATATCAACCTACTATATTTTCTGATTTTTTTTTTAAACAAAAAACTTATATTAAAAACTCCAAAACGATTACAACAGAGGACAAAACTCAAAGCGAACAGAGAAAGAAAAATACAATCAGATATGGCTCAGTATAACGACCGAGGCTCCAGAGTCCCTGTATCCTCGCACGGACCGTCAATACGGGTGAAATCATCGCCCACCAATCATCGAAAAACACCGAAGTTTGCCACCAGCTTGGTCACAGGGACACTAGCCCCAGTCACATCATCGCCTATAAAAATAACGAACACAACTAGAAAGAAAAAAGAGGGGAAATAACAAAGAAATCATCTACGATTTCGCCCCCTCCCGCGGCCTCGACCGCGCAACCTTCCGTTAGCCCGAGAAACCAATGTGAAGTCTTTACCAGGATCGGAACCACCGTAAAAATCAGGATCAGCCACATTACAATCCGAAAATTCAAACCCAGATTCATAGTCGGGCACCCAATCCCCCTGGTAATCGGTAATAGGAATAAAACCCATCCTCTGAACCAAATGTTGCGAATCAGCCAAGTTGACAGAAGCATCTACAATATTATTTGAACAACTTGAATTGTTACCCAGATTGTTATCCACACTAAAATCATTATGCTCAGCAATATTATTTTCAGTAACAGCTTTAGGAGATGAGTGAACCAACTAATCAGAAACCACTAAAACAGGGCTGCCAACCACCGCAAGCCCCATTTGCCTCACAACACCAGAAACTTCCAGCAGCGACGGAGCCAAAACAGAAGGGGAAACAACATCATTAGCCTCATTAGTCTCAAACTCATTATTTAACTCACCACCAACTGGACAAACAGCACAATTATCCGGAATAACAACAATATTATCACTACCATCCACACCAACATTGGGGATAGAAGAAATAACCGGAATAATAGGAATCAATAGAGAAGAAGGAACAGACTTAATCAGCGACGGAACAGAGGGCTCCGATTTCTTAACAATAGGATTCAGCTTAGGACATTCAGCCTTTTTATGACCCACACATTTGCAAAGAAGACAGAAATTAGGCATATCCTCAAAAACAAACTTTTGCACATAACCTAATTTTTCCGGTCCTAACCAAATAGAGTCAGGAAATGATTTGGAAATATCAAGTTCAACTAGAATGCGTGCAACAGAGGGACGAGAGCCAACTGCCGTAGCATTGTTAGTTTGGATAGGCCGACCAAAAACAGAGCCCAGGCCAAAAAGAATACGCGAAGAGAATAGATGAGGTCTCAAACCCGGAAAAGAAATCCATACAGGAACAATAGGCGACTCATCCGCAAGATCCAAAGTAGGAGACCACTTTATAAATTTCATAAAACATCCATACACAAAATATGAACGATGAGCAAAGATCCTACCATAATTCAAATCGTTAGATAGCTTAATTAAAACATTGGATTGATCCAGCAAAGTAACAGAGAAATCACCGGTTAATTTAAGATTGAAGAAAAATCTACGGATAGCATCCAAAGCCGGACGTTTAAGAGGAAACTTTCCAACTAGAGCAAAATCGAAAGGCTTAGCAAGGTGTAAAAATTCCTCCTCCGAAAACCAAAGAGCATGCATACCCCGAATCGTAGAAACACGAAGATCCGGGAAAGCATTCGCTTCAACAGATCCGGACAAAGCATCTTTGAAGGATTTGGAACTCTTACCAGCCAGGAAACCCGGGTCTAACCTCTTGTTTGCCATGGAAGCAAAGGCGGAGGGAAGGATACGAAAGGCGGCTAGGGCAAAAGCCCTAGCGAACGAAACCCTAACAGACGAGGAGTAGAAGATGTTAGAATAAAGACCAAAAAACATTAATTGAAGGTATTTTATATGACATGTTAGAAACTCTTAAATATTTAAAAATATTAATTTTATTTGTTTTTATCCATTTAATTGTTATATAATTTCATTAATTAAAATTCCCCTTATTATCTAGTCATTGATAATTATTCGAGGATGAGAATTTCACTTGCAGACGTGCTAAAAATTTATTTCATAACAATGCTCTTAACTCACAAAACCCTTCACTACCTATATAAAAACTTATCTCTCATGAGCTCTTGACAAATAGGCTTGCTTTTACACTCTCTTCATCTTTATCTTATATCACAACTCTTATAATGCATATTCACTTAAAAAAATGCATAAATATTTTTTTTTGGAGAGCCAATTAAGACCAACTTATACACACATCACATACGAAAGCTACGAACTCAAGACCTCTTAATTGATGGTCAAAGCTCTCTACAGATCAAGATGAGCTACTTAAAATAAAAATTTAGAATCTCACTCACTCAATATTTTTTCGCATAAAAATTTCTTGAGTTGGACACCATAACTTTGTAAAGAACTCCATTCACTTTGCTTGCCAAAGCACAATAAAATAAATAATTAATTAAAAATAATTAAGCAACTTTATAATTAAAAACTCTTCACCAATGATATTTGCTTCTTGAAAACAGACAGAAATGAAGCTGAAAAAATAAAGGAAAAGTGGATGCATGACATGAAATTATTTTTTTAGTTTTATTTTAGAACTTTAAAAGAAAGCAGATCGTCATTTTTTTGGTGACAAGCACAATATCTATTGTAATTTCTATTTTTATTGATAACATTTAATATTTGCATTAAAACAATTTTGTAAAAGTGTAGGGACTAATGTTTCGTTTTGGATGATTTTTTTTGTTACTTCTTAAAACAATTTTTTAGTACAAAAAATTAATTTTTTGTACTAAAAAATTGTTTTAAAAAGCAATAAAAAAAATCGTCCTAAATAAAATCGAAGATTGAAGATTGGCAGCGAAAGGGCATTATTTAAGAGAAAATATCTAATGCAATGAGGCATCTCATAGTCTGTCTTTTTTAATCAATCATTATTTATTTTATTTAAATCATAATCACCTTTTTGGAGTTTATTATATAATATATGTATAGTTAAGAGTTATTATATCATGAAAAAAAAAGTTCATGCATAAGTAATAGTAGCTATTCAATATTTTTTTTATTTTGTTTATTTGCTGTTTTTTATTTTTTGGATGTAAAATTCTCTTCATAATTATATAAATGATACTTATAAGAAAATTTTAATAAATATTTTTTATTTTGGATGAAGATATCTCTTTGAAACAAGAAAAAGGAATACAATTACCAAAATAATAAGAACAAAAAAAATGCTTTATTCATAATATTAAACCAAAAAATCTTCTCTTTTTTTTTTTTCTTTCTAAAAAGCACCTAACATTACTTATGCTAAAATATTTCAAATGATAGAGATGGAAGAAAAAAAGACATCCTAAAAATCTTCAAACTCTTTATTGATATGAACATAAATTCATTAAAAAAAAAAAAAACGAATCCAAATCCTCAATAGATATACCTATGCTAAATCAAGAATCGAGCTTGCAAATATTTGAAATAGTATTCCAATCAAAGAAGATTTGGAAACCATCTTCAAAAATTATGTTTGCATGGGATTCAAGTGGTATTATTAATAATATATTTATTTCATAAAGAGGTCTTACGATAAATTATACTCATAAAAAGAAATCATACAATAAGATTTTAAGTCATACATGAATATAAATACATCTTGGACAAATTAACTAATGCTAAAGAAATTATTGACCCAATTTCTTCTAAAAAATTTGATATTTTAAGTATTATGAATTTCACGCCCAAGAATTTAATTTGTAAGAATTTTTTTTTAATCTTTTAATAACAACACCATAGCTATCAAACTTTATATATCAATAATAAACATTAAAAAAATTCTAAAATTCAATATATATATATATATATATATATATATATATATATATATATATATATATATATATATATATATATATATATACCCAAAAAAATTATGTACACTACTCAGAATTTATACAATCATAATATACTGCAAGAAGAAATTCAGGGATTACTGGCGGCATTTACCGGCGGTCCTATAGCTGTCGGAAGTACCGGCAATTAATCCGGCGGTTTGACGACCCGTAGTAACCGGTGGTTTTTAATAATACACTAACGGAATTGGTAGCGGTATAATAACCCCAGACAAGAGAGCCGATTTTCTATTTTATCGACTCCTTTACCGGCAACTTAGCCGCCGGTTTTAAGTGATTTTTTTCTGGCAGTCGAAACTGCCAGAAAATTGGCGAAAATGGCACTAATATTGGCCGAACCAAGCCTTCCTCTTCAGTGTTAGCTAGAGGGTTGCTGCCCTGACTAGAGAGATAGAAGATATGAGAAAGGTTCAAAATGAGATGCAGACGGAACTCATATCCAATAGAGATGAAATTTAAAAAAATAAAGAGCAAGAGCTGACACATGGCATCGAGGACACGGAAGATGATTAGTGCTCTTATTTGTTTGATGAACTTTTTATTTAAACATTTGGTTTAATGAACTTATTATGTGAAAACAATGACACAGAGGACATGGATGTCTTATTGTGGATTTTATGTTATGTTTATTTCAGAACATATGCATTTCTATTTGTTTAAATATTTGATTATGCTTATTGTGAATTTCATTTGAATGTTATATATGTTGATTTTGGATTTTAGTTGTGGGGTTATTATAGTGGCGTGTTGCCTTTATTTGTTATATATGTTTTGAATTATGTACAGATTTTGAGGAAATTTGAATAAATAGAGGAAGAGCTGTCAAATTTTGTTTTGCAATTGCTACAAGTTTCTGGTGGCCAACCGACAGTTTGGCCGCCAGAAACATCGATACGGGACGGCTTATTATAACAGCCAGAATTTTAATATAGCTGCTGGTAAATACCGGCGGTCAATCGACGATCAATCGGCGGTCAATCAGTGGTTAGGCCGTTGATAACACCGACAATTTGGATGGTCGGTAAGCCGCTGGTAATTATCCGGCGGTCACTGACGCTATGACCGCCGGAATTTACTAGTTGTTTATGCCGTTGGAAAGCCGCCAGTAAGGTTAACTGCCAAAAATTGACCACCAAAAAACGTTTCCTACGCGGTTTATACCGACAATTAACGAACCACCGATATTTTATGGAACCGCTGGAAAAAAAAATATAAACCGTTGGTAATTCTTAATTTTCCTGTATTGGAAGATCTTAAGAAATTTTAATCACTCTCACACTCTTGAACCTTTTTCTTGACCTGAAATTATTTAAAACACATATAATGAGCTAAACAGTAGTTAGTAACCGTTGACTCAATAAATAGAGTTGTTTCTCTTTATCTTCAGAAGAGGAATAACTCCAAATAACTCCTAACCGTTGTATCATTGTATCAATAGATGATAAAATATAATTATAGTATTTAAAGGAAAGTCCATCATCTATCTTGTACAGGCCAATTAATCTCCAACAAAAAGGTTAGCTAATCTTTACTTATTTTTCACACATACATATTATTATAATATTAATAATGACCAATTATTACTCAATTACATACATACATTCATTTTCAATGCATTGCAGTAAATAAAACATAATTGAGCTTAATGTAGAAAGTGTCAAAATGTCATAATGGTATGCAACATAAAATATTTTGAGAAAAAAATTCATATTTTTAGAAATTAATAAAATTATCAAAAATTATATATAATAATATTTTGAAGCTTTAATTGAACCAAAATATTATTTTTATATGTTAAAATAAATTTTGAATTGATAAAAATAACTACTTTTTAAAAATCATCTAACAAAAAATCTCAAATAAATACTCAAAATATTTGTAATCTCAATTTTTATAACTTATAAAAAGTTTCACGGTGAAAGTTTTACTAATTCAAAATTATCTTCATTTTTTAATAACAAAAATATAAATTTGATTAAAAATTTCTAAAAATACCAAATTATTGAAATCAAAATAGGATAATGATTCTTTAAAATGAAACAAGCAAATCTCCTAACAAGATTGAATGACGAAAATTGCTCTTTGCCTTCAAATCCTAGATTTCTTTTTCCTCCCCTCTCATTTTCTTCTCTCTTTTGTTTTTCATTTCTCTTTTAGCCTAATAAATAAAAATTTAAAAGGATTTTAATGGATAAGGTGGTGGATTAAGAGTTTTATCTAATAATAATAATTATTAATATAATTATATAATTTAATTAATTTTTAGTATAAAATTTATATAAATTTTTTAGGGATTAAAAAATTAATAAAAATATCTATAAAATAGCACATCAAAAATTTTGGTGAAATTAATTTGTAAAACGATCACTTAATAGTCCCAAAACTCATTAATTCTTATACCGATAGGTCTTAATTTTTCAAAAATTTGCATTAGTACCAAAAAATTATGAATAAAAAATTAATGTGACTAAATTACTATAATATATATGTTATGATGAAGACGATTTGTGATTTGAATTTATAATGATTCCTAAAATATTTCACATTATTTGTTTATAGGAATAATTGACTTCCAAATTCATTTATCATGGAGGGACAAGTCCTTCATGATTCGTGTGCAAATGTTTAATGTTGTCGCTACCTATATTCCTTCGTCTAAAAATATTATTTTCACTTGATGAGATTATGTAAAAAAAAGTATCCTAACACCATCAAATTTTTGTATTAGCTAAAATGGAATAAAAATAATTAATAAATAATGAATAGGGATAGAAGAGAGTGCAAAATTGATATGCATAAATTACCCTTACAAAAATAAATTTGCAATTTTTTTTTTAAAATATGCTTTAATGGTATTTAGTTAGACTCTAGTAACCTAAAGGAATACTCAAATACTTGAAAGGAAGTGCTTTAAGAGCACAACCAGAGGTACAAGAAAGAAGACTGCCTAAATCAATCTTCTTTCTAATATAAATAAGAAAATTATTTAAAGTAATTGATATTAAGCTCAAAAACATTTTCAAAAATAAATAACATTTTTTTAGAAGTATCCGATGTAAAAATAGTTTCATCAGCAAATAAAATATTATTTATAAGGGACTCTCATTTTTTTTATTAGCCTTTGATTCATTTATCAATAGTATCAACCTATAACATTATTAGAATCACGCCAATAATAATAGTGAATATAAGGGGAGAAAGTGTAATATCAGAATCTGCTCCAGGATCGTTCATGACGATCTGTGATCGTCCTGGGACGATCAGTTAAGAATCTGTTACAGAATTTGCCCAGATTTGCTCCAGGTGATTTTCTTTATGCATCGTCCAAGCCGATCAAGGCTTCGGCCAGGCCGATTGGCACTGTTCAAAATATCGGCCTGAAACTAGTTCTGAGAACCGTCCAGGACGATCCAATTTGGTCTGATCGTCCTGGGACGATCTGGCGATCGGCCGGGCCGATCTGAGTATTATAAAGCTGAAATCAGTCGTTTTGAAGAGAGAGAAAATCAAAAATATAAAAATATCTGATTTTGAGGAGAGAGAAGGTCGAGGGCATTTTTGGAAAAGTTGATTTTCGGGCGACGCGGAGCCGTTTTCGTCCGACAAGATTGTTCAGGAAATTGCTGTACGCAAGGTAAGGCACATTCCGCCTTTCTCAATTTTCAGAACCGTCGTGTTTGGCGGTATTTTCTGTCCGGATTTTGTTTCCGTTAGCGATTTTCGTCCGTATCTTTTGATTGGTTCAGTTTTTACCGTGTAACTTTCTGTATATTGTTGCCGTGCCGGGTGCGCATGTTTTGACTATATTTTAAAGATTTTTGTCCAGGTATTTTTGATTTGACTGGGTTTTATTTCGACTGGATTTTTCTGTGTAGTCGAAAATTGTCTGTGCAGTAGAATAAATGTTCTGAAATGTTGATATCTATATTCTATGCAAATTTAGTATTTTGTGATTTTCAGGAAAATTTGTGTAAATTCCGTATACTGCCGTTGTGCTGCCCGATTTTTGTCTGATTTTTGATTTGTCCGAATTTCTTTTGAATTAATATGCTATCTGTATATGCTATAAAAAGGGAGTTATAAGGGGCCTGGATCCTAAGAGATTCAGTTAGTGTCTGGGAAATCTGAAATGAGCTCAAATCTGAAATCTGATATCTGTTCTGTTCCGGATCCGATGAATTCTGTTCTGGTGCTATAAGCACATCTGTTCTGGTGCCGTGAGCACAAAGGGAGGCATAAGGGGCCTGGATCCTATGAGATTCAGTCAGTGTCTGGGAAGGGAGGCATAAGGGGCCGGAATCCGTAGAGATTCCGTCAGTGTCAGGGCATTTAGCTATTAATTAAATATCTGATATCTGATTTCTCATATGATTCTGATTTTCGTATCTGTTCTGTAAGCAAATCTGATTCTAATTTCCGTACGATATAAATCTGATTCCGATCTGTATACTATGATTCTGATACGATATGATCTGAAATTTTGATTTCTGATTCTGTTGATGTGATCTGTCTGATCTGATCTGTTTGATTTGATATCTGTTCCGTTCCGTTCTGTTCTGATATGATCTGAATTTCTGATTTCTGTACGATTCTGACTCTGTTGATTTATTCTGTTCTGATTTGTATTCTGATGTGATCTGATATGTACGACTCTGATTCTGGTTTGATATATGTCCGTATAAGTTCTGATTTGATTCTGTTCTGATTTGAGATACGATTCTGTTCCGATTTCTGATTTGATTTTTGGTCTGATGTGTTGGTTTTGGATTCTGAGAATTTTGATTGGAGGTTTGTCGCTTTGCTGAGCTGTTGAGCTCACTCTTGTTTTCTGGTGGTTTTCATGTTCTGGGAAAGGGAAGGAAGTCCAGGAATAGATTTCGGAGTCTGATCAGTATAGGTATTGTTTTGTACTTTTGATTTTTATGTAGTCATGGCTTTTCTGTTCTGTCTTTCTTTCTGTCTAAAAGCCATGTACTGTATTTGTAGATGATTGTTTTGAGGAAAAGAAAAAGATAGATGTTTTATTCCGCTGTGTTTGATGATTCATAGTAGCTATGTGTCTGTGTGTCTATTTGAGTAAATTATTTGGAAGATTCAGTTCCGCACCAAATTTCATAATCAGATCCTGGTCAGTCTGTTCGTTCCATGTCGCGACCCGGTGCGAGCGGGATCCGTCCCGGATCGGGTCGGGTTGTGACAGAAAGGGGGTTATCTTATACGACATTCTAGAAGCCTTTAAATTTTTTGTCAAACTTCCCATTAATAAGAAAATGAAAAATAAGATTATATATGAAATTTATATCCCATAAAATAAAAATAGAACAAATGATCACTCGGTGCTATTGTAATAGCCCAAACTTTTAACTATCGAGATATTGTTCATTTTGGCCTAAAGACCTCACAATTTATCATGTTGGTGTAACTTCCTAGGAGGTCACATATCCCATGATTTCTCCACTATGAGCATGCTTAACTATAAATTTTCTTAATAAAATTCTGATCATTATACCAAAAGGCCCTTCAATGTTTAAAAGTTTAGCTTCTTTTACTTAAGGGGTTTCCCAATCTCCCACACTTAAATAACTAACATCCTTGTTTGTATCGTCTTCCCAGAATTATCCACCAGGCATATATAATTTTATAGGTGGCCCCTACAAGTTCAAGTGATAACTCTCGTTATGTAGCACTTGGTGTCATACAAGGTTTAAGAGGTGACTCCCATGGTGTAGCACTTTATCTTGTATAACACTTAGTTCCAATCTTTTGACTGGTGTATTGCTTTGATATCATTTGTAACAATCCAAACTCTTAACTATCGAGATATCATCCATTTTGGCTTAAGGACCTCACAATTTAGTTATGTTGTTAAAAATTTCTAGGAGGGCACCCATCACAGGATTTCTCTGGGATGAACATGCTTAATTATAAAATTTCTTAATGCAATTTTAACTATTACACCAAAATGTACGTCAAAGTTTAAAAGCTTAACTTCTTTTACACCAACATACAAAATCGTGAGGCCCTTAGGCTAAAGTGGACAATATCTCAATAGTTAAAAGTTTGGATTATTACAAATGGTATTAGATCAATGCACCAATTAGAAAATGAGAATTAAGTGTCATACAAGACAAAATGCTACGTCATGAGAACTACCTCTTGAATCATGTATGGGACAAAGTGCTACGTGGCGGGAGTCAATACTTTAACTTGTAGGAGCAACCTCTAGAATTTTATCTGCATGGTGAATGATTTTTGGATAAAAATTCTAACGAGGACTTTAATTACTTAAGTTGGAGAGATTGTCAGGCCCCTTAAGTAAAAAAAGCTAAACTCTTTAACTTCAATACGCCTTGTAGTATAATGGTCTGAATTTTATTAAGAAATTTCGCAGTTAAACGTGCTCATCCGGGAAAAATTTTAAGATGAATAACCTCCTGAGAAGTTACGCCAACATAACAAAATCATGAAGCCCTTAGACCAAAGATTGTAATATCTTGATCATTAAGAGTTTAGCCTATTACAATTATAAACAAAGCCCTATATACATTTACCAAAAGCTTTTCTAAAATAAACCTTAAGAAATACAATTCTTATAATTGATGATAGAATGGACCAATTCATTATTAAAGAAATCAAATAAAGTTTTTCATTCTATTGGTTACAACTTTGGTAAATATTTTGAAGATATCATTAAGCAAACTAAGTAAAATAAATTCTAATATAAGATGTGCCTTCCTTTTAAGGCACAAAGTAAATATAATCAGATGTTACATTAATTAAATAAATATCATTAACTATGACAATCAAATCAAGATGAATATTTCTATTTTTTTAATATATTAATAATCAAAAATCATTTTCTATAGAAGATTTAGAACCCCCCAAGAGATGAAATTGGAGTTTTAATTTCATCGAGGGAGAAGATGTCATCAAGTAAATAAAGATGTCAAAGAATAATTAAAAGATCATTAAGAGGATTAAGTTTACTAAACTTGATTGAGAACTTAGTTGGCTCTAATTTATAGGATTAATTTCATTTTGATTAGATATAACTTTTCTTTTTCATTTTCATGTAATGTATGAAATTATCTCTCCTCCATTTATTAGTTTTATGGCCCAAGTTCCACTTTTTGTCATAATCTTCTAGCTCCAAAGCAGTGCATTTACCTAATTTTATATTAATATAAATATTATTAAATTTATCCTAAAGTAAATTTATTAGATTTGTTTTCTAAATTTGAGTCTTCTCCTTAAAAAAGAATTAGTTTTAAAACCAAATGATTCAAATTATATATCACTATAGACATGAAAATCATTCCACAATAAGATACAGATATGATGAAAGCTTTCTTGTTTATTGTAAAGAGCAAGATCAAAATAAAATATAATTGAGATTTAGGCTTCGTTTGGGACGGCTTTTCTATTACTTTCTAAAATGGAATTTTAGTACAAATTTTTTTATTTTTGTACTAAAACTCCGTTTTAAAAAGAAATAAAAAAGCCGTCCCAAATGAAGCCTTAAAAAAATTATTTAATGCTCGACCATTAGGAAATAAGTTGTTACATTAGGGGGATAAAAGAGACCTTTCAAACTTTATGAAGATGGAGTGAGGGATAAAAGTATAAAACTATTCATACTTAACATTCCACAAGAGAGAGCCAATGTTGAAGAAATTAAGGCTTCATTTGGGATGTTTTTTTACTGCTTCTTATAATAGCTTTCTCGCATAAAAATTAAAATTTTGGTACGAAAAAACTGATTTAAGAAGCAGAAAGAAAACTGTTCCAAACGAAACCTAAATTAGATAGGGATGGACTTTTTGTCATTTTCTTTTGTTTTCTAAAACTTAATGAATATAAATTTTGTTTTTAAGTTAAACTTTGTATACTCTATTTTTTAGAGAAGGATGAGCAAGAAATTAAAGAGTAAAACGAAGTTCTTGAAGGTGAGGAGATCCAAAGACAAAGAGCAAATTTAGAAACTGAATGTTCTATAAATAGGAATGAACATTATAAACACCACTAGATTTTTCTTTTTCTTATGGGGCATGAAATCATGCTGTTGTAAGAATATAATTCAATCACTAGTCGAAAATGTTCATTATCACTACAAGAAAACCATCTATTACTGGCAACATTTTCCGGAGGAAATTGATTACTTACCGATGGATTTGAAATTGACCGGCGGCAAATTTTTCGGCGGTAAAACCCACTTGTGAAAAATATTTCCGGCTGTATTTTCCGGCGGAATATGACCGCCGGAGAATAAAAAACATTAATCAGGTCGCCTGCCCACGCAAAATTTGTTCTGAAGTCCCAACCATTTTGCTGGAAGAGAAAATGCATTAAAAGACTTTTTATTAATTATTTAAAATTTAATTATACAAAAATTATAATTAAAATTTAATTAAAATAAAATAGTAAAGTTAATAATTAATTAAATAAGTTATTAAATTAACAATTAATTATATTAAGTTATTAAATAAAAAATTAATTAAAATATATTAATTATTAATTAAAATAAACTTGATTAATTAAAATAAACTATAAAATTATTAATTAATTAAATCACGAATATATGATTTTTCAGAAATTATTAAAAACCGCTAGAAATGCTGTCGGAAACAAAACCAACAGAAATTCTTTCAAAAAATTTGGCAGTCGGAATATCGCTGGAAAATAGTCCACATGAAAATCGTCGATAATTGAAGATTTTTCTGTAGCTTATGATCTAGACAAAACTACATTTGCTGCTTGCTTATATATATATACACACCACATGCACATAACTTAGAACCTAAGACTTTTAAATTGATAGCAAGCGCTCCCAACTAACAGATCAAAATGAGCTACGTTTTTGTACATATATTAATTGTGCTTTCATCGGTTTGCTACAGCTGAAAAACTGTTCAACTGATAGTGGGGAAGATAAAGATTGGGCTGGCCTAATATATATGCTAATAATATATTTGTAAATTTATATTTAAAGAGATGTTCAAATTACTAAATGATGAAAGGTAAATGTCATTTTTTTAAATTGTATTTATAATATTGAAGTTAGGCATATTCTTGAAGACGTTATTGGATAAAAAATTAGATAAATAAAATTTAAGTAGAAATAAGTATAAATTATAGAAAAAAATAAATAAAAATTAGAGAAAGTTAAAGAAACGAGAGAGAGAGAGAGAGAGAGAGAGAGAGAGAGAGAGAGAGAGAGAGAGAGAGAAATATGTGATTTTAAACAAATCTAACTCCTCAATATTTTGATAAAATGGAGCTTCTTTCAATATTTTGAGATTTTTTAAATTATTTAGTGAGGATAGAAAAATTAATTTAAAATTAATATATTTTAAAATATGTTTTATAAAAATATATAATAATAATTGATACGACATCACAAAATTAGCTTGATCGGGCACAAATCTCGAGGCAAAAGCTAGTTGGAAACTTCAAAAATTAATTTTGGGAGCACCCGAACTCCGATTTCAGCGAGCCTATAGTCAAACGGAGTGTCTCGGAAATACGAACCCAACGACACCAAGTTCAACCCAATCCGAGCTCAAATGAGTCCGAATCAAGGACCCGAAGCGCTGTTGGAAGATTCAAACCGCAATTTGAGTTACCAAACAATCTCCGGTTTTAACGAGCTTATACTCTAATCGAGCGGCTCGACGAGACAAATCCAACGAGCCCAAGATCGCCAAATTTAGACATCATTAAGGCCTCCAAATGTCCAACAAACGGTGCATGATCAAAGGGTTCAATATCGGCCGTCCATTCAAACCACTCCCTATTCGCCCTTGATCTCACACCTATTTACAAGCCATGCCACTCCAGAAAAATTATAAATAGAGCCCTCATTCTTCACAAGAGGGACTGAAGGGAAGAGAGAGAAGAAGAAGAGAAGAATAGGAGAAAGGGGAAAAGGAGAATCCTCTCCTCCTCGACCACCGCCGGAGCGCTTCCCGCCACCTGAATACGTCGGAACTCTGCCGGATATTCGGGAGAACGCCAGAATTCTGCCCAACTTCCATGGGATGCGGAAATTCTTCTCAATTAATGATAGAGTTCCCTCATAACGCCGAAAATCCTCCCAAGTGATGCCGGAGTTCTCCTCGTCCACCAACACACGTCGGACTTCTACCCGACACCTGACCTTCACTCTTCGTCAAGTTTCTACCCGATGCCGGACTTCTACCGGTTAACGGACTTTCGTTGGACGTATATCCGAATATGGATTTCTTTCCATTGTTGGACTTCTACCTGACGCCGTCCTTCTGACCTTCATCATCAGACAAAGTCCTTCCAACCTCCCTCGCAAGGCAACTGTCCTTCCGACCTCCGTCGCCCACCGACTACAGTCCTCCTGACTTATGTCGCCCGCCGACTACAATCTTTCCGACCTCTGTTGCCCGCCAACTACAGTCTTTCTGACCTCTGTCACCCGCCGACTACGGTCCTCCTGACTTACGTCGACCACCGACTACAGTCTTTTCGACCTCCGTCGCCAACAAGACTACGGTCCTCCTGACATACGTCGCCCACCGATTACAAGTCTTCCGACCTCCGTCGCCCTCCGACTACGGTCTTTCCGACCAAACAAACATGTCAACAATGACTCTTTGTATTAACATCATGTAATGTACTCCATAAGATGTACATCAAGCTAAGACCTTCCACCAAGGAAGGACCTCATTTGTAATCAACTACAATACTAGTGGATTCATTCAAACTGGGCTAGGCCCCATGGTTTTTTCTCCCTTTCAGGGGTTTTCCACATAAAAATTTTGGTGTCTCATAAATGTTAGACTCTCTCTCTTTATCTGATTGCATGCCGGATTTTCGTACAACGCTAAGACGTTAGATCTTATATTTCTCTACCGCCGTGAATACTCTTGGACGCAACAATAATAATGCATTTAATATACATTTTTTAAACAATTAATTATAACCCCATACAAATGGGATAAAGTTTATTATATATTGATGATAGAAAGAAAAAAAAAGTACATGAAATTTGAAAATATTTTAAATTATATGCATAATTGTAGAGATAAAGTGAGGAATTTTAATCATCTTAGTTGTGATATTATAAATTCAAATAGAGTTGTCTAAAGAGGATAGAGAGTGATAGTGGGGCTTGAGGCCTTAATAAGGAATTTTTCCTAGTTAACATGTAGAAGAAATTGGGAGCAATATTGACTTAAATTTCACATAAAAAAGTGAAAAAAATATTATTGGATTATGAGTAAATGATCAAAAAATTAGGGCTATCAGTTTTGGGTCACGGGTAAGGTTCAAATTAACCCAGAATTGACCCGGCACTATTTGATCTGACCCGTATTTTAAAACGGATCAATTTTTTGGATCCGAACACGACCCGAAAATATTGACACCCCTACAAAAAACAATGTGAGATGTCATTTAGTGTTGCATTAGAAATTCTTTCGAAAAATCTCTTGCTAAGCATGAATATGATAGAGCACTCCAGAGATAAAAAATCATCTAACATGTGCACCAATAATAATAAAATTGTAAGATTTAGTATGATATGGGATGAACTTGGCAAATGCAGCTAATATCCATTAAAATTAATTTCAGAGTTGTACTTGTACCTCCAATGATAAAATGTGTGGTTCAAGGATGAACCAAACGTTTGTAATATCTTGAATTTGAATAGAGTGGGCGCTGACCATAATGATTAATGTCAGAAGAAGGAACGACTTTGATATACTTCTAAGATGGTTTGCACAATGATGAGAAAATATTGGGAGAGGATAATAATAAATCAAAATTCACATAACTAAAGAATGGAATGGGGGTGAAGAAGAATGGCTTATATAGGTATAAAATTATTTGCTTTAATCTAATATGGAATTTATAGGGCTAGAAAGAATAATGCCTCATATAGTGTGGGTTGGGTCAATACATTAGCTTTGAATTGCATTACATATGAACATAAATGTAAATTAATGCGAACAATAGGCAAATGATTTTTTACATGAAAATCCTAAAAAGAAAAGGTATAGTCCAATTAAAATAGTTTTGATTTGTAGTACATAAGAGTTGAAAATTATTTTCCTTTTTTAAATATGGAGAATGCATTAACATAAAGTATAGAGAGATACTTTTAAGAGGTTTGTAATCAAATACATGACTTTTGATATATTTTATTTATGTATTGAAACATGTTGATCAATAAAATAAGTCGAAATTTTGAAACAAGCCATTATCATATTTTACATATTTAATAAATATTAAGTTTGGATATTATACAAAGCATAAATTTATATAAATAAAATGAAGTGTAAAAAAAAATATTCTCTTAGTAGGTGGAAGGCTTCATTTGAGACAATTTTCTTATTGTTTTCTAAAATAGCTTTTTAGTACAAAAATTTTGTTTAATAAAACATCACTTTAAACAACAATAAGAGAGCCGTCTTAAAGGGGAGAAATTATTTTGTGCGGAGACTGGATGCAGAACGCCGTCTGGAGACTAACTAGAATACGCCACATCAATGGTACCTAGATGTACCGAGTAGTACCAAACCGCGATAATAAGCAAAGGGGTGACGTGATGCATTCTGGTTAGTCTCCAGACAACATTCGACATCCGCACATAATAATTTTTCCCTAAGGGCATCTCCAACCGAAAATCTTATTTTTCACTCCAAAATGCAGTGTAACAAAAAAATGGCGTGATTCATCTTTAATCAAACTCCATCTTGCGCCCAAATAACTGTCTTTTTCCTTCGCGGAATTCTTCGGCAAATCTGACAGAGACAACAAAATAATGCAGGTGAACAGTACAATATCAATATTGATATCACACTATTCACTTGCAATCAAATACTGAAAATTTTGTAGATGGGAGAAGGCATAAAAGAGTCCAAGTCTCGGTATATTTTAACAAGCTCACATTGTTGAATAATTTTCTTGGATACCAATGTATGTGTATATATATATATATATATATATATATATATATATATATATATATATATATATATATATATATATATATATATATATATATATTATATTTATTTATTTATCCATCTAACGGAATAAAGGCGAGATTGATGCAAGTAGACCCTCGTAGTTAATAGAAGGAAGACGGTCCTCTCAATTCCCCTATAGTAGAAACCCCGTCTCCTAACACAAAGCTGCCTCCTGCTCCTTCTCAAGAAGCATGACCAGCTCCTCGGCTTCCCCTCGCAAGGTACTCACTCCCCGTTCTTCTTCGCCATTCACCTCCTCTTTTTGTAATCCTCAGCATCTTCATCTTATTCTTGTTCTTCTTTTTATGGTTTCCATATCTTTCTATGCCCAAATTTAGGGGTTTTCAATGATCGCAGGCACTGAGCAAAATCGCATGCAACCGACTGCAGAAGGAACTGGTTGAATGGCAGGTCAACCCGCCCGCGGGCTTCAAGCACAGAGTCACCGATAATCTTCAGAGGTGAGCATCTTGGCAAGAGATTGGGAAAGCCCTAACTTTCTTGATTGGTTTCTTTTTCTTCCCCATATTTGTGATCAATTTCGTTGATTGGAGTTTTGGTGGGGTTGTTGGAATTTGGAAGGTGGATCATTGATGTCATTGGTGCGGCCGGCACACTGTATGCTAACGAGACCTATCAGCTTCAGGTCGATTTTCCGGAGCATTACCCAATGGAGGCGCCGCAGGTAATACGTTGATGGCTTTGGATTTTGATTTTTTGGCATATTTTTGCTGGTCTAAATTGGTTTCTTTCTGAATTATGGACTGATTAGGTTATTTTTGTTCCTCCTGCGCCTTTGCATCCTCACATTTATAGCAATGGTCATATCTGCTTAGGTAACTTCTACTGTTCTTGAATGAGGTTCTGTTTCCATCTACTTGATCAATTATCTATCTCTTAATCAGAATTCTTTCTTGGGAGTAGTGATTGCTTTTTTTCCGTTTAGCTATTTTTTTTTCGAAGTGCATGAACTAGAAAGGGTACACGGTGCTTACTTTGAACTGTTTAACTAAATGTGAGCAATGACTCGGAATTACAACTTTCTTAGCTGTTTTTCCGCTTATGTTTTGTTGAAGATGCCTTATTTTCCTTGTACGCAATAATCTTGTTCGGAAATGCTTTCTCATTTGTCAGGGCTTCTATTTGTGTTGCACTTGATTTTGCTTTTGTAAATGGCCTTAACATGTAATTAGTACCACAAGAGTAAGATTTAATATCTAAATTCTGTGTTAGTGTTATGCTTTCTGCGAAATTGCTTATCAATGTAAGAACCATGTAGTCATTATGATGATATATCTATGGGACATGATGCCCCGTAGATGTATATGGGTACGCCTAGTATTGAAAAAGCAAAAATGCAAAAATAAACATATAATGGGGTGTCACATATAAAAGATGCATGTGTGCTCTGCTTTGTCCATCATGTGCACATACACATATTTATGTGTGTGCACGCATGCATATGAACATATATAAATGAATTCATTGATGAAATGCAATAATACTGTAAAAATGTTGATACACTTACATTTAGACATGTATACTATTGCAAGATGCAGTCACAAATTTGAACATAGACTTTTCCATATGTATACTATACGTAGATATTTTTTTACTGTTTTAGAACATAGATAAGTGCCAATTCTATCCTGCAAACAATAGATAACCATATTTTTCCTGAGTAGTTGGGATCGAGCTAGTTATGGTGATCATAAATGCTGTCTTTCATAGTCATGATAAATTTTTTGCATTGTTAATTTGAAAAACTTATTTGGTATATCTAATAAGGTATTCAGTCTCTATATTGTTTTTTTTTTTTTTAATTGTATGGTTCATTTGATATAGCGCAGGGTGGGTATCCTAACATATTGAAAGTTACTATAAGAATAGAAAGTGTATAAACCTGGATTTTAGTATTGAACCTGTGAACTTGCCAGTCTAATCCCATACAAAAACATTATAACTTTTTCAGTTTTCAAGTAAAAATTGTGATGATGTTCACGAGCATCCAACTGTGATTTAATAAGCCACAGTAGTGGGCTGTTGCTTTCTTTAATAAACTCATGTTCAAACTTTTCTTTCTTTGTCCAATAAGGAAAAAAAGGAAATGTATTTAATCATTGATATTCATTAATATAAGTGGTGCCTAGTTCCAAATGTATATAGGTCATAAGAAGGACAGATTAGTTGCATTGTTTTGATGTTTTCTTTGAGTAGTCTTATAGTGAGGATGCATATATTTTTTCATCTTAATGTTTGGACATAGAGTAGTTTTGTGCTTGTATGGATTCATGAAAAAAATGCCCGGGTTGGAGCTTAGAAAAAATGATGTTTGGCTATTTATAGTTCAACATTTTGGTTGGTCACTCGGAGGATGTGATATGTTCGTGCAGGAAATTAATGTAATTTATGTTGGAAAACTTGTTTCTTTGTCTTGCCATTTTAATCTGACAACAACAACAACAACATCAAACTTATATTCCACTACATGGGGTTGATAACATAATCTTTTTTATCCATTGTGCTCTGTTAAGAGTTAAATTCTTCATTCAAATCTAATAAAAAATGACATTTCTAATACTTCTAACTAATTCTTTTTAGTTCTACCTGTGCCTTTCTTAACATAGGCCATCGGATGGCCTACGTTTTATGTGACCAAACCATCTTAGGGGACACTATCTAATCTTTTCTATCACTTGAGCTACTCCAACTTTTTCACGTATAATCTTGTTTTACATTCTGTCTCTAAGAGTAAAGCCGCTCATCTACTTGAGCATCCTCATCTCTGCAACACTTAAACTTAATTTCATGCTTCCCTTTTAATGGCCAACATTATGCGTCATAAAGCATTGAATCTGAATGCAAGTTAAATTATCCCTAGCATATACCTAATTTACCATACATGTAGGAATGAACGAATTGTGCTTTATGAATGCATCCTAATTTTATATTGCAAAGAGTTTGGATAGCATAACTGCTGCGTCTACGATATATGTGTCCTATTCAATTTCGTAGTAGTGTTGTATTCTTGCTAATGGAGATTTGTAGCTACACTGCATGTTGTCTGGATATGTCACAGTTCCATGTCCATTGTCTTGTCCCCATAGATATGATTTCATGCCATGGTAGGTTAGTATTGCTGACCTTAAACTTATTTATGATCAGACTCACTGCATTAAATTCCTGTGCTTCACTTTATGGTATCTTGTCAGGTTTTGCCCAAGCCATTGCTCCTCTCTTTTAGTGATAGTTCATTGAGTTTTATCCCAGGAGTGTTAGAAGTAGCTTCTGAGATTGTTTGAGTCTAATAAACATTTTTCACTTTATATTTTAAAAAAATTATGTTAACCTTTTTTCATCATTTATTCTTATATATCCTCTCAAATGTTATTCTTCTAAATTCATGAGTTATATTGCATTTTTTTTAACGCCTAGAGCCATATGGATCTCATTGGAAATTGTTGATGAATTTTGCTTGCAAAATTATTTTTTTCCATTGATTTTCTTGTTACCAGAGTAGAGTTCTTTTGAGTGAATATTCCCCCGAGATACATTCCAAGGTTCATTCCCCCCCCTCCCATAGAATAGACGTATTTTAAGTAAATGTTGTCAAGAAGTAGGTACGATGGTTCTTTTTGTTTTTTCTCATGAAATCTATGGATAATTTTAGTACATGTTATGTTTGTTTAAGCTTTTTTAAAATTATTTAGATTTTTTCTTATAGTTTCTGCTATCCTTACAAGCATAACCTTTTTCTTTGGATTGCAATATAATTTGAAGTTTTTTTACTTATCCTAATTAGGTAAATCTTATGTAAATTTGTCTATATTATACATTTAGATGTTTCTCAATATATTTAGTGCTTACAGTCTTCGAATTTTGATTTGGAACATAAAACTTATTTAGAAAGAGATGGCATAAGTATTACTATATATAACGGAGGGAAAGAAGATTTTTGTTAGTGTTGAATAAATGGACATAGATTCTTGTAGAACTGGTCTTTTAGAGAATTCTTATGGGTATATAATATGTGATAGAAATTTGATTGGATAAATTACATGAGAATTTTATTATAATGTATGAACTAACAAACGATTGCTAAGGAAAAGAAATGTACATTTAAAGTGTAAAAATATATGAACTACCAAGTCTTTAAAATGATTTTAAAGAAATTAAGTATTTTGCAAAGAGAGTATCAAACAAAGGAAATCGTAAATTTTTTTAGTATTTATATAATACTGTAGGTATTATTAAAGGAAGAAAATGATTTGTATAAAATATCTAAGGAAATAAATTGGAGACCAAATAAAATTGAAAAGTGATGATAACAAGTTCTTAATATAACATGAAAGAAAGATGATACTTTTATTTGGGAAATTATTATTTATAGGAGTTTTTTTAGAAGAGCGTAATGAACATAATCATGTAGTATATTATGGAATAGCAAAACATTGTGAAGTTTATGTGGATTTGAGGATTATAAAGGTTAATTTTTAGGTCAAATTGAGATACCTCTTAAGATATGAAGATTTATAAAAGATGTTAAAATTGCGCGATTAACAAATTTTTTTAATTGAATCTTGCAACTAATAAGAAGCCAAATGATTTGGGAAAACCATGTGGAACACTTGTATTTTAGTGAAACAAGGAGATACTTGGGATGGTGGTAGTTGTAGGGAATAAAACTTATAAGTAATCTAATGTAGTTATAATAGAGGGTATTCAATGAAATATAGACTTAAAAAATCTTATTATTATTAGAGTGTTGATTAGGAATTCTAAAAAAAATCCATTATGGAGGTGAATTTTCCGCTGAGACAAGGAATGCAATAGTATAAAGCATAAAAAAGTTCTTCAGATATTTTAGCTGGTTTTTGGAAGACAAGAGAACTAATTTGATGCACATTAAGGAAAAAAATTGTCATATGGCATGCTATACAAAGGATTTTAGGGGTAAGATAAAAGTGGTTGATGTTTAATTGCTTACAGCCTATGATGCACCGACACGACACTTAGAGAGGGTATGCAGTGTCGGACACGTGTCGGACACGGACACGCGTCGGACACGGCATGGACACGTGTCCGACACGGCATTGGAGTGTCGCAATTAAAAAAATTAAAATTAAAATCGGACACGCGTGTCTGGTTATTAAATGAGGTATCGCTAGGTACATGCTCGGTACCACTAAGTACATGCTCGGTACCGCTTAGTACATGCTCGGTACCGTTCAGTACATGCTCGGTTTTGCTCAGTACATGCTCGGTATTGCTCAGTACATGCTCGGTATTGCTCAGTACATGCTCGGTACCGTTCAGTGCATGCTCGGTATTGCTCAGTACATGCTCGGTATTGCTCAGTACATGCTCGGTACCGCTCAGTACATGCTCGGTACCGCTAGGTACATGCTCGGTACCGCTAGGTACATGCTCGGTACCGCTAGGTACATGCTCGGTATTGATACGTATATGCTCGGTACTACTAGGTACATGCTCGGTACCACTCGGTATCTTCCCATGTAACAACTTACGAACTTTAAAAACAAGCAGAACTTCAAAATTACTCTTACAATAAAATTTTGTTCCAAGGACGCTGCCTCCGGAAACCCCCGCAGAGGCGCTGCCCCTTGACCCCGCGACCTGACCGGTCAGGTCAAACCCTGCCAGGGGGCAGCGCCCCCTTGGACCCCCGGCAGACTGGTATATTGTCGTATTCATGTTGTCTTATTATTGAGATATTTTGATTTCTCTTCATATCAATTTTATTTGGTGTACTCATATGTATGATTGGTTTGTTAACAAAATGAGCTATGCTACTGGCGGGGGTTGGATTAGGTGAAGGTTCAAAAGAGACATTTGTCCACGCCGTGTCCGTGTCCTATATTTTTAAAAATTATTATATATTATATTAAAAAAATATTATGCCGTGTCCACGCCGTACCCGTGTCCTATATTTTTTAAAAATTGCCGTGTCCCGTGTCCGTGTCGTGTCGTGTCCGTGTCGCCGTGTCTGTGTCGGTGCATCATAGCTTACAACTGAAGAGATGAAGGGTGAGGACTGAGGAGTTTATTTGAGAACAAAGGATTTGAATGTCTCACACAGTTCTTTGAATTCTCAAAGGAGAGGGGAAGTATAACATAATCTGAGAAACCTAATGAAGTGTTGTCCAAAATTCTTTACCTGGAAAAAAAAAAACATTTATTTAATTCATTAAATTGACCAAGAGATACAAGGCCTATTTATAGGAATGTTAGGACCCAAACATTGGGATAATAATCCTCACATATCTAAAAGTAATTTTTTATCATTTCTAAAAAGAGAAATATTTTAAATTAAAAACTATTATTAATTTGATGTAGCTTTAGAGTTCGGAGTATTGAGGGGTAATAGGTGGTCAGACCTAGCATGAATCTCTCTCAAAATAATTTATAATCAAAGGAAAAAAGAAGCTTATATTAGGCTTAAGTATACCTTACATCAAGCTTAATAGAAGGACGAAGAAAAGCTTTAATTTTTATTTATTCCTTCCCAATATCTCAAGTTTCTTGTCATAGCTTATTAAAAACCCTCACATATGCTCAACCACGAGGCTTGCCGATGGCTTTGCCTGCTTGTGGCCTTATGTTCTGGCCCCTTTGCTTGCTCACTTGCTCTCTTCCTCTTGGTCTCACTCCCTAACTCTCCTGTTCTCACTTTCTCACTCGAACTTGGTCCCTCTCATTCTCTCGCTTCTTCGCCTTCTTAAAGCCATCTTACTGGCTCATTTGAGTTGGTTCAATTGAACATGCTCAAACTTTCAAGCTCATATTATTTTTTAAAATAATTTTCTAAAAAAATTTGAATCCTTAAATAAGTAAAGATACTAATTATTTTTTATCAATTTAGCTAATTTAAATAAATTCACTCTTGATGATTCGATTAAGCCTTAAATTAACCATAAAACTTAATATTAAATTTAAATTAAATTAACATTTTTTTATCTTTAAAACTAACACCCACTTTATTTTGATATGATATTGATTTAGATTGTGAGTGGCTAGATGGACTCCATCAACTTTTTTGAGGTGATAAGAACTGTCCTCGGGACTGTTTAATTCTTACTATTTGTCAAGAAGTCTGGGGACATTGTGTATAAGATCTTCATGTGTCCTCTAAGTGTCATATGATGTTGACACCTTTGTTAGCAAACTAGATAGCAATGAATGTTGGTTCCAACTATAATATCCTTAACTAACATTTTGATCTATCTCATGCTTGATGGGAAGTTAGGTATTTCTTGGTTCTTCCTTGTTATCTTCAGATACCTTTTAGATTGTATAGATGATTGTTGAAGAATTAAAAATAGAAGTCTATGTTGTTGGTTAATAATGAGGATGGTGGCAACATGATGATGTGGGGGATTTGCTGCTAGCGAGTGAATTGATGACAACTTAGTTTTTTAGTTGAAGTAGGAAGTAGCAGTGGGAGTTACAGGCCATAACAAGAAACACAAATGGAAAATTTCATGAGCATTTGATGATGGATGATCAAGTAAACTTAGGGACTTTGATTGAGCTTGTTAAGTATGGTTTTGTCTAGGGAACCAATGTTATGGATATGATTAGGTGACTGTATATGTGGAGGGACTTTAGGGTAGAATTAATTTTTGAAATAAAATAATTATATTTAATTTTGTGTTAAAAATGGAGGACAAGGAAGTTAAATTTTAGAAAGGTTCATTATGAATCTAAAAAACTTTGAATTTTAAAATTCTAATGGAAAATTTTGAAAAGAAAATTGTTGAAGTAGTTATGGACTTTGTGGTGGGCTTAAGGTAGAGTCAATTGATGGAATGAGAAGGGCATGAATGGAAGGAGAAAGAAAGGGTCTCAGTAAGGATTAGTTTAGGATGTAGATTATTGTTGTGTTGGTGCTTGTTGTAATAATAGTAGTGGAAGTATTGGTTGAGGTGGTTAGTGATCAAGTGGTTTGAAAGTTGTCGTTGTGATTTTGGTTTGCGGCGATGAATGTAAAATTGATTTGTTCATCTAGTGAATGAAAAATATAAGAGGATTATATGGGGATTAGGGGTGCAAACGAGTCGAGTCGAGCTCGAGCCAGGGGGTGTTCGAGTCGAGCCTGACAATCAAAACCCGAGCTCGAACTCGAGTCTAGCTCAAAATCCAAGCTCGAGCTCGACTCGTCGTCAAATCGAGCGGCTCGTCGAGTTCACTATCGAGCCCGTCGTCGCGCCCGTGACGGGCGGCCCGTCGTCTTGCGACGCACTCGCTCCCGCAGACGCAGCCCCCGTCTGATCTCGCGTCTGATCCCGCGCACGGGCCCGATCCCGCGCACGCACCTGATCCCGCGCACGCGCCCGATCCCGCGCACGCTCCCGCTCCGGCTGGCGCAACCCGCGTCCGCACCCGCCTCCCGCTGGCGCAGCCCGAGCCCGATCCCGCAATCGCTCCCTCGCACCCGCTCCCGGCCTCCCGCAGACGCGACCCGAGCTACTCGACGAGCCAACGAGTCGATCAGCCCAATGTCCGAGCTCGAGCTCGTTTAGCGTTCGAGCTCGAACTCGTGTTCGAGCTCGACTCGCGAGCTAGATAAGCTCGGCTCGTCGAGCCCATTAACGAGTCGAGCCCGAGCCGGCTCGCGAGGCGGCTTGACTCGGTTGCACCCCTAATGGGGATTGAAGGAGATGGGGCTAAAAATCTCTACTTATTAAAAATAATTTTTTTTTTATACTTAATGATAGAGTTGTGAATTATATTTTAGAGATAGGAGATGATTGACCATTGAATTTAGTGAAAGAGATGGAAAGCAAGGCAAATATGTAGTAATTGGAGAACCAACTATTTGAAACAACTCTTTGAAGCTTATAGTGGACGGGGGGGGGGGGGGGGGGGGGGGGGAATCAAATAACATAGGAAACATCTCATTTTTTGCCAAAATCCTTAGGAGGTGAAATTTTTCTTGTTCTTTCCTATTTTCCCCTTATGGCACATTTGGGAATGATGTAAAAAAAATCATTATTTTTACAACAACAATAAGCCTTTATCCCACTATGTGGGGTCGACTACATGAATCATTTTTCTCTATTGTGTTCTATTAAGAATTCTCATCTAAATCTAATAAAGAAAGATCATTTCTAATATTTTCTAACCAAGTCTTTTTAGGCCTGCCTCTATCTTTCTTATCATAAGTCAAATCTAATACATCTACTTTCCTAACCGGGTCATCGGAAGGCCTCCATTTTATGTGACCAAATTATCTAAGATGACTCTCTCTAATCTTATCTTCCACTGGAACTACTCCAAACTTTTCATGTATATGCTAATTTCATATCTTGTCTCTAAGAGTAAAGCCACTCATCCACATGAGCATGCTCATCTCTTCAACACTTAACTTAATATTATGCTTTTCTTTTAATGGCCAACATTCTGCACCATAAAGCATTGTAGGTCTCACAACAATCTTATAGAATTTGCACTTAAGTTTGAGAGGGACTTTTCTATCACACAACAAGTCTAATGCATTCTTCCACTTCAACCATCCAACTTGAATTCTACTAATAATATCCCCATCTGTTTCACCATCACTCTGAACAATAGATCCAAGATAGCCAAAACGTGCACTCTTATTAATGAGTTGATTGCCCAAAGTTGCAATTCCTCCACTAGATCTATTATTACTAAAATTACACTCCATATATTCAATTTTAGATCTAGTCAAATGAAAGCCTTTAGACTATAAGGTTTCCTCCATAATTCAAGTTTACCTTTAACTCCCTCTCTAGTCTTATCAACAAGAAGAATATCATACACCAGGAAGCATACACAAGGGTACAACCTCTTGCAAATGTCTAGATAGTTCATTATCTTGATATTTGAGAAAATCATTTAGAAACCCTCTTAGAGGATTATAACTTATGACTTGAGGAGAGATTCAATTTTTTTGTTAATCTATCTTTAGGGTTATAATTTAGTGAAGAAACAATATCATTTTTTGTTTGGTGGCAGTCCCTTCAATATGAGGAAAATGTTGAGAGTTCGAGAGGAATCATCTTAGAGCATAAATAGTCACTTGATCAATCATGGAAAAAAGAAATCTCCATAGGGTAAGAAGAAAAAGAAGAAGACTCTTTATCAAAAGAAGAGCCATTATGATCAACTAACATTTTAGGATCCAAAAGTATCATTTAATCAAAAACAATATCTACTTTCCTACAAGAAGATATGTTGTGCCCAAGGAGATAGACAATTATTATTATAGAATGAAAACCTCTTAACGACAATCTTTTGTCGTAAATCATTTTTCTCAATACCAATTCAAATTTGCTTTTCAAAAGTCTCAATTACATCAACATCCAACAACACTTGTACTATAGATGAATGAGACATAATACTAACAAAATACAACAATATCAAGCCTTTATGCTACTACATATGGTCAGCTACATGAATCCTTTTTTTCCAGTGTCCTATTAAGAGTCAAAGTCTCATTTTATTCTAAAACAAAAATCATTTCTAATACTTTCTAATTAAGTCTTTTTAGCTCTACCTCTACATTTCTTAACATAGGTCAGATTTAATCCATCTTTTCTCCTAATTAGGTCATCGGAAGGCATAGATGTCATCAATACATCCTCACATAATCAGTCACTAAAATTTGAAATTTCCAAAATTTTATGTCAATGCTCAAGGGTGTTGTCATCTCACTAAATTTTTAATATTTTCAATATTTTATTAGATACCTTAAGAGGCCTTTTGAAGATTCTTAGTATATCTTGAATATTTGCAAGAATATTTAGAGGCTAAAATCAACATTCTTGATGGAGTTGATAAGTAAAACTCAAAAAATATTGTAGCATGGACCAACCTCTCTAAAAGGAAGTTCAAATTTTGAAAGGGAGGTATGGATTGTTGGAGCTTTGCGTCAAAATAATTATCCATGTTGCTTGTTTGATTACATTGAGGAGGAATTCTTTTCAAATGGTTTATGCAGTTCCTATTTCCTTGTTCATTTCCTATATTTTAGCATTTAGTTAGCTATTCTATGTGGTTAGCTTCTATTTCCAAACTAGTTCGGATTTTGAATTGTTTTCGAGGCTTTTTTTTTAATTCTTTTTATAACGAGTTCAAATGTAATCATTTTAGAAGTGGATATGCAATAAAACAGATTACTTAATGCCAATAAAGTCTCTCCCTTTTTCTACACGTTGACCACCGATTCAAAATTTGAAATCGAGGCAAGCTTGCCTTATGTTTTCCTCTATTGTTGTCAACTAAGTCTCCAAGTTGGGTAAATTGAGGCAACCATCCCTTCTGCTCATTAGAACCATTGACTTCAAGCATTTAGAGGAGGAATCAAGCCCAAACTTCTCTTCTTCACTTTGATTCTTTGACCAAAATAAATTTCTCCTTATACTTATTAGCCTTGAAAAAAAATAATGTAGAGCAGTAGGAATCCATAAGAAGGAAACATGAAGCTGATAGGAAGTGGATGCAATTTCAGCAAAATCAGAGAACGACACAAGAAATTTAGAAAGAAGAGTACACAAGAACTCTTTTTTATTGAAAGAACTAAGAAGAAAAACACAAGATACAATTGGAGAGGAAGATCCGGCTCTCCCAAATCCCTAGTTGTCGGCTAGAGCCCACTCAAACTAAGCAAAATTAATTCCAACAAAATCAGCCATAATCTGAAATCACTTTATAGTTAGCCTTAAATAGGCTCCCCTAATTCCCTCCCAAATCAATCTCTTTTTCTTAAATAATTTCCTCTCAAATTTGAATTCAAATTAGATCTCATTTCCTAATTAATTCCTTCCTAATTGTAATTAAAACTTTCCTAAACAATTTTCCCTTAATTCCTCCTTACATAATGAATATTAACTCACATGGGCTTTCCCTAAATAATTGCAAAATTTCCTAAATAATTCCCATTCTCTCTTCTTGCCCACCGCCCACCCTAGTGGGGCTCACCGGCTCAGCCGCCGGTCCATCAGAAGCTCTCAACTAGAGAAGAAAGGGGTTTTGGACATGATATTTAAGGAGCTTAACCATTGTCTCGTGCTTTTTATAGTGATCACTTTTCTGATTGCTTTGTAAATGTAACATTATTTTTGTGTATTGCTAGTCTTTGGTGCATAATTACCTATTTACTCATATTGAGCTTTTTCCTTTTCACTATTGAACCCACTAGGATACTCTAAGCTATTGGAAAATCTTGTTTGATCTAATTACATTGCTTTGGATAGTTTTAGTTTGAGAAGAAAATATCTTTCATATTTATAATATCATTAGGAACATCATTACATATCAACACCAACGTTTCTCTCCAATCCTCTTGAAAAATGTTATAAACCAACTTGTTGAAATGCTACAACAATTTATGATTATTTTAATATATGGGATTTCCAGGATTATAAAAATATCATGTGATCAAGCACAATTTGTCAACTTCGAATAAATCTTAAAGCAATTCAAAAGGATAGAAAAAATGATTAATTAACTTAGAAAAATTAATTTGAAAGTCAAACAAGTTCAAAATGATACAAATGTACCCCCTAAATGAAATGACTCAACACCAAAAAAATGTGATTTGGTTGTTTATTGTCATGAATTACATGAGCTAGCGTGAATCCGTATGACTTGGAAATACTTTGGTCACTTCATAGCTACTTCTACATACTAGCTATAATTGAAAGTGCTCTCTCATCACCCTAAATCCTAAAGACCAGCCTTAATTGAAATTGTTCTTTCATCACCAGGAGTAGTTAACCCTACTGGCTTGCTCCTATGGGAAACCTAAAATTAGATCTTATAGAGTTATAGTCCTTGCATAAGAAGATCAAAATCTTTGGATAATTTCTTTTCTCTAGGCTAATTTTTCTTCTAGATCCTGAACGTAATTCTTTAAAACTTTTCTCAAATATATGCAGAGGCCAGGGTATGAAATTTTCAAAGCCCGCAAATAGACTTGTATTTCGTTGTTCTAAAATGTATTTGCCAAGGTTTAGAATTGCACAATTAAATATTGAGGTATTTTTCATCTGTTGCATGCCTCAAAATCAACAAATTATGCTAAATAAGAACTATTGTCTAACATCTAAGTTTGAAAGAAGTAACATGTTAACATCATGGCTTATTAGCATATTAAGAAGTAACATATTAACATCCTAACATTATAAGAAATAACAAATTATGCTAGCAAGCAACTTATTAATGTACTAACATTAATTTATGAAGTAAAAAATATAATACAAACATCAAATTAAGATAAATTATCGAAGTAAAAACTTATAATATAACATAAAAGCCTCTCTGCTCGCTCACTCTCTCTTAGTCATACTGTCCAGCATCAAGATAGGAATATAACGAGCCACTAAGGTTAGAATTTCTAAAATAAAAAGTACCCAGCACTTTTATTTCTCAATGGGTCTTCATTAGAATCATCATCATAATGAATTGATTTATCTCCCGCCTTATCCTCATTTATATCATTTTTTTCCCAATCTTCCTCATTTTTTGAATAATGATAATAAAACATTAATTAAAGTTTAAAACAATAATCATATTGATGGTTACAACCTCAATTAAATAATTTTTTATAGATTTTTCTGTTTATTTCTTATTGGTTTTTGTTTTACCTGGTTTGTCTTCTAGTCTTCTATTTCTATTTTTAAATCTAATTTGAGTTCTTGTTGCAAATCGAATGGTGTAATTTTATTATCATTATTCACAAATTATTCATTATTTGATGGTGTGTCTTTATAAAGTAAATATTCCTCATCATTCTTAAGGTATGTAAGCAATTGCTTCTTTTGGTATAAACTTAATTGTTTGTACTCCAATTTTGCTTACAACCATATGAAGAACATGTAAGGCCTATTTATTTAATAGCAAACTATTACAGCTTTTGAGTGTCATCACTAAACTGGATTCACTATTCTACTAAATTTGAAAAAAAAAAAACCACACAATTAAAATTGGGAGAATCCTTTTTTTTTTTCAACCAATAAATATTAGAAATTATATGGGGAATATTTTGCATCTGTATCATTGGCATGCTATGGTTTAAAGAATCATTTTCTAGTTCTAAATAATAAAAGTTGCAAATCATCATTCACCCTGTTAGTTTAATCTGCTATCAATCTATTCGTATAGTGGTATAATCAAATTTGATTTCAGGATTGGTCAACTTGTTCTCAATATATCAAAATTGAGGATTAAGATAATATCATGTGACATTCAAATGATGATGAAGCTTAAGTTCCAACTTCTTATGAATTATTTACCAAATATCCTTTTGGTTAGACTCCTTTCCTTCTAAGTTATATTCTATGAACTCCTTAGTCTCATCCATCGCATTGTGAAGCCCATAATTGGCTTTTTTTCCGCATCAAGCCTCCTTAAAACTTGAACTAATGACCTTATTGTTGTTATTGCATAACTAACAATTAACCAAAATCTTTCATTCAAAACAACATTTCAAACTTCTTTGCCTTCATATTTCTTTATCCAATTACAATTAAGCTCTTATGTGCAGGTGAATATAACCTCCAAAGATTTCCTTTTTCCAATATACTTTGTAGAGTCAAGTAGGCTATAGTAAATCTTGATATAACAGGTCTTAGGAGTTCTTTCTTAGAAAGCATCAAAGCCAAAACCCACAAATGAATGTTCTGTAATTGCTTGAACAATTAGATGCTTACCATCTCATTCATTATTGATGCAACCAAAATTTTTTAGGAAAACTAAGATTGCCAAGAACTAAACGTCTTCCTTTCAAAATAACTTTAACAAACACAAACTTTCTTTACAAATTCAAATAAAAGGACACTTTAAAACTTTTATATATTTTAGAACGGACAACACATACAACTCACACGACAAACAATATCTTAGAACATAAAAACACCTAAAAACTTTTCTTTATTGAGAAGAAAGATACAAATGGGGTGGTAACTTGTGGAGAGAAGAAGTAGATAAGAAGCCCGAGACGAAGTTATAGAGAGGAGAAGAGAAATGGGGACATAGCTCGCAAGCTATGAAAGAAGAACCCTCAGGTTTTCATGCTCCAAAAATCATCCATAATCTATCTAAAACTTGCCCAAAACTCCCCTTTAAATAGGATAGAAGCAGCCCAAAGGACACCCACACAGCCGTCCAAAACAACCAACAAAAGGAGAGAAAAAAGAAGCATTAAAGGCACGTTTGGACCCCCACCCAAATAGCCACAACAAGGGAGTAGGAACCGGACAGCCAAGAGCAGAACCGAACATCCACAAGGGGAAATGGGACATCCATACAAAACCGAACAACCAAATGCCAAGGGAACCGGGAAAGCCATGTAGGAACCGAACAACTAGCAAGGGGAACCAGGAAGCCAAGGAACATGAGCAGAAGCCGAACAGCCATCCAGGAGAACCGGGAAAACCAGGGGGGGCTTTGCTTACATCAAATCTCCCCTGGTTGAGAGTTCTCATCCCCTGATGAGATGACTTTAGAACTTCTATGTCGTGCTGATTGAGCCATTTCTGATGGGAGAACTTTCTCTTGAATTTGAACTTCGGCTTTGATTGTTTTGACTCTCTTTTGTTTTTTTTTCTTAATTTTTTTAAATACAAAGGAAGACTCGAAACCTAAAGCTCTGATACCAAAATGATGCAACCAAAATTTTATAGGAAAACTAAGATTGCAAAGAACTAAACGTCTTCTTTTCAAAATAACTTTAACAAACACAAACTTTCCTTACAACTTCAAATAAAAGGATACTTTAAAACTTTTATATATTTTAGAACGGACAATACATACAACTTACACGACAAACAATATCTTAGAACATAAAAACATATAAAAACTTTTCATTGATTGAGAAGAAATATACAAATGGGGTGGTAACTTGCGGAGAGAAGAAGTAGATAAGAAGCCCGAGACGAAGTTATAGAGAGGAGCTATCAAAGAAGAACCCTCGGGTTTTCATGCTCCAAAAATCATCCTTAATCTGTCTAAAACTTGCCCAAAACTCCCCTTTAAATAGGATAGAAGCAGCCCAAAGGACACCTACATAGCCACCCAAAACAACCAACAAAAGGAGAGAGAAAAGAAGCATTAAAGGCACGTTTGGACCCCCACCCGAACAACCACAGCAAGGGAGTAGGAATCGGGACAACCAAGAGTAGAACCGAACAACCACAAGGGGCACTGAGACAGCAATGCAGGAACATTAGGTGTATAATACCCAATAGCTCTCCTCAACTGTGATGTGTGGAACATTAGGTGTATGGAAGTGGTCGAGGGTAATCTCAAGTGACAAGTCACTGCTCCAATCCTCTCCAATACCTCATAAGAGCCAAAGTACCTCAGGGCTAGCTTCTCATTCCTTCTGTTGACTACTGTGCTCTGTCTGTAGGGTTACAGCTTTAAAAACATCCGATCCCCAATGGCGAACTAGATGTCCTTCATGTGCCCATCCAATTGCTTCTTCATAATTTGCTGAGTCCTCAGTAGGTGTCTTTTTAATTCATCCAACACCTTATCCATTTCCTCCAAATACTGCTCTACTGAAGAGACAAGTGTACGACTCTCCCCAAAATGTTCCAAATGTGGAGGGTCTATTTTGTATAGCATTTTTAAAGGAGTCATTTGGGAAGCCGAGTGGTATGAAGTGTTGTACTAGTATTCTGCCCATGCTAGCCATTTGGCTGATAACCTTGGTGATTTTGAAGCTAAAAATCGCAGGTATGTCAACAAGCTCCTGTTCACCACTTCGGTCTGCCCGTATGTCTGGGGTGATAGTTGGTATTTCTTTTTAACACTGTTCCATGTAACATGAACAATTCTCTCCAAAAATAACTGAGGAACACTTATCTCTGTCAGATACTACATATTATGGTATTCCATGCAGCCTGACCACCTCTATGATGAATGGGATCTCCACTGTCATTGCCTTGCATGGATGTCGTTGGGGAATGAAGTGAGCATGCTTGCTCAATCTATCAACTACCACTAGAATTACTATAAACCCTTCAGATCAGGATAATCAATCAATAAAGTTTATGGTGACCTCCTTCCACACCTTGTTCGGTAGAGCTAGGGGTTGAAGTAACCCGTTAGGAGCCATGACCATATACTTGTTTCGCAGGCACACCTCATTTCTAGCCACCATTTCTTCCACATCTTTGTGCATCTCCTTTCAATATAACTCCACGATTATTCTCATGTATGTCTTCTACACCTTAGAGTGACCCCTAACCACGCTCCCATGAAACTCTTGTAGCAACTATATTATATGAACTGAGATCAAAGGCATCACAAGCCTCCCCTGTTACAACAGTCTCTCCCCCTTTACAGAATAATCAGCGTGTTTGTTCTCATCCCTCATAACTGCTATAATTCTTCTGAGCTCCTCATCCTACACACTCTCCTCTTTGATAGGCCCCCAATTCAACATCAGTGGTATTGACATGGCTAACTCTTGGAGCTCCTTCATGCATTTGGATAAGGTATTCGCGCCTTGTTCTCCAATCCTGACCTATAATGGATATCAAAATCATAGCCGAATAGCTTTGACAACCACATCTGATGCTCCTCAGTCATAATCGTCTGCTCCAATAGGAACTTCAAGCTCCTATGATCCATCCTGAGAATGAAATGCCGACCCAACAAGTATATTCGTCACGTCTGAATGGTTAACACAGTGGCCATCAACTTCCTCTCATAGACGGACTTCAACCTAGCTCTGGTTGTCAACGCTTGTCTGAAGTAAGCTATGAGTCTTTGATTTTGCATGAGCATGGCCCCCAATCAATATCTTGATGCATCAGTCTAAATCAACTACAAAAATTTGACAAATTCGATAGGGCCAAAACTGGTATCATGGTCATGTCTTTCTTCAATCTCTCAACAGCCTGGGTAGCTTCCTCTCCCCACAAGAAGTTATCCTTCTTCAGTTGCTTTGTTAACTGCTAGGCTATGATGTTATATCCTCTCGCAAATCTCCTATATTATTCAATTAAATCTACGAAGCCCCTCAACTCTCTCATTTTCATAAGTAGAGGTCATTTCTGCATTGCCTTAATCTTAGCCTGATCTGCCGCCACCCCCTCCTGAGATACCATGTGCTCCAAGTATTCCACACTGACCTGTGCAAAGCAACACTTCTTCAGATTGTCCCTCAGCTGATATTCATGTAATACTTCTAGGACCACCCTCAAGTGCTCCAAATGCTCATCCACCAACTTGTTGTACGTGAATATGTCATCAAAGAAAATCAATATGAACTTCCGGAGATATGGTCTGAAGACCATATTCATGAGGGACTGGAAGGTAGCAGGGGCATTGGTGAGGCCAAATGGCATAATTAAGAACTCGTAGTGTCCCTCATGTGCCTTAAACGCAATCTTGGGGACGTCCTCCTCTCCTCTAGATCTGATGGTACCCCGACTTCAGATCCATCTTTGAGAACACTACTACTCCACACAGCTCATCCAGTAGCTCATCTATCATCAGAATGAGAAACTTGTCTGGCACAGTCTCCTTATTCAGGGCCTAATAGTTCACGCATAATCTCCATCTCCCATCCTTCTTCTTGACCACTAAGACTGGTCTAAATAAAAGACTCACACTCAGTCGGATGATCCCTGCCTCCATCTCCCGGATCTGCTTTTCAATCTTATCCTTCTGAATCTGTGGGTAGCAGTATAGCCTGGCACTTATTGGTGATGCTCCCTCTCTTAAGGTAATGACATGCTCTTGCTCCCTTGGTGGTAGTAATCCTTTAGATGGTTTAAAAATCACACTAATTTGATGTATAAGCGGCTGTATTGAAGGAGGAATGTCTTCCTCTCCCTCCAATCTACTCTCCTCTAGGCTCTGCAACTCCACCAAAAATCCACCTCCCACCTCCTGTAAGGTTCGCACCATTGTTTTGAGTGACACCACAGCTTTGGATAACCCTACATCACCCCTCATCATCATTCTCCTTCCCTCCACTACCAGCTCCATTGTCAATGCTCCTTTAACCTTAGTATCCTCCAAGGTTTTTAGCCACTTTATTCCTAGGATAACATCAGTGCTTTCCAACTCCAAGGGAAGGAAGTCATCCCTCGCCTAGACCCTCTATATGGTCAGAACCACTCTCTACCCTTCTCCACCTTCCCAATGCACATCATCACCCCATAACTCTCGTGTCCACCAACTTCACTCTCAACTGGTCAACGACCTAGTTGGAGATGAAATTATGGGTAGCACCACTATCTATCAACACCACCACCACCCTATATGTTATTTCTCCTTTTACTTTCATGGTGTGATTCAGAGTGAATCCCACCATTGAATTGAAGTAGATCTCTGCCATGTCAAGATGCAACTCTTCTTCCTCATTTACCACTACCTCGCTCCCACCTCCCTCCTTAGTTTCCTCGTCATCACAGACGGTGAGAACTTGAAGAATTCGGTTCTTACACATGTGCCTCGATGTGTACCTCTGATCACATCTGAAACACAATCCCTTTGTCATCTTCTCATGTTGTTCCTTCATAGTGAGCTTCTTGAAATTTCCCCTGAATCCCCCTCCTATAGGCTTCTCCTTTGGAGCCTTACAAAGGCTTCTCGATGTTGGCCCCTTGGGAGCTAAGAAAGTAGTAATCATTCTGTACGAGTCTCCTGAACTGCTGCCTCTAGCCCCCCCTCTCTAGGTACTTTTGGTCCTCCACTAACTGTGCTAGTTTCATAGCCTCTCCCAAGTCACAAGACCTCATCACTCTAACCGTTGCTCGGATCTCTGGTTTGAAACCCTTCATGAAGTTCCTCTCTAATACCGTCTCAGAAAGCCGGTCCAGTCGGCTAGCATGGTACTCGAACCTTTCCCAATACTTTACCACCAAACCATCCTATGTTAGGACGAAAAATTGCTCGTAGAAGCTCCCTCCCTTGCTGCTTCGAAAAAGTTCTAACAAGCAGTCCTTGAACTCCCTTCAGCTTTGTATGGGTCATCTCATGTCACTCCATTGGTACCAGGCCAATGCATTCCCTTCTAAACATAGGCCAGTTGTCGTCAGCCTCTCTCTCTCTCTCAATCTGTTGATGGCGAAACATCTCTTCACCTTGTAGATCCACCCATGTGAATCATCTCCCTTAAAGATGTACATCTTCAGTTTCCTCACTCTCGAATTGCCTCCATTTTCCCTAAATCCTCAATAACCTTTGATTCCATAAGGGATGGTGCTCCCCAAGTGTCTCGATCCTCCCTTCTGCGCTCGTAACCAAATCCCTCTTCAAAATCACCTCTCCTTATGTCCCAATCCTCACCTCTATGCTCAAAATCAGCCCCTCATCTTGCAAAATCAGCACCCATCCGTTCATACATACTACTCATCTCCTCCCTAGAATCGGCTCTAGGGGAGGCATCCCATCTTCCCCCTCCAAAATCTCCACCTCTCAATTTTCCCCTCTTTAGTGGATTAGAGTTTCCACTATTTCCTTGGAAGCCGATGGCTCAGTTTGTCTCTGATGTCGTCGTTTTGGGTTTGATCCTCAAGCAGCTTCCTCAACATTTCTTTCACAACGGTAAACTTCCCATCCATCTTTTTATGGACGGTTGACAATTGATTTTCAAATTCAGAAACCTTTTTCACAAAATCTGATTTTAAATTTCTCATCTCTCTTTCCCATACATCTTTTTAGGTACCACAAATTGATACTCTGATATCAATTTGATAGGAAACGTTTGTAGAAATCAAGAGTTCCCCCAGCTAAATTTGAATATCAACACCTCTCAAAAACATATTTTGAGATAAACATGGAAGAATAACAAGAAATAAGCATTTTTTAATTAATAATAGTAGAAAAACAACACAAGATATAATTGATCTTCTATTGGAGAGGAAGATCTAGCTCTCTAGCTCTCCCAAATCTCTAGACGCTGCTAAAGCCCAAACAAGAACTAAGAACCTCAAATTTTAGCAAAAACAGAGATGAAAAATAAAACCTAGAAGTAATTCGCTCTTAAACAAACATTAATTCCCTCTTATTACCAAAGAACTCCCTCTATTTGAAAATTTTCTCCTAAATTCCCCCTTAATTGGGCTTGTGGACCCCACCCTCAAGGGGGCGGCAAGGCTGGGGCGGAACTCCCTTGCTCCGCCTCTTGTATACCCAAGCCGATCCTAGTTGGACTGGTCAAACAGTATGATTAAGATTTGTAGTGTAAGCGATTGTTGATTTAAGTAATCTTTTTTTCATATTATGTATAACTTTTATTGGATAGAAAAAAATGTTATAAATTTATCATACATTTTGTTCCCAAAGATTATCCTATGATATAGATTTCATTATTCTATTTTACTTGCTTTGAGACTGCATTCAAAATTTAAAATTGAACAAAAGAAAAAGAAGAAAAAGGAAAGCACTGCATTGAAATCTATTTAGAGTATATTTTAAAGATATGCATTGGTTCATTATATTTAAATGATCTTTTTTTTTAATTAGATTTAAATGTAAATTTGACTCTTAATTGGACACATCGGAGAAAAAGGACTTATGTTGCCGACCCTACTTAATGGGATAAAGGCTTGTTGTTGTTATTGGTTCATGCATATTGAAGAGAACATTAAGAGAATTAAATATTAAGAAACAATCAAGTTAATTAAATCTGTGAAATTCTTTACTATAATTTATAGTATGAACTTTTACTACTAATAATTGTTATAAACAAAGGCACAACGCATAAATGTGTTGGATTGGACTATGAAAAGCACAAAAATGATAGAAGTTATATAGAAGGATTAATGCTGATGCACGGTTATGTTATTTTGTTGTATTAAATTTTTACAGTGAACTGTTAAGTATGTTTAAATTTTACTGCCTACCCATATTGTTTGATTATGATTGAACGATTGAGATGAGTTTTTTTTTTTTAATTGCTAGGACTTATTGTGGACAGTTTCAATCTATTTTTTGTAGGAATTAATATAAATTTTGAAAGATATTTAGCTGAAGCATTAATAATTGCTCTTATTAGGCATGAATTGGATTTGTGCCATCACACCTAGTTTTGGCAAAAGATGGATTGATCGCTCAAGAAAATTACACCCCCTCCCCGTACAAGCCTCAATGTATAAATGAGAGAAAGACTCGGGGGCACTTTTCTTTGAGGCACATTATATTTGTTTAACTATATTTTCTTTGATGTTTAGAGTGGAGTTTATTTTTATGTAAGATTGAGACTTTTTATGGGTGTCTTCCTCCATTGTTAAATATCCTTTTGGCTCATGGAAGAGCACTTTTGATGGAGGGTTCTTAGGCTCAATTTTAGTTAGTTTTAACATTTAGAAATGAATTTAATTTTGTGGGGAATTGTTAGGGTAATGGAGATGGAAACAATCAAGATCCTATGACTATGTTATCCAAGCATACGAATGAATTTAGTCTCTCGACATAGTGTTTTTTCAGTCATAATGTCCAGGGTGCTTTATTAGCAATCACGGGTTTCTTCATCAAAGGTATCATGAGTAGATTAGATTGGAAATGTGCCAAATATATGCTTTCGACATTGACTTGACTCAATTTGGGATTGACCAACCTTAATTTCTTCGTCTTATTTTTTATTTTAAGGGTTGGTATGTTAATTGTGTTGGTATTTCCTTTTTGATATTTTTAAAAAATATTGTTTTTTTTTTATTTTAAGGGTTTGTATGTTAGTTGTATTGTTATTTCCTTTTCGATATTTTAAAACAACATTTGCTTTCAATATGTATACACGCACACAATGTAATTTGCTAGAAAATAATATATGATATATATTAAATTTAATGGTGGTGATGAATATTCTGGCTTTATTTTATTTAATTTTTGAAATTTCCATTACATCACTACATAACAAATTGATCGTTTGTTTTTTCTATTATGTTTCAAATGACAAGGTGTAACATAGCCTTTGCTATTTTCGTCAAGCTTCATCTTTGCTAAGTGGCATGTGTAAGATTTAGTAACTTATTATTATTATTATTATTATTACCTTCTATGAGCTGTTTGAGAGAAATACTCTAGCAAAAGCCGACTAACATGTAGTGTAATTGAGTTGATGAGGCATAATTTTATTGACATGTTGCATACTTGAATTGGCATGTGTATTATTTTTGTTTCTTTTTATTTTCCTTAGTTAATTATAGGAAAATTTTCTATATGTTGAATTTGATTTATCTACAGCAAAAACTGCTGATTGAAATAGTTTTTATGCTTAGAATATTTCAAATGCTTATTTAATCTGACTAAATTTTAATGTATCAAATTATATTAATTAATCAGTGGTACTTAATGTTTAAAATATGCTTCTTCTTTGACTTTATTGTGTTGGTGTATTATATTGTAGTGAAATATTTTCCAAGCTATTTGAAATATAAATATCTTTCAAAAACTAGGAGTCTTGGACACTAACGTATCAAATTACACTAATGAATCAGTGGTACTTAATGTGTCTCTTATGATTTTTATTTTATGTCAGTGTATTATATTGCAAAGAAATAATTTTTTCGATCTACTTGAAATGTAAGTATCTTTCAAAAACCATGAGAGTTAGACATGACTTCATAAAATTATCTTTTTGATATTTACCACTTTTAAGTCAGCTTGCATGTCCATTTCTTTTAAAGGAAATGCTATGTTGTGAGAGAGAGAGAGAGAGAGAGAGAGAGAGAGAGAGAGAGTTATTTTATGTTAGTGTATTATATTGCAAAGAAATATTTTTTCCAATCTACTTGAAATGTATGTATCTTTCAAAAACCATGAGAGTTAGACATGGCTTCAAAAAATTATCTTTTTGATATTTACTACTTTTAAGTTAGCCTGTATATCCATTTGTTGAATTATGGAGGTCAACCTTAGAGTCTAAAGGCTTTCGTTTGAGTAAATCTAAAATTGAATATATTGAATGTAATTTTAGTAATAATAGTTTTAGTGGGTGATTATGATTTTGGGTGATCAAGTCATTAATAAGAGTACACGTTTTAGATATCTTGGATATATTGTTCAGAGTGATGGTTAAATAGATGGGGATATTATTAGTAGAATTCAAGTTGGATGGTTGAAGTGGAGGAATGCATCGGGCTTGTTGTGTGATAGAAAGTCCCCCTCAAACTTAAGAGAAAATTCTATAAGATGGTGGTTAGACCTGCAATTCTTTATGATGCAAAATGTTGGCCATTAAAAGAGAACGATAATATGAAGTTAAGTGTTGCAAAGATGAGGATGCTCTTAGAGACAGGATACAAAATGAGGATATCCGTGAAAAGGTTGGAGTAGCTCCAATGGAAGATAAGATTAGAGAGAGTCGTCTTACATGGTTTGGCCACATAAAACGGCGTCCTTCCAATGACCCGGTTAGGAAAGTACATGCATTAGATTTGACTTATGTTAAGAAGGGTAGAGGTCGACTTAAAAAGACTTGGTTATAAAATATTAGAAATGACATTTCTTTATTAGATTTAAATGAGAATTTAACTTTTAATATGGCACAATGGAGAAAAAGGATTCATGTAGACTTGATTTTGTTGTTGTTGTTGTTGTTGTATATCCATTTATTTTTAAGGAAATGCTATGTTAAGGGTGAGAGAGTTTAATAACTAATGTGATTGTGTATTCCACGTAGTTCATTCATGCTAATGCAACTGTCAACCCATACGGATGTTTTTTCATGGCTATGGGTGGGGCGGTGTAGTCTTACTCTTGCAAAAATGTGATGTTTTTTCCATTATTGATTAACTTGCATCAGAATCTACTTTTTTTTTTCAATCGTGACTATTATTTCCTAAAATCAGCAAACAAAATCTAGCATCAACACATTGTTTTCTATTCTTGCTTGAAATAGTTAACAATTTGTTTCCATTTCAATCAAACGCGCATAATTTAACAAATAAAAAACATCATTTAAAATGCATTGTTAGCTATCCTAGAAAGATCTACATTTTCAATTCCAAACAAGCTATGAATGAAAACATTTCCACTTTATGGTTTTTAGCTTGAGGATTAACCTACTCATCCTGTATGCAATTGTCAGCCAAAGTTCCTTCTTATCTGTTTAAGATTGTGTTGCTTATCATCTGGCAGATATTTTGTACGATTCATGGTCTCCAGCAATGACTGTAAGTTCCGTCTGCATTAGCATTCTATCCATGCTATCAAGCTCCACGGTTAAGGTATCGAAACATTTAACTAATTGTATAGTTGTGATTAGTTATCTTCACAAACTTTATTTGATTTGACACTATCTGAAACTTTTGTTTCTTCAGCAACGCCCAGAAGACAATGACCGCTATGTGAAGAACTGCAAGAATGGCAGATCTCCTAAGGAGACAAGATGGTGGTTTCATGATGACAAAGTGTAAGAATCCCATGACCTTTCTCACATCCCCTTCTTCATGGCTGTAGCATGCTCCTCCATTTATGCTTGAAAATTGGACTGTGAAAGTGATTCTGATCAAGCGATTATGTGCTACTACTGCATCATTGCCGGACTCTGTTTTATTTGTAAAGAAAACAGTAATTTTATCGATTTCAAGCAAGAAAAACAGTAACTGTATCGATCTCTCAAGTATATTATAGTAATCTGTAAATGAAGTCATCAAGAATTCTGGGAGCTTAGCTTGTTTATCCAGTTCAATTGCTAGCGTCATTGATGCATTTCATCTGTTCTTGTCCAGTCCTTTATCAAGCAATACTTGTTCTTTTCCATTTTATTTGCATCTGAGAATGAAATTTATTGTTTTTATGAACATTTTAACTTAGGCAAAGTAACAATCCCATTAGGAGTGGAAGGAACGTCTTTGGAGGTGAAGAATGGAACTTGGTAAAACTGCATGTCACGTGGAGCAGGTGAAGTCGGGAGAGATTATTAGGTGCGGAGTGCGGACGGTTCTCCCCGTCCGCACAAATATTGGGTACCGAGCGGTACCCGCACTCGATACCGCTAGGTACTTTTGTGCGGATGGTGCACACTCCGCACCTAATAATTTTTATGAAGTCAGGACAGTAGAGAAGTGAAGAAGAGAAAAATAAATAGTATTTAAATATAACAAGGTAATAGTTAATAGTATAATTAGTTATTAATAACTCATTAAAATGAAATTCAAATAAATAAATATTTCTTTATGTTAGTGATAATTAAATATTTTATTATTATTTTTATAATAATTAAATAATTAATTAGATAATTATTAGTTTAATTAGCAATTAAATTCTTATTAAAATAACATATAAATAAATAATTATTCGGTTCTCAATGAAAGAAAATATGGCCGGCATCAACTAGATTGTCATATTTAGCTCTCTCTTCCTACCTATCGCTATGCCTATGTTTCCGACAACTGGCATTTTAGAAAATTGGTTGTGAAGTTGTTATGCTAAAATTGATTTAGGTGCTATTTGGTTGCATGCAAAGGGAGTAAAATATTTCAAATATAGGGGTTTTAAAAATATTGATGTTTGGTTTAAAGTAAAATAAATGCAGTGTAAATTTTTTATCCATCTGAAATTATCATTTATTTATTTTTGTGTATTTGAAATTCTTGTAATTTGGACGAGTTTTAAATACATTAAAAATTCATTGCGATTGTTGCCGAAGGCCGCCGTTACGCGTCGGCCGTCGATCATTGCTCGCTATAGTCTCCACCACTGCCACCTGGCTGTCGTCAACCACTACTAACTACTACCTTGTTGCATTTTACATTTCATTCATTTTACTTTAAACCAAACAAACAAAGTAATATTATTTATTTAGTTTACACTCATCTAATATATTCCAAAATATTCATTTTACATAGCATTCCTTATATATTATATTCCTTTTTTAGGCAATCAAATATCCCTTAGCTATTATATTAAAAAAAATTAAATTTTTAACATAAAATTTCTGAAAAATAGTAAAAATAATAATAAGAAAGTGGTAAACAAATAAAATTATAACTATTGTATGAAAAATAAAAGAGCAAAAAAATGGTCTCAAACTAATTTGCTTGGCGGTTTTGCCTTTTACTTTCACAGTGGAGTTTTGGGTTAGTATCAATAAATCGTTTGGCACGGTTTTAATAATAAAATTTATGCCCTAAAGTTGTTTTTAATGGATTTATCTCCAGCGTTAAGATTGACAAGTTAAAGGGCTGCAAGATATATGGCTATTAGCTGATGCGTTTCAAATTCACAGTGGAGTTTTTGGCTATATTTAGGTCAATTAAGGCAACTTCACCTGAGAAATTATTACGTGCGGCGTAAAGGCACAACTTGCGTCCGAACTTTAATCCGTATAGGCCACAACAGCATGTACACACATTGTGTACAATTTGCACGCAACAAATTGTACTACAGTGTGCAGGAAATGTGGCTAATTCTGATTGGAGTTCGGATGTCTGGACTCCGCGCGTAATAATTTCTCAATTCACACGCACATCATATATGTAGGATTTGAACTCAATACTTTTTGATTTATAGTCAAAGCTCCAAATCAATATATCCAGATGAATTGTATCAGATAAAATAGTCCTGATTGCAAACTATTAAATTTAAATAATAAAAAATTATATAATTTTATTTGAATATATCTTTAAAAATAATAAAATATATTATAAAAACAATGAATTATTTAAATAATTTTATGCAATCAGGGACAATTTTTCAAACTATGCTTGTTAAAAACTTAAAATCAGATTAGAATATCCCAACCTCTGATATTGCAGAAACATAGAGAAGAGAATGACAGAGAGAGACTATGAATATTATAAATGCAAATTAATTTATTTATTTAATGAAAATTTTGAAAGTTATTACTAAGATTTTTTAATTGAATTCCTATTATATAGAGAGAGAAAGAGAAATGTTTCAACTACACTTCTATTTCTTTCTCTCTCTTCTCTCTCTCTCTCTCTTATTACACAAAATGATATGCACGACAGGGCTTTAAAAGAATCATATTTTTGTCATTATTCTTTGATTTGATCTATAGGATCTTCAAGTGGGATATGCGTGCTGTCATACGTCCGGTCTGGAAGGTGATTCAGTTCAACCATGTGAGAGATGATCAAAAAATATTTTCCCAAAAATAATTTGATGGAAAACTGAGGTAAAATACTTGGAGTTAAAAAATCTAAGTAAAATGGTTTTGTTTTCAAAAAAAAAAAAAAAAATCATGAACTGCATCAAACAGTGGAAACAAGCAAAACAACTAAATATGCAAAATAAAATTAAAATTTGATACAATTGATGAATATAATTTTGTGATTGTGGTCCTAAAATTATAGTTGGACCATGAAAATTACTCTAGTCGAATGATGGTTATTAGAGGACTAAAATTTCAAGATAATGATCAGATGATCATAATTGGCTGATTGAGTACGCATGAGGTCAAAGTCATATGTTAGTGTTTCGTGGATCAAAGTCAAATGATAGTGGTTAGAGGATCATGATTGGACAATGGTGATAGAAAGATTGTGGTCGAGTGATGATGATCATATGATTATAATCGAGTGTTGATGGTCAGAGAATCATAGTTAGGCAATGATGGTACAAGGCTTGTACTAGGGCCATATTGGTTAGATGATCAGAGGACTGAGGTTAGATGATGGCGGGTCATGGTTGGGTGATGGTGGTTATATGACCATTCCCAAACGATGATGGTTGAAATGTCATTGTCGAGCGACGATGGTCTAAGAATCGTAGTGGGGTGGTTGTAGTCAGATGACTATGATTGAGCAATTGTGTTGTCACAGCCAAGATATAATTGGAAGAATTATTCCAATTATAATTTAATTAATTAACAATCATTATCTAGAGCCAACTAAAAGCATTAGAATATATTGAACATATACAACATCATTATATTTCCATTATGTCATCAAAAGAATTATATATAACAATCGAGTACAATTATTTTTTTCACAACATACCATAAAAAGAATTAAGTGAATTGCCAAAAATAATATATGTATAACAAAGCATTTATCTACAATTTGAACTTTAAACTTATCAACTCCCTTTTCTTATTCAGTCAGGGCCTTACTGTTTCATGTAATGAAATAGAAACTATGATGTCCTCGAATCAAATTTGGAAGATAATTAATCAATTAGAGCTTCTATAAATCATCAAAATAATAAATCTATACCTAATAAAAGAAACTAAAAATTGCATACCTCAAAATATTACACTATATTCATTCTCCCAAAATCAATATATAATAGCAGGAGATCAATACAATTATTATTCTATCACAAACTCGTAACTACAAAATAATAAGAGAAAATATAAACAAAAGTAAAAAAAAAAAACTTGAGGATCTTTGTCAATCTCACTCTAATTGGTTTTGACCCCTTTCATGAGTTGAAATCATGGAAATTCACATAATGAGCATAAAAGCTCAGCAAACAATTAAAATTCTATCAATGCTTTTAATGGAAGACAAAAGAATCAATATATATATATATATCAATTCTAATCAAATTCAATCATAAGTTAATAAGAACAATAAAAATCTCAAAAATTAATAATAAAATTAATATGATTAGTAAATTCAAAAGATATCTATCAAGTATCAAATTATAAGATAAAATCAGTAAAGATGACTATCACTCAATAAGTCATGCTAGTATGTTATATTATGTTATAATAATATTTATGTTAGTATGAGTTAAAGTTATATCTAGCAATCAATTTAATATACTATCATGTAAATATCATTCGGAGTATGATTATGCAAAGCAAGGTAAGACATGCAATTTTAATGTGGTATTTTTTTCCTTATATTTGTTATCTATCATAGCTATCAATCTGTCAATCTTATCTTATTTTAATTAATTGTTTATTTTCACTTGTAGTTTTCAATAATCATTTAAGATTCATCATCCTCTATCAATTCACGCAATTCAGTCAATCGATTATAAGCTACAACTAGGATTATATCACCAACGACCTTTTATTTAAGGGAAAATTCATCGGTCCACCCGCATACGCATGGTATTATATTTGAAGAGCCAACCCGCATTCATTATAATATTAACAGTTAGCATTCTGTGCTTACATACAAATGCTATATTAAAAAAAAGTAAGTGAACACAGTTTGCAAAACAGATACTTGACGGTTCCAAAATTCCCACTTGTACCGATAGGTGTCAGTTTTTTAAGGATTTGCACAAGTGCCCAAAAATCACAAAAAAATTATTATAATTAAAACATAATAATATCTTTCTTATGGCAAAGATGATTTATGATTTGAACTTATAATAACTCCTAAAAAAAATTATTTCACTGGATCAAAATATAGCTTATTACATAAACAACATAAGGTAAACAACCATTTACTTAGTAGGCTACATGAACCTATTGTAGAATTTAATATTCAACTTTTAAATTAAATTGTTCAACAGTTAAATATTCTCCAAACAGGAATTTACATCATTTCAATTAAAGATAGTGCTTGTGTAATGTTCTATCACCAATATGACAACAATAGTACAATCAGTGTTACTAATATGAACATGTCATGGTAATAACATAAATATTTCATAAAGGTATACATAGCAACAATATGAACTTTGTTGAACATGAACATGATATCAAAACAAAATACATAATGAAATATAACATGTAACATATAAATCAAAACATAGTTTACATTTACATAACAAATTTTCTGATACATCATTATATCTCCACTTGATCATATTAGAATGACTCTTTTTATGACTTCACTTTCACTTATACCTCCACTTTTTCATCTCATATCTATTTAGGGGCGTAAACGAGTCAAGTTGAGTTGAGTTTTGGCACTATTGAGCTCAGCTCATTAGTCGAAAAGCTAGTTCGAACTTGAGCACGTTCACTATAAACGAAAAAATATCATGCAAGCCAGAACTCTTTACTTGTTTTTATATGATTATTGAAATATATACCAGTGATTCACTGATATTGTATAACTCTATTGATATTGTAGCGACTTATTGTCATTGTACGGATTCAATATTACTTACCCTTAATACTATTGTTATAACATTGTTCTATTGTTACTGTAGCTAATCACTATTATTTATTAAAAGATATATTAAGCATATGGTATACTGGATACACTGGGCACGTAATTAATGTTGTGAGAACTCATTCCTTTGATTTGCCTTCTCAGATTTGATTTTTCCTCCCAGGATCGTCCAGGCCGATTTTGGATCGTCCTGGGACGATCAGTGCATGGCAAAATACCGAGAGCAAGGGTTTTTGGCAAATTAATTATCGGCCTGAGGAATCGTCCTGGACGATTGAAAATTGGTCATATCGTCCTGGACGATGTGGCGATCGGCCAGGACGATCAGACTTATTTTATAAGGAAATCAGCTCGTTTTGAGGAGAGAGGAAGATATTTTTATAAAAATCAAAATATCTGAGGAGAGAGAAAGAGAAGGAAAGCGAAGGAGAAGTTCATTTTCGGAGGCCACGGAGCGCTTTTCGTCTGACGTCGCTGTTAGGAAAAGTGTTTATCTCATGGTAAGGACTCCGAATCCTATTTCTATTTTCAGAGATATTGAGTTTTGATCGTATTGTGCACTGTTTTGTGTTTTTGTGATCGAAAAATGGACCCGATTTTGTATTGACGAAACTTTCACCGCACAACTTTTGATATGTTATTGATATGATTATTCTACACGTTTTGAGTATTTTCTGTAACGATTCTACCGGTTATTTTGAATTCTACGCGATTTTAATCGAATAGAAAAATATCAGGATGTTTATTGATATTGATTCATTAGAATAATAGTCTTATATTATTGTCGTGAACATTCTATTGTAATTTGGTGAATTGTGATTTTGTAGGATTTTTGTGTAAATTTGATATACTGTCGTTATGCCGCTGGGTTTTCGTACGATTTCCAATTTTCCCGAAATTGATAATTTGAATGCATATGAATGTGACTATCTGAGTGTTGTTACTGAAACACAAGTGGAACCTGGTTGAACGTTGGTTGGAGATTGACTTGACCTGTACAGGATGGTGGGCTGACGGGCTTTCCTTTAAATCATTGATCATTGATATAACAATTGGGAGTTATAAGGAGTTTAATAGGCCGACGGGCACAGAGTGACGACTCTTATTGAAACCAACGTATTGATATCTACAATAGCAATATGGATTCTACAACAGCACTATTGATAGCCAGTTGTTTATACTTGTTCAGTAAGACCATTGTATTGAAGTGCATGTGTACCGTATTGACATATGGATTTAGTGCTTTATTGATTTGATCGGATTTATGGATTTACTGCTTTATTGATTTGATCGGATTTATGGATTTACTATATCGTACGATTTCATCGATTTCGTTGATTGATCGCTGAGCATTGATACTACTGAGCATAGATATTGATATGGATGGATGATATGGATGGATATAGATATGGTATTGATTCATTGATGCTATGGACATGGATACTATAGATTCATTGATATTATTGCTTATAGATTCTTTGATGCTATTGCTTCTACACTGTATTGAACTGCTGCATTTGATTCATTGCTAGTATAGATTGAGCTTTATTGTATTGCTTTTCTAATCGATTTCATTGACTAGACAGTATTATTTTGATTGATTCGATTTGATACGATTGATTTGATTGATCGACTGATTTCCTATTGTTTATTGATTCTTCTACCGCTGTATTGACTACTGATTTGATTTTAGTATTCGCTGCATTGCCTATTGATTTGATTTTCGCTGCATAGATTCACTGATCATGTGCCATTGCTGTTATAGATTTGATAGATTGACATGCATATTGTTTCTAGTACCGTACTTTGATTTCAGTTGTAGGCTTTGGTGACCTGCTGGGCTTTTTGAAGCTCATTATATGTGGTTAACAATTTCAGGTCCGAGCAAGGCAACTGGAATGGAGTTCGATCAGAATGTCAGACGAATCCTTTCACTATGGATGCCTGGGGCGCCACAAATGTACTAATGATTGGATATGGTATATAATCTTTCATACAGTTTTATTGCATTGATATGATTCTGACAGTTTTATTGAGACTTTGGTTCCAGCGATAATTTGATTTTTTTTTCAGATTGAATACTACTAATATGACATATTTTTTTAATTTATATATATATATATATATATATATATAAACTACTACTATGACATGATAGGTCATTATTTCATTAAATTGACGTCTATATTAATTTATGAGATAAATGGTTACTTTACTGCTATTTGTATCATACTATTTTATTGCTTTACAAACTTTATCGCTATTTAGTGTGAGTTTTATTATTTATGCATTGATTTTTGATCATATGACCATTCTTATTATTAATTGACTAAATACATACATACTACTTTTTTACTTTGCTTTGAATTCATTTATAGTATTTTAATAACCTGTTGAACTGTTTAGCTCATTATATGTAATTTAAATGATTTGAAATTAGGGAAGAGATTTAAGAGTGGAGGCTAATCAGGTTTCCTCATATTTAATTATTTTTTATTTTATTTATTCTTTTATACTCATGAATGGAAGGATATATTGAGATTGTGTGATCCATGAGTATTGTATATGATTTTTTGGGTCAAATAATATAGATGCATGTAATATTTTGATCAATAGAATTTGGTTTCACTAATATATGATTTTATTAGTAATAATGAAATTAGATAGCTCTGATTGTTGTCTAATAAAAGATAAAAATATTTTTTCTATATTAAATTTTGGGGCATGACATATTAAATAATAACTAATCAGAAAATCATTTATGAGGATTATTCATAGTATCCTTATGAAGCATTTATTATACTCTAGCAATTTTTAGAAATGTCAACAAATTTATAGAAATACTTGAAAAAGTATGCAAATCAAATCACTTGATGAAAATTTATATTTTCCTAGTAACATGACAAGAATATTCTATTCTACAATATACAAAGAATTATACGATGAAAACTTTCTAAATCTTCGTAAAATTGTGTTTGTTTCAAACCAAATCAAATAAAACCCCATAAATACCCACATATTTGTCAAAATAGAAATCTAAAGCAAGTTATCAATAACCTACCTCAATATAAATCATTTTCTCAACTGGCTTGAAAGACCAAATTGGCTCGACAGCCTCCAAACCTTAAATTTTCTTCTCATTTTTTCTCTCCCCTCTTTACTTCTCTTCTCCTAGCTCTTCTCTATGTCTATGGGATGGCAGAAACAAAAAGGGGTTGGGTGAGGAAATGGATTTATATTTTTTATACAAAACACTTAAATTTACCTAGCGCCACGACACTAACTTTCCAGTGTCACATCACTCCCAAAGGAAAATTCATTATAATAACTTCTCATAAACAAAAGCCTCTGTGCTATAGCACTCTCCATGCATCCAAAATTTTATTCTAGTAGATAAAGAGCACAGTGTCACAACGCTTCCATTTCAACACTATAACACTCCTTGTAAAAAAATTTTAGTACTCAAGACAGATACCTTAATGCAATGATGCTACTTCCCTCCAATGCCACAATGCTCCCAATAAATTTGCTATTGGACACATTTTCAAATTTCAAATTCATTCTACAACTTCTTAAGATCAAATTAAACATGAGTAACTTAAAAAATATTCACAGAAACTTAACAAGCACGTAATGAACATATAAATATTACCACGTTCTATTTTTGTCATCATGAGCAATCCAATCATTGTAGAAGTAGCTTTTACAAGTGTTCTGGTGGTGATGGTCATATGGTGATAGCCAAGCGATTGTCTAGCAATGGTCTTTGGGTCGAGCTTTGAGTATTTTTAAGCTTCTAAGGTCTCCTAAATTTCAATTGAGCTCCCCCTTCATGTAAGGAGTAGAGCTTATTTATATATTTTTAAGAGTGACATGCCCAATAAGTATAATCAAAATCCAGAATACTCTATCGGACAACTTGTATTAATTCTCATGATCATAGACCATTCCTTTTGACATTTAAGTGACTTGATAATGTTAGAATTAAACAATTTTGGGTCGTTGCATTTGTCTCGCCAAGATGCTTGATTTGGTTATAAGCATGCAAAATTTAAAAATTATTTGATCTTTCAGATAATATCCTAAAATTTTCAAATATATTTTATGTGTTTGAATTTAGCTCCTTTGGGGTTTGATTGAATACTTTTGTTATGAATGAGTTTGTCTTATATATATATATATTCAGTCTTACTATAAGTTTGTTGGAATAAGAGTTTGAATAGTCCAAATTTGAATTTTGAAAAATTTTTATTCAAATGTGCATAAAAATACATGAAATACATGCTTGATGAAGTTGAGTTTTAATCACATATTAATGACAAAGTTAAATATAACATATTGCATTAAAATATGATAATAAATATCTCAACAAATAACTAATGCATAACAAATTGATCATAAAAGAGGAAGAAGAAGAAGCCATTGGAGTGTATAAATGATTTATTGATAATGTAATTCATCTTAATTTATTTGTTGGAAGTTTAGACTTTTAATTAAAAAAAAATTAAAGAACTTGCATTCACTCAAAATTTCAAATTTATTGGTGAAGAACAACTCGCCAATTGGACGCATGAAGGATCTACTAGAAGCAAATTAAGTAACTAACCCTAATCATACGATATCTCAGCCCATTTTTTGTTTTTATTTTCCAGCATTTGGCATGAACAAATTTCTTACTAACTCCAAGAAATCAACATTATCATCCGATTAATTCTGTGTGTTTTCGTCTTTTTTGGGCAATCAGCCTAACATTTCCTAACCAAAACCAAATCTCTCACGGTAAGTAATTAGAGTAACAATCTGATTAAGCATCGCGATCGCAAGAAAGCTTCTCCCACTCGAGCTTATTTCCAGCTCTTCTGCAACAAACTTTCTCAATCTCTGAGTCATTCTATTGCCAAAATGGAGAAAGACGGTCCTTTTGCGCCTTCTTAAGCCAAACTGACAATGACATTGCCCCTTCGCTTTCACAGAGTAAGACATCCTCTTACAAACATCTCAATTCCCCACCTCTTTCTCACCACCCTCTCCATCTTCTCTTTCTTTTACACAACTTCTATCATTTCAGGCGCAGATGGACACGGAGGAAGAGGGCATTGGCTGGGTCAGTGACCTTTTTTAAGTCACCAGCAGCAAAGCACTAAAGATTAAATTTTGATTCCTTTGTTTGGCCTTTTGGTCTCTTTACTGCTGATCAGGTAGGGGACCGCTTAATATCTGCCCAATTTTTCTTCCCTCTTTCTCTTTTTTGTTATTAATTTGGTTTTGCCCTCTTCCTTTCTTCTGAAGTTATCTTCTTTTTGTTAGTCATGAAAACTTGGTGAGGGTTTTGGTTCTTATGAAGGAGGTTGAAGACGGCTTGGCTGAGGAAGGGCTTCGGTTGAAGTAACTGCATTTTCTTCTCATTCCTTCTCAGGTTTAAATTGAATTTGTAGAGTTGCTTCTGTTGAATTGAAGCCTTTGTTTTTAATGCTTTTCATCATGTTTCTATTTTTTCTCTATTTTTTAAGTTTAGGTCTTATTTATTGTTAGTGGAAAGCTGGGCACCAAGTTAACGTAGGATTCTCTAGTTTTCTTCTGGTTTATTGATATTTTACCAATTCTCCTTCAGTTGCCTTAGCTTGCCATTCCTTCATTTTAGGTGCATCAACTCTACTTTTACCTTTCAATCCAAACCCTAATATGATGCCCAAAGGGACAATGATGGGACATAGATGTTGTATACTTGTTTTTTTCTTCTAGGACATAAAGCTTTTGCTTTTTTTTTTTACCCCCTTAAGATAGATTGTGTATGATAAGTTGAAAACCATACCAAGAACTATACTATGTGGAAAGATAGCTCAGCTCTTCTCTTTATGCTAAAACATTCTTAATTTTCAGATCATTTTACATTTTTTTCTCCATACTAACCATGTTGGCCTTTCATATTTACAACTAATGCATAGAGGTCTCTACAATTTCTCATTCTACTTGCTCTCTCTTCTGAAAATGAAGTGGTAGAAAAATATCTCAAAGTATTTATTTTGCATTGTCATTCTTTACTTCAAACCATTAATAACACTCATTCCGTTACAACACTTTCAGCCATGGTGCCACAAGAGTTACCAAAGGAACCGATTGGTGTCTCAGAAATGAATAACCGACAATCTCATCCTGGAGGAATTTGTTATTGCTCTCACTGGAATAGTGTAGATCGTGGGTTGGTTCGGCCTCATAGCTTACCATCCAGCTTTCAGCCTCATGACACACAGATCCGTAGATCTGTTGAGCCTTTTTCAGTGAGATGTAAAGAGGATGATTTCTCAAGCTTTGACCATATACAGGGCCATGGCTTGTCACTAAGCCTTGGACCTGAGCTGGAGCTGGAGCCTAACAATGTTAGGCCATACGATTATAATCAAGCACAGATGGTAGAAAATGTTATGAGAAACAAATCTTTGATTGAACTTATGTGTGAGCCCTCTTGTTCTTGCGCCGAACGTTTAAGTGATGACGGCATTATATGTGATCAAGATGTGGATGGTAGTATCTATAATTCAAGATGCTCAAATACGAAGTTCGATAACATGGCGCCAGTCATGAGTGTTCTTCAGAAGTCTCCATATCTTAAAGCAGCTCAGCAGTTACTTGATGAAGCTGTTTGTGTGAGTAACTTTGTTCCCGAGCCATCTTCAGAAAAGGATGCGCACAGGAAGAATCAGATTAAAGAGAACACACACACTGTGCACTTGTCAAGGGAAGAACAAGAGGTCAATAGAATGAATAAACTTTTTACTCTGCAGGAAGAGGTTTGGTCTTCCAATTCCCTATTTTTATATATTTAATGCCAGTTTTTCTCTAAAAAAGATTGATGTTTAATGTGCAATTTCTTTATGTTTGATTATTGGTGATCTTGTATTTGCAAATTGTTAAACAAAGAATAATTGGTTGGTAGGATCTCATCACACCACTGAAATTCTCTTGACTGAAGAAGACGAGCTTGTTTAATGTCTCATTATTTCATAATCTCTTTTAAGCAAAAGATTTCATCAAATTGATTGGTGGTGAATGAAAATATAGGTTTCGTTTGGGACGGTTTTCTTACTGCTTCTTAAAACAACTTTCCAGTACAAAAAATCTAGAAAGTTGTTTTAAGAAGCAATAAGAAAACAGTCCCAAACGAAGTCATAGTCTGTCCATCTTTTGTAGATGAATTAAAACATAAAGTGAATGGAAGAAACACAATTGTTAAGTTTATATTACCATGGTGTCCCTTGATGTCGTAGTAAATATACTTATTTACCTCACTTGCATCACCTTTTGCTTGATTTAATTTTCTTTAAATATTTCAGTGAAAGTAAATTCCTTCTATTACCAAATAATTGACAGATTTAGATGTAGATGTGGGGCCTTACTGTTCTAATCGATAGTTCCCACGAAATTAACTCTTAACTATACAACTTTCCAGCTTGAGAAGCGACAGAAGATATATTTCCATCGAATGGATGAACTTGTAACATCCTTTGAAGCTGTAGGTGGTCCTGGGTCTGCTGCTGCATACACAGCTCTTACCTCACGAGCAATGTCTAAACATTTTGCTAACCTTAGGGAATCCATTATCTATCATATAGAGTCTTCAAGAGAGGCTTTTTCCAAAGATATGCCAAAAAACCTTAAACCAAAGAGGGAATCACTGCAACACCTGGGCTTGATCCATGTTGGACAAATCTGGAGGCCACTTAGAGGACTACCGGAAGACTCAGTTATGGTGCTTCGAGCTTGGCTTTTCGAGCATTTTCTTCACCCGTAAGCTTTTATTTCATGTCATCATTTTTATTTCCCTTAATATTGCATTTAGATTTGATGTTTTCTTCTCCATTCCAGTTACCCAAGTGACAATGAAAAGCTTTTCTTGGCTTCGCAAACAGGCTTGACAAGAAACCAAGTAATTTTGCTTCTTTAAAGTATTCTGTTATTTCTAAAAGGCCTGCTGCATGATCCAGTATCCGTTACTTGTATTTGTTTTTGAATTGTTCAGATTTCGAATTGGTTCATAAATGCTCGTGTTCGGTTATGGAAACCCATGATAGAAGAGATGTACAGAGAAGAGTTTGCAGAGGACCAAGGAGACTCCAATAGTTCTCCTTAATAGTTGACATGGCAATGCTATCAGTAGCAAGTAGTGGCACAAACTAAATGTTCACAAAATTGGGTAGCTGAGAGGTTTTGGGGATGTGCTGAATGTAGTTTTTGTGGAAATTGAACTTTTTTGCCATGCTGAGAGATCATATCTAAATAGGTAAAAGCGGCTGATTCAGTTCAAGTGTTCCTGAAAATCTTCAACTAAATGAATATAAGAGAATTTGTTCCATGACTTGAGGCCTAAACAGTTCGATGTTTTAGGAAATTACTTGCACTGGAGAGTTCACCACCGTTTAAGCTGCTATTTTCATGTAACAAAGGTTTAATGTAAGTAACAGAGTTCTGCATTGGGTACTCATAACCACACCCAATCAAACACTCACCCATACTCAATGTGTATAGGTGGGTATGGGTATGCTCATGACCTCATGGGTGGGTACTCAAGATCGGGGAATAAACCGATTTACATTGCTAATTATTGTATGCCGTATATTACACGCAATCCTCACTATGCAATGCACAACACTGAACTGCGCTACAACCACAGTAAATTCTGATATGCGGCTTGAAAGTTTGCAGTCAGAGTAAAGGGCAACAAGCCTCAAGGCCAACAGTTCGTGGCGAACTTCATTCAAAAAGCGTGGAAAGTGAGTGGGTATGGGTGGGTACGGCATCCGGAAACTCACCATGGGTGGGTGTGGGTGGATGAAGCTGCTCATGCGGAGCGTGGGTACCCAATGGGTATCCAACCAGGACCTCATGTAGGGCTTTGGTAAGTAGCCTTCATAGTAATATAATTAATTACCATCACAAAAGCATGTTGAACATGATGGTCATCGGTCAACTGAATTTCTGCAACTTTGAAAAGATGTGAGATAAAACTATAACAACTGAGGAAGATTAGAGACTTCTAATTCCATGAAAACATCTATTTTCAATTATCATAAACAACAAACATAGCATGTAAAATAACATCCAGTATGGAAATCATAGTGATTTAACTCATGAAAAGAATCTTTAAAGAGGGATTCCAACTACTCGACAAATCTCAGCGTGTCATTTTTTGGATTTACTTCCACTTTCCATTTCCCACTACCAGTTCTTTATGCACAATTCAGCATAGAGTAAATGACATCGTTCTGTTAAACTCTTTAGGACTCCATTCTATCCCCAATAGCTGTTTCTGGAATTATGTTATAGAGGATTCGGAAAGTCTCCTGCTTCAAGTGTCTGTAAAGCCATTTTTTTGGGAAGGTTGTAATAGGTTTCTTTATCATGACTGTAAGAAATTGGGTCATCATATTGATTCTTATCCCAATATTTGAAGAGAAACTTGGTTGGAGAATACGATGCCTGCTTTGAAGTTTGTTTCGGAGGAACAGAAACATTTGCATTTACCTGATTAGACATGTTTTTGGCGGAGTTAGAAAATATATTTAAGGGGGGCCTGAATTTTTTTTTCCTCAACTTCTTACATCCAGACTTGGGACCGACATAGACAATTTTATTTTATTTTTTAATTATTATTTAAAAAGGTAGAATATTAAATACAACATAATAAACAACTCACAGTAAAAAAAAAAATTTGAGAGCATAGGAAAATAAATTTAGCTACTTTGATAGTAAAAAAACTTCCACTATAAAAAAAAAAACATTTAAAAAATAACTACAAAACAATAGCAAAAAATTATTTTAAGAAGCAGTAAGAAAGCCGCCTCAAACGAAGCCTCAAACAGATGAACTACTCGCTGCAATTAGTTGGCATTTTGACCAAAATAGGAGATGGCTTATGGAGAACATTAAACCTGCCAAATATTCTTTACATGTTTTAAATCAGCTGTAATGTTTGAATATTATGTGACTAAAATTATGATGAAAATGGAAGTTAAGTAGAGTGAAGATATTGAGGGCCATGAAGATGAAGGATTATGTTGATTTGGGTAAGAGTATTTGGTATTCTACACAATCTCTGGATTAAATCTGGTCTTTTGCCTCATTGTCCCAAGTTTTTGGTCCATTTATTTGATTGTAGATATGGATAAATTTCCTCTTTAAATGTAAATATTTGAATATTCCATTTTTTTAGGCTGTAGAAATATTTGGAGAATAAATAGATAAAATTTTGTTTTCTTGTTTGTGCTTATGGAAAGGGAATGTCATAGAGTTAGTATATTCCACTCCTTCAAAGAAAAGGTGCTATTAGTTTTGGCTTTACCAAAAGTAGATGCTTTAGGCCATCGCATAAGAAGCTCCCATTTAGATTACTATAGCATATAAAGAGAGTAAGGCTTCGCTTGGGACGGCTGTCTTCCTGCTTCTTAAAGCGGCAAATTTTTGTACTAAAAAGCTGCTTTAAGAAGCAGGAAGAAAGCCGTCCCAAACGAAGCCTAAGTCTTCATTTGAGACAGCTTTTTTATTGCTTTAAAAGATATTAAAAAAGCCGTCCTAACTAAAGCCTAAGACCAATAGCAATAACATTATTTTCTTCATGTTCAAATCTCATCTTTACTTCAAATGATCTTGTTCTCATTAATGTTTCATTTGGGACGGCTTTTTACTGTTTTGTACAACCATTTTTAGTACAAAAATTTCTGAAAAGTGATGTATATGTTTACCAGTATCGATTGTGTTGTTGACGGAAAATTAACTTCGTATATTAAAATTATATTTTTAATCCAAGGTATATCTTAAAGTTGTTAAATTTTATTTTTAGATGAGAGTAATATCAAATTTAATTAATTTTTATATTATATTTATCTAATAAATTAATGACTTTGATAACATTCTAATTAAATTTTGGCCGGATATCTTTACAAAAAAAATTATAACATATTCATTTAAAACCAAGGCTTTTAAAACTGGACCGGACTAGGCGGTTCAACCGATTGAGCCGCGAACCGGCCGGCCGGCTGGTCACGGTACAAACTAAAACCTGTTTTGCTAAAAACTGGCGTCAAACCGCTCGAATCGGCGGTTCGACCGCCGAACCGGTTCTGGTTTCATGTAACCAGTCTGTTCGCTAAAAAAAATGGACGGTTGGGATGCGTTATGAGCGGACAGCGGATCCTTTGTATTCGTTCGTGTGGCATTGCAAGGCGCGAAAAAAAAACCCCCATTCTTCTCGCGTGGCTGGCATTCTCCGCCTCCTTCGTCTTCTCCGCCTCCGACGTCTCATCTAATTCGAGAAGCAAAATCGCTTGCGGTGAGTATGTATTATCGACTTTTGTGAGATTGTGGTGGCATTTGAGCATTTCAATACCTAAAAACAATTTTTCATTTATGAATTTTGGATTTGTTTTTATAAACGCTGTAATACAGTATTACTTCTCCTTGGATTGTGTTTCCTTAACCTGATTTACAATATTGTTTATATTTTCTCAAAGTTTGAAATCACAAGGCTATAAATCCTTACACACAATCACTTGCTGCTCCCATTCTTCTCCGTTACTCACGCCATTTGCTTCACACACAAGCATAAACCAAAATTCCAACCTCCCCTACTCTTATTCTGTTAGAATGTTATCGTCAAAACTGTTTGAATGGTTGCAAATGTATTGTACTGTAAAGAATATAATTATGTTCAAATTTTTAGTGCAAGTGGAGTTTAGCATTTTGGCATCTTGTATTTGTCTGATAAAAATTTATATAGTTGAATCCTGTTAAACTATAACAATTAATAAATCATTATAATATTTATATATAATAAATATTTATTATGTAATCCGGCTCGACCCCGGTCGAACCATCGAACCGCTAACATCTTCTTCTTCCGGTTCATTGACCGGTCCGATTTTCAAAGCCTTGTTTAAAACATGACCTTATTTTATGAGAGAATTTACTTTTTATTATTCTTGGCGCATAACAATTCCAAGTTTTTTTAACATCTCTTAGCATTTTTGTCTATATTTTTTGTGTGCCATGAGTTTTTATTATAAATTTAATTTATAATATATTTATTTAAAATATAATATAAATATTGAAATATAGAAGACATTAAAATTATTCAAATAATTTTAAAACATAAATTCTAATAAGAAATTAAACTGATAAAAAATATTAAAGACATCTTGAACATAATGGATATCATTCTAATTTGAAGGAGAAATTATTTTGTGCAGTGATCGGATCGTCAAGAGGTGAATCAGAATATGCCATGTTATCCGGTACAAGTATCAGTACACAATAAAAAAATGATATGCCATATCCTAATTTACCTCCGAACGACGCACGGTAACAACACAAAATAATTAATCCTGCAGGGAAATTATCCAAGGAATTTTTTACTTAATGGTGCTCGCTGTTAGATTCTAACAGTAAATCCCAACACCACTAAATGGTTGTGGGTCACTGAAATGCTTTCAGGTTATTGCTAGCAAGTACCTGTAACTTGTAATCTTAAGGCATAGTAAAGCTTTTCCAGAAATGAACAAAATTGCTCTTCCAGCTCTTTTTCAAATCAGCAGATGAGCTATCACGCAATTACTCCATTCTTCTTTCGCAAACCCTAACTCTCTTTCTACCTCCTTTTTCGCATTTTGTGGAACGATCCTTCTGGAAAGTATATATGGTAAGCTTCTTTCGATCCACATTTCGTTTATCTACGCGCCGATCTAGTGTTCGTTGATCTCCATTAATCATTGGATTTTCGTAGGATTTCTCATTATTGGCATTATCATAGTATAGCTGCTAAGTGTAGGTGATGATTCTGTAAGCATGGGTGTGCTTTGTTTTGTTCTTTCAATCTTCATAAATTCGGAAATTTTTTAGATTTTGAGGATGATGTATGAAATTCGGGTCATATTTTTACCTTTATTAGTTGCATTTGTGTTTGATAGCTGATCGCATGTACTTTGAACGGTTGAGCTATTTGGAATGTTTGCTCTTTGTGTCCTCGGAGAATATGGCTGAATGAGGTTTTCAAGTATTTGTACGTATTTGGCTAATGATGGCACTATTTTTGTCCGTGTATAGTTTCCTCGTAGAAGTGGATTTGGATTATGACTTTTTCTTTCACCTCACATGCGAGCAAAAGATGAAACTCCATGCTAAGGGTCTGTGCTTTTGCAATTATCCTACAGTTTTTGGGTAACGTGAAAAAGAGCAAAGATGAACTCACAAGAAAAAAGGCAGTTGAAATATTGAATTTGACATGGGAGCAATTTTGTTAATTTGCACCTCTCAGAGTATTCAATGAATAGAAAAGAACTTTTGGCTTACTTCCATTTTCAACTTAAAAGATTCTATTTGAGATAATCCTGATTCATAATATTTTAAATCCTTCATTCTTTATCTTAGTTGATAGTAGATAACTATTCCTAAAAATAAAGTTATATATGTAGCATCTTGTTGAGGTGAAGATATGACACCGGACGGACTCCTCAAACAACGGACAGAAAGTGTTAAACAGGAAAAACAAGAGGAAGAAGAGCAATGGGGAAAGAAAGAAGAACTTTATTAAATGGCAAGATCACCACCTGGCTGCCAACCCAGGGTACAGGCACTGACGGACTGAATGCGAGAAAGGAAACATAATGCAAAACTCTCTGTCCTGTCCTTAAGGGCTCTCGAATATATATAGACTTCAAATAAGATTTAATACACCCTTAGACTCAAGGCAAACTGGACCAGACGCATATTAGTCTGGTCTGGGTGGGCTTTGCTTTAATAACCCGTTTGAATCGGGTGGAGGTTCAGCTCTTGCGTCATTCGCCCGGTCTTGAGAAGATTCCGCTGTATGATGGCCTTGAATGTTGGCTTCCATATAGCTCATTTGCTGTTCCTTGCCTTGTATCTTTGAATTGGAAGTCTCGGTTGAGTCATAATAGTGTGAAAGATCTGCAACATTAAAAATAGGTGAGATTTGTAAATTCCCAGGTAGTTCAATTTGGAAAGCATTATCATTAATGCGTTTAAGGATACGAAAAGGTCCCTCTGCTTTTGGCTGGAGCTTGTTGAATCTTTTGTTGGGGAATCTTTCTTTGTTTAATCTTATCCAGACTAAATCTCCTTTGCTGAAATGTTCAAATCGTCTAGACTTGTTTACTTTCTTTTGGTACTTAGCATTTTGTTTGAGAATTTGTTGTTGAACCTGCTTGTGGAGTTGTTGTATTTCTTTGACGCGGGCTTCAACATCTATGCTATGAACTGTAGAAGAGACAAGTGGTGTTAGTTCAAGAGGTCCCGTAGGATTTTGTCCATAAACAATTTCAGAAGGACTCCGGCCCGTCAATTGATTACGAGATTTATTGTAAGCAAATTCTATTTGTCCCAGAATTTCATCCCATAAGCGAATGCTTTTTCCAACAAAACATCTTAGGAGGTTTCCCAAACTTCTATTAACTACTTCTGTTTGCCCATTTGTCTGAGGATGAGTAGTAGAACTGAATTGTAGCTTAGTTCCCAGTTTTGACCACAACGTTCTCCAAAAATGTCTAATGAATTTGACATCTCGGTCAGATGTGATTGTTTTGGGTATGCCATGCAATCTAACTATTTCATGAAAATAAATTCTAGCCACATGAGAAGCGTCCGAAGTTTTGTGGGAAGGTATGAAATGTCCCATTTTTGAAAAACGGTCAACCACGACCATTATGGAATCCTTTTTCCGTTGGGTGCGAGGGAGTCCTAACACAAAATCCATGCTGACATTTGTCCTTGGTGAGTTGGGTACGGGTTGGGTACGGGTAGGGCAGATAAAGGCTGATATTGTGTTGTGTTGTTTTGGCCCTTTTACAAATATTACATCGCTGAACATATCGGTTCACATCTCTATCTAAGGAAGGCCAATAGAAATTTTCTTGAACCATAGCAATGGTTTTGTCTCTACCAAAATGGCCGGATAGCCCTTCGTCATGGTTTTAAAAAATAATAACTTCTCGCATCGAATTTTGGGGTACACATAGTCTATTCCTTTGAAACAGATAACCCTACTGGATATGGAAGAGTTTGTATGGTTGAATTTGACAATGCTGTCATATATTGGAAAAATCAGGATCTTTTTCGTATAATTCCTTCATAACCTCAAATCCAATAGTTTTTACTTGTAATGTATTTAGCAGCATGAATCGTCGGCTAAGGGCATCGGCTACTTGATTGGAGGATCCAGATTTGTACTTTAGGGAGTAGTGAAAAGAAGATAGATATTCCACCCATTTAGCATATCTTCCATTGAGTTTGAGAGACTGGTGGTCTGTAAAGAGAACAAACTCTTGCCCTAGTAGATAGTGGCTCCAATATTGCAAGGCTCTGACAATGGCGTAGAATTCTTTGTCGTACGTGGAGTATTTTTGACGGGATTCATTTAGTTTCTCACTAAAATAGGCTATAGGATGTCCCCCTTGACTTAGTACAGCTCCGATGCCATTGTTAAATGCATCACATTCAACTTCAAAGACTTGAGAGAAATTTGGAAGTATTAGAACCTGAGCTGATTGTATCAGGCTTTTGAGTTGTTCGAAAACTGTTGTGGGCTTCCTTGGTCCATTCAAAGTGCGGTTTCTTAAGGATTTTGGTTAGGGGAGCTGCAGTGGAATTAAAGTTCTTAATGAACCGACGGTAAAAAGATGCCAATCAGTGGAACCGCCAGATGTAATTTATAGAGGTCGGTGTTGGCCACTCTTGAATGGCTTTAACTTTGTCATAATCCATTTCATGTCCTACAGGTGAGATGACAAAGCCCAAGAACTTGATGGTGTTCACTAGGAATTCACATTTGGTAGTATTAGCGAACAAGCGTTGTTCTAATAGTATTTGAAAAACTTGTTTTAGATGTTGCAAATGTTCTCCATGTTCTGATTGTAAATCAAAATATCATCAAAATAAATAACAAGAAATTTATTTAAGAAGGAATGAAAAACCTGATTCATAAGACGCATGAAGGTGCTAGGTGCGTTGGATAACCCGAATGGCATTACAGTCCATTAATATAGTCCATCTCGTATCTTGAATGCTATTTTTCATTCGTCCCCAGACCTCAGTCTGATTTGATGGTAGCCGCTTCTGAGATCTAATTTAGAAAAGACACAAGCACCACTTAGTTGATCAAATAAATCGTCTACACGGGGAATAAGAAACCTGTATTTGATGGTGATTTTGTTAACGACCCTGCTATCGATACACATACGCCACGTGCCATTTTTCTTGGGAACTAGGAGAGCTTGTACGGCGCAGGGACTGGCACTAGGTATCACAAAGCCTGCAATTATCAGTTCTTTTATTTGCCTTTGTAACTCTTCATAGTTTTGGGGAGACATTCGGTAAGCGGGCCTATTAGGAATAACAGATCCTGGTAAAAAAATCAATGGCATGTTGAATCTCTTGAATGGGCGACAAACCCTTTGGAAGCTTGTCAGGAAAAACTTGCATGAACTCCTGCATAAGAGGTTGTATCTCTGGTGGATGCTGCTATTTTTTACTATATATTTTCGGTCAATAGCAGTAACATAAATCCAATTTGGGCGGCGTTAATGGACTGAACGAACAAGTTGGCTGACTGGGTTGCAGGTGGAGGCGTGTGAGATCATTTATCAGCTTGGTCCGGAAATTCTCTGGCTTGGGTATCATTGAATGGTGTTAATACCATGGTTCGACCATCCTGTTGAAAGGAATAAGTATTATGAAACCCATCGTGGGTCGTTCTTTGGTCAAATTGCCATGGTCGGCCCCATCAGTATATGACATGCATCCATTGGTACTACATCACAAAGTACTTGTTCTTGAAAATTCTTGCCCATAGAGAATTGTACTAGGCATTGTCGGTTGACTTCAATTTTGTTGCCCTTCTTTAGCAAGGCTAGTTTATATGGTTGCGGATGTAATTGTGTCATCAGATGTAGTTTCTCTATCATTAAAGAAGATACCACGTTCTTGCAGCTACCACTATTGATGATTAGATTACAGACTTTGCCTTGGACGGTGCATCTCGTTCTGAAAATATTATGCCTCAACCACTTGTGTTCAGGTTCATAATGAATATTCAAAAGGCGCCTGACTACGAGCAGTTCTCCGTCATCCGCATGTATGATTTGTTCCATCTCCTGTGGGTTGTTTGCATCTCCTTCACACTGATCTTCATCCGGGGGAATTTCTTCCACTAATGTGACCAATCGCCTTGTGGAGAAATTAACTGCGATGAGGCCGAACCCGTGACATTTAAAACATTTTCTAGCGAGAAACGAATTGGTGGTAGGATTGTTCGTGGCCAAACGTGGACGAACCGAACCCATGGCTACGTTTGGTGGGGTTTTTCTTCGATCTGGTCCAGGACCATTCGAGCTACTTGTTCCCGCCAGCTGATCTCCAATGGGATTTCTTCATTTTCCTTGCTTCAATTGCTTTTCTACCTTCAAAGAGAGGTTGATTACATCGGCCAAGGTCCAATAAGGCTGGAGTTGGACAATGTTTGATATAGACGAGTTTAGTCCTCCCAAGAATCTCGCGATCGTGCTTTCTTTCAGTTCTTCCAATTGCCATTTAAGACCCAATTGTTCAAATTTTGCGGCGTACCCTTGATGCGAGCAAAAAATATAGGGGACCCTATATTTTTTTATCACAAAAAGAACAACTTTCTAGATACAAAATAAAGACATAAAATGCTTAAAACAAACTTTAATATTATAAAAAATGAAAGACTTACAAACTTTGACTCAAACAAACTTGGACTCTTACAAGACACCCTAAAGTTGCTGCACTTGGAAGAAAGATACAGGTGGAGTGGCACTTGCGGAGAGACGAGAGAGGTTAGAAGCCAAGACGAAAGGTTGGAAAGAGCTCGCAAGATTTCCGGAGGGGATGAGAAGAAGAAGTGGACAAAGCTCGCAAGCTTTTCCAATGAAACCCGCAGGTTTACATTTCCAAAAATCACATCACATAACATTACATAACCCCTCATATTTATAGGTATGAAAGGGGGAATACAAACAGTCACATAACATTAATTTAAGCTTATTTAAATAGGGAATATGAAAAACCAACAGTCACTTCCCGGAAACGAAGCACCAAAGCCACGAAAAAGCCCTCCAAACAGCCACGGGAAGCAGCCCAGCCAGGAACCGAAGAGGCAGCCGTGAAAACCCAAGAGACCCGCACGGAACCGAAGCACCAAGGCACGAGAAAGGCCACCCAGCACCGGAAACTGAAGAGGCAACCGCAAGAACCAAGGAGGCAGCCGTGGGAACCAAGGAGGCAAGGCACGGGAATCCAAGAGGCCAAGCACAGAATTTTAAAAGATAAAGCTACATAAATAAGATAATAAATGAACAAAAACCTAGCTAATAATAAGCTAACCTTTAGTTCAATAAATGAACTAAAAACCAGCTCATAAATGGGTTAAATTCCAGCTCAAAATTTATTGAGCTTGTAAACTCGAGGGAGGCCAAAATTGATTTATTTTGGACATGAGTTGACCCCCCCTTGTCTACATCGGATTCTCCCGTTCTTGAAGAACTCATCTCCCAATGAGTTAGCTTATGATTTGACTAACAAGACTCAAATGACAACATGACTCAAAATAAAAAATACATGACAACTACTATGACTCACTAAGACTCACAAGACTCACACAACTTGACTTGACTTGACAAACCAACTCACAAACCTAAGACTTCCTAACTTGCTCTGATACCAAATGATGCGAGCAAAAAAATATAGGGGACCCTATATTTTTTGATCACAAAAAGAACAACTTTCTAGATACAAAATAAAGACATAAAATGCTTAAAACAAACTTTAATATTATAAAAATGAAAGACTTACAAACTTTGACTCAAACAAACTTGGACTCTTACAAGACACCCTAAAGTTGCTGCACTTGGAAGAAAGATACAGGTGGAGTGACACTTGCGGAGAGAAGAAAGAGGTTAGAAGCCAAGACGAAAGGTTGGAAAGAGCTCGCAAGATTTCCAGAGGGGATGAGAAGAAGAAGTGGACAAAGCTCGCAAGCTTTTCCAATGAAACCTGCAGATTTATATTTCCAAAAATCACATCATATAACATTACCAAAATATTACATAACCCCTCATATTTATAGATATGAAAGGGGGAATACAAACATTCACATAACATTAATTTAAGCTTATTTTTAAATAGGGAATATGAAAAGCCAACAGTCACTTCCCGGAAACGAAGCACCAAAGCCACGGAAAAGCCCCCCAAATAGCCACGGGAAGCAGCCCAGCCAGGAACCGAAGAGGCAGCCGCGGAAACCCAAGAGATACTCACAGAACCGAAGCACCAAGGCACGGGAAAGGCCACCCAGCACCGGAAACTAAAGAGGTAGCCGTGGGAACCATGGAGGCAAGGCACGGGAACCCAAGAGGCCAAGCACTGAATTTTAAAAGATAAAGCTACATAAATAAGATAATAAATGAACTAAAACCTAGCTAATAATAAGCTAACCTTTAGTTCAATAAATGAACTAAAAATCAGCTCATGAATGAGCTAAATTCAAGCTCAAAATGTATTGAGCTTGTAAACTCGAGGGAGGTCAAAATTGATTTATTTTGGACATAAGTTGACCCCCCCCCCCCCCCCCCCCCCCCCCCCCCCCCCCCCCCCCCCCCCCCTTGTCTACATCACATCAACCATTCTACGGTCAGCTCGTGCTGTTGTAGATTATGTAGCCGTAGGAACATATCTTGGCGGTAGTGCATAGGCAAGAACTTTCTTTGAAGTTCTTTAGTCATCTTGGCCCATGTCGTGATCTTCGACTTCCCTTCTCTTTGGCGGGATCACTTTAGATCCTCCCACCATAGCGACTCATTTTCTTTAAACTTGATGGCTACGAGCTTGACAATGCATTCTTGTGGAATTTCTTTGTAATCAAGAATTCGTTCAATGGTATGTAACCAATTGATGAATTCATCTGGGTCTAATCTGCCTTCGAATTCGGGAAGATCAAGGCATATGCCAAAGTCTTGAACATGTATTCGTGGTTCGCGGCGAAGGTGCCTTAAGGGAATGTCATCCTCCCCGCTTGATTCTTCACGATGAAAAGGATTTTCATCGGCCTCTTCTGGTTGTGGTTCTTCGACTTCATTTTGTGTCTCTCCTTGTTGGCTGACTTCGACAGCGGCCAAACGATCTTGTAATCTTTGGATCTCCTTTCTCAGTTCTCCAATGGTTTGTTCTGGGGTGTTTCTTGGGGCTCCTCGGCGGCATGTTGGTAGGGGTAGTGCGCCAAAATCCACCGGAGGGAAGAACAATATCTGTTCGCCCCTAACCCATGCAATAAGAAAGCAAGAGGTTTTGTTGAAAAAAGAAACTCCTTACCTGGTTAGCTCTGATACCAGATGACACTGGACGGACTCCTCAAATAGCAGACAGAAAGCGTTAAACAGGAAAAACAAGAGGAAGAAGAGCAATGGGGAAAGAAAGAAGAACTTTATTAAATGGCAAGATCACCACCTGGCTTCCAACCCAGGGTTCAGGCACTCACGGACTGAATGCGAGAAAGGAAACATTATGCAAAAGTCTCTATCCTGTCCTTAAGAGCTCTCAAATATATATAGACTTCAAATAAGATTTAATACACCCTTAGACTCGAGGCAAATTGGACCGGACGCCTGCTAGTCCGGTCTGGGTGGGCTTTACTTTAATAACCCGTTTGAATCGGGTGGAGGTTCAGCTCTGCGTCAAGATAATATGGCAATGTTAAGCATAGAGAAAATGAGGATATTATTACTTTTGAATATTAAGTTGTTTTGGAAGCTTTGTCTATGCAGTGGAATTCTTAACGTAATGAATTGTAGATGATGCTAAAGTGGAATATAAGGTGTTGGTTCCATTATGTTATTTTGCACTGTGGCATTGAAAATATGCATCTGGTCAGCGTCACTGGCATTTCTATTGCATATGTGCTTCACCTTTTTATCTAATTCATCATTCGACATATTTTGTGCATGGAAATTTTCACTACTGAAAAATCTTAGATGACCTAGAAATGACAATGTCTATTGTTTAGTGTTATCTTCATTAGTTTTGGATGATTCATAGGCAAAACTTGCCTCCTTCCTAGTAACCCAAATTCAATTAGTAACAATAGAATCATCATCATTAGCCTTATTACAATTTATAACTATTTAGGGTTTGCTTTACGAATTCTCTTTCTCGAGTTATTCTTGATAAGTGATGCATGAGGTTTGATATATCATCAAAAAATTATCTTGATCGGGCATGAATCTCGAGGCAAAATCAATCTGAAAACTCCAAAAATTATATCCGGGATCTTCTAAACTCCGATTTTAGCAAACTTACAGTCGAACTGATCGTCTCGGAAATACGAACCCCAAATTCGACTCAATCCGAGCTCAAATGGGTCCAAATCAAGGACCCGAAGTGTTGTTAGAGGGTTCAAACCACAATTTGGATTACCAAACAGTTTCTAAACATTACATGCTTATAGTCGAATTGAGCGGCTCGACGAGACGAATCCAAAGAGCCCAAGATCGTTGAATTCCGACATCATTAAGACCTTCAAATGTCTAATGAATGGTACACGATCAAGGGATTCAATATCGACCGTCCATCCGAACCACTCCACCTTCGCCCTTGATCTTCCTCCTATTTATTGGCCATGCCACTCTAAGAAAACTATAAATAGCCCCTCATTTCTCTTATGAGGGGGGGGGGGGGGGGGGAGGACCCATGACCAAAGCAAGAGAAGAAGGAGAAGAGAAGAGAAGAAGGATATGAGGGAAGAAACTCCTCGACTACTACCGTCAGAATTTTGCCCAAGTGACGCCGAAATTATGGCTGACTTCTATGAGACGTCGAAATTCTGCCCAAGTGACGTCGGAATTCCGCCCGACCTCCAAGTGACGCCGGAATTCCGCCTGAACTCTAAGTGGCGCCATAATTCCGCCCGACCTCCAAGTGACGCCAGAGTTTCACCCGAACTCAATTGACGCCGGAGTTCTACTTGAATATCATCTAATGCCCGAGTTCTCCTCGGTCAGGAGATCGCCAAGTTCTAAGCGACGCCGGACTTCTGTCTATAGTCGGACTTTCGCCGGACATCTATTCGATGCTGGATTTCTATCCATTGTTGAATTTCTACCCGACGCTATCCTTCTAACCTTCATCGTAAGACAACGGTCCACCGACTACGGTCCTTCCGACCTCCGTCGCCAGTCGACTACAGTTCTTCCGACCTCCGTCACCCGTCAACTACGGTCCTTCCGACTTACTTCGCCCACCGACTACAGTCTTTCAGACTAAACGAACACATCATCAGTGATTATTTGTATTCACATCATGTAATGTACTCTATAAGATGTACATCAAGCTAAGGCTTTCCCCAAGGAAGAGCCTCATTTGTAATCAACTGCAATACTAGTGGATTTATTCAAACTGGGCTAGGCCCCGTGATTTTTCCCCTTTTTTAGGGGTTTTCCACGTAAAAATTTTTGTCTCCTTTAAATATTGCACCCTATCTCTTTATCTATATGTGTGTTGGATCTTCGTACAACGCTAAGATGCTAAGCTTTATTTTTATCTCCGGCCACGAATACTCCAGGACGCAACAAGGTTAAACCTGTTCTACACAAATCTTTTTGAATAACCTTTGTCCATGTTATCTTTAGTCTACTTCTCTTCCTTTCTATTCGTTCATCAAATTTTTTCTCTCATATTTTTTATGTATTATTTACTCTTCATTTTACATATCCAAACTATCTACGTCTATCATCCTCTACCTTATTTTCAAGATATTCTATTTCCACCATCCCTCTAAAATAATTATTTCAATAGATCTATTCTAATTTTTTCATACACCAATCATTCTCATTTATGTCATGCTATACTTGACTACCAATGTCCTATTCGTTGCTTAAGACTCGAATTCAAACTACATATCTGACATAAATATAGCTTTTTAAAATTACCTTTAAATCTCTATGGCATCATTTTATCAGATAATACTCCTTTGGCACTTTCTTTTTCTTACTAGTTCACATTTAGATCTAGAAGTTTTATCCTTATATATATCTTATTCTTGTATATAACAAACCTAAGATATATGATTCTATGATTCTATCACACCTAAAAATCTCTTTCCATCTTGATATTATTAATTATTAATTATTATTATTAAAATAACAAAAAGGGCATATCCCATTCTTAGTCTTTGCTTTACTAATCTAAGCTCTTATTTCCTAAATATTTTATCGATTATTTCACTTATTTCAATGGATGCCATTGCAAGAAAATATGCAATTACTTTGACAAATTCCAAGGGATTTTTTGCTGGGTTGTTGGGTATAACCAATGACACGACAACTTTTCTCTTTCCACAAATTCCCAAATCCAATGCATCGATGCCCCCCCTCCCTTTGATTCAGCACGGTAACACCCTGTTGAAGTCTCTCCTTCGTATATTGGAAGCTTAAGCAAGTAGTTAACCGCCGAGAAGTGTCCATTTTGTTTGACCACAAACTAGAGGTGTCAATATTTGACCCGACCCGAAAACCCGACCCGAAAATTTCGGGTTTGGGTCAACCTGAACCCGAACCGGGTCGGGTTCGGGTTAGGGATTTCGACCCGTTTGTAAAACCGGGTCGGGTTCGAGTTGACCCGGAAACCCGAAATCAACCCGGTTTGACCCGATTTTAATTAATTTAGGAGGATTTTAAAGGGGTTTTATGAAATAAGTAAATGATATTTCAAAAAATTATATAAACATTATTGCCTAAATTAAATTAATCTTGATTTATTTTAAATTAATTGAAGTAAATCTTACCTTAATTTGATTTAGATTTAAATAAATATATTAAATAAAAAAATTTAATGAAATATACCCGAAACGGGTCGGGTTCGAGTTGACCCGGGCCCGTTTGTAAAAGCTGGTCGGGTTCGGGTCGGGTTGAACAGTGTCGGGTCAATTTCGGGTTGGACCCGAACCCGACCAATGACCCGTTTTTTACAGCTCTACCACATGGACTAAATAGTTTGTTTAAAGTCATTCAATTCATTTAATTTTTATTATATGTTTTTATGGTTTTCATATTTTAGATAAATGTGTTTTATGTGGGCATGTTAAATAAAATTTATGTTGGTATTTTTCTATGTTTACTTAATTTAGGTATGTTAAATAGAATTTATTTGAAAAAATAGTTAGTTGTGATATTAATATTTTAAATCATTTAGAAAAACCAGTTAGTTTTAATGTAAAAAATTAGTTGGTGATCATTTCGAAATATTAATTTGAAAATTTTGTTAGTGGCAATATTAAATATATTGAACGACTTTAAACAAACTATTTAGTAATAATAATTAGTGGTAATCTAAGAAAATCAGTTAGATAATTTTATTACTGGTGATGCTAAATATTTTGAATAATTAAAAGAAATATTTAGAAGAAAATTGTGATATGTTCAATGGTTCAATTATTTTACTATTGAGGTTTTTAGTGGTAATGTTAATTAATTAGCAATTAGTGATGTTAATTATTTAGTGGTAAAGTATTTAGAAAAATTATTGAATTCCAGGGCTTTTCTTGTTATGTTAGATTGATTGTGGTAATGTAAATAATGTATATATAATTAACATTACTAATTGGGTTGACATCTCTAATGTATGCTTAAGTTTTGTAGCATCCTTTAAATCATAATCATATCACAAAATTTGTCATTTAGAATGTTCTCACCATCAGATATACCAGTGGAAGTTGGTTGAGTTTTTAATTTTTGTAGCACGTTAATAACACGTTTTAATTTCGAAGGAAAAAAAATACGGTGCAGTTTCTCTGAGAATTAAAGTTAAGCGCATTTAACTTCATATGAAGTCTAACGCATATTTATAATGGAGATGATTCCAACCTAATTATTGATTTTGGGTGTCACAGGGAGAGTGTAAGCTTAAGAAAGCTTTAAGTATGGGCCAGAAGAATGCATAACAAATTAAAATTGGACCTTTGAATGTGGGGTTATGGACTCCTTTCTCCGACTCGATTGCACACACTGAGCATAGGAGGTTGAATCATGTAAATTTATTTATATATTCTTCCTTTTATATCTAGATTTATCTTCCTGTATTTTTGCTGCATGATGCACAGCAGCTGCCGTTCAACACTTCCAAATAGGGGGCCACGGGGTTATGAGAAGTTTCAGTTGATTTCTACATGTGGCGGATCCATTTTGCCCTGAGTTATGCATTACCTCGCATCTTTCACGTTTTGGTGATTTGTTCCTTTTAGGCTTTCCCTCCTACTGTTATGGTGACTTTGCTTTGTATTTGTTACACAAATGTATCACTTTTTCAGTTGTAAAAATAAGAATGATGTAATGTTCTTCTTCCAAACGTATCAATTTTTAATATATCTCATTAATTATTCATTATGCTTCCAAAATGATTTATTCTTTCAAACTCTCATTTAATAATTTCTCAACATAGTATTTTCTTTTTTGCTTATTGCCTTCATCTTTAACAAAAATCTTAGTCATTTATATAATTCATTATAAGCATGTGCCCGACAAGTTCAAATATGGATTACTGGAGCACAAATTCTGACACTTGTTCTCATATTGATCATCAAAATTGTAGCTATTCTTCATGCTAAGCTGAACTTTAGTTAAACAAAATGCAATCACTAACAAATGGATAAATCTGTGAAATCAATTGCTTTTATGAAATCGTAAAAGGATAAATCTGTGAAGTCAATTGTCTCCAATTTTTCTGCCTACACAAAAATGAAGGTAATGTTAGGAAGGTATTCTTATACACACTCATGGTTCTGTCCTTTTTTTTTTTTTTTTTGCTTTATTTTAATGTTGATAGAAAAATATGATGATAAGCAGGAGAAAGAAGCAAAAAAGGAGGCTTTCAGGAAATATCTCGAGTCCAGTGGTGTGCTTGATGCATTGACTAAAGGTTCTCATCTATTTTCACAGGATTGCTTATGCTTATGCTTATGTTAGCTTGGAAACTTACTTGAAGTTATTTTGTGAGTTTTTACGTAATATTATGTTGATTCCTTCCTGCAGTTCTTGTTGCGTTATATGAAGAGAATGATAAACCTTCCTCCGCTGTTGAGTAAGTTCAAAATGATTTGCATGCTTAATAGAATCCTATATTTATCTAGATTCTGATTTAAGCTGAAGTTCCATTTCATATTAATTCCTGCATGCTGTGTTAGTTCTTATAGTTAGCAGGGAAGATCTGCTAGCTCTCAACTGTTGTGACAATATAAAAAGTGATGAACATCCAAAGTGCTCAAGGTGGTCTTCTATTGTTGTTGTGGCACCAATGCACTCCAGTAAAAATTTCTGCTTTTTTATAAAGCAAAATAAAAAAAACATGGTAATCATATTCAAATTATATCATATGATTTATTATAAATAAAAGCCACACATGATAGTTGATATATTTGGGTTTATATTTGTCATTATCCGATCCAGATGCTTGAATTAACTAGATGACAACATAAGATTGTACAATTATTTATAAGTTTTTTGCATTAAAATTTTAATGACAACTATTTCTAATATACTGAAAAGCCACTAAAATTCCTATTGAATTTAAAGAGAAAAATAATATAATTGTTCAAATAAATACCTCTCTTGGATTGTCATGCCTTCGGTACACGTTCTATACTCTTCCACTTATTTAAAATTTTTTGGATGATAGTTGCGGACGTTTCTTCAATGATAAGGGTGAGTTATAATACAGCTCCGTGAGCACATCTTGCTTTTAAATTAAAGTAACATAACAACATTTTGAACAATATGCATACTTACTCTGAAATATGAAATAAAATAACATTAGTTAATAAAAATTTCTTTCTTTCTGAAAATGATTATAAATCATATGTTATGCATATATAGCACTCATATCATATATTATCATTTTTTGTAATTAATACAATCATCATAGGAGGCTGTCTAAATATTACCAATTAGGTACTTTCATTTTCTTTTTATTTTTCAAATATATTCTAATTCACGCGCGTGAATACATTGTGAACCCAGTCAGTACCATGAAGAAGTGTACTGATGGGTTGCTATGCTCTTTCTAATTTGCCACGCAAGTGCAAGTGTAGATCAAATAATAAAGTGAAATGTAGAGTATCGATCCCATGAAAAAAATTATATCCCACGAATGCCTCTAATACTATCTACTACAAATAGCAAAGTTTATCCTATTGAGTCGTGTTGGAATTGGTTTTCTATAACTACTACAATTGCTGAAAAGATATTTTAATTAAAGTAAAATATTTTGAACTTATGATGATGAATGATGCAATATTTTTGTAGGTAGACTATCGAAAATATATTATGAGTCAAAGCATATACACTCTTAGATCTCTGTCGAGCTTATAAGGGTGTAAAGTAAAGCTATCACCTTACTACAATGATTGTATCTCCATGGTTCCCAAAAACCTATTCATTTTATGTCTAAGTATGAAAGATTTTCATTTCAATCCTCTTATTTATAACATCATTCCTCCATTGTGGCAATGAATCACACTAAGTTTTAACTTCAAATATGATATTTTTATGAATTAAATAAAAATCAGAAGTGATTGAAAATAACATTGAAGTATTTCATTTACTAGAGTCGACAAGAAGAAAAAATATGCTTCATTCACATCACAAGCTCAAAACTAAAGAATTACCCAACCATAGAAATGAGTTTAAACAAAAAAGCCTTTATTTTATCAACTACAACAAGGTACAAGAGTTTTAGTGGAGAAAATGCCACTGGAATAGCGTTTACTATCAATTACAAACAAGAGATGCTTTTCAGATTGTTTTCCCTTTAGCATAATCACCCTCCATGCTTAATGCCCACTTCCTTGCTATTTTGTACAATAAATAGATGACAAACCCTCAACAATTAAAAAAGAAAATTATTTATTCTTAGCACAAACTGAAATAGGCTATGCGACGTTACATAAACAAACTAGCGCCTCAGCGTTGGAAAGATGGTCTCTGCCGTGACGTTGGCTTGAATTGACGTGACGTTTCAACATTGAACCGCTCCAACTTCTTTGTCACAATGCTGCAGGCGATTTGGCAGCACAATGCTTTATGGTGCTGAGGTGCTCCAAAAGACGGTGATGGGGCGCTGAATTAAAGTGCAAAATTTCTGAGATTAGCACGCACTAGCGCTCCAATTGTAGACGTTGGGGCGCTATTGGTGTTTTGGTGCTTAAAGGATGGGCGTTAGGGCACTTAATTGATTTGCAAAACTCTCAAACTTAATTGCACCTCAGTGCTCCAGAGTGGCTCTGGGGTGCTAGCAATGCTGCGACCGCTCGACATTTATGGGTGCCGCGGCGCTGAAATAAAATATCATTTTTGTGGCCTTTTTTCCTATAATCTCCTACACAATATCAACTAAAACAAATATTTTTGTGATGCAAAGAGCTTAGCTTTTAATGATTTATATAATATATTAGATACCAAGGAGGGAGAAAGATATATGTTTAAGTTAGCCAAACAAAGAGATAGTAGTAAGGATTTAGTTCAAGTGAATTGTATTAAGGATGAATATCAAAAGGTACTTTTCTTAGAAGATGATATTCAACAAAGGCGGATGAGATACTTTGCTAAACTTTTTAATGAAAAATGTGAAAATATGATTGACTTTAGTAACTTTAGCACCCTAAATGAAAATAAAGATTTTTATTTTTATCGGCGTATCAATAAAACCAAAGTTAAAGAGGCTTTAAAGAAAATTAAGCGTGGAAAAGCTGTTGGACTTGATGATATTCCAATAGAGATGTAGAAATGCTTAGGAGATGAAGGAATTTCTTAGCTTACTAAACTTTTTAATGCTATTTTAAAGACTAAAGAGATGTCATATGAGTGAAGAATGAGTGTGTTAATTCCTATTTTTAAGAATAAAGGTGATGCACAAGAGTGTGCGAATTATAGATGAATTAAGTTAATATGTCATACTTTAAAACTATGGGAGCGAGTTATGGATCATAGGTTGCGGCGTAATATTAATGTTTCTCAAAATCAATTTGGATTCATGCCGGGTAGGTCTACTATGGAAGCCATACATTTATTGAGAGGTTTGATGGAGAAATATAGAGATAATAAGGAGGATCTACATATGATATTTATTGATTTAGAGAAAGCATATGATAAAGTTTCAAGAGAAGTGCTATGGAGAGTTTTTTGAAAAGAAAGTAGTTAATAATACTTATATTCAAATCATTAAAGATATATATGCAGGAGCTATTACTTGTGTTCAAACATAATAAGGTGGTTTGACCAAGTATTTTCTACATCAAGGATCAATCTTAAGCCCATATCTTTTTGCTTTAGTTATGGATGTTCTCACTAGACATTTGCAAGAGGATGTACCTTATGTTTTTTGCTGATGATATTCTTCTTGTTGATAAGACTAGAGAGGGAGTTGAAGGTAAACTTGAATTATGGAGGTCAACCGTAGATTCTAAAGTTTTTCACTTGAGTAGATCTAAAACTGAATATATGGAGTGTAATTTTAGCCGCAATAGACCTAGTGAGGGGATTGTGACTTTGGGCGATCAAGTCATTAATAAGAGTACACACTTTAGATATCTTGGATGTATTGTTCAGAGTGATGGTGAAATAGATGGGGATATTATCAGCAGAATTCAAGTTGGATGGTTGAAGTGGAGGAATGCATCGGGCTTGTTGTGCGATTGAAAATTCACCCTCAAACTTAAGGTAAAATTCTATAAGATGGTGGTGAGACTTGCAATGCTTTATGGTGCCGAATGTTGGCCATTAAAAGAGAAGTATAATATTAAGTTAAGTATTGCAGAGATGAGGATGCTTAGGTGGATTAGTGGCTTTACCCTTAGAGATAGGATACGAAATGAGCATATACGTGAAAAGGTTGGAGTAGCTCCAGTAGAAGATAAGATTAGAGAGAGTCACCTTAGATGGTTTGGTCACATTAAACGGAGGCCTTCCGATGACCCGGTTAGGAAAGTTGAGGGATTAGATTTGACTTATATTAAGAAAGGTAGAGGTAGACCTAAAGATTTAAATGAGAATTTGACTTTTAACAGGACAAAATGGCGAAAAAGGATTCATGTAGCCGACCTAATGTAGTGGGATAAAGGCTTGATGTTGTTGTTGTTGTTATTGTTGTATGTAATCAATCAATCAATATGCAAATACAAACATTTCTGCTTAATAGTTTTATTTTCATTTTCCATATCATTTCAAATCATTATATAGTAAACAATATATATAGCTTATGATAAATGATTGAATTATGATAATTTTATGTTATCCAATTCAATTTGACCAACTGTATTTAACAAAGATAACTCATAAATAGTTTATAATAATGGTAAGTGATTAAATAATAAATGATGCATTAAATTTAGAAGAAGCAATGTTATTATTTTAAATTTTTAAACATGAATGATCACCTCGAATTTAAATGGCTTGTTGATTCACAAAATTTCTGACTTCGACTTTGATAATTGAGCACCTATAATTATTTATTATGTAAAATATCTTTATTATCCTTATATATATTTAGCTATTAAATTTACCTAAATAACTCTCATTTTCCATACAAGATATCATTAGTGAAGTAAAATGCATAAAGTAAATGTGAAAAGTAAAGAGGCGCAAACTAATTTTTATAGTCGTTCGGTCAACTTGACCTACATCCACTCCTTAAAGTCCTCTTTTCAAGAATTGCACTAATATAGTGACTCTCCTTCAGCCCACAGTTAGGCGGAGAAGCCATTTTCTTTTTCCGTTGGTGGAGAATGCACCTTTACAGACTCTTCACACCCGAAGAATCACTTGTTTCTCCTCCTCAGTACAACAAAGCCGCTATGTCCTTCTTTCACCTCCTTGGTTCGGTGGATTCTCCGTATCCTTCTTTCACATCCTCGGTCTAGCAGAGTCGCTAAGTCCTCTCACCTCCTCAGTCCAACGGAGTCGCCGACGGTCTTTGGCACCAAAGGCTTTCATTCACAAAGCTTCTCTCAGGACAAACACCAACACTATAGGAGGATCTCAAGTGCAAGTCTGCTGGAGCAACCATTTGAAAACTCCTCTCACACTCCCTTGAAACCCTCAAAAATATTCTCCCTCTCACACAACTCACCCTTTCTCTCATTTGCTCAATGCTCTTTCTCTAAGCTCTCTGACAGAAGAAATAGAAACCCTTGATTGCCCAAAGACTCTTTTGAAGTTATAATAAGAGTTTATATAGAGAGCTTTAATAAATCCTAATTATTAATTCTGTTGCTTCTATTCCTACAGTGCAATTAGTTCATTCTTTGTTGTACGATTCAAGATTGTTACGTACGATTAGTTCAATTAAATAGTATTTCGTATAGTACGAACCCTAGTATGATTAATTATCGTACAGATAGTTACTCTACCTATTTTCTAGTATGATTATCAATCTTAATTAATCTTGATTCAATTGCTTAATTATAAGGATTAAATTTGACAAGATTTTTAAACTTAGTACAACACGAACTAGTTTGTACTGTGCGATTAGAACACCTTTCAAAATTCAAATTATTGCCTCATTTAAATGATGGTGGGGATATTAAATATAGATGATCGTCTAGTATGATGTTGTGATCGTACAATACGATTAGTTATGGCACATTATAAATTAATCTCATTTAATTAAACATTTTGATTAATTTTTTATTGCACTGATCGTGTAGTACTATCAAAATAGTCTAGCACAATCTTCATAAAAATTAAAATATTTAACTACATTCCACCTTGTGTGTGTGCACGATTGCTAAGCTAATATACACCTATTACAATATACAGACTCTTTCAAAGTATAACTGACCAACACAATATTTTTTTGAGCTATGATTTTTTGACGGTGCTTTGTGTATGTTGAACCTGAAAAAAAATGTAATGTATAAAATAGAAAAGGATAAATGAACTTCTAATAATATTTGTGATCATCAAAACACAAGGTTGGGCTCCAAGATTTCTACTATCCCAAACATGTCTTGATGGTCTGTTTGTTTAACAGACACTCTTCGGATGATTTCAGCTATTAGTCAACACATTTTGAATAACATTCACACAACGCTTCTTCTTTCGCACAATGACGTATCAATATTCGATAAGGTCAACCTTGGTGCAGTTACTGAGGTGAACATTAAACAATTCAGACATTATATAAAACATTTGAAAAAATAGTTGCGTGATCATATATCATCTTTTCACAAGGATCTCAATATTTATTTTATTCTAATTAAGAACCATAAGTAACAACTTTAAGTGTATTGTTTCCTTTTAATACAAAAATATCAATATCATATCATGTTCATACCCGTAAATCTGACTTCAGATGGGTACTATATCTCATCATTTAACTTAAGTAGAAGAAATAAGTTCCCCTTGATATCGATAGATCTGTGGATCACAAATGTCAGAGCAACAAAGCTATTTCGTTATCAATAACAAACTGATATACCACCACTATACAGTGATGATTTTATCATGTTTATCAACTACATATGATGCCTCGAAGGTATCAAAACTAAATTAGAGCATAAGAATGTAAATATTCAACGGTGAGCTGAGGTAAAACTATACTTTGTTGCAGAAAATCAATTTGGACTAGAAGCTAAACTGTATTATTGAATTGGTAAAAATCGCTGCAGGGCTTGTCGTTTTGCCTATAGCTGATGAGTTAATAGGACAGTATGCATTAGAAAACTTCTTTTCATGTAATTCATACTTCAAAGTTTCGTGTCCTTTGTCCCCATAAACTGATGCTACAGTACTTTGTGGCACTGAAAACTGATGTTCATTTAAAAATTCAAGATCATGGTCTATAGAATCTTGCCCTACATAGTCTGTTGTTTGTGAACTACAAGCGGGCTCTTTAATGGCAATGCTAGATGATATCGTTTGCTGTGCAACTTGTTTATGATGCTGATTCAGCATCTGAGAAGTATATCCATAATGTATATTCTTATGATTTTTTACAGCTTTGTATATCTCATAGTTTTGAATAGTTGCAATATTCATGGGCTGAGTTGACACTGCTATTGAAGAAGCAATGGATGGGTTTACCATTGGTTTCCTCATTTTTGAACTTTGATTCTGCAGTTTAAGTGAAGTTGATGTGGTGCTAATGGATGGCTTAACATATGCATGATCTTAAAAACTACTTCCACACATTGTAAATAATGTTTTTACTGTTGGTAGATGTTATTGTGTATTGCTAAGTGCTTTCGTATAAACCTTTGATAATGATCCCAAATTGTTAACTGCGCTGCCACCAATTACATATGCTTGGGCAACATGTCCTCCATTCACATCTATCTTATACTCCGGAACAACCGGAGCATGAGATAAGTATTTCTTTTGATTCAACTCCCAAGCAGCTTGTGCTTGTAGCTGTTGCAAAAGGAAAAGAAAAGGGGAAAAATACATACTTAGTAGGCCAATTCTAGATTGATGGATTTTATACTTTAACATGAATAACTTCACCAATTGAACTAACAACTTTGAGCTAATGATCATATAACTCACACTCCTAATTTATTTCAAAGTATTATTATCCTAGCTTTGGCATTATCATGTAGATTGAGAGCAATAACTTAATTAACGATTTAGATTTGAACATAACAATAAAATTACATGTTAGAAAGAAACAGATTAAAGTAGAATTACCAATAATTTAATATACAAAGCCCGAAGTAGCATTGACTTGTCTTTATCAAGGATAGGCTGTAATTGTGGAACTAACATATTTAAATTCAGGGAATTTTTCGATGCCACCAGTTGAGAGATGTGGGAGATGTGGAGAGTTTTGGGAGATGGTTACAAATGAAGAGGGAGGATCCTATTTATACCCCTCCCATGCCTAAGAACATTCTAGAATTTCATCCAAAATACATGGGTGTGGAGTTCTCTAAAACACTCCACACTATTCCCTACTTATATTACAATGTTCTTAAGAGTTCTAGAGTATCCTAGAATACTCTCCAAATATTCACACTATTTTAGAACATTCCAGAGTACTCAACCCATTTATCGAGGGATGAATTAGGACTTTTCGATCTTGGGAATCATGATGGAGAAGGATTTTAGTGCAAGAGGTTTTGAAACTTGGTCCCAGGTGCTATGGCAATCATACTTCTATGAGGAGAGAAAGAGAGAAACATTCATGAAAGAGAAACCATGAGAGGAGGATTTCTGATTTTGTGAATATCATGAGGGTTGCTGTGAGGATTATATTTATAATCAAACTAAGTTAAAGTTTAAACCTATACTTTCTAAAAATTCTATCATGTAATTTATAAAGAAGACAATCCTAAAGTTAAATACATTTAAATGATATAAAAAAAGTTTTAGAAATAGTCCAAAAATATTAGAATAATCTAGGATATCCTAGAATAATGTTAATCGATATATTGCATCAGCTAGTGCCTTTTATGTTTCTTCCCATTGTGGAGTGAGCTTTTTAATACCTTAGCATTTCAGTTCTATTTGTTTTCTGTTTTACAAGTTATCTAACCACATTGAAGTGTACGTATGTCTTAGATAATAGTCATTTGGGTACGTGATTGTTTCTTAGAATATTATTTTATGGTGGCGGATTCTATGAGGAAAAGGCTTTCTGCTCAGGAGCATTATCTATGAAATTTTACAGCTTGAATGGCAGTATCTTACCATTTCATTAGCGGAATATATGTGTTTTCTCTTTCAGATTTGTTCAACAAAAATTAGGTGGTCCGTCAATTTCCGAGTATGAAAAGCTTCAAGCTGAGAAGTCAGATCTACAGTTAATGTATGACGAGCTCTCCACATCTTACAAGGAAAAATGCAAAGAGGTAACAAATAATTCAAAGTAAACACGTGACTAATCTTTTTTGTGAGGATGTATAGATTTATTCGCTTATTTTCTGGTCTCGTTCAGTCGTTTGGTTGATATTTAATTCCTGATATGGTAATGTCTTCCTGTATGCAAGCAAGTTAGGCTCACTTTCATGATTCCATATTGCACCTTTAGGTTCTATGTTAACTATGTGGAATTTTTTTAACTTCATATAATCTCATAGATGTAAAATACATGAACCTGTTAAAAAATGGATAAAGATGCATATAAACTTACTCTTATAACTTAATACGCATTGTGCCAACTAATGCTAGCACTGCTCCAAGTTGCTATGCAAAAAAATAAATAAAAATAAAAACATTCTAATGTATAGTTGTTCTTGATATTCCTTATTATTATTATTAATTTATTATCATATACCAAGTAGTGATACTAAGAGTCTGCTTTGGTCTAATACAAACTGATTTAAACAAAATTGACTAGTTGAGTGTCTTTGAACCTAGACGATACAACTAACAATTTAGTTTTATTTTTATTAATTTAATCATCCCTTGCAATGCAAGAGTGTTTTCTAGTTATTAGAGAGAAATATCAAGATTGTCACTGGACTATTTGTATGGGGCCATTTTTATTTGAGAGTGTAAATTTGTTTAATTTAGTCATTTAACTTTCCAAATATAATCCAAAATAGACCCACTGTTTGATTATTTTGGATCAAATTTGAAGAGTCAAGGAATCATTTTGGATGAGATTTGAGTAGCTAAGGAACTAAATTATATACCTTACATAGTCTATAACTAAAATACTCTCATATAAATAGTCTAGAGACAATTTTAACTTTTGATCTTTAGTTATATACACTAAACTGTACTACATACCTCCAGGAGCTGCATGTGGGCTTTGAAAATTAGCTTCTGGCACTTTTGAGAAAGTTTGTTTTTGTTTTTGGGTTAAATTTTCAAAAGCTAGATTATATTGTAGATGAGGAACTATCTAGAAATTCCATCCTTATTTTGTGATTTGTTTATGATTTAGTTTCATATTTCTTCTTTTCTTATAAGCATAAGCCCCTATATGTTCCCTTTCCAATGACAAGAGAACTTTTGATTATGGCTTATCATTAAATACTAATTGCTTAGCTTATAATGACAGTGATTTTTGTTTATAATTGAGAAAACATATCACCTTCAGCTTCGAGCGGATGTTAGGGGGAATAATGAGAAATTTGATCAAGATATCATGGTTTCATAGTCCTAAGTTATCATTGACCTTGATCTACTTAGTGAGCAATGATAATCAATCTAAACTGATTAAATGATTCTTTTTGATAGCTATGAGTTGCTTGGTCCAATGGGGCTTTATATATTTGGGGTGAATGTTTGCCTAAGAGGATAATTTTAAGTCCATGTTTACGAACATGGGGCTTTATGCCTTACAAGTGCATTTAAGAATTTACCTCTTTGAACAACTAAGTTTATTCCAATGTCTTCAGGTTGTTGTCCGGATATTTAGGGCATTGATGTTCAGATATTTAGGCCATTGATGTCCCAAACCCCACTTCATGATAATTAAAAAATTAATTCATTTATTCAGACCAAATAGGCTTCAATGTCCCCCTTCTAGCCTCCATAATTATTGATCCTCATAAAACAAATTCAAATTCCAGTCTCTCTGACTAATTCCTTCGATGTTTCTCAATCTCCTGCCATCTCTGCACTTGAATTCCTGCCCCTTAATAACTCAATTAAGGCTTCGTTTGGGACAGTTTTCTTACTGCTTTCTAAAATTTTTTGAATCAGAAAATTTTGTACTAAAAAATTGTTTTAAGAAACAATAAAAAGCTGTCCCAAACAAAACCTAAATCTAAATAGTAGTTTCCAAGAATGCATGCGAACTACTTCAACAACAACATTGTCCTCCCCAAGCTGCCCCCAGGTACAATATTGAGTCACACAACAATTTTATCAGTTTCTAGAGTAAGCAGGACGATAATACTGGTTTCTAGGGCTGAATTTGGAAAAATTATTCTGTGCGGAGTTTAGACTCCAATGAAAATGCATCACGCCCAGTACCGAGCCTCGGTACTGCTTGGTACCTAAGTGTAAACTGGATGGTTCTCCCGTCTGGTGTCCACACAGAATAATTTCTCTTGAATTTGTGAGATCTGAGTTAACTAAATACTCTTTAAATTCGTTGCCATCCGTTAAAATGCCTTTGTATTATTTCGCTAAATTTCATTTTCATAATGAATTTATCTCTGAGATTATTTAATGGAACTGCTAAAAATTCATAAATTGCTACTTATCACGAATTGTTATTCCTGCAGATTTTATTCTCCTTCCATTTTGATTTATAAATTTACATTTTTTTTGTGTTGCAGATTGAAGAGCTGAAGAACTCAAAAGTCGTGATAGATGCGTTTATTGATAGATTGGATGACAAAGGAATGGACTGAGTGAAATGAAGCTAAGATAGGCAATACAAAATCGAGGCTCTAACAAGAAAAATATCATTTGTTCCCTGTAAGATTTATGTTACTAATGCCATCCAAAGAATATATGGTGAAAAATGTCTTACAACTGATTTCCTGATAAAAAATGAAGACCTGCTTCTTGTTTGTGAATTATTAAACAAATATCTGTTGGATAAATGAAAGATAAATAGAGATGAAAAAAGTATTGGGGAGCAAGGACAGCATGCGAACGGGATTTCTCAGGTAAAAACATATGAACCTCGTGCAGTTTTTTTTTTTTTTTTTTTTCTTTTAATGTAGTTTTCTTTACAGTATGATGAATTAAGTTTATTGAATGTCAATGATTGTGTTCATTGTCTAGTTTCCTAAGGCCTCCTTTGTTTGGAGAAATTATTCTGTGCGGAGGCCGAACGCAGCTCTATGTTCGGAGGCGAATCAGGTGCAGCCACGGCAATGGTATCGAGCCGCGGTACCCAGTAAAGGGGTGACGTGGCACATTCTGGTTGGTCTCTGGATGGCGTTCGGCGTCCGCACAGAATAATTAATTGTTTGTTTGAGAGAGTTTTTAAATTATTTTTTAAAGCATTTTTTTATTTTAAAATTTTTTGAGCTAGAAATTTTTGTACTAAAAAAATGCTTTTGAAAGAAACAGAAAGCTGTCTCAAATGAAGTCACAATGATCCTAGACTAATTAGGATTTTTGTTATTCTTGCAGTTATCACATTCCTCTCTATGAAATGGAGAAATATTAGTTGATAGTGCTCAAAATAGCTTTATTAAATTGCATGACTACTCAATGTGGATTCAGCAAAAATTCTAATTTGGCTTACTACCATAGCAAGTAATATATTTGGGTTTGAGTGCTATGTATTAGATGGAGGGTGGAGTTTGAAATCTGTGCTCCCCCAATGTATAAAATTCAATGTCATATTTTATAAATTATAGCGTCCAACAAGAGAGAGAGAGAGAATCTGATAAGACATGAATTCATTCTCCTTCCAATTTTCATCGCTGTCTTTCATCTTTCTGTTTAGAGTAATTATTACGTCCGGTGAAATCCGAACGTATCCGAATGTATGCCGAGCAATACCGAGTGCTCAATATCAAGTTTTAGGTGACGTGGCGCGTGGTTATTGGTCTATGAATACATTCGGTGATCGGACGTAATAATTACTCCTCTGTTTATTGACTGATTAACAACTTACTTAATTCTCCTCTGCCCATTACATTTTTTTTTTCTCCTCTCTTGAAAAAAATGTACAAGACCCTCCTAACCTTTTTCATATGAGGCTCTTTTTAAAAATTGAAATGTCTTTTGTGTTTGATTTGATTGTTTTACTCTAATCTGAAATCTATTAAAAAAAGTTATTGATATTTATAATCATTATGAATACATAAAAAGATCTTGGAAGTAATTGAGGGTGGTTGCAATGATCTTCCACCGCTAAGCGAAAATTGTTAGACCTAGAGACAACATTAAAAATATTGAGAGAAGATAGTAAAAATGCTCGAGGATGGTTAAGAAGTACATTATTATATAGACATAGGTGGCAAAGACCTTGGAACATCAAACAATGGCCAAAGTTACACAATCTAAATGTTATAATGCTCAAATGAATTGAATTTGGAGTCTATTTATAAATGGAGATAAAAAATGTTGGAATGTTCTTTATAATTTTAACAATAATTTCTACATAATTACGCTCTCAAATGATTGAAAAGAAATGGTACAAATCACACCCTTCGATTGGCCCAACAATCATTGGTAGCATGCAAGTGGCAAATTCAACAACAACAGGAGTCAAATTGATCAACAGAGCAAACCATCCAATTAAATTAAAACCCTAAAGCTCGTTCAATTTTGAGAAAATGATTTATGAGATATACTAACTTCAGTTCAATAAAAACCTTCCACTACCACTCTTTGTAGTGTTATCATGCCCAGTAAAGCTAACGAAAACTAAGGCTTCATTTGAGACGGTATTTTTTTTTTTTTTGCTTTTAAAACTACTTTTTAATACAAAAATTAAAATTTTTGTGCTAAAAAGCTTCTTTAAGAAGCAGTAAGAAAACCGTCCCAAATGAAACCTAAATAAAAAAAGAAATACTATTAGCCAGACAATCTATAAAAATAGGTAACGCCTTGCATCAAGCAACTATGCAAACTATTTTTAATTTTTTTTTTTGCCAATTTCAGCATATGAACGAACACCAAAATTGATGTCAAAGTAAGAAAAAAAAACCTTTAAAAAAAATGCAGATCAACTGCCCTCCATTATTGCCACACGGGTACCTGGCGTTGCAGCTCTTTCACCAAACAAGAAAAACTTAGTTATTTTGCAGAGCAGATAGCTGAGCATGTTGTGAGGGACGTCATCGCTGCTCTACAATCTTCAGTTCATCAGAACTCAGGGAAAAAAGCCATGGCCATAATCCTGTGGTTCATGAGAGAACATATCCACAGGAGCGTTGGTGCAATGGAAATTCTCACCAGTAAATTGATGATCAAGATATATCACAATAACTGTGATGTCGTCATGAATTTGACGCCTTTCTCCTTTGGGTGTTCCTTTCAGGCTACCGTAACTCATCTTGCGCTTCTTTGCGGCCTCATTAAGCGCTGCTCTGACCAACCTCTTCGCAATTCCCTGCACAAATGTTACAATTACACAAAAATGCAGAAATGGAATTATATGCTTCTGTGGAAGGGGAAATTATTAGGTGCATACACTTGATCCAGAGATGTCTCCCGATACTGCGTATCCTCTGCTTACGCTCTGCGTATTTACTGCGTATTGCAGTAAATAAGCAGCAAATATTTAATTGTGAGGATTTGTTGTTTATTTATTGTGTATCTACAAATACGCAGATTCTAAACAGAGTGTAAGCAGAAACGTACGCAGAGTATAAGCAGAGTGTACGCAGAGCGTACGCAGTGCATCCAATAATCCGGACGCATCTCTAGATCCAGTGTCCGCACCTGATAATTTCCCCTGTGGAAGGGGAGCAAGAACTAACTGCTCTTGGATTCCTAGTGACCATCTTAACGGCAGCTTCATCACTTAGTTGTTCCCAAAGGCCATCTGAAGCGAATATCACGAACAAGTCATGAGGTCTCAGCCTGCGCCTCCCAACAGATGGCTCGGATGTGATAACAGGCCGGTTGAATGGGGTGGCGGAAGGGAAGAGCTGTTGGTACAGTGGGCTTCTGCTGAATTCAGGGTTTTTCAGGTAGTAGTCCCCAATGGTTCGTGATACCTATACAAGTTATGCATCAGAGCCCTGCATTGGTTATCAATACCAACACTCACCCGTGTACCCACTCATATCCATTGAGTATGGGTGATTTTGGGTACGCCCATGACTTTGTGGGTGGGTACTTAACATCGGGGAAAAAATTAATTTACATTGTTAATCACTGTATATCTTATACTACTACAATCCTCACTATGTAGTATGCAGCACTTAACCACGCTGCGACTACGGTAAATTCTTATATGCGACTAGAAAGTTTGCAATCAGAGCAAAGGGCAACAAGCCTCAAGGCCATCAGTCTGTTGCAGACTGCGTTCAAAAAGCATGAAAAGTGGGTGGGTATAGGTGGGTACAACATCCCGAAAGTCACCATAGGTGGGCGTGGGTGGGCGAAGCCTGTCCGAGTAAAACATGGGTACCCAATCAGGATCCTATGTAGGGCTTTGTTATGCATCATGCTTTTCAGTAATACCAATATTTTATACATGCAGGTGGCTAATTATGTAAGCAAAAAAAAACTGTGCAACCCAACACGAAGAAATATATAAGAATGGCATAGGTACCATGCATTTATAACTTGTAATATTGGAGACATCAATTCTGGGACAGCATATTATCAGTTCACCTAAGCTATTAAGACAACTTAATTTTGCATAGATCAAGAGGCAAACGCAGCTTACGGCAATGGCAATCCAAGACATTTGTAAGTGAAATTAGAATGCTATACGTTAAATGTTCATCTCTAATACCACCTACTTAGAATAATCTTTACAGTTATAACTTCAAAAAGGGAAATGCTCGTAAACTTACCTTTATTTTGGGAGATTTTGTTTTTCTATTATTAGAACCTATGACATTCACTTAAGAGAGAAATTATTATGCACGTTATAGTAGTACATTCTTCCAAAAAAGTTATAGGAGCACACAGTTGGATACTTGTTGTGTGCTTAATATATAGTTTTGTACTTTAAAAAATAGAATACACAGTTGTGTATTCCAACACTCCACACATAGAGCTACAGTCGGTAGCAGTCCACATGTAATAATTTCTCCATTTTAGAAGAAATTATTCTGTGCGGACGCCGAACACAGCTCTACATCCAGAGACCAACCAGAATAAGCGACGTCAACAATACCGAGCGGTATCGAGCCGAGGTACCAACATGGCTCATTTTGATTGGTTTCCGAACGGCTTTCGACGTCTGCACAGAATAATTTCTCTCATTTTAGACTCACTTTTTTTCTATTAGTTATAAAGTACGGATCCAGATATAAAGTGTAAAATCATTAAACATTAACGGAGGAAAAATAAGGGGGAAAAATCACTGATTGTTTTTGAACAGAGGTACCCAATTATAAACTGGAAATAAATAAAAGATAAAAATAAAAACATGTTGTCCCAATCAAGACAGCCATTGGAAACCAAAGCATACAGTTTATGCATTCTCGTCAAATAAGACTCCCAAATAGTAAATAAATGATGATATACAGGAATGTTATCCTGGCCTAAAAATTTTAGCCAAAGACAGCCATTGGAAACCAAAGCATGCTTTCAGGCGATGCTCTAACAAACAGAATTTGAAATAAAGAACTTATAGAGTAATGCTGTCCTGGTTTAAAAATTTGGCCGAGATTCTAATCGAATGCAGTCACTTCAGTGTTTCCATATTTTTATTTTCATTGGCGCAGAAAAAACCTTTTTTTTTTTTGAGAAAGCTGGGTGAAAGAGGACAAAATTTGTATGTTTTTTATCTTTCATAATTTTATTAAATTCAATCAAAAATTTGACTACATCTTTCCGCTGCGGTAGCATTAATAACTAATAGACTAGGAATTCAGAAGCCAAGGCAGAATCACCTGGATGATCCCCTTAATCCGCCACGCTCCTCTTATATGAACTAGTATACGGGAGTCATCTGGGTGTTGGTTGATCACCTCATTCCTGACTTCCTCGTCCATCACATTGTGATCAGAAGTTAATCTCTCCGCCACCACCTCATTTTCCCCAGGTATTCTGTTACGGCCGAGCACCGCCCTGGAATCTCCTAAATTCCCCAAATAAAGCATATCCTCCACTATCACCCCAACGAGGCAACACGACCCAACCGAAACAAAATGCGGACAAGACTGCCAAGAACGCCCCACCATTTGCAAGAACTCCTCCTCAGAGGCACGGAAGGCCTTCTTTATCACTTCGATTGACACCCCTCCATCCTCCGTAACAAACCCTGACCAATTTCAAAACCAATGAATCCAATCTTAGCAAATGAATCAGAAAGGATCAGCTGCGGAAACTCACTGTGGAGATTAGAGAACATCCGGGAGTTGAGGAATCGTGAGGCATCGGGGCCGCCATGACCGTCGTAAACGCCAATGAAGGTCGCGTAAGGAGTATTGAAAACCTGACCCTGATCCTCGAACTGAGAGTTTGCCTGAGAAATAGCGAATGAGAAGTCTCCATAGTTGTGTGTCTTGAGCGCTAAGTGCCATTGAAGCTCGTCGTCGCTGCAGAAAAGCCCACAACACCGACTCATTGCCCTTAAAAAAAGATCGTCACTCAATCTCCGTTTCTGATTGGCAAATGCAAATCAGCAATTTACTCCTCCCTTTCAACTTCTTCGAGATCTTGGGGTTGTTAGGGTTTTAAGAGGCAATAGAAATTGAATTGAGCAGTGAGAGTCGACACGTGCGAGCGATGGCAACGAGAACAGCGCAGGAATGAGTTTTGTTTAAATACGAATAGCGCGGGTGGCCAACTGCCTCCGCGATGCCTGTGCGGGATCCGCATGATTTTAGTAATTTATTAATAATTAATAAATTAAAGATAATCATTTAATTAAAACTTTACAACAACAACAACAACAACATCAAGCCTTTATCCCACTACGTGGGGTCGGCTACATGAATCCTTTTTCTTCATTGTGTCCTATTAAAGATCAAATTCTCGTTTAAATCTAATAAAGAAAGGTCATTCCTAATATTTTCTAACCAAGTCTTTTTTAGGTCTGTCTCTACCTTTCTTAACATAAGTCAAATATAATACCTCTACTCTCCTAACCGGGTCATTGGAAGGCCGCCGTTTTATGTGACCAAACCATCTAAGGCGACTCTCTCTAATCTTATCTTCTACTGGAGCTAATCCAACTTTTTCATGTATATGCTCATTTCGTATCCTATCTCTAAGGGTAAAGCCACTCATCCACCTGAGCATCCTCATCTCTGCCACACTTAACTTAGTATTATGTTTCTCTTTTAGTGGCCAACATTCAGCACCATAAAGCATTACAGACCTCACTATCATCTTATATAATTTTCCTTTAAGTTTGAGGGGTACTTTTCTATCACACAAGAAGCCCGATGCATTCCTCCACTTCAACCATCCAACTTGAATTCTGCTAATAATATTTCCATCAATTTCACCATCACTCTGAACAATAGATCAAAGATATCTAAAATGTGTACTCTTATTAATGACTTGATCGCCCAAAGTCACAATCCCCTCACTAGGTCTATTACTACTAAAATTACACTTCATATATTCCGTTTTAGATCTACTCAAGCGAAAACCTTTAGTCTATAATGTTGACCTCCATAATTCAAGTTTACTTTCAACTCCCTCTCTAGTCTTATCAACAAGAAGAATATCATTAGCAAAAAGTATACACCAAGGTACAAGCTCTTGCAAATGTCTATTGAGAACATCCTTGACTAAAGCAAAAAGATATGGGCTTAAGACTGATCCTTGATGTAACCCAACTGAAATAGGGAAATACTTGGTCAAACCACCTTGTTTTTGAACACAAGTAGTAGCTCACACATACATATCTTTAATGATTTGAATATAAGCATTATTAACTCCTTTCTTTTCAAGAACTCTATATAGCACTTCTCTTGGAACTTTATCGTATGTTTTTTTCTAAATCGATAAAAATCATATGTAGATCCACCTTATTTTCTCTATATTTCTCCATCAAACCTCTTAATAAATGTATGGCTTCCATAGTCGACCTACCCGGCTTGAATCCAAATTGATTTTGAGAAACATTAGTATCACGCTGCAACCTATCTCCATAACTCGCTCCCATAGTTTTAAAGTATGACACATTAACTTGATTCCTCTATAATTCGCACAATCTTGTGCATCACCTTTATTCTTAAAAATAGGAATTAACACACTCATTCTCCACTCATCTAGCATCTTTTTAGTCTTCAAAATAGTATTAAAAAGTTTAGTAAGTCAAGAAATTCCTTCATCTCCTAAGCATTTCCACACCTTTATTGGAATATCATCAGGTCCAACAGCTTTTCCATCATTCATTTTCTTTAAAGCCTCTCTAACTTTGATTTTACTAATATGACGATAAAAACAGACATCTTTATTTTCATTTAGGGTGCTAAAGTCACTATAGTCAATCTTATTTTCACAATTTTCATTAAAAAGTTTAGCAAAATATCTCATCCACCTTTGTTGAATATCATCTTATAAGAAAAGTATTTTTTGATCTTCATCTTTAATACACTTCACTTGAACTAAATCCTTACTACTCTTACCTCTTTGTTTGGCTAACTTATACATATATCTTTTTCCCTTCTTAGTATCTAATCTATTATATAAATCACTAAAAGCTAAGGTCTTTGCATCGCATATTACTTTCTTAGATTCCTTACGATCCTCTTTATATCTTTCCCAATTATCAGAATTTTTAAAATTAAACCAATTTTTATAACAAATCTTTTTATTCTTAATCTTTTCTTGCACATTTGGATTACACCACCAACTATTTTTATTTTTAGGAGCTTTTGCCTTTGATACTCCAAACACATCTTTTGCAACAATTAAAACTTTATTTTAGATAATTTTATTTATTTATTTTTGGGAAAATGAGGGCAGCACCCCATTTTCAATGAAAAAGTTACAAATAAGGTATAATAAAAAGGTTATACATCATACAAATAAGAAGAGGTCTAACAAAAAACCTATACCTCCCAAAAGGAACCAAGAACAATTATGTTACAACGATAATTGTCTTGCAAAATTTGGCATGAGCACCAAAAATGGACTCATACTGCTAATCAAATCAAACCAACATAATTCCAGCGTGACCAAGCATATATCTCCTGGTCACCCTTGAGGCCTCCAAGGAGATAATTAGCAAATACATCATTGTCCTGCATCGAAAAACCTGCCATGAAATTAAGTCCAAGATTGCCAAAAAGGCCGTCCAGGGACGAATAGAACTGAACCAGCCAACAGTTCAACAATAATTGAAACCCGACGGCATGAAGCTGCCAGAAATCAATGCCTGAAATACAAACAAAAGTTCTATTCTTGGCCCTAATCAAACCCAAGCAACACAAAACTACAATAAAAAGAAACCATACTATCTCTGAGCAGCACAATCCATCCAAAATAAAAGAAGATCCAACCAACAATATCTAAACAACAAAAATTCCCCCAACCAAAAAGAACCGCCATTAAGAGGACCAAGGAATTCTGAGATTTTCACCATGGTTCCAATTGGACACTTTCTCCTCCACCGCACTTTGATTAAAGTACAAAGAGTAGAGACACTTCTAAATTTAGAATTAAATATTCTTTCATTTATTTTTCTCAAAAGATAATAAGTAGCACAACATACTATAAGGAGAAGAAATTCTTTTTGGTTCTTTAATAAGCAACTCCTTTCTCCAAAAAATTGGAGTATTTTAAAAATCACAAGTACAATTTTTATTTCATTATTATTTTTTATTATCTTAAAAAAATTATATTAGAAATTTATTTTCTACAATATTTTTTAAAAATTATTTTGTCTACAATAATTTTACAAAACACTAACAAAACTTTCACAATGGAAGCTTAAGGTCTATAATGCCCATGACTTTTTGGTATACCAGAATTTAAAAATTTTCATCTCTTGAAACTATGAGTGTCAATATTTGTCACAATCCAAAAATCCGACCTAAAAATTTTAGGTTAAGATCAACACGTTTCCCAAACATGTAGGGTTCGATTTCCAAGATTCGACAAATTTGAAAAAATGGCTTGGGTCCAGGTCAGCCCACTAAACTCAAAGTTGACCCAGATCAAATTAAAAAGGCGTACAATGCCCACATCACTCTATGCCCACATTCCAGTTTGGCGGTCCTGTCCGCAAGCCCTAACTGGTGGCGGCTTGGGGTTTACTTTTCCTCTTGTCCCGCAGTCCTCATTCAGCAACCCGCGACTCCTTCGACGACATTCGTTCCTAGCGGCTTGGAAGTCACGACAGCTCGTCGTTCTTCGCCTCCTTCAATGACTTTACTTCCTATCATTTCATGTTGGGTGGAGTCCAGGTTGATATTTCTAATCTGTCTGCAAAAGCGGTTCAAGTTCGGGTTATGCGAACCAGTGCCATGTCAATATCGGGTTCACACGAACCCGACTCATAACCCAATTTTGACACCTCTACTTGAAACACAAAAGGCGTGTCTGGATCTGGTTGGGTCATGGGACCACATTTGTCCATGTGTCAGCATTTAATATAAACATTAGAAATGCACGTATCAGCATATAATTGGAGTCCTGACCTAGAGCTACATTCAGACTCCGCATGTAACAATTTCTCATATTTAGAATAATTTTGAAAAGAAACTTTTTAGCACAACTTTTTTTAAATAGTGATTAAAATCTGTCATAAACAAAACTTAAATGTAATGAAAGAAATATATTATATATGTGACTACCTATAATATAAGAAAACTGCGTTGTCCTTACCTTTGATAATATATATTTTTTGGGATAGAAGTCATGATTAGACTAACATAATTGAACTTTATTGGTAATACTATTGCTTATTAGCCTAAAGAGTCAAATAGAAATTGAATTAAAAATTTGTCCCATGTAAAAGTAAAACTTCTAATATTAATGTATTAAATATAAAATAAATCCAAAAAATAGTGAGCCAAAATTTCGTTTCACCAGCGAGCATCAAAACCTTCATCCGAAGAAACTCCGATTATTCGTTGTGGGCAGTGGCGAGGATATCAGTATGAAAGCTAGTGGAAAAAGATCGATTTGGAGAAAGAAGGCGGGATTTCCTATCGTGCTCCTCTCTTCCTCCTTCTTCTTCCTTGCCGGCTTCTACGGATCCATGCTCTTCTCCATGAATCCCAGGGCTGACAATGACAGCGTCCCCCGTGCGAAGTTTATCGAGCTGTCGGAAGGTGGAGAGGCCGAGCTGGTTGCGATGCCCCACGGAGAGACCGGAGAGCCTCGCTATTATTCGATTCCTTTTCAGGTGATTCCTTTTCCCTGTGTTTGAAACTTCCGCGTCCTTCTTTGGATGTTAAGGAACGATAAGGGTTTTTGCTTTTTTGTTTTTTTGCGTGGTGGATTTGGCCGTCTTATCGTGGGATTGGGTGGCTACAGATGCTGGCATGGAGAAATGGAAAATTCAAATTCTTAGGGGGTTGGTTAAACACTATTTGGTGTCATGCATTACTTTCATTGCAAACCTGGCTTTCCAACATTTTCCCCTTTGTGTTTAAAACCCCTCTATCCTTCTTTGGATAACAATGACCGATAGTTAGGGTTTTTTTGTCTGGGGGATTGGGCAGTTTTAAACACTATTTGGTTTTTCTTAGGGCACAATCATAGTGTAAAAAGGGAAATTTAATTTGTTATGCTGTTGGCTAAGTCCTATTTGGTGTCTGTGAACCTGGTTTTCCATGTTATAATTTGATCGAATATCCTAAATAGTGAAATGATTATCCAGCTAACGGCATGATCAGCTTATTAGATTCCGATTGGAAGCAGTTATGAATTAGTGAATTAGGTTGTGTTTGAATACAGGGAATTATGTGGAAGGAAATTAAAAATGGGTGAAAAGCTTTATTTCTTAATTCATGGTTGCAGATTCATAAGCGACTAGTAAGTTGTTGGGATTTATTTTCATTTCCTCTACTTTTCTTCAATCCAAATAAAACTTTTATTAATTTGGGGCCTGTTGTCTTGTGTAGATACATGGTGTTAGGGAGCTTTAACTTATTCTTCCTTCTCTTTAATTTTTCTGTGCAACTTCATTTTTAATACCACTAGACTTTTGGGCTGTTTTTGTTCATAGACAATGCAATGTAATATTATGTTATTTAACGTTGTTAGTTTCTTGGTTTGCTAATATCTTTAAGTAGCTTTCATATGAATGTTACCTGTCCTAAACTAGCGATGTATAAATGACAGTTGAAATCAGGTTGTATCTTTATATGCCACTGACATCTTCTAAAATCTCAGTGTACTTTTAAGATAACATTAAACCAAACAATCAATATTTAAAAGATAATACTGGTATCTAATAACACTAGCATCTAAAGAATTCCGAACCAAACAAACCCTTAATTTCCATTTGAGCTTGTTTTACATCTCAATGTGGTTTATGCTTGAAGAACTTATTGGGGAAAAGCAAGCGTTGGGAGCAATGTCACAAGAAATAAAACTATTTGCAAAGAGAAACACTTGAGAAATTGAGACAAGACATATATGATTTGGTGAGATCTACCTACATCCATAACTTTACAGAAAGATGAGTTACACAGTTACACTAATCCGGGGACAAATTACAATATAAAAATATTTGCATGGTCAAAATATTTTCTTGTTATTTTGTCTCACAAGCTCTCTCGTTCTCTCTGTCTTTTTTTTTTCCCCTCTCTTTGGCTTCACTTACAGGAAATCAACTAGAAAAAAGAAAACAACAAGTCCAACCTACACGTTTCTTTTTGAACTTCTTTTCTTTCATTGTGAAAACATCTTATCGCAGATGTATGAAGCAAATCCACTAGTTCATATCTTTTTATAGATATTATCAGTCAGTGGAGGATCATAAAATTAGAAAGTGTATAATTTATATCATTAGACTATGTGAATAAATCTAAAAATTCCATATTTAATCACATAAAAATGGAACCGACTAGAGGAGAATTAAAGATAATTAATGAGGAAGTAAATATCCACACTAAATTAACAATCCTTCATTGGAGATCAATTTTTAATGTGCAATCTTAAGTGAGAGATTATCTTTGCGTGGAATTTCCTCCCAGTCAACCTTTTGGATTGATTAAGTTTTTGTAGTACCTTTATCCATCATCAATAAACCCATCCATCCTTTACTACAAACTTTGCTTTGTTAGATTTCCGCTGCTTGATCTTGAAATAAATTTTTTTATTGCAATGCTCTCCCATCTTTTGAAAGCTTCAACTAGGTAATATCTTTATCCTGCATCGCACCTTTAGAAGAACCAATAATAAATTTTATAGTTGTTCCCACTATTTTGGTGTTTAATTGTCACGACCCGGCCCGGTTAGCTCGTAGATACGAGGCGGGAACGAGATCGGACATGTAATAAGTAATTCATCCTTCTTCAAGTAAAATAATACTATTCAAAGAAATCTTCACATGACAAAAAGCGCCTCTAATAACACAATTCCATAACACCACATATGTCTAACATAATGTACAAGATGGCTATATCAAAAGTTTTGACACTTACTCTGTATGCCATCCAAAAATCACATAAACAAAAACTACAACTACAAGACAATAAAAAGGAACCTGTCACCCGGAGTACGACGCCTGTAAGTGAACCTTGGGTTTTCAGCCATCTCTTCTACTAGGTTCTCCTGAAAATTTTTCCAAAACTCGGGAATGAGCTACGCTCAGCAAGTGATAACTATAGCTAAACTTTGTATGTCTATGAAAGAACATATTTTGTGAAATAATATTCTACTCATGAGTTAATAAGTGTCTAAATGTTAAATTGAACATGATATGCCATTTACTTGCCTAAAATATGATATGTGATGCATAGATTTACTGTAATGTCATAATATAAACATCCGTCCCGGAGTATCGAACGTACTGATCAGTGATCAGGTACATTTCTTTCTTTTTTTCCTTCTTTCATGGCCATAGCATTTTCATATAATTCCATCTTGCCTCAAAGGCGGTATATAACCTCTTGATACTCCGTCATCAACAATCACAAACGATGTTACATGCGTATAATGCAAAGAAATACATATGATAGGTTAATGACCGTTTTGGACTTTTCATTCTAAGTAACACTTGCATGAAATGTATCATTTAATACCCTTGCATGACATGACATTAAGGAACAATTGCATGAAATGCATCTTTAAGTATTCTTGTATGAAATGGAAACATTAAACATAGCATAAAACTTTTGAACAATATAGATATACTTGTTTTAGCAAATAGAATCACTTACCTTACACCTTCTTTGCTCTCCCTACAACAGTCTTGTCTCCTTCTACGGTTCAAGACCTAAAGCAACGTGATAAACGATTATTAGCCTCAATCCTTAACATCTAAAATCCCTACACATCATCTTATACCCTCTTATACATTCATTTATTTTGTAAATAAAAACATTTAATCTAAAATTTTCGGATTAAGAAAAATACCCAAAATTTTGACTTTCATCTTTTGCCCAAATCATTCCTTAAGCATGCTAAAACCTCCCCTTTATTTATTTAATCAATAATATTCATTTATTTTCGGATTTATTAAATTAAAATTTGGAAAAATATTTTTTTCTCTCCAATTTGACATTAGAGGCCTCTTGAAGCCCTTAGGAACCCAATTAGGAAGCATGCGTCCTATAAAAACTAGGTTTTGAAAAACCCTAGACTTTCCTTAATTTTTCCACTCAAATTTGGTAAATGAAAAAATTACATTTTTCATATCAAAAGTCTTCCCTTAAGCTCCTCTACTCATTCCAATAAAAATTATGTCAAAAAGAGAAACCCTAAAATTCGGATCCTAGGTTTTCCCTTAAGAAATCATCTTGAAATTTCACTAAAATACATTCCTATGCAAACCCTAAAGGTTTGCTAAAGAAACAATCAAGAAAAACCAAACCCTAATATCTTTCTTTCAATAAAACTTAAAAAAAAACTCAAAGGAATGAAGGGAAACCTACCCCAAGTCTTCCTCTTGCCTTTCCCCAATGAATCTCACCGGAAATCTCGCCGGAATAGCCGCTCGGGATGAAGTTCCGCCGCTCCTCTCTCTCCCGTCGCCCCTTTCTCTCGTTCGGCCGAAGGAAACGAAACAAGGGACCGAATGTTTCGGTCCCTTAGGCATGAAATGGACTTAAGTAATTTCTATATAGCATTTTTACGCATGTGCCCTTAACCCTAACATTTTCTTTAAGACTTAGAAGGGCAAAATAGGAACTTTGGGAAAAATTTTACTTAAACTAGCTTCGGAAATTTATATCTTCCAAGCCGAGCGAAATTAGGTATAAGTTCTTTATACCATTTTGCTCGAAATTTCGAGACGAATTTAACGAAATTTATTTCGTCGAATTCCGACGACGTCGAAATTTCACTTAAGTTCGTCGCGGCACATCGATATGCGTGCGACGCACTCAAATGACGAATTTCGGGTTTTACATTAACATCATATACATGGTACCATCGTTGCTTCCTCATGCTATCACCATAGCACTCATGATCACCTTCTAAGATTCATAATAATGTTAAACATAATCTTCTTTGATTAGATATTCAATCAAAATCATGTTCCTCTTCAAGTTAGGATCATCACTCATATTTTGAAGTTGCCACATTGGTCTCAGTTTGCACATCATAATAAGGTTAAACATAATCTTCTTTGATTTGATATTCAATCAAAATCATGTTCCTCTTCAAGTTAGGATCATCACTCATATTTTGAAGTTTCCACATTGGTCTCAATTTGCACATCATCAACTCCCCCAATATTAAAAGTTTCATCTTCACGAAGATGAAGCGTCCTATAATCCCTTGTAGAATAATTAGTCATAAATTCTTTGTAGTTGAATGAAAAGACACGTCTGAGTTAAAAATATTAGACTTTGTAGAACTATTCACATTAAACTAGTGTACAATATATAGATCTTTTTAGATGCAACATCCATATATTCCTCAATTTGATTTGAACTTTTTCCATCATTTCCTATTGGCTATTCCTTTTCATATAGCTAGACTTGCAGCATTACGATGACACATTGCTGCAATTTTTGGATTAGCTACCCTGTTGTGATTTGCATTTGCATGTATTGTTGCTTTTCCCTTCAGTTCCTCTTTTCGTATGAAGATTTAGAACAATAGTAGAACCATATTCTGAATCTTGCTTTTTGATATCCTCGCTTAAGATTAGGTCACAAGCATCATTGAGCTTCAGCTTTGTAGGCTCGCATGAACTGCTAATTGCTAAATACTATCATAGTTCTAGGCCAGCTTTTGATAGTGGTGACATTAAGCACAAAGCACAAATTTTGTTATTTAAGCTGATATCAATTGAGCCTAACTAGCTTGTGTAAGATTGAGCCCATCGATATGCACCACTGCTGAAGTGCCTTCAAGCATCCTGAGATTGAGAAGCTTTCTCATTTGATGTACCTTGTTTAACTATAATGATTTATTGTACATATCTAATATAGCTCTCATGCTTATTGTGTTTTTCTCATTCAATATGTTGAAGTCAATGTCTTCATTAGTGACAGCCAGATAACTCCTTACTTTTGTTGGTCCATGAGATCCCGATCGTCTTGACTTATGTTAGTGGGCTTGGATTATAAAAGTTAGCTGTAATATCCTCCTGTTCATCTAGTTATCGATTTGTATGGTCCAACACATCAACATTTGACATTGTATTTTGCAACACAAAATCCACTAATTATATTTTCCTTTAGCACAACCAATGCATCTTTGTATACCGTAAGGTTATTAGCATCATTAGAGAATCTATATCCTGCAATACTAAGAGTTCTTAATGATATATTATTTTTCAAATTTGGTATAAACTTAGACCCCAACCTATGATATAGTTACACCGCCTTGTGTTTTAAAATTTCACCCATAATCACATGTGTTCTACTTCAATAAAGATTGCTCACATAAACATGGTCTTTAAAACTTAGCCTGCATGTGAAATATATTTGAAGTAGAACACATGTGATTAGAAGAAGCCAAGTTTAAAATTCGTTGCTCTTTATACCTGTTATCTTTAGTCACTAAAAGAAAATCACCAATTTCAATACCTGCAAAACTATATTTATACTTGCATTAATTGCCTTATCCTTTTTATGATCGTCGTCTCCTTCCTCCCTCTTCCTTAAAGTAAAATAATTATTATTTGTATGCATGCTTTTCATATAATATTACAAGTGATTTCTTTGAATTTAATTCAAGATTTATTCCCATCATATGATTAGAAGCTCACTTATAGGAATTCCTCTAATCTACAATAAATCTTCAGCTGATTTTTTGCTTTCATTGAGCTTAGAAATCAGCTCTTTTGAAATATGTGAATTCTTGACATCCTATAAGCTTATTGTATCACGATCATATAATTGATATCAGAGAGAGGTTATGAAAAGTACAACGACCATAAAATTTTAGCCCCCATCTTTGTAATAATATCTGACTGCATTTCTCTTTGCTAGACAAAGTGTTATGTTTGTTCATACATCTAATTTTATATGAAGTGTAATTCTTCATGTCTCTCATTTGAAACTTTGTGGATTATTTGGCGTCTGTGCAGCTGTGGACACGGGCTTACTTAAGTTGAACCACAAAAATTTTCACGTTCTCTTTTGTCATCCTTGATCTCTTTTTCAATTATTTTTTAGAACAATCTCTTTCCTAATATGATTTTCATATTTTGGCATTCAAAATCCTTTTTGTTGAAACTATTGATCATCTCCTTCCCATTTTCGAGCTCCCCATTCTCCCTCTTTAATACTAGAACTCCAAAACACGGAGCTTCAATACCAATTATTGGGCAACAATATACATCCATGAGCACTGATGTAATGATATTGCATGAAGTAAAATTATATGCAAGGAGAGGCACCAGAAAAATAGGGATGAGATCTATATAGTTTGGTTAGCTTAATTTATGTTGAAGGACACATAGAGATAAATGTTACAAAATTTCAAAGAAAAATTACTAATACAAATATTTGCACACCCAAAATATTTCTTTTTCACTTTATCTCATTTTGTGTTTTTCTCTCTCCTCTTTACCTCTAATTCTTTTATCTTCACTTCCATGAAACCAACAAGAAAAAGCAAACTAGAAGTACAAGTTACAAATTTCACTCTTTCTATATATATTTCTGTCTTTCTTTCACTGTGAAAACACCCATCCGCAGCTTTACAAGCCAAGTCCATCTGCTCATATCATTTTATTGATATTATCAGGTGTAGAATATCTCAAAATTAGGAAAATATAATTGAACAGATTAGGGCATGCTGATAAATCTAAAATTACCATATTTGATTATTTATAGACGGAAATCATTTAGAGGAGATTAAGAAAAATAACGAGGAAATAAATCCCCGTACCAACTTAACAGAACTTACAATATAAGCATGGTTTCATTTGTTTATATTTGGATTGTTATGCCATGCCAAGCCGAAAATTCACTTTTCATGTGGTGAAACTACACGTAGCATACATCCCGACTCACGAAGTGGCATAAAAAATATTATCCCTCAAAAAATAGTCTGTCTGCCTACTTCTCTTTGAAACAATGAAAATTTGTTGTAAACATCTGTCATGTGTAACATGATATTTACTTGTTTTATGGCATTTTGTTGAGTAAGCATTATGCAAATTTTCCTTGTTATCTTATTAATTCATTTATCATTTGATTTTTCTTATTTATGTGCAACTCTGCACATGTAAATTATTTGAAAATACTGTATTGGGATATTTGTGATATTTTATGTTTGAGTGCAGGTCTTAAGTTGGAAACCACGAGCTGTATATTTTCCCAGGTTCGCAACTGCAGAACAATGTCAGTCAATAATAAAAATTGCCAAGTCAAAGCTAAAGCCATCCTCCTTAGCCCTGCGTAAGGGAGAAACTGAAGAGAGTACCAAAGGGATAAGAACAAGGTCAAATCTTTATCTATGCTTTTATAATAGAATAGAATCTTTCATTATGTTGGAGCATATTTTTCGTCATAATTTTTGTACCAAGTCAAGAAAATGACATCCTAATCATTAGTAGCTTTGACCAAACTATTTTGTTTCAACTTCAGGAATCTTTATTTTTATGTTCATTCTGCTTTTGCGATGAAAGAGATGTAAATTTTTTCTTAGCGGATAATTTTTGAGCAAAATGCATCCTAGATCCACTTCCCTTTTCCAATCCTTAAATACAAATTTTATCAATGTATTTAATGAGGGCTATTTTATACCCGTATTTGTGCATATCCAACAACCTATGTCTTCTTTAAAGTATTGGAGAATATGTTTGTAGAAATTAACTTCCTTCTTAGATGTTTAGTAATAACATAACTTAGACCCCTCACCCGGGCATCCTAGTCTATAGAGCTAGATTGTAAGACCCACCATTTATGTCACTTAGCTTACAGGGCTAGGTCGTAAAACCCATCATAAGGCAACTCTTAGGAAGTCATAAGACCTATTCAACCAAAATCTTCGGGTCATCTCTAGTAGAAGTCGTAAGTCCCACTAATCGGGCTACTTTCAAATGAAAGCTGTAAGTCACTACCCAAATCCAATCACACGAACATCTCTTGTTTAAAAATCAAGGCAAAAACCTTAAGAGAGAATTTCATCTTTAACTAATATTTTGAAATACAATAATTATGATACTAATCCCATGTTGAAAGCATGTGGAATTTCTGTCTTAAGATCCTCTACAAAACACACAAAGCAATGAGCATCATAGTCTATAAGATTAAGTTGTAAAACTCACCAACAGGTAACTTTTAAGGGAAGTAATAAGTCTCATATTTTAGGAAAATTGCTAAATAAATTGCAATAACTCTAAAATCCAAATAATTAAATTCAAATTCATAGGCATCCTAGTCTATAAAATTAGGTTGTAAGGCTCGCTATCGGGCAACTTCTAAGTAAGTCGTAAGACCCACATTTTAGGAAAATTGTTAAATAAATTGCAATGATCCTAAACCTCAACCAATCCAATTCAAACCAATGTGCATCTTAATTTAAAGGATTAAGTTGTAAAACCCGCTTTTCAGACAACTTCTTAAGAGAAGTCATAAGAGCTACCCAAATAATTAAATCTCCGGGTAGCCTTGTTGTAGAGTTAGGTTGTAAGGCCCATCTTTGGGCAACTCATAAATAGAGCTGTAAGCCCCACTCCAGATTAAACATACGGGATACTTTTTATGAAAGTCGTAAGTCTCAACCTAAATTCAAACACCCGGGCTACTTCCTATGAAAGTCGTAAGACCTGCTTCAATTCAAAGTTTTGGGTAACTTCTAAATGAAGTTAGAAATATCAAACCAAATCAACTTTTGGGTATTCTAATAGATGCAAACCCCAAATCCCAAACAAAATTAAAACTAAAATCAACATCTAACCACTTCAGTCTACTCGGGATCCCGAGAGGAGGCAACCCATCACTGCTAATCAGATTCCCTGAACACTACGGCCAATGATTGTTAGTGTTGGTAGATTGAAACCTACGGTATACACGAGATGACGAAACCCTAGGATCTTGATCGGGTTTACCTCCATTTTCCCCACAATTGAGACTAAAATACTTAAAATTTATTCATTATTAATCGAGAATTCTCTCTTATTTATTAAGAGGGGTAATTAACTATGAGTGCTTGTGCTTATGGGAAGTAAGAATCCCAGATCTAATTAAACCATGACACTACCCTCAGGGGAAATCTGGTTAATTCCTATCTAACTTAAGTGAAATATAATCCTATAGCTACAAAGCGGGATTCATGCATTCGTGCCATTTCTTTTTTTTTGAGCGAACAATTTTTTCTCAAGAACTTATATCAAGCTAATTTTAAAATGGATCTTTTAGTATAAGAACATAAGGTTGTTATGATTATATGACATTTGAGCTTAAGCTTTTAAGTTAATCGATTCTAGCTAGGGGTGTCAATATTTGACCAGATCCGAAACCCGACCTCAACCCGACTCAAAAAAGTTTGAGTTCAGGTCAACCCATTTGCAAGATAGATCAGGTTCGGGTTTTCTTTTCTTTCCAGTTTCTAAAACCGGGCATAGTTCGGGTTGACCCGGAAACCCAAAATCAACTCAGAAATGACCCAAATCCTGTGATTGCGATCGCCCGTAGCGCTCGCGCCCGCACTCCTGCAGCGAGCCCTCCCACACTAGCGTTCGCACTTGGACTCGCGCACTAGTCCCTGTGCTTGCTCTTTCATTAGCACCCTAGTGCGCTCTTGATCTCGCACTTGCGTAGGCCACACTAGCCCACACGTGCTCGCCACCTTGCCCGTAGGCTCGCGCCCCCTTTGCTTGCACATGTTCTAGTTGACCTTGCTCATCGCGCCTGCTGTATTCTAGGTTAGCAGGTTGGGTCGGGTCAACATAGTAACCCTGCGGTTCGGGTCTAGTTCGGGTTTGAATTTCTGACCCATTACAAAATCGGGTTGGGTTCGGGTCAGCTGAATTGGACCTAGGTCAATTCTGGATTCGACCCAAACTCAACCCGAATATTCATTTTGACACCCCTAATTTGAACTTTAAGATATTATCAAAGCAGTTGGCGCACTATTTATGTTTTAGCATGTGGTATATTATATTTTATATGAGATGTTTATTACATACTCTTGTTTTTTTTTTTGGTTAAAATAACTGTGGTTCAGCTTTTAGGAACATGTAGTTGCTACGTTTTGACAGTTACATACTCAAAAGCTAGTGAGATATGCGCTATTTATATGTGCCAAGATTGTTGTTTGTATGGCATTAAAACCCTTACATTCAGCACTGTAATCATATAGTTATTTCTTCATGCTACAGTTCGGGTACATTTCTAAGTGCATCTGAAGATTCAACAGAAACCTTAAAATACATCGAGGGAAAGATTGCCAAAGCAACGATGATTCCAAGAGATCATGGAGAGGTATATCAAACAGATTGATTATGCCTATTTTTATGCGAAATTTACCTTAACAGAAATATTCTTCTATGTTTTCTCTTTCTTTTTTGGGCTCAATTACACCCCAATTCTCATTTTCTGTTTGGTAATGCCGTCCATAAGGTTTGCCCGAGTTCAAGTACAAGTTGGCATATAAAATATTAAAAAAAGGTGTAACCAGAACGGTGCTTCCACCTACGCTGTATTGAGGGATTTTGCACGTGGCCTTATCCATAGAGGCCATTTCCATAAATGAAAGTCTTATCTGAAGTTAACATCCATTATTTGGAATCTCTTTTAGGTTTGTGGGAAATAGCCTCAATAATAAAATAAAATAAAAAGTTGGTAACAGAATACATTTGAGCTTCTATTACATTTTATTCCTAATCGCATTTTCTGAAACATTTATATACCCTCGTTCTAATCCTTTACTTTCCCTTATTTATCTCATGCAATGGCGGCCACTAATCAGTGGCAGCACTTCTGATTGAGAAAATAAAGGAGCTTGTGAGCTATCGTGAAGATGGCAGACTATATAAGGAAAATGCCTTTTTCTGACTTTTTGCGAGATAACAAATGTTCGTTTAAACAGTTCAAATAAACCTTCTTTGTTGTCTCTAAATGGTTGATTTTTGGTTTTGTCTGGGCATTTCTTAAACATATTACTGTCATCCTATTTGAAGTGCATGCTTGTGTAGTGGCTATGCTTGGCAGCCTAAAAGTCTTTGGATTTCATCTAAGAATCGATTCGATTCGATTCGATTCTCCCAATCTCTCACCGAAAAAACATTTTACACCACAAATGCATATTTCAGTGCTTATAGTGCTTAGAAATGAGTGAAATGTGACTTGTTATTACCTCTTCTTACCAATTAAATGAAGAATTTTGCAGCCAATCTAAATGCCAAAATTGATCATGTGGGAAGTTCAGTTCTAAACATAAGAAAATCTTTAGTTCAAATCACCTGTCTCATCATATAATATGACTTGAAAAGAGCCCTAATAATTAATCTGATGAGTTATGTATTAACTTTGATTAGGATTTAGCTCTAGTTGAGTGTTCAAAGGATCAACGATCGGTGTAGCAGCAGGTAAATGACAAACTTCATTCCATTCTGTCTAATTTTGTTTGAAACATTTTTATGGACCATCAAAGTTCATTTGACATCTTATTCATGGTTTGTCATGTCCTATTATTTATGATTTTGTCTTGTCTCTGTATTTGTGTCATGTCATATTTGTGTTGTATAAACATTCCCGAATATCTCTTGACTGCCATCCTTTTCCCCGCCTAATTCCTCCCACTGCATTGCCACCTCGTGCATCCATGGGATCCCTGTTGCATACTCACAAATCCATGGACAATTTTTTGTAGTTGATTTGATTTTCTTGATTTCATATGTTTCCTACTAGGAATTTGCTGAGTATATAAATTATGTGCATGTTGGAATGAAACGCGCTCGATTATTCTCCAATTCTTGTCAATAGTTATTGCTCTGAACAAAAATAATGATGTAAACTCTTATAATTTTAATGGATTTGTTGATTTATTCCATTTTAGAATGATTGAAATTACTCTCAATCCTGAAGAAAGAAATTCATAAATTTATATTAGTCCTGCCAGTCTTCTTTGTGCTTTTGTTGTGCCTTGAAAGATCCCATCAATTCAGTCAAAGGACAATTGTTTTCTTTCGTGCTAATAGGCTAGGTTTCGATATAGTTATGAGCACCACTTAAAGGATATGAAATACATACTCTCGATATAATGTTACAGTCATGGCTTTCAATTGTTAAAGCCATGTAAATAAACAAGTGACATAAAGGCAATGTGTATACTATTATTTTACATTAAAAAGTTACGATTTTAACAAAGATTTTTTGATATTCTTATTAATATATGTTGTTTAAGACAAAAATAATTAAGTTCATTGTTAGAATTAATTACATTGTGGTTCATCTAAAATCAAACTTAATTGACCAAACTAAAGTTTGATTTTATTTAGATTGGTTTGAAAAATAGTCTGTTCGATTGAATTTCATGAATTTTATAATGGAAAGCTTATTCTTGAATCAAATCATCCAAATCGATCAAATGCACACCTTTATGCTTGAGTAGAATTGATGTAGTTTCATGAAGATAAATTCTACAGTATTTTAGTGTTTTGGATTGCTTTAGGATTTTAATGCATTTTTTTTAATATAATGTCAGTATTAGCTTTATTTAAATTGGATAATAGTATTTTAGGAGTAATCTAAATTTGAATTCAATTAGTTTGATTTTATCTTATAAATTTTAGTTTTATAAATATGGATTGAAAGGATGCTACGTTAATTATGAATATATTAGCAATTGCATTTGAAAAGATTCCCCTTGTTATTTTATGTGCCTCCACATGATATTATTTTTCTTGTTGCACTCTTCTCTCTCTCTCTCTTAATATATATAATTTCTTAGAGACAAGTCGATTGGAAAGGATGGTGTGGGCTCCGAAAATTCGGCCCCGGCCTCCGCCCGTTTTTGTTTTTTCTTTCGGGGGAGTTTTAATAAATTAAGTTCCGAGGTAAATTTTGGAAGGCAGATGGGTATGTGACGGCCGAGGACATCGCGACCGTGATCTTTATTTCCACCATGTGCCATAAAGGCGTGCATGGAGTCTTTGACGGTACTTGTTCAAAAAGACAATTTGCTTTCCCCGCGCTCAGAGGTACTTATGAGTGACCCCGCCTCGCCGTAGGCGCTGTACTGGGGTCCCATCCCACCACGCGCAATGAAGGCGTGTTTGGGCGGTTTTCCAGTGCGTCACAAACATTGAAGTAGGGCTTTAGGTGACTACCCGTCTCGTCGTAGGCGTCGCACTGGGGTCCCATCCCACCACGCGCAATAAAGGCATCTATGAGCGGTTTTTTCGGTGCGCCGCCAACTTCGAGGGCGAGAATATAAGTTTTTAGAGAATCCATACCTTCGTGGGGTTGTTGGTGTGGCACATAAATTGAGGCGAGGGAAACATGTTTAATTTATAATTAATTATATTTAACTCATAACCAATTATAAATTAAATGTATTTAATTTACAATTAATTATAAACTAAATATAATTAATTATATTAGTATATATAACTAATTATTTTTAATTTAAAATTAATTATATGTTGATTAAATTTATTTTATAATTAAGTAAATAAAAAATAAAATTAATCATTTTAATCTATAATTAATTATATTTAATTTAAAATTAATCATAAATTAATTGGATTTAATTTATGATTAATTAAAAACTAATTGTAATTAATTATATTTTAATCTATAATTAATTATATTAATTTAAAAAGTAATTGTAAACAAATCATTTTAATTTATAATTTATAATAAACTAATTATAATTAATCATTCTTAGTTAGTTATATTTAATTTAAATTAATTATAAATTAAAATTTGAGCAAAATTTTAATTTTGTTAAACAAAGAGTTTAACTCTCTTAAACAGAGGTTAAAACCTATGTTTCAAATGATTTGGTCGAAGAGGCACGCGGAAGGAAGGAAGTTACCTTCACAGCAAATGGACTCCCGTTGTTCCTTCCGTTTAAAATGTCGTAACTCCCAATCAGATAGGAAGGGAACATTGTTGAAGAGGCGAAGCCGACCGACAATGGAGGTTAGGGTGCCGAACTCTCCCTCCCTCTCTCTCTCTCTCTGTCTCTCTCTCTCTCCCCCTCTCTCTCTGTGGATTGGCAAGGGCAGAGCTTTAACGGGGCTAGGAGAGTCATGGTTTACAGAGAAAAGGGGATCTTGGCTTGGAGCTGTGGTCGGGCAAGGGGGAGGAAGAAATAGAGGGATTTTGGCTTTGGATAGATCGGATGGAAGCCAGATCTGGGAGTTCTGGCGTCGGAGAGATCAAGGCCAGTCTCTCTCTCTCTCTCTCTCTCTCTCTCTCTCTCTGTGCGGGCTGAAGAAGCAAAGGGGTCTGCTTCCTGGAATAGGGGATTGGAAGAGGCAGAATCGTGAAGTGGAAGAGAGATCGGGAGGGCTTCGAAGGAGTTCGCCTGTTGTCGGGATTGATTTCAGCAGAAGAAGAGGCTTGTGATCGTGAGGTTTGCGTGGGATTGAATGACCGACCCCAGAGCTTCCCTCTGCTTGCGTTTTATAACCGAGAGAGGCGACGATGATCGAGGTGAGATGCAGCTTTTGCGGGAAGTGACGCGAACGGCGCCGAATCGGCGCGATTTCGGCAGGATTTTGAGGATCCGATAGGTATGAGGTGTATACGTTGGATTTCTTCTTTCTTCCCTTTTTTGTTCTTTGTACATAGTTCAACAGATGGGGGTGTCAAAGAAGCTACGATCTATTGATTTTGGGAGCTATTTATTCGGGGAGAATTTGTTGGGAAAATTTTATCTTAAATTGAAATCCTAGACAACATGGGTTAGTTGGAGGAAGAATCCAAGGTTTTCATTCCTGAAAGCCTGATCGTTGTTATGATCGACTTTGCTCTTTTATCACTTCTCCATTTCCATCCGCCATTTCACAACCATCTGGGAAGTGAGGAAATGAAGCGGGTGAGAGTCAGGCCAAGGGATAGTATTGGAAGCTAGGTGGTCATTGTTGAAAGATTTTTGGTCTGGTTAACTTTTAGATTTGCAACTTCGTCCGACCAAATTGTAAGATAAGTAAATTCATCTGTTTGAAAAACATTATTCAATTTTCAATAATCAGATTGCTCTAAACTCAATTGTACAATCTATAAATCATGCGTTTTGCTCTGTGATGTAATTTACTGACCATATTTCTTCTCGATAAGCCTAGTCATTTGGACTACCAGCGGTAGGATTGGCTTTTGCTTGAAGTAATAATTGTTTTACTTGGATTATACCCAATGTATAACTTTTCCCCACATTTTATCCCAATCATTACTGCTTTGATGCAACATAATGTTTTATTTCATTTAAATCTTAATTATGACCAATTTTTTATGATGAGGACATAATGTGAATACTGCAATTTCATCTTTTTTTTTTCTATTTCATTCGTATGCACAGATCCTTTTTAATGACCATTTTATCTAATAATATTTTAAGAGACTGATATCTTTGACTTTTGATCCTCTGGGTGTTCCTTTTTTGTTGTATATGTGTTTTCAATTAGTGGATTCTCAACGTTTCATGTAGATTCTGAAACTTTCTAAGTAATATTCAGGGCTATACCAATGTTGCAGGCCTTCAATATTCTTCGATATGAGATTGGACAGAAGTATGCTTCTCACTACGATTCGTTTGATCCATCTGAATATGGTCCGCAGAAGAGCCAAAGAGTAATGAGCTGCCACTTTATTTCCTTAATTATAATTAATTTCTCGATTTGATGCTTGCTTGTTTAAAGATCCTAGTTATTTTCCGTTTACTCATTCTTTTTTGAATTTGAATCCTCGAATTGTTACTTAACTGGTAGATATTATTGTGAGAGAGAAGCTAAAATGAGTGCAGCCTTATTTTATTCTTCCTTCCCGCTGCCAAGAAAGTTCGAGACAACTAGAACTCTGTTTCAAAAGCATTGAACCAGAATTGTTCCTAACCAATAGAGATATATTAATGCAGGAATTTGTAAATTGTTAGTACTTTTAACATCACTTTGAACACTCATGATATCTAAAATGTCCTCTTATTAATGACTTGATCGCCCAAAGTCAAAATCCTCCAATTAGGGGTGCGTTTGGGACGACTGCAGCTGTCGGTAAAGTAGGTTGCAAAGTTATTGTATAGAAAGTTACTTTCAGAAATTGCTGTACATAAAGCAGTATATTTTGTTTGGGAAGTATAACTGTTAAGTTGCTGTGCTGCAGCTGTATGAGAATAAATTACCTTTATACCCTTACATATTGAGATGAAAAAAATGATGTAAATGTCAATTTTTTTCAAAAAAATTAAGACGCTAATAGAAGAACTGATCGATTCAATGTTAGATCACGAAGAACCATTACATCCACCGAGCAGCTCAACACATCAACATCTAGGTCGGTACGCAAATCTACCAATTTCATAAAAAAAGTAAACCTAGAGAGATACAAAAAGGGCATAAACCGAATAAATCAAAAAGAAAAAGGAAATCATTGAGTAGCAGTAAATATACTTGATCGGAGAGGGCGAGAGAAGGGTGGGTTACGAGAGGCTTCGCAGTGTGTATGAGCTCGCCGGAGCCAATGCTTCTGGTGGTAAAGACTCCTCTTCCGGCCGAATCGGTGAGAGATACTTTTATTGGAGAGCCCGATCTTGCGCCGACGGCCTCCGTCGACATTGAGGAGGTGCAGAAGAGAGCTTTTGTGCATGTTTGTTGAAGATTGCGAAAGGTTTGTTTGATCTCGAATAGAAGGGGGTCAATCTGCGACGAAACCCGCCGAAGCATAACCGCTCTGCCACCGGGGAACATGGCTGCGCGGAATATTATCAATATTTTGCTCGAATCATGAAGAAACACTATTCATTTTTTTTTTTACTTTTTCATACACACTGTTGAATAAAAATAACGTGTAGAGAAGAGGCGGAAGATTGCAAAGACGGCGAGGACATGGGATAAGGTCGTGAAGCCATCCCTAACCAAGACTGCAAAAATTAATATTCACGGAGAGCCCGAAAAATCCAAAATCATGTTGGCTCTGTTGCTGATGCGCATCTCCTCTCTGTCGCAGCTCTTCGTCTCCGTCAGTCCTTCCCACGCCGATGATGATCCGGTGAGTGCTCACGTTCCGGTGTTGTGCTTTTGCCCGACGATTTGATTCCGCTTCATCTACCAGCGAAGGACGCCAAGAAAGGGGGATACAACGACCAAGAAACCGAGGGACAGCTTTGATCTCGCAGGCGGACATGGTGGCCGCGAACATTTGGAAGGTCGCGACGGAGATTTAAGTCATTTTTCCGCGGAAAGCAGGCGGACCGCGGGACATGGGAAAGGTCGCGAGAAGCAGGTATGTGCCGCGAAACTTTTTCTAACGTCGTTCTGCCGCAATCCCCCAAACAGCAATTTAATAACTTTTTATAAAGCAAAGCAACTGTGCCGTCCCAAACGCACCCTAGATCTATTACTACTAAAATTGCACTCCATGTATTTGGTTTTAGATCTACTCAAATGAAAACCTTTAGACTCTAAAGTTGACCTTCATAATTTAAGTTTACCTAAACTCTAGTCTTATCAATAAGAAGAATATCATTAGCAAAAAGAATACACCAAGGTACATCCGCTTGTAAATGTCTAGTAAAAACATCCATGACTAAAGAAAAAGAGATTTGTGATTAAAGTTGATCATTGATGCAATCCAACTTAAATAGAAAAATACTTTGACAAACTAGCTTGTGTTTGAACACAAGGAACAACTCCTGCATACATATCCTTAATGACTTGAATATAAGCATAATTAACCCATTTCTTTTGTAGAACACTCCCATCACATCTTTTTGAACTTTATCTTATGCTTTCTCTAAATTAATAAATATCATATGTAGATACTCCTTATTCTCTCTATATTTCTCCATCAAACCTCTCAATAAATGTATAGCTTCCATAGTAGACCTACCCGACATGAATCCAACATGATTTTGAGAAATATTAGTATCACGTCATAACCTATATTCAATAAGGGTGTAAACGAGCCGACCCGACTTTAGTTTAACTCGTTAACGTGCTCGCGAGTCAAGCTTCTTGAGCCACGAGCTCAAACTCAAGCTCGAATATTAAAAGAGCTCGAGTTCGAGCTTGACAAAGCTTGACTCGTCACTCAAAAGAGCAGCTCAAACTCGAGCTCGAGTCGAGCCCGAAGAATGAGCTCGAGCTTACTCATCCATTTTCTCTCAGGCTTGAGAGCTCGACTCGTGATGAAATGGAGGCCAGGGCTTGGTTTGTCATTACTGGAGAAGTACTGGGCTTGCCCGCTAAGGAGAAGAAGATTGTCTATTTTCAAAAACAAGAAAATCATTTTGTACTCCTACGCCGCCGTGGAGAAGAAGAAAAAATGATGAAGCAGAAAATGTTGTGTAGCCTTAGTAAAGTTGTTTTTATAGAGCAACAACTTTTGATAAAAAAAGAAAAATCAAAATAGCTATTTAATTGATTTTTTGAAAACTTTACCCTTGTTATAAGTTTTTTTGGGTGAACTGGTGTTAAAATTAAACAACTGTTGTATAGGTAATAATATATTAATGCTATAATAAATGTTATATATTTTTTAATACATTAAAAGTTTATGTTACTCTAAATTTTAAATAATTAAAGCCGGCTCTGAGCTGATGAGTCAAGCTTTGTCAAGCTCGAACTCGAGCTTGTTTAATATTAAGGGCAAACTCTCTCCCATAGTTTAGACATTACTCAATAACTCTCTCCCATAGTTCTAAACATTTAATAATTTAAATAATTATAATATTAAGAATTTAAATTTAAATTTAAATTAAATCTTTAGTGATATATTAATTCAATAAATAATTAATATTATATTTAATTAACTAATAAATATTATATCATAATAATATTTATATAAAATAAAATAAATTTAATTTAACCTTCTATTATATTTGTTAGGTTAATTTATGTTTAATTATATTATTTTGAAATTAATATAGGGATAATTAATTTAAATGAAGTTAACTCTTAATTTAGGTCGAATGAAACTTAAGTAATATATTAAATTTAAATTATTTTATAAATAATTATATTTGTTAGATTAAGTTATGGTTAATTAAATTAAATTGAACTTAATTTATAAAAAAAATTTAAATTAATTTTAAATTAGTAGATGTACTATATATGAACATTAACAACAACAGTATGCTACCTTTATCTCACTATGTGGGGTTGGCTACATGAATTCTTTTTCTCCATTATGTCCTATTAAGAATAAAATTCTCATTTAAATTAAAAAAAAAAAGTTATTTCCAATTTTTTAACCAAGTCTTTTTAGGTCTACCTTTACCTCTCTCTTAACATAGGCTAAATCTAATACGTCTGCTCTCTTAATCGAGTCATTAGAAGGCCGACATTTTACGTGACCAAACTAGACCAAATCATCTAAGGCGACTCTCTCTAATCTTATCTGCCATTTGAACTACTCCAACATTTTCACATATACACTCATTTCAAATTTTATCTCTAAGATTAAACCACTCATCCACCTGAGCATCCTCATCTTTGCAACACTTAACTTAAATGTATGCTTCTCTTTTAATAGACAACATTCTGTGCCATAAAGCATTGTATGTCTCACCATAAATCTTATAGAATTTTCCCTTAAACTTGAGGGGGGGTACTTTTCTATCACATAATAGGCCCAATGCATTCCTCCACTTCAACCATCCAACTTGAATTCTACTACTAATATCCCCATTTATTTCACCATCACTCTAGACAATAGAGCCGAAATATCTAAAACGTGTGCTCTTATTAATGACTTGAACACCCAAAGTCACAATCCCATGTAGTTATTATTAAAATAAATCAAATTTATTTAAATGATGTAATATTTCTAATAGTTATGGAAAATAAGTGATTATATATATATAAATTCATTTGCATGAATTAAATCCAGAAAATATTACATTTCAACACCCTTGTTCTATTGCAATTTCTAGTCAAGTATGCTCAACTGCTCACGGTTTTACGAGTTGAGCAGCCTGAACGTCAGTTTTTATGGTTGATATTGATTCTTTTGCAAATCCAATTTTTTAATCAGATAGAACCTATTTGATTGGTTCAGCCATCCAGCTGTTTCAGTTTTCCTTCTCTCTTTTGTTTTGAAATATGATATTTCTTTGTTTTCTTAAGAGCAGAGCGTGTATGCATTTTCAGGTAGCTTCATTCTTGTTGTATCTATCGGATGTAGAGGAGGGTGGAGAAACCATGTTTCCTTTTGAGGTAAGCATATAGAAGCTGATATTATTTTTCCCATTCTAATTTCATGTATGTTTCATATAAAGAATCTATTATTTTTCACAGAATGGATCAAATATGGATACTAATTATGATTACCAGAAATGCATTGGTTTAAGAGTCAAACCACAGCAAGGAGATGGTCTTCTATTTTATTCATTGTTAACAAATGGTACAATTGACCCGGTAAGCACATATCTCATTTTTTTGCTTTTATGGACCTTAATGAAATATTAACATTGGCAAAATCTTCATGCCTCTGGCGTTAGTATGCTTTGAAGTGAATGCATATTTACATAGCGATCACTTTGTAGGAGAATGTATTTCTTGTGCTCACTTCTATTGTTTTCAGACCTTTTCAAAGTTTAAGAGAAACCAAAGGAATGTTATAGCCTGTATGGTTGAGTGAGCTTGAATTTGTTTTTTATTACTTCTATCTTTTATTAGCTTTTACACTTGCTCTCTATCTGAATTAGACACAATAGGTCATTGGCTCCATTGACTTGCCACCAATCTTAACAAAAAGAACTCACCATTTCTAGGACATTGGCTCCATTGACATGCCACCAATCTTAACAAAAAGAACTCTCCATTTCTAGTGAAGCTTTTATGCTTTCCCTGTGTTAATGTGGAAGTGTTTCAGAATGTTGACACAGTTGAATTAGACGAAAATGTTTGAGGTTCGGCATTGTGCTATTCCAGTATTTTTATCATCATAAATAACTAGATATTCGATTTCAAGTTACTTGTTCCGCAGAAAAAAATTGATACATTTAGCAAAGCAGGAAGTCGAGCATGTAGGCTTTTTGGTTTGAAGGAATTGAAAGAGAGTAAATGAAAATGGTAAGAAGAAAAAAATTGTTTGGTTTGAAGGAATTAAAAGAGAGGAAATGAAAATGATAATAAGAAAAAAATTGAATTTGCATGAGTCACAATGATGACTTAATTATTTTTTTCCAGTTTTCAATGGGTTGGGTAGGGAATTGTTAATAGAATAATGCATTTGTTAAATTTTCTAGGTAATTTCAATTACTTATTAATTACATGAAAACTATGTATCCAATTTAAAATTATGAAGGAAAATGCATTTACTTTCCCTTCAATTCCTTCAGATCAAATTTACCACAAATAATTGACATATATATATATATATATATATATATATATATATTTTGGTGTTATACTACCCTCAAACTTAAAGGGAAAATTCTATAAGATGATGGTGAGGCCTGTAATGCTTTATGATGCAGAATGTTGTCCATTAAAAGAGAAGGATAATATTAAGCTAAGTGTTGCAGAGATGAGAATCCTCAGATGGATGAGTGAATTTACTCTTAGAGAAAAGATACGAAAAGAGCATATACGTGAAAATGTTTGAGTAGCTCCGGGGATGATAATATTAGAGAGAGTCGCCTTAGATGGTTTGGTCACATAAAACAGCGGCCTTTCGATGACCCAGTTAGGAGATTAGATGTATTAAATTTGGCTTATGTTAAGAAAGGTAGAGGTAGACCTAAAAAGACTTGATTAGAAAATATTAGAAATGATTTTTCTTTATTAGATTTAAATGAGAATTTAACTCTTAACAAGACATAATGGAGAAAAAGAATTCATGTAGCCGACCTTGTGTAGTGGGATAAATATTTGATGTTGTTGTTTTTTTTGGTGTTATACTGATATCTTCATTTAATGTTTGTGAATGCAATGGAGAATTATTTTGGATAATGCTGTAGTTATTAAGACCAATTATTTACCAGAATATTAGTACACTGAAGGTGAATCTGTGTTAGTTAGAACATATGACAGAATATAATGACATGCTTTCGATTTAATGTTGGTGGGAACACCAAGCAGTTATCTCTTAGGTTCATACCTTATCGTTTGAGCTGTTTTATTCCATAGTCATATGCATGGGATTGCCCTGAAATCATTTATTCATATTGGTTGATAAACTATCATGAGGATATTATTAGTAGAATTCAAGTTGGATGGTTGAAGTGGAGGAATGCATCAGGCTTGTTGTGTGATAAAAAAAAACCCCTCAAATTTAAGGGAAAATTCTATAAGATGGTGGTGAGACATGCAATGCTTTATGTTTCAGAACGTTGGCCATTAAAAGAGAAGCATAATATTAAGTTAAGTGTTGCAGAGATGAGGATGCACAGGTGGATGAGTGACTTTACTCTTAGATACAGGATACGAAATGAGCATATATGTGAAAAGGTTGGAGTAGCTCCAGTGGAAGATAAGATTAGATAGAGTCGCCTTAGATTATTTGGGCACATAAAACGGCGGCCTTCCGTTGACCCGGTTGAGAAAGTAGATGTATTAGATTCGACTTATGTTAAGAGAGGTATTTGATTCTTAATAGGACACAATTGAGAAAAAATGATTAATTTAGCTGACCCCACATAGTGGGATAAAGGCTTGATGTTGTTATTATTATTGTTGGTTGATAAATAAGTTAATTTTGTTAACAAAATAATACTACATTGATATTTGTGGGGTTACATTTATGCCACTTTGGTGAACAAATGAAAATATAAATGACAATTATTATATTCATACTAATCATATCATGCAATGGTGTGGGCTCTGAAAATTTACTCCCCAACCTCTCCACATTCAAGAGATTGCAAATAGATGTTCGGGGTAAAATTTTTAGAAAGCTGATTCAGGTTGACCTGTGAATCTGCTTTTGACTAAAAATGATCAATTCAATATCTTTTTACTTGGGGTATAAATTTTTTTTTTTATAAAATATCTTAAACTTTATGGTTAATAAGTTATAAATTTTTTTTAATGAAAACGAGTGTCGACCCTTTCCCGTAACCAGCAAAGCAGAACAAAAAAAATCAAAATCAAATCCTACCTGCTCTGCCGAAGCACGATCTCTCGCACGACTCGTAACTCGTTCGAGTCGTTAAATACTGAAGGAAACGACTCACGCGTCCGCTCTTCTCTTCCGCCACTACTCCTCCTTTGCTGTTTGGCTTCGTAGCTTTGCAGAAGGTGTAGAGATTACAAACGTCGCTGCTTCGGCTCCTTCGCTGATTCGACTTCGCGCCTTCCCCGACTTTCCCTTCTAGAAGGATCGGAAGTTACGACGTTTTAATCGGGAGCAACAACAAGAGCTCGCCGGCTGTGAAGATAAGCTTCTCCCTTCCGCGCGGCTTCTCCGACTCCTCAATCGCCGTTCGACTTTGCTCTGTCGACGACTTTCCTTTCCTGTCGGACCGGAAGTGCCAACATTTTGATCGGAAACCGTACAGGGAGCTCGCCCGCAGTGAAGGTCCCTTTCTCCTTTGCGTACGCTTCTTCGGCTCCCGTCGCTGCTGTTCGGCTTTGCCTCCTTCCACGACATTCCCTTCTTGTTTGGATCGGAAGTCACTACAGTTAGATCGGAAGCAAGAACGGGAGCTCACCTTGTGAAGGTAACTTTCTACCTCTCACGCGCCTCTTCGGCCAAATCTCCCAAATTCGTCAAACAGAGAGTGGAGAGGGAGAGATCATTTATCTTAATTAGTTTAATTAATTAATTAATATTAATTATAATTAATTTAATAATTATTTTCAATTATAATTAATTATTAATTATACTAATTATAATTAAATATTATTAATTATTATTAATTGTATTTAACTCTTAATTATCATTAATTATTATTAATTGTTATTAATTATAATTAGGCATGACTAATAATTAATTATAATTTAATAGTTAAATATTATTAATTTTAATTGATTATTTAATTATTATTTAATTATAGTTATTATGATTAAATAACATTAATTATAATTGAATATGATTAATGAATTAATTATAATTAGATGATTAATTAATTATTCTTAATTGCAAATGCTCCTCCCACCTCGATTTCCATACCCTCTACCAGTCCGCCGATCCCAAAGGTAAAATATCTGAAACCCTTGTTTGCTCTCTTACCTCGGCGTGCGTGTCGAATCGGTGGTTTGCCTATACACGCTTTTCTTAGCATGGTGGAAGGGGCAACCGGCGTGACACCCACGACAAGGTAGGTGAGCGACCCTTGGTTCCAAATCCCTCCCTCGACTTGCTTGACGCGCCGGTGGACCTCCTATACGCGCTCTTGTAGCACGGTGGGAGGGAATCCGGTGCAGCAGGTACGACGAGGCGGGTAAGCCATATACACGCTCTTGTAGCGTGGTGGGGACAGTCCTCGACCATGACATCGACACCGCCGACGACTGCTACGCAAGGTATAATTCCTAAAACTAAGATTCCTCATTCTCGTCGTTTGCGGCGGACCGACAAACCTCCTATACGCTCTCTTGTAGCACGGTGGGAGGAAATCCGGTCTGGCGCCTACGATGAGGTGGGTAATCGCTTAAAATCTCATTTTCGACATTTGCAGCGGACCGGAGAACCACCTATACGCGCTCTTGTAGCACGGTATGAGGGAGCCCGGTGAGACGCAACGATGAGGTGGGTAAGCCCTATACATGCTATTGTAGCGTGGTGGGGAGAGCTACTACTGTTCTGGTACGGGTACTGCTGAAGGCCCCATACACGCTCTTGTAGTGTGGTGGGATAAAATTTACTACGGCCACGGTGTCTTAGGACACCTACTATACACGCTCTAGTAGCGTGGTGGGAAGGCCCAGCTCCCCTACTATTCCTGAAACGGGGGATATACCGGGGTGTTGCCAAAATTTTCACTGAAATATACAAAGATTTGAACAATTTGAAGACCTTCTTGAGCAACAATATAGAAGACCTGTACTCGAACAAAAATACACAGAAATTGAACTAAATGAGCAGAGGACTTGTACAAAGAACATTTGAACTTGAAGACTTGGACTGTAGGGGACACGTGAACTTGTACTTTGAGCTCGAACTATATAACATCAAGTGGGGCTTATGAACTTGATAAACTCAGAGCCAGATGAATCTAAATTTGAACAATCACTTACAGTTAGAACTTTTAAATAATCAATTAAATTTATACTACAAGGAATTAAACTCAAGGTGGTAAGAAGATTTGAACAAAATATCAGAGACTCAACTTGGATCCAAATAAGACACGTGCAAGAGGACTCAGATTCAAATGAACTCAGATCTGATGCAAGGGAGTTGAACAACATGAACTTTAAAAGAACTCAACTCATATGTCATGATTTTGGGTTTCTGAATTGAGGACCACAAGAAACTTGAATCTCTAAAGGCTTCAGGAGACCTGAACTTCTACTCAAACTCAATCTACAATTTGAATATGCACATCTGTTTGAACATGAACTAAATTCAAATCTGGGTTTAGATACTGGATCTAAACAAAGTATAGAATGACATGAACTACTGAATGATCAGCAAATAATCAAGCCTCAGCTACCAGCAAACTTGTATGAGTAGGTGCAACAAACTCCTACAACAGTCCCTACGAAGTCAAATGCGCCATGCCTGTTGATTGAGAAGGCAACACTACTAGATAGTCAAAGACCCGTCCTCTATAAACAAATCCAGACATTAAACCATCTGAGATTGGTGACAGGTGGGTATGATGTAGGCAACAATGGGTCTTCTACAAATACCTTCAAGAGATCGTAGAGGATACGACGGTCCCCTGCAAATGGATACTTGTGGATAACAACAGTGTATTGTAAGTACAATGAATCACTGTGGACACAAGTACGGATATTACCTACAACGACGGTAACCAAAATCTACAAGTACACCGGGTACAAAGGCAGCCCGATGTACTAAAAGTACACTCCCTTGCAGAATCAGAAAGGAAGTTTGAACAAATTAGAATCAAACTTCCTGGTGTTCCAAAGCCTCTTCTTGATCCTATACTAAGGAAGAAAACAGCTCTGATATCTACAAATATCAGAAATAACAAGTCCTTTACACTAAAGATCCTGAAATGAGTTCTTTCCAAATCAGCAGTCATTGACTCCAAATTTCAAGAGAATCCCATCCCCAGTGATTGAGAAAGGGGAGACAATATCAAGATGAGGAGATGCCTCATAATATCAAGATCCATCGCCACCAGATCCGCAACACTCGTATTAGCGGACATAAGGCGTGTACAAGCTCTCAAATGAAAAGTTGTGTGCATCCAAACGATAGTTATCTACACAACTACAAATACTTCAAAGTACCTCTGCACGTGCACTGTAAATTGTATACACATAGGTACACTAAAGGGGTAAATGCAATCTCGACCCGCATGGGCCCGGGCGAGCGTGTATTGGTACACACGTGACGCCTAAGGATGCTGCGCGGGTCGATAAGTGAATTCTAATTTGAACCTGATTCTTCTATACAGATCAATAGAAGTCGACAGAGTTCGAACATTCAAACAAACACATGGTTATGGGGACCGATGTATTTCTTAGGCCTTCAAGGCTGATGTAGACACACAAGAAGAAAACTGACACAATGAGTAGAACTTAAAACAAACTTTATTAAATAAAAGCAAACGATCCAAAACTTGACAAACACAACAAGAGATAAAGAAATTTAAAAAAACACTATCCTCAGACAACCGTCAAAGCGGGTTCCTCACATGCATCTAATCTGTAGGTTAAATAAGTAAAGTGCATAGAACTAGCAAACCGATGGTCCACCACTGCAAGATTGTCCAATTTCTTCAATAGATGCTTCAAATCAACTCTGATACGACACCCTAAAGTTGCTTTACTTTGAGAAGAAGGATACAGATGGAGTGGCACTTGCGGAGAGACGAAGAGATTAGAAGCCCGAGAAAAAAGGGTGGAAAGAGCCCGCAGGATTTTCGGAGGGGATGAGAAAAGAAGGGTGGAAAGAGCCTGCAAGATTTCCGAATAAACCCGCAGGTTAATAGCAAATATGCTCACAAATATCAACTCCCCCTCTTCACAACATTTTCTCATATTTATAGGCAAGAGAGAGGAATGCCAAGAGCCATAAGACTTTAATTTTTTTTCATTACAACCAAAGCATTAAGCATAGGAATCTTCCCCCCAAGCTCACGGAAAAACACCCAAACCAGGAACCAAGGAGACAGCCACGGGAGACGAAGGAACCGCACGGACCAAAGAGCCACGGCCACGGGAAACGAGGGACTATCACGGAAGAAGGAGCCCAGCCTTGAGATCCCAAAAGGTAAAGCATCCCAACATAAATTCTTATGCATAGAAGTCATCTCCCAATAAATATAAGCCACAGATTCCTAAGAGACAAGAAGAAAGGGGAAGGGACAAGGCCACTCCAAAAGTAAACTTCATAATGAGGTACCTTTTGAGAATTAAAGAGCTGCTAAACTTCAGCTCAAGCAACTTAGAGAACAAGCTCAATATCGAATGCTCCAAAACAGCCAACCCGTGAACCACCAGCAGCCAGGGACTAATCGAGCTAGCAAACCAAAGGTCTACCAAGTCATATGCACTACCTACCATGATCATTGGATGCTTTCCCATCATTGGATAGCTAAAAAAGAAAAGAAAACAAAATATACTATTGTTCAAATAAAATAAAAAGTACAGAAATTCTTGATAGCATCAATTCTCCCCTGGTGGAAAATTCTCGTCTCCTGATGAGAACGTATCAGCAACGCGTTCATAAAGCTCCAAGTTTTTCTTTTTTAGATCAGCAGCATCAATCCAGGTACAGTCAGTCAATGGCTGATTGCTCCATTTGACCAAAAACTTTTTGTGCTCTCCATGCCTCGTTTGAATAACTTTCACATCAATAACATCTTCGATTTGATCTTCAGACTTTACCAAAGGAGCAGAGAGTGGTAAAGTTTCAATATCTACAAAATCGTCAAAATCTCCTTCATACAAAGACAGGTCAGAAACATTAAAAACAGGTGAAGTGCCAACAGTATCTGGTAAATCTAGCAAATAGGCATTAGCACCTAATTTTTTAATCACACGAAATGGACCAAATTTCTTTCTACTTAACTTTTTAAAAGTGCCAACAGGAAACCTTTGGAGACAAAAGTAAGCCATCACTAAGTCACCTTTATTAAAATTTGCTTCTTTTCTATGTTTATCAGCCTCAGACTTATATTTAGCAGTAACCTTCTTAAGTTTTTCAAAAACCTGTTGTTGGACAGTTTTTATATGATCAAATGTTTCAAAAGCCTCAGTACTAATTTTTTTAGGAAGAGATAAAGAATTTTTATCCAGAATGTGAGGAATAGGTTGTCCATAAATAATTTCAAATGGAGTTTTGCCAGTAGAACGATTAACATAATTATTATATGCAAACTCAGCTTGAGGCAACACTAAATCCCATTGAGATGGTTTTTTCTCAAGTAAGGCATCTTAACAAATTTCCCAAACTTCGATTTACTACCTCAGTCTGTCCATCGGTTTGAGGATGATAGACACTGCTAAATTGAAGAGTAGTTCCAAGTTTTGCCCACAGAGTTCTCCAAAAATGACTTAAAAACCTAGTGTCACGATCAGAAGTAAAAGTTCGAGGAATACCATGCAAACGAACAACTTCTTTAAAAAACAAATCAGCAATATGAGAAGCATCAGAAGTTTTCTTGCAAGGAATAAAATGTGCCATTTTACTGAATCGATCTACTATCACAAAAACAGAGTCATATTTTCGAAAAGTAACTGGTAAGCCTAAAACAAAATCCATAGAAATATTTTCCCAAGGTTTGTTTGGAATAGGCAGAGTATACAAATCAGAATTTTGTGTAGTTCCTTTAAAAGCTTGACATACCTTGCATTGTTTTACTAATTTAGCAATATCTTTTCTCATGTGGGGCCATAAATACTTTTCTTCAACTAAAGCAATTGTTTTTCCTTGCCCAAAATGTCCTCCCAAACCTCCACTATGCAATTCTTTCACAAGTTGTTCTCTCAAAGAACTTTTTGATATGCAAAGTCTAGTTCCTTTAAATAAGAAACATTGGTGTATAACAAATTGAGCAGAATGATCAGTCCCAGAAGCACAACAAGCATTCCAAATATTTTCAAAATCAGAATCATTTGCATAAGTGTCTTTCAAAAAATCAAAAGAAGTAACAGTCGGAAAAACAGTTATCAACAAATGAGATCTTCGGCTTAAAGCATCAGCAACTTTATTCAAAACTCCAGTTTTATGTTTGATATGAAAAGTGTATTCTTGTAAAAAAGAAACTCATTTGGCGTGTCTTTTGTTCAGATTTTTTTGTGATCCAAAAAATCGTAAAGCCTCGTGATCAGTATTCAAAATAAATTCTCATTGAATCAGATAGCATCTCCAGAATTTCAAAGCTTGAACAATGGCATAAAATTCCAAGTCATAAGTAGAATATAGAGATCGAACATCATTTAGCTTTTCACTAAAATATGCAATAGGCTTTCCTTCTTGACTTAAAACAGCACCTATACCAACATGTGAAGCATCGCAATCAACTTCAAAAACTTTTTTGAAATTTGGTAAGCTAAGAATAGGGGTTTGACTCATTTTTGATTTGATCAATTGAAAAGTAATGTCAGCCTCGGGGGTCCATTTAAAAATTACTTTTTTCAAACAGTTAGTGATAGGAGCAATAACAGTACTGAAGTTCTTAACGAATCGACAATAAAAAGATGCTAACCCATGAAACTCTCTTACCTCTCTGATATTTTTAGGAACAGGCCAACTTTTTATTGCTTCGATTTTCACAGGATCTACTTTGATTCCTTTAGCAGATATAATGTAACCCAAAAATGTCAAACTCGAAGTCATAAAAGAGCATTTCTTTAAATTGATGTACAGCTTCTGTTCTCTCAAAGTTTTCAGAATCTCTTTAACATGAAAAAGGTGTTCAGATGGATGAATGCTATAAATCAGAATATCATCAAAATATACTACCACAAACTTCCCAATAAAAGATCGTAAAATATGATTCATTGTTCGCATGAAAGTACTCGGAGCGTTAGATAAACTAAAAGGCATAACAAGCCATTCATATAAGGCCTCTTTGGTTTTAAAAGCAGTTTTCCATTTATCTCTAGGTCTAATTCTTATTTGATGATACCCACTTTTCAAATCAATTTTTGAGAAAATTTTAGCACAACTTAACATATCCAGCATGTCATCCAGTCTATTAATTGGAAATCGGTATTTGATGGTTATTTTGTTTATAGCTCGGCTATCTACGCACATTCTCCAAGTTCCATATTTTTTAGGAGCAAGTAAAGAAGGCACAACACAATAACTCAAACTTTCTTGGATTAAATCTTTTTCCAGCAGTTCAGATACTTGTTTAGAAAGTTCTTGATGTTCATTTGGACTCATTCTATAATGTGAACGATTAGGTAATATAGCTCCAGGAATCAAATCAATATGATGTTGAATGTCTCTCATCGGGGGTGATCCAGCTGGTAATTTATCAAGTATCAAATCAGAAAATTCATCAAGCAATGGTTGTATTTCCTTAGGAATCTCAAAATCTAAATCAGACTCTTTTCCAAATAACAGATATATCACATCAGATTTTGTTAACTCGTTTGCGTTCAAAAGTAATTCAGAAGTGAAAGACTTGACAGGTTTCTTGCTCTTTGTTATCGGATCAGGAATATTTTTTTGTGGAAAGAGTGTGAATTCTTTGTTATCTTTAATGAAAGAATATGTATTCTTTTCTCCATTGTGGATGGTTTTATGATCATACTGTCAGTGACGACTTAAAAGGATGTGACATACTTCCAAAAGCACAACATCACAAACAATTTGATCTTTATAAGTTCCTCCAATCGTTAAGTTCACAGTGCATTATTTATTTATAGGAACCTCACTTCGCTCTTTAAACCAAGAGATTTTATACGACTTATCAAGAGGTTTCATTTTCAGCTTTAGTTTCTTCACCATATGTTGTGATACGAAGTTCCCTGTACTTCCACTATCAATCATTAAAGTGCAAACTTTTCCTTCAACAGTACAGGTAGTTCTAAAAATATTCCTCTTAAGCCATTTATCTTTCTTTTCAGTTTGAGCAGTTAAGACTTGTCGAATTACTAACAATGGTTCTCCTTTATCACCTTCTAAGTCAAATTTTTCTAACTCAGCTTCATTTTCAGATTCTATTTCATCTTCTTCCTCTTCTTCTATTTCATTTTCACCTTCTATGAAATTAGTTCGCGGAAGATTATTCTTTCTGCAAGTAGCTGACAAGTGACCATATAACCCACATTTGTAACAAGGCCCAATTTTCTTAGATTGTTCAGATGGTTTATTTCCTGCTACCCCTTTTCCTTTTTCTTGATTTTGACTTTCAACAGTTTTAACTTTTGCACTCGAAGTCCCCATAGAAGTTTGAGTTTTAGTCCCACTTGTTTGCCTTCGTTTATATGTTACAGTGATTTTATTGGTTCCCCGCAAATGTTGTTTTTCAATTTTCAAAGACATTCGTTTATATGTTGCCGTTGCCAGGTCCCAAGTCCTGGATGAGAAAAGTGGAGGGTTGCGTTAGGTAGTCGACAGCCAGCGTAAAACTTGTCGAACAATAATGACATGAATCCTTTAAGAAATTGTGTTAATGCTAGGGCGTCCCCTGGAAGCGACGCGCTGTATGGCTTGAATACAGTGACAAGTGTGCAAGGGCCGTTGCACCGGCGCCCGGGTGCAGTGTTAAATAGGCAAGGGTTCCCACATCAAGGACGGATGTGGGCAAAGAAGCTAGTCCTTGAAACTAAAATTAGGATAGGAACTTGGAATATAGGTTCCCTTACAGGAAAATTAATGGAATTAATAGATATTATGATTCATAGGAAGTTAAATATTTTGTGCATTTAGGAAACTAAATGGGTTGGAGATAAGGCAAAGGAAATTGATAGTTTAGGATTTAAACTTTGGTATTCGGGTAGGAGTCGTACTAGAAATGGTGTAGGTGTTATTATAGATAAGAGTTTAAAGGATAATGTTATAAAAATTAATAGGATTGGAGATAGAATTATAGCTTTAAAGATTGTTGTTGATGATAAGATTGTTAATATTATAAGTGCTTATGCTCTTCAAGTAGGTTTGGATATGAGTTCTAAATTAAATTTTTGGAATGACTTAGAAGAATTAATACAAAATATACCTCTTGAAGAAAGAGTTTTTATTGGAAGAGATTTAAATGGACATGTTTGTAGAGAGGTAAATGATTTTAAAAGCATTCATGGTGGCCATGGATTTGGAACGACGAATGAAGGTGGCAAGACCATATTAGATTTTTGTTTAGCTCATGATTTTTTAATTGCTAATACCTTATTTAAGAAAAGAAATGAGCATCTCATCACTTATAAAAATGGATATAATACAACCCAGATTGACTATTTTCTTATTAGAAAATTAAATCGTTTAGATTGCAAAGATTGCAAAGTTATTCCGAGTGAAAATTTATGTACCCAACATCGATTATTAGTTTTGGACTTTAAGATAAAGGGGCATAAAATAAAAAATAAAGTAAAACAATTTTCTAGGATTAAATGGGGGCATTTAAAGAATATTAACAAAAATATTTTTGGAAATAAGATTTTAGATCTTAAGATTTTGTCTGTGCATGAGGATGCTAATATTATGTGGGAAAAAGTGGCTAGTGATATTAAGAATATTGCAAAAGATGTCCTTGAAGTATCAAAGGGAAAAGCTCTCAATAGTAAAAATAGTTGGTGGTGGAATCCTAATGTGCAAGAAAAAATTAAAAATAAGAAGCTTTGTTATAAAAATTGGTTTAATTTTAAAAATTCTGATAATTGGGAAATATATAAAGTGGCTCGTAAAGATGCTAAGAAAGCAATATGCGATGCAAAGACATTAGCTTTTAGTGATTTATATAATAGATTAGATACTAAAGATGGAGAAAGATATATGTATAAGTTAGCCAAACAAAGAGATAGGAGTAGTAAGGATTTAATTCAAGTGAAGTGTATTAAAGATGAAGATCAAAAAATACTTTTCTTAGAAGATGATATTCAACAAAGATGGATGAGATATTTTGCTAAACTTTTTAATGAAGATTGTGAAAATAAGATTGACTATAGTGACCTTAGCACCCTAGATGAAAATAAAGATTTATGTTTTTATCAGCGTATTAGTAAAACTGAAGTTAGAGAGGCTTTAAAGAAAATGAAGGGTGAAAAAGCTGTTGGACCTGATGATATTCCAATAGAGGTGTGGAAATGCTTAGGAGATGAAGGAATTTCATGGCTTACTAAACTTTTTAATACTATTTTGAAGACTAAGAAGATGCCAGATGAGTGGAGAATGAGTGTGTTAATTCTTATTTTTAAGAATAAAGGTGATGCACAAGATTGTGCGAATTATAGAAGTATTAAGTTAATGTGTCATACTTTAAAACTATAGGAGCGTGTTATGGAGCATAGGTTGCGGCGTGATACTAATGTTTCTCAAAATCAATTTGGATTCATGCCGGGTAGGTCGACTATAGAAGCCATACATTTATTAAGAGGTTTGATGGAGAAATATAGAGAAAATAAGGATGATCTACATATGATATTTATTGATTTAGAAAAAGCACATGATAAAGTTCCAAGAGAAGTGCTATGGAGAGTTCTTGAAAAGAAAGGAGTCAATAATGCTTATATTCAAATCATTAAAGATATGTATGCAGGAGCTATTACTTGTGTTCAAACACAAGGTGGATTGACCAAGTATTTCCCTATTTCGGTTGGGTTACATCAAGGATCAGCCTTAAGCCCTTATCTTTTTGCTTTAGTCATGGATGTTCTCACTAGACATTTGCAAGAGGATGTACCTTGGTGTATGCTTTTTGCTGATGATATTTTTCTTGTTGATAAGACTAGAGAGGGAGTTGAAGGTAAACTTGAATTATGGAGGTCAACCTTAGAGTCTAAAGGTTTTTCGCTTGAGTAGATCTAAAACGGAATATATGGAGTGTAATTTTAGTAGTAATAGACCTAGTGAGGGGATTGTGACTTTGGACGATCAAGTCATTAATAAGAGTACACGTTTTAGATATCTTGGATCTATTGTTCAGAGTGATGGGGAAATAGATGGGGATATTATCAGCAGAATTCAAGTTGGATGGTTGAAGTGGAGGAATGCATCGGGCTTGTTATGTGATAGAAATGTACCCCTCAAACTTAAGGGAAAATTCTATAAGATGGTAGTGAGGCCTGCAATGCTTTATGGTGCCGAATGTTGGCCTTTAAAAGAGAAGCATAATACTAAGTTAAGTGTGGCAGAGATGAGGATGCTTAGGTGGATGAGTGGCTTTACCCTTAGAGATAGGATACGAAATGAGCATATACGTGAAAAGGTTGGAGTAGCTCCAGTAGAAGATAAGATTAGAGAAAGTCGCCTTAGATGGTTTGGTCACATAAAACGGCGGCCTTGCAATGACCCGGTTAGGAGAGTAGAGGTATTAGATTTGACTTATGTTAAGAAAGGTAGAGGTAGACCTAAAAAGACTTGGTTAGAAAATATTAGGAATGACCTTTCTTTTTTAGATTTAAACGAGAATTTGACTTTTAATAGGACACAATGGAGAAAAAGGATTCATGTAGCCGACCCCACGTAGTGGGATAAAGGCTTGATGTTGTTGTTGTTGTTGTTGTTGTTGTTGTTGTATTCGATAAGCCTCATCTAGTTTTACCATATGATGTAAGTTGAGTTGATCTTGAATTGTCCATTTTAGCCCGTTGAGATATCTCGTTACAGTTTTCTCTTCAGACTCATCCAAATCATTTCTAGCTTGCAACTTGTAAAAGTTTTCAGTGTATTCCTCTACAGTTTGATTACCTTGACGCAAATTGTTAAACTCCTGAAAAATAGTTCTCGAGTGATCAGAAGGTAAAAATTTTCCTTTCATCTTTTCTTTCATTCTATCCCAAGTTTGAATTTTTTCTTTGCCTCTTCTTAGTCTGTTGTTTTGTAAGTTTTTCCACCAAGTTAATGCATGTTCCGTTAGTTTCAAGCTTGCAAATTTAACTTTTCGATTATCCGGAATTTCTTTCCTTTCAAAAAACTGATCCATTTTTTCTACCCATTCTATGAATTGTTCAGGTTGCAATTTTCCTTCAAAATTATAAACGTCGATTTTAATTTCGTGATCCCAATTTCTTTGTCGCCTATTTCGATTTCTATGTTCTTCCTCTTCACTCCCAGAAGATATAATGCTAGGATTAGTGTTAGCTTGATTGAAATTTAGATTAGCAATGGCCTCAATTACCGTATTAATTTGATGTTGCAAATCATTTAATTGTTACATCACTTGTTGCCAATCCCCTTGTTCATTAGCCTTTTTTTTATACGAAAGAGAAAGACTCCTATAAACAAAAAAAAATGAACTTGCTCTGATACCAAATTGATGTAGACACACAAGAAGAAAACTGACACAATTAGTAGAACTTAAAACAAACTTTATTAAATAAAAGCAAACGATCCAAAACTTGACAAATACAACAAGAGATAAAGAAATTTAAAAAGACGCTATCCTCAGACAACCGTTAGAGCGGGTTCCTCACATGCATCGAATTTGTAGGTTAAATAAGTAAAGTGCATAGAACTAGCAAACCGATGGTCCACCACTGCAAGATTGTCCAATTTCTTCAATAGATGCTTCAAATCAACTCTGATACGACACCCTAAAGTTGCTTTACTTTGAGAAGAATGATACAGATGGAGTGGCACTTGTGGAGAGACGAAGAGATTAGAGGCCCGAGAAGAAAGGGTGGAAAGAGCCCGCAGGATTTCTGGAGGGGATGAGAAAAGAAGGGTGGAAAGAGCCCGCAGGATTTCCGAATAAACCCGCAGGTTAATAGCAAATATGCTCACAAATATCAACTCCCCCTCTTCACAACATTTTCTCATATTTATAGGCAAGAGAGAGGAATGCCAAGAGCCATAAGACTTTAATTTTTTTTTCATTACAACCAAAGCATTAAGCATAGGAATCTTCCCCCCAAGCTCACCGAAAAACACCCAAACCAGGAACCAAGGAGACAGCCACGGGAGACGAAGGAACCGCACGGACCAAAGAGCCATGGCCACGGGAAACGAGGGACCATCACGGAAGGAGCCCAGCCGTGAGATCCCAAAAGGTAAAGCATCCCAACATAAATTCTTATGCATAGAAGTCATCTCCCAATAAATATAAGCCACGGATTCCCAAGAGACAAGAAGAAAGGGGAAGGGGAAGGGACAAGGCCACTCCAAAAGTAAACTTAATAATGAGGTACCTTTTGAGAATTAAAGAGCTACTAAACTTCAGCTCAAACAACTTAGAGAACAAGCTCAATATCGAATGCTCCAAAACAGCCAACCCGTGAACCACCAGCAGCCAGGGACCAATCGAGCCTGCAAACCAAAGGTCTACCAAGCCATATGCACTACCTACCATGATCATTGGATGCTTTCCCATCATTGGATAGCTAATAAAAAAAAGAAAACAAAATATACTATTGTTCAAATAAAATAAAAAGTACAGAAATTCTTGATAGCATCAAAGGCCTACAATCAAAAGAATTCATAAACAAAGGCATGAAGCCTACGAAACCTGATCCTCCTAAGCATGTAAATAGGAGTAGACAGGGTTCAAACCATCAGATAAATATGCGGTCACGAAGTCGACCGGAATATTTATCTTATACATTCATATTCGACCTTCAAGGCTTTCAACAAAGAAAATTTATAAACAAAGGCATGAAGCCTATGAAACTCGATCCTCAGTCAATAGCTTGTCTGAGTTGACAAGGTTCAATCAACAAATGAAAATGACCCCCAAACACCCCGGTGATGGCCGTGTTGAACGCTAATCTCAACCGGAGGGGTTCACAAACATTTTCAAATGACTCCTAAATATTCAAATGTTTTCCAAACTCCACCCACAAAATCCAAAATTCCACAAATCCTAAAATCTAGATATTTAAATTCGAAATCAAACCATCAATCACTCAAAGCAAAATTCATCCACCCTCCGTAACAGTTTGCCGGGGTGGACAAATCAAAATTTACTTCAGCTCACAAAGAGCAAAATGTCTAGTCAAAAATATCACTAGGATCCATTTTCAAAATAATCTCTTGCCAGTAAGGACGTGGTACGTGTCCTCTAACCGGCGGTTTCGCCGCCAAATGGCACCGCAGGATAAACGGTTATGACCCGTGGCCCTCTGAACCGAGTGGTTTTGCCGCCAAATGGCACCACATATACCGGTTATGGCCATCGCCGTTACGTTCCTTATTGGCATCAAATCCTTGAGGTATGAATCAATAGGATATGATCGATAGGGCACAAAGCCCTCTGTTAACTAAGGTGGATTCAAATTTATCCCCTTAGAAAAATATCCAACCAAGGTCTACAAAGTCCCCTTGGACGAAGCAACCCATGGCTGCCGACAAGGATCCTTCTGTCAGGTTGGGTCGACTACCTCCTCTGACAAAGTAGACCAGGGACCACGATGGCCCGGGACGACGGAACCATGGGATTTGGATCGGGTTTATCATCCATTCTCCCACCATACGCTTTAAGTGCAAGATGGTGCCATTTCTATTTTAAATATCAACTATATCCAAATATCAAACTCTCCAAATTCCCAAATCCAAACTTTTCAATTTTCATACCCATGCTGCTACTATATGCCAGATACCACGTATCTCTACGTATCTGATTGACGACTAGCCTTAATCGAAAGTTCTCTCTCGTGATCGGGAGGGGTAATTAACTATAGGGGCTTGCGCCTATAGGAAACCAGAACTCAGATCATAAAGTCCTCGCAAAAATGAGGGCGAAATCTCTGGGTAGTGTCTTATCTACAAACCCATCTGCCTTCCAAAATTTACCCCGGAACTTAGTTCGTTAAAACTCCCTCGCTGAATAAAAAGAAAAAGCGAGTGGAGGCCGGGGCCGAATTTTTGTAGCCCACAAAGAGTTAACAGGTTGAGTTTCAGTTGCTAGCGGGTCGGGCTTGGGTTGGTATTTTTTACTCACTAATTAAACGGGTTGATTCGGGTTGACTAAGTTTGGGTCGAGTCAATTTCAGATACCCAAACATGACCTGCCAACCTGTTTTGACACCCCTCTTTAAATCTTGAAGGTTTTTTTCCTCATTTTTTGAACTTATGCTTTTTTAATTTTAATTTAATTCATTTTTTAGGTTTAAATTCTTGTTTAAGATCCCCCTAGATTGTTCTGTTCAGGTTTATTTTGGCAGTATCCTAGTGTCTCACTCTCGTAGGTGGCGGCATTCGGAGCATTAAGTTTTCTCACCACACTAAAAAAGGCATGCATGGTCGGTGTCATAAAATCATTGTGATTAAGGATTTGTATCTCATCATGCCAAGAAAAACATACATGATTTTGATATGTACAATGTCTTACCCGTTGCGTCAAGAAAGATGCACATATGTACTTAAAATTTTTCCGCCATACTTATGTACGTATCGGAATTTTGGAGATTCTTTAAGTTCGTGAGTTTATATCTTTGTGCATGAGGTGAGCAACGATACAACGACGGCAAAGAACTTGCAAGGTAATGAAACACGTTTTTTTTTTCTTCCTATCTTTTTTTCTGGTTTTTTTTTTTTCAGCTTTATGATTTTGTGATTTGATATATATATGTATAATGGTGAGATATCTTTGGTTAGAGAGAAAGCGCTGGTTTTGGAGATAGGATAATTAGAGAGATTGAGAGAGGGAGTTACATAAAGAGTGGAGAGAGTGATTGAAATGGACTTAAAACGGGCTGTTGGAGGCTTGAGGTGGCTAAGCCGGCTAGTGGGCTCAGGTGGTCTAGGAAATAGGAGGACAAAGAGGCGGCGGGCTTTATGCGGTTGTGTGGTGGAGAGGATAGAAGCTCGCAGTCCGTTGAAGCCCGGAGGAGAGGCAGAGCTGACAGACTTAAGTGATGGATTGGCTGTAGCTTGAAGGTAGCTAAGCGGAGGAGGTAACTAAGGCGGTAGTCTGGTTCAAGTAATGAAGAGGCAAAGTAGCTGGAGCTATTATTCTGTACGGACACCGGACAGGAGAACCGTCCGGTTAAGCACAGGGTACCCAGCAATAGGGTGACGTGACACATTTTTATTGGTCTTCAAACGACCTCCGCACTCTGCACAGAATAATAAATCAAGTAGCTGAGGGTCAGACTGAGATGTTATCACAAATCATTTGCCATATTCATTATGTAAGTACAAGATTGACCAGTGTCCTGAACCCACCTACAAAGTACCAATACCTGAAGCCATGTAAGCAGGAGTCTTTTCCTCGATTGATTAAGCTTATATAAGCCTTGTGTGCTTTTTAGTATTATATAGCGCCATTTTCCATTGCTTTATGATCTAGCTTTACCTCTTTCAACTATTTTTCAACTCCATAGCTTATAGAACGATACCTAAATGTATATGATTGCATTTTAATTACAGAACCTTTTCGTTTGTCTGCAGACATCTCTTCATGGAAGTTGTCCAGTGATCAAAGGAGAGAAATGGGTTGCCACAAAATGGCTCAGAGATACTAATAACAAGAATATAATCTAACAATTACAATATTTTCTTGGCTTTGAATTATCCTTATTATTATTTTTTTAAATGTGAAATTTTTATTGTCTTTGTGACTTCAAGCATCCTCACTGGGCCCTGTAAAATATTAAAAAACTAAAGAAGAAACTATCCAAGTTCTGAGAGATGCAGAGCGATTTCCTATTCTAACATCAAATCATCATGACTTAGGCTTCATTTTTTTAATGTGAAATATATATATATTTTTGGACATTTTAGCCATTACGATAAATTCATACACAGATCATATATGTATGTTTCAAACTCAAAATTTCTTAATTGATAGTCAAAACTCCTGACCGATAAGCTATGATCTCTCCACTTTTATTAGTTGATAAAATGTTGGATTATAATGACTACTATAGATCAAAATTAATAGTAATTTGATATGAATATATGAATTCTTAATCTATTATAATATGAATAATATTTGTTGGTATAGTAACTAGTTTAACGGAATACTACTTGTATTTATTTTTAAGTCATTAGAATTAATTTAATGTTTTTAATAATATTTTACTATACTATTTAATCACTATTTTCTAATTTACTGGACTGCCACTACGATGTTACTTATTATATTAATTCCTTCTTTAATGTTAATTGCACTTAAAGTTTCCATAATAATAACACAGTTGAGTGATTGTGAATATTATTAAGTATCTTTGAAAATTTATTGGGAGATCATCTTTTAATTTCAATTAATAAACTTATTAATGGTGATTAAAGCAAGTTTAGGGTATAATTGGATTTAACGAAGAAAAAAATGCTCCAATTATTTTCAAGTGATATATAAGTTTATTTATATATCATAATTCTCCCATTTAATTCATCGACTATGTAAAATTATGATATTTTAAAATTAAATTCATTGTATGCTATCAATATAACTGAGTTCAGAATTTAATAGATAAAAGGGAACCTAAGTTTAACCCGTTATTAATGATATAAAGTACTTATCAAAGAAGCTTCTTCCTGAACTAATTTTTGAGAAACAATATTTTTTTTTGGAACTTTAGAACAAATTAAATTTAAACTCACACATATATTATATATGTAAATTTCAAACTCAAGACCTCTTGACTAGTAGCGTAAGCTCCCAACCCACAATGTAGTTGAGTTGCATGACATGTGCTATTAGATTAAGGTTTCGTTTAGGACGGCTTTTTTATTGCTTTTTGAAGCAGTTCTTTAATATAAAAATTAAAATTTTTATACTAGAAAGCTGCTTCAAGAAGCAATAAAAAAATCGTCCCAAACAAAGCCTAAGGCTTCTTTTGGGACGGCTTTCTTGTTGCTTCTTAAAACAGGTTTCTAATAACACAATATTTTAATTTTGTACTAAAAATGTGCTTTGAGAAGCGGTAAAAAAATCATCCTAAATGAAACCTAAACCTTAGATTTTCCAGGCAAGTGTTCGTTGTCGCTCGTACGACTGTGAAAGGCACTTGCTATATTTTTATTGCTGAAAGACAATTCAATTTACAAACGAATCAATAAAAAAATTTATATACATATCAAATTAAAGAATAATCATAATAAATGCTTGATGGTTCCTCAACCAAATGTCGAAATTCTTTACAAATTTCATCCAAAAAGTTGAAATATTTACCCCGAAGTTAACCAATCAAAGTTGAAATTGTGTACCTGCTAAATGAGAAGCTCATTAACAGCAGATCATCCTGCACCATAACTGCTAGACCTTCTTTCATAGAGACGATACAGGAGAGTTGATCTCGACATCATAGGTTCCCTCTCAAGAGCAGCAATGGCATCCTTAATACAAATTGTACGATCAGTTTTAGGATTAGACAAGTTTCCTATGCTTCGGCCATGTCTGCTCATGCCACCTTGTAAATAAAAAAAACGATACACTTTCAGCTTCTATAGTCTACTTTGATCTCTTCTTTTCTCTTTGATAGAAAGAAATGAATATTACTTACCATCTTCCTCTAGATTTCTCAGATTTTCTCTGAAGTTGGGCAGGGAGTGGTTCTCATCTATACTACTACTACCTTGTTGGTTACAGGAAGATACACCCGGAGTGCTTTCAGGCTTCTGACGAGCTTGCTCGGCCATCAGCTGCCACTTAGAAAGCATATCATCTGCACCAATGGCAGCTCGAGCAGCCGCATTTGTGGCTGTAGTTCGCATCTTATCGTCTTCCTCCCGATGGAACTGATGTTATGTTTGGTTGATAGAAAAGAGGATAACTATAAAAAGTACTTACGGAAAGTGATTAAGGCTTCGTTTGGGACGGCTTTCTTACTGCTTCTTAAAGTAGCTTTTTAGTATAAAAATTTAAAAATTTGAAGCAGTAAGAAAGCCGCCCCAAACGAAACATAGGATGTTACCTTATGTTTCTTAGGTCTGTTATCTTTGTCCTTTTCTGCATCTTTCTCAGCATCAGCTAAAGCCTACATTCATAAAATTATTGTGTGGAATGATTGGGATTTGGGAAGGAAAAAAAATAAAAAACGTAGATTAGAGGAGCATGGATAGCATCTTGTGAGAAAATTTGCACAAGAAATATACATCTCAAAATATTAAATTTGATGAATTGACAATAAAATTACTTATCATATAATTAAATAAATAATTATAGCAAACAAAACATAAATATTCGGAGTACATGAGTAGTTGAGGTAGGCAATCATCCTATAGTTGAAATATATGGAGTTGATGAGAGTCTGGCATGGTTCCCACTCATTAATAGAATTCTACACTCCCCCTCAAGCTATAGAAATAAATGTTGATCAGCATACATTAAAAATTAAGCTATCGAATTGTGATTGATCAGAGGCTTTGTTCAAAATATCTACTAAAGTTTTGTTGGAGTGTATTGCATTTGAATGACCCCTTCAATCAAATGCATGTTTTTATGTAGATAGATTTGCCCTTTTTTATCTTATAATTTTCATACACTGAAAATATTTTAGGGCTCCCATATCTTTATTTTCAAATTCATTTACTAAAATCCTTTTTAGGCTCTTGATTTCTACCCAATAATTACTAGTTAGATATATCATGGAATGGCTAAAATCCTTTTCAGTCTCTTGATTTTTATCTCATCATTACTAGTTAGAATAATAACATCCACATAAACAATCATAATAATCATTGACCAATATGTGATTGTGAGCTCCAAAAATTCACTCCCAGCTCTGTTGAGAGAGTTAAGTTCTAGGTCAACTTTTGAGAATGCATATTATATTGTGGATAAATATTATGTAAAGATTTCTCCCTAATTATGTGAAGAGTACTTTATGATCTGATTTTAGGTTTCCCGTTGGTGCAAGATTGAAGGACCAAGACAGATGTTCCCTAACATGATCACACTTTATTTGGGACAAGATACATATTAAGCATGTCTTATATATAATGTAGAATTTTCTTCAACACCTAGGAGGTAGTCCAACAATCTTTTTAGTGTTGTCAATCATATTCCCCAAAATCGAATCATAAAATTCAGTGTGAAGGGAAAAATGTAGTTATTCAATTCATATCACTAATAATTTTATTGAGAGATAAAGATTAAAATAAAGTTTAAGAACTAATAAAATTGAGTCAAGGGGCGGCACCCCTGTGGGGGTTTCTGGGGGCAGCGCCCCCGCAACAATTTTTATTGTAAGAGTAATTTTAAAACTTTCTCAGCTTGTTTATAGGCCCTAGCTTCTCGGTGCCGCTCGGTACCATTTGGCACCCCTCAATACAGAGCGATACCGAGCATGGTACCAAGCGATGCGGACAGGTACCGACTAGTACCGAGCGCCGAGTTTCGGTACTGAGCAATACCAAACGGTACCGATCATTGGTTTAGTTTTTTTTTTAAATTTTAAGAGGCGTTCTGCCTCGTAGAAATGTGGCGAGTCGTGCCTTCAGGCGCAACTCCGTTAAATTGAGGCGTACGCCTCATATTCCAGAAGGAAGGCTCAAGCTTTGAGGTTGAAACATGTGAAATTGCGCTGAGGCGCGCCTCTTATTGCGCAATTGTAAACCATGGTATAACTGTTATGTTATAATGGTGATTATCTACTGAGTTTACTATATAAACTCAAACTACTAATCTAAAATTTTCAGGCAAGTCTCATGATAAGTAGCTAGAAATGACTGAAAGAGAAGAATATGTCTATAGAAGATGATGATTGAATGAAAACAGGTAAAATGTGTTTATGTTTAAATGCATATTGAATGTAAAAGTAGTGTGAAAGCAGATAACATGTGTTTATGTTTAAATGCATATTCAATGTAAAAGTAGTTTTGGTAGCTCTTCAGTATTTGAGGAATATTAGTCATTACAGTTATGTGCAATTGTGGAAAATATATTAACCATCCAACTGTCAATTTCCGCCTCGTTAATTCGAGTCTCCAGACAGGGTCATGACATTCTTCTTATTCTTCTTCTTCTTCTTCTTCTTCTTCTTCTTTCCTTCTTCTTTCTTTCTTTTTCTTCTTTCTTCTTCTCCATTTCCCTCCATTTTCTCCCTCCATTTCTTCTTCTCTTTCTTCATTTCCTCTCTTCTTCATCTTCTGCTTCTCCATCTTCTTCTTCTTCCTCCTCCTTCCCTCAAATTGATTTCTTGCCGTCCATCACTAGAATCCCACATCTACCTTCACAAAAAAGTCTTCCCTACACCTACTACACCTTCTCCATCAAAAAGCCCCATCTAAATCCACTTTATCTCTCTAGACATAGAGAAAGAAAATTGTTCTCTATAAAAAAAGAGAAAATTCATGATTTTACCTTCCAAACTTGTGGGACCCGCTAAGCCAAAATCCAAATACAAAGTGACAAGTGGAGGAGTCACGGATGCACAAGTGATTAAGTAGCTTGCACGCCAGCTATTAAAGTTCGGAGACTCGTACGCCCTGTGAATGTGTCGTACATCCCATGAACATTTGCTTTTACAAAAAAATAAAATAGTACACTATTATGTGTCACGGGTTGTACGACCCCTTCATTAAAATGCACATAACGCCAAATCACTGAAGGGTGTCATCTACGAGTCCTCTATTGTATAATGTGTATGTACCAAATACATATAGATGGATCGAGGGCACATATGCATACCTCCCATCATACAAGCGCACTAAGCAACATGCATACATGTTGTTGATCATGCAAACCACTTCCTACATATGCCTATGATCATGCCGTTATGCAAGTGCATCCAAATTCGTGCAGGTCTGTCACACAAACATGTTAAGCAAAATATGTGAGTACACTGCACGAGTGCATTATACAAATGCAATTATATTATACACACATTCTTAACAGCATGAAAGGTATATGCAAATACATAAGTATACGTACAAACATGTAAATGCATAGGTAAGCATACAAATATATAAATACAAGTGCAAATAAGTATGTGAACATGCATATACATCATACACACCCATTGTGTCGCATGCATGTATACCATGAAATGTCTAAAATATATTATGCAATGCACATCATTCAACGTACAAATGCATTATATATCGTAGTGGTGCATTATATCAATATAAATATATTATACGTTATGCAAATGAATTAAGCCACCATGCAAATACATCATACATAGTATTGTCCAATAATGCAATGTAAATATACACTATCTCATCTGTGAGTGCATTATGCAAAATGTACTGAAAAACGCATTAATCGTATGAGCCTCGACGAGCGTGACACATACACATGTCGTGTGAGGATGCTGTGCGGACTAAAGAAATAATGAATGAATTTTCAAGCGTACAAAATACATTGTATAAGCATGCTGACATACACAGAACTATCTTTTAAAATGAAATTTAAAATACCCACATGTGCTCCGACAAGTGCGTTATACTCCTAAAATCTTGCCTTAGAATATTGCGCGGGTCAAAAGTGAACTTAAGTTCAACTCCAATCCTCTTTGAATGGACCAGAGTTGACAAGACTTGAACCATCGAACAAATACACTATCATAAAAACAACCAGATTATTTAGTTTTATACGTTCATATTAGGCCTTCAAGATCTATTACAAGAAAGGTTCACTGCTAAAAACATAAACTCTCAGAACCAACACTCGTTGAGGTTAACCAAATTATTTAATTTTATATGTTCATATTAGACCTTCAAGGTCTTTTATGAAAAAAATTCACATTAAAAATAAATACCTCCGGTTCTGATATCTACACGATCACTTCAAAAATTAGAGCTGAACTCAATCCTCTATTCTCAAGCAAACATAGTCGACAAGATTAGACTAATGAAATGAAATTACTCATAATTTTCGATGATGGCCGTGTTGAATGTAAATCTCAAGCGGATGGGCCAAAACAAATTTAAAAAAAAGCCCCCAAATCTCGAAGTTAATTATTCGAAACTTTATCTTAAATAAAAAATTCAAATCTATTGCTCTTTAAAAAAAAATCAAAATATCTAATCAAAATAAATCACCCAAACACTTAAAAGCAATAATACATCCACATTTTGAAACAGTTTATCAAACTAGATAAATTTGAAAAATCACTTCAGCTAATAAAAAGTAAATGTTAAGTCGAAAATATCACTAGGATTCATTCTCAAACCATCTACTACTAATAAGGACATGGCACGTGTCCTCTAACCTATGATTTCGCCACCAAATGACACCACAAGTAAACGGTTATGACTGGGGCCCTCTAACTGGGTGACTTTGCTGCCAAATAGTATCACTAAATTATGGTCATGGCTAGAGACCAAATATTTCCCAACGGCTCTAAATATTTGAGTAACGAATCAATAGGGTATAATCGATATGACACATAGTCGTCGGATGAAGCAACCCATGGCTTCCAACAAGGATCTTTCGGTTAGGTTGAGTCGATTACCTCCTCTAAGTAGACTAGGGACCATGATGGTCTAGGATGACGGAACCATGGGAACTTGATTGGGCTCATCATCATTCCCCCCACCATCCATTTTAAGTGCGCAGTGATAAATTTTCAACCTTCACATCTAATTCTACTGCTACAATACGCTGGATACTATGTATATGTTCAATGACTAGCATTAATCAAAAGTTTTCTCTCATTACCGAGAGGGGTAATTAACTATAGCGGCTTGCACCTATAGGAAACAAGAACTCAGATCATAAAGTCCTCACAAAATGAGAGTGAAATCTCTAGGTAGTGCCTTATCTAAAAACCCAATATGCGTTCTGAAAATTTACCCCGGAACTTAAACTCGTTTAAACTCTCCTTGTCGACACAAAAAAGAAAGGGGTTGCGGAACAACTTCCAATTCCAATTTTCGGTTTTTACTTGGGCGAGCTTATTTAGGAATCAACTTTACATGTACATAAAATATCTTCCAGGTTCAATCTAGACAACTCATGAATTCCTAGGTAGAAAACTAACTATACAACAATAACATGTTGGTGCAAATCAGGATATGCAGTCAAATTTTTTGGCACATGCTGAAAATGATTATTTAGAAGTTAAGCTTTTTTAACAATTTTCAATTTTTGTTTTCAATAAAGTCAATAAAGGCAACATTGAACAAAATAAAGTTTCTCTGACTACTTACATTATCTAGCTTACAAAACTTTTCTGATTCCTCAGCTTGTTTTTTCTCCCATTCTTTCTTGCCTTTTTGATTCATAGTCAAAATCTGGTGCTGGATATCAGAAGTGACAACAAGTTTGTGCCTCTTGTTCTCAATGTCAACCCTCTAAAGGCATTTGAATGAAATATGTGAGCTGAAACATGACAAAGACTACGGAAAGAAAAAAATGATATCAACCTGCTTAGATAATCTTATCGAATTGCCTATGAAGCTCCGCAAACGTTCCTCTACACACTGAAGAAGTTGCTCGAGTTAGATCAAGAACTTTAAGTGACTTGAGTACAATTGCTCAAGTGACATCTCACCATAGATAGACAATACTCCACGTCTTTACTTATACCTCCTAAACCACATCTGGAAACTAAAAAAGACACAAATAAGTAGTTGCCTGCTATTTCCACCACTTCGAAAATGTCATAAAAAGGTAACTTAGTTCAGGAAAAAAAAGGTAATTACTGATTTGCGTCAGCTTTTTCTGTATAGGTCCCTTCTGCAGAATTGATTTTTCTTCTTCCTCTCGTACAACTCTTTGAATTGCCTCTGAAGCTTGTGTTCCTTCTGTCCGAGCAACAAGTAGTTGCTCCTCTTCTGCCTGTTATACAAATAAAGAGAAACTTCATGTCGGATTAAAAATACAAAAAATGTATGTACCTCAATAAAAAGGATAAGATCATAGATAACTAATTAACCAAAGAATCTTATTGAATATGATCAGGATGGCCTCATACCCTTAGATTGACTCCACTGACAGCAGTCACATCATTAAGCTGTTCAATGCTTTGATCCAGGAAAGCTCCACTAGTTTTCAGCTGTTTACTATTAAACATCACTTTGAATCAGATAATCACATAAAGGAAATATTTAATAGGTTTTTGCTGAAATCAAGATATCTAAAAAATGATTAGTGGAACTGTTCACCTTGCTTGGGGTTGGGAGTTCCCTGAAGTTTCAAGCGTCTTTTTTGGGAGGTTTCTTTGGAGGAAATTTTATGCTTGTTCCACAAATTAGAGAGAGACTTTGAGATTGTGACTGCACTGGATTCTAAATGTAGTTGAAGAAAAGAATCAGAAAATATTTGATAAAAAAAATTATCTGGAGAACAACAACAGTATTATTGAATTGAAGCTCCAAAATTCAAAGAGAAAAAATAAAATACACACAAAAACACATGAATTTAATGTTTCGGCAATCCACCTATATCCACAGAGGCAACAAATGCACTATAAACTCAAAGAAGTTTGCAAAAAATTCAAAATTTATCTCAAGATCTTATCATGTATGCAAAGTTACTACATGATTGAGGGATTTCCTGCGGAATGATTTACAAGTGAGGTGTGCATGGGTTTATATAAGAATTCAACCATTGTTCCATCTTTCCAACATTTGGCATTAATGATCAGCCACCATGAAAGACTTCTGTGGTTGCTTCTATTATGGACTGCTTATGCAGCCGAGCCACCACTCCAACAATAGTCACCTTAGTAAGCTTCCTCTAAAAATGATGTCGTCTCTTTTATGTCCTTAAGCGTCAGGAACTCGAGAGATGTTGATTAAGTCCAAATAATATATGAACTTGATCCTTGTAATTAGAAGGGGAAGAGGCAGCCACGGTAAACAGTCAGGGAAGAAACCTAAGAGCCACAAGGGGGAGCGAATGAACCTAATAAAGTTTAGTAATGAGCTGAATTAAGTAATGAACTCAACAGCTCACCAAAAATAGCCAAAAAACCAAGCAATCAAGTCCAAACCGAGAGGCAACAAGCAGCCCAAAGGCCAAGGCATAACATAACATGTTTTGAGCCCCCCCCCCCCCCCCCCCCCCCCCCCCCCCCCCCCATACATCAAGAAGGGTACTATATCCCATCATTTAACTTAAGCAGAAGAAATAAGTTCCATTTGATATCGACAGATGTGGATCAAAATTGTCAGAGCAACAAAGTTATTAAGTTAACAATAACAGACCGATATACCATCACAATGCAGTGATCATTTTAGTTGTTTATCCACTACATATTATGCTGCGAATGTATCAAAATTGAAGTAGAACATAAGAATGTAAATATTCAATGGTGAATTGAGGTAAGACTATACCTTGTTGCAGAAAATAAATTTGGACCGAAAATGCTAACCTGCATTATTGAATCGGTAACAACCGCTGTAGGGCTTGTCGTTTTACCTATAGCTGATGAGTTAATAAGACAACATGCATTAGAAAACTTCTTTTCATGTAATTCATCTGATGTAGTGGATCGTCGGAAGACTCGACCTGCAAGAAGGGTTTTTTTGGCTCCCAATCCAGGGAAGAAGAGAAACAAGCTTCAAAAAGCTTCAAAGAGTATATTATATCATTCAATGGCTTTCCCTACTATAATGCATACATATATATAACCCATATATAGAATATTCTAGAGAAACTTGTAACAAACTAGATAAGCTATTCCTAAGGATGACTATTAGCTATAATGTTCCACATCATTCTCCCCATGAATAAAAAGAGCTCGACTCCGTTCGAGGCTCGTTAATTAGAAGGGAGGTAGGGTGGCAACAAATTCCTGGATCGAAGACTTTGAATGCGGACTTTAAAATTACCACATGAAGAGGTTTTCCCCAATCCAAGGGATGAGGTTGAACTTTGGAATCCTTAAATTGATCTAGCATTTCAGTTTGCCAATTGGTTGGTGAATATGAGTTCTCGTCACATAACCAATCCCATTCCCTAATTCCACAAGATAGAGAGGCGAGCATGTTCTCCCATTTAGTTTTCGGCACATCCATGACCTCAATAACTCTGTGAGCTCTGAGAAGTCCATTGACAAGTGCATTGTATGAAACTACATCAGGAGAGATCCCCCCTATAATAATATCATCGAAGTAACTGCAGGCAAGCCCAATTCGGCCAGTCTTACAATAGTGGTGTACCCTAATGCAGTATGCATTAGCATTGGGGATTACGCCAACCTTGAACATCTGATCGAAAAGCTCCTCTGCAATTTCAGCATTTCCAGCTATCAAAAACCCATTAATCAGAGTGTCATATGTTACTGTATCTGGTTGTATCCCCTTAAGACTCATTCCCTTGAACAGCTTGTGTGCAATTGATGTCTTGCTGGCTCTACAGAGACCATCAATTAGAAGGTTGCAAGATACCATATCACAAAGACCTTCCATCTCCATCATATTAGCAAACAACTTATAAGCTTTTTCAATCTGTTTAGCCTTGCAAAGACCCTTAAGTAGTTGATTGTAACTGTAGCTATCAGGATTAATCCCTGAATTTTCCATAGATTGTTTATCGTTCAACTTCTCATTATATTCGGATTTGGCAACAGCCAAGAACTGCTCCCACTTATTTTCTCCAGCGCCCATATCATTAACAATACAATGCCGCATCAATCTAGGATCGAACCCTTCATTGACATTATATCGAGCAGTTGGGGAGCATTGCAGATAATCAGCTTTGTCAGCAAAATTCAGATAGGGCATGTTCACACCTGCAGGGAAAACATTCCTAATAAAAAGAATATAGTTGGCATTCAGTTCAATCTCCCCATTTCCATGATCTAATTTTTCCACCATTACTGTGGCTTCTCCACGATCAAGTGGCTGTCTCCCTGTGTTGAATGGCGTCACCCTTGCAGGAACTGATGTAGGAATTGATATAGGTGCATTGCTCTCTTTCATCACCATCACAATAGAAACATAGGATTTCTTGTGTTCTTGTTCATTTGAAAAACCCGGAACAGTTACTACAGCATGAGAATCATTTGGAACTTCTTTACTCACCTCCTCTACCGGATCTTCATCTTCAACAGTTGAAGCTTCCACAGGTTCTGAAGGATCATAAGCTTCCTCATCATTCACGACATCCTCTTCTGGTCTAGCGGCAGTTTGCTCAATATCAGTTTCTTCCTGTGAAGGGACGGAGTCATTCTCCGTGATCTGAGCACCAGCATCTTGGGTAAGACCCTGCTCGTGAAATGAAGTGGCGGAAAGACAGGAATCAGGGCGTGAGAGATTGGGCTCAACACCTCTAGCGAGATCGCCAGACTGGCGCTGCCAAGGAGCGGAGTCGCCAGATACCGGCGCTAGATACCCGCCTTACGTGTGTGGGTTTCTTCCGGGAAGGGAATGTCTCCAACGCTGCCTGTGGTGGAGACGACGGCTTGGCCGATGGGGCATCGTTGGGGACCTTGACGACCTCCAGTAGCTTATCCGTCCCGGTGGATTCCGCAATGTCCGTGGGATTTTGAGGAGTGGAAGGAGTCGCGGGAGGTGTGGAAAGGGGGGATGCAGCTGCATCGACGGAGTCGAAATCAGCGATGGAAGAGCTTTGTTGGAACGGCTTCAGCTTATTGCTCTGATTGTGATTAGCGATCTGTTGCATCTCGCGTGGACGCGAGGAGTTGGGAGTCGGAAGGTGTTGGAATGGAGAGGGATCGCGCCATCGCAACAGAAGCTCGAGCGGCGTATACTCCGGCAGCGGATCACGCCATCGGAGAGGGAGTTCGAGCGGGATGTAGTCATCAATGACGGTGGGAGTATGGCGGGACTGATGGCGTTTGCGTGGAGCGGACGAGGAGAGCGAAGAAGAAGAAGAATACCTCGATATGGTTGCCGACGACATTCGCATCTTCCTTATTGCCCGAAGGTTCCTATCGATCCGATCCAGAGAATCCTTCGCTTGAGCTTGATAGAAGGCGATCCGGCTTCGAGCATCGTCGACAGCCCACCTTCCTTGGCGTCGATCGTCGTCGACCGCCAATCTTATTTTGCGGCTTCGATCGTCGTCGACATCCGACCTTCTTCCGCAGTTCATCGATCTTCGCAAGCTCCAGGCTCTGATACCAACTGATGTAGTGGATCGTCGAAAGACTCGACCTGCAAGAAGAATTTTTTTGGCTCCCAATCCAGGGAAGAAGAGAAACAAGCTTTAAAAAGTATATCATTCAATGGTTTTCCCTACTACAATGCATACATATATATAACCCATATATAGAATATTCTAAAGAAACTTGTAACAAACTAGATAAGCTATTCCTAAGGAGGACTATTAGCTATAATGTTCCACATCATCATCCTTCAAAGTTTTGTGTCATTTGTGCCCATAAATTGAGGCTACAATATTTTCTAGCACTGAAAACTGATGTTTCTTTAGAAATTCAAGATTATGGCCTATAGAATTTTTCGATACATAGTCTGTTGTTTGTGAACCACAAGCACTTCAATGATAACGTTAGATGATAATGTTTGTTCTGTAATTTGTTTATGAAGCTGATTCAGCATCTGAGAAGTGGATTTATAATGCATATTCTTATGATTCTTTACAACTTTGTACAGCTCATAGTTTTGAATAGTTGCAATATTTATGGGCTGAGTTGGCACTACTTTTGAAGAAGCAATAGATGGGTTTATGTTAAGCCGGCACTTGAACCGGCTGGACCGGTCCACCCTGGACCGGTCCGGGTGTTCACGCGACGGAAACCGTCGGGATCGGCGCGGGCGCAGGGGTTGGACGGGGAGGTTTAAGAGCTTTTTTTAAGGAAAAATTTAAATAATAAGGGTAGTTAGGACTTTTGTAAAACTCCTTTATGGATAAATAGAGGAGGAAGGGAGAGATTAGGGTTATCTTGCATTTTGAAGTTTCTTAGGTTCGTGTGGATTGCTTGTTTTGGGCTCTAGACGACGGCTAGAGATTAGGAGAGTTATTTCCTTCCTCTCGAATCGAAGGAAAGTTATCTTGCTTGTTTCTTGCATCATATAGGGGAATACAATCGTTTGCAAGTGTTTTTCCCTACGTTTCTTTCAATTTTCCCAATTTCGACGGTATTTTTGCTGTTTTTACTGTGAGGACAGCAGTTTCTCTCTTGAATCTATTGGGTTTTGGTGAGAAACACTTGGAAATCCAAGTGTTTCCTATCAAATTGGTATCAGAGCAAGGTCCGGGCGGTGGAGGGGGCTGTTTTTTTTCCACTATTTCGCTGCAGATTTTCACTGTTTGGAGAACGATCCGGAGGCATCTAGTGATTTTTCATGGCATCGAAGAGGGTAGAAGTCTTGGAGACCGAGATGGGTCAATATAAAGCGGATCTGGAGGAAAAAATGGCGACATTAAGCGAGAATGTGGAAGGGAAATTCAGGGTATTGGAAGAAATGATGAAAAAATTATTGGAAGGACAAGCAAAGGCAGTGACAGGGGAGGAAAGAGGAGAAGGTAGTGGTAGCAAAGGCAAAGAGAAAGTGAATCTAGAGGAAGAAGAGGAAGTGGAACTGCTCAACAGTAATGGAAGGATGCCTCATCGGGAATCCATCAGACGGGAAGAACAGGACAGAAGGAGAGACTTCAGGGAGGGAAGAGAAGATGATTGGCGACGTCGAAGGCCAGATCCATTGGATAGGCCATGGGAGGCCTATAACCATCAGGGAGGGGCACGAGGGGAAGAGGGCTACCGGCGGCCAAGAAGGGAGGATGAGCCCCGATATGGAGAGAGAGGAACTTGGGAAGATCCCATAGTTTGGGACAGAGGAGGCCACGGAGGAAATAGGGCATACGGGGTGGACACTAGAGCCAGGAAACTGAAAATGCCGGTATTCGAAGAGGGAAATGTGGATGATTGGATCCACAAGGTGGAGAGATATTTTGCAGTAAATGGCCTGATGGAGGAGGAAAGATTGATAGCCGCGAGTATGTGCTTGGAGGGGGCGGCATTTGCATGGTTCAAGTACATGGATAAGTGGGAACCGGTTAGATCCTGGAGAGAGTTCAAGGTGGCGATCAGAGAGAGATTCAGAGGGGGCAGCCCATGGGAGATCTCTGAACAATTTTATGCCCTTACTCAAGAGGGAATAGTAGAGGAATACAGGAAGAAATTTGAGAGTCTGGTGGGAGATATGGAAGGATTGTCAAACAGTACATTGGGGGGAAATTTTATGAAGGGCCTCAAACCGGAAATTAGAGATGCTGTGAAGTTCATGAGACCAAGAGACCTAAGGGAGGCGATGGAACTTGCTCAGTTGGTAGAGAACCAGAAAACCAATGCCCGAAATTGGAGAAACAGCCACTCAGGAGGTCCCACCAGGACCACTACCACTTACTTGGCTCCAAAAGGGGCAAGCCCTAATGTCCCTAGAGAGAGTGGAAAGGAGAAGAGTGGGGTGACCAGATCTGCTGGAAGCTTCAAGAAATTAACTGACGAGGAGATGCAGGAGAAGAGAGCCAAGGGTCTTTGTTTCAGATGCGAGGAGAAGTTTGTTCCCGGGCACCGATGCAAGGATCGCGCTCTTCGGGCTCTCACCGTCTATATAGACGAGGCGCCTGAAGATAGCGATGAATCTAATGAGGAGCAGCATGAGACCCAGTTGGAGGTAGCCGAGGTATCCCTCAATTCAGTAATGGGATTTACTCCTAGCCATACGATGAAGGTGAAGGGGAATATACTTGGGAGGGAAGTAGTGGTTCTGATTGATAGTGGGGCAACCCACAATTTCATATCCACCCAGTTGGCGGAGGAGCTAGGGATGGAGCCTACGGAGACTGGTAGTTATGGGGTAATGATGGGGACAGGGAAGATTGAGTCTAGTACTGGGATCTGCAAAAGGGTGGAGATGAGACTGCAAGAGATAAGGGTGGTAGAGGACTTCCTACCCCTAAAATTGGGTAGCACAGATGTCATTTTGGGCATGAAGTGGCTACAAACCTTGGGTGAAACCAAGGTGAACTGGGGAACCATGGTGATGGAGCTGACTGTAGAAGGGAAGAAGGTGAAGCTAAAAGGGGAACCAGGATTGACCAGAACTGGAGTGTCACTCCGATCTATGGTGAAAATCATCCATGAGGCGGGCGGAGGATTCTTGGTAGAGCTACAGAGCCTGGAGGAGCAGGAGGAGAGGGAGGAGAAGATATTTCCCACATTGGTTCAGCCTCTTCTACATGAATTTGAGGATGTGTTCCAACCTCCGGTGGGACTACCACCCGATAGAGAGCATGAGCACCAGATTATCCTGAAAGAGGGAGTATCTCCTATCAGTGTGAGACCTTACAGATACCCCCAAGTGCAGAAAGATGAGATCGAAAGGCTGGTGAGAGAAATGCTAGAAGGAGGGATAATTCAGCCCAGTGTGAGTCCTTTCTCCAGTCCGGTTCTACTTGTGAAGAAAAAGGATGGGAGTTGGAGGTTTTGTGTAGATTACAGAGCTCTCAACAAGGAAACTGTGCCTGATAAGTTTCCTATACCTGTGATTGACGAGTTGATGGATGAGTTACATGGAGCAGCTTTATTCACCAAAGTTGATCTGAAGTCGGGCTACCATCAGATCAGGATGAGGAAGGGAGATGTGCAGAAGACGGCCTTCAGAACTCATGAGGGTCATTACGAGTTTCTGGTGATGCCTTTTGGCCTCACCAACGCACCTGCCACATTCCAGGCCTTGATGAACCGGATCTTCAAGCCACACCTCCGCAGGTTTGTGTTGGTCTTTTTTGATGACATTCTAATATATAGCAGGACTGAGGAGGAACACCTAGAGCACCTGAGAGTGGTGTTGGGTGTGCTGAGGGAGCACCAGCTGAAGGCCAATTTCAAGAAGTGTGACTTCGCTCAGGCACGGGTGGAGTATCTTGGGCACGTGATATCCCAGGAGGGAGTGGCGGGCCGATCAGTCCAAGATTGAAGCAATGCTGGCATGGCCAAAACCCAAGACATTGAAAGGGCTCAGAGGATTCTTGGGATTGACAGGTTACTATAGGAGGTTCGTTAGGGGATATAGCACCATAGCATGGCCACTGACCGAGCAGTTGAAGAAAGACAACTTTCTATGGGGAGAAGCAGCTTCAGAGGCTTTTGAGAAGCTGAAGAAGGCCATGACCACGGTGCCAGTGCTCGCCCTACCGGACTTCAACCAGGTGTTTATAGTGGAGACAGATGCTTCGGGCTACGGACTTGGAGCAGTGTTGATGCAGAGTCACAGGCCCATAGCTTATTTCAGTCAGGTACTATCGTCCCGGGCTAAACTGAAGTCGGTCTACGAGAGAGAGCTGATGGCTATTGTACTGGCCATTTAGAAGTGGAGACCTTATTTACTGGGCAGGCACTTTATTGTCAGAACTGATCAGAGAAGCCTGAAGTACTTGTTAGAGCAAAGGATGGTCACAGAGGAGCACCAAAGGTGGTTATCCAAGCTGCTGGGCTATGACTTTGAGATCCACTATCGACCGGGACTAGAGAATAAGGCAGCGGATGCCTTATCACGCTGTATGGGGGAGTTCCAGGGGATGTGTGTATCCGTACCAGTGCTGATAGATTGGGGAGCCATCAAAGAAGAGAGCATTCAGAATGAGGAGCTAAGGAAAATCAAAGAAGATATATTATCAGATGGGAACAGCCACCCAGGTTACTCAGTGATAGGAGAGAGACTATACTATCATGGAAGGAGTGTGATTCCAAGATCTTCTATCCACATTCCCCAGCTGTTACAGGAGTTTCATGGGAGTGCCATAGGAGGGCATTCAGGAGTACAAAAAACTTATAGTCGGTTAGCTGCTGAATTGTACTGGAAGGGGATGAGGAAGGATGTAGAGGAAATGGTGGCGAAGTGTGATATCTGCCAACGGAACAAGTACGTGACGATGGCACCAGGGGGATTATTACAGCCTTTGGCCCTACCAGAGAAAGTTTGGGAGGAAATTACTATAGATTTCATTGATGGGCTCCCAAAATCTGAAGGTTACACAGTTATACTTGTAGTGGTCGACAGGCTGAGCAAATATGCTCACTTCATTCCTTTGAGACACCCTTACACAGCAGTATCGGTAGCAGCAGCATTTGTGAGGGAGGTAGTCCGCCTGCATGGGATACCATAGTCCATCATTTCTGATAGGGACAAGGTGTTCCTGAGCCATTTCTGGAGGGAGCTATTCAGGATGCAGGGAACAGTACTGAAGAGGAGCACAGCCTATCATCCACAGACTGACGGACAGACAGAGGTGGTGAATAGGAGCGTGGAGACATATTTGAGGTGTTTTGTGTCGGAAACACCAAAGCAATGGGCTAAATGGCTGGCTTGGGCAGAATACTGGTACAATACTTCTTTTCACTCATCTACCAAGATGACACCTTTTAAGGTATTATATGGAAGGGGACCCCCCACATTTGGTACACTACAACCATAAAAGTACTCCAGTATCTGCAGTGGATCAGCATTTAAAGGAGAGAGATCAAGTATTGGAAGAGCTCAAGAGGCATTTACTTAGAGCCCAACAACTTATGAAGAAACAGGCGGATGGCAAAAGGAGAGATATACAGTTTGCAGTGGGGGACAAGGTCTACTTGAAGCTCAGACCATACCGACAGAGAACTATAGCCCAAAGGAGAAACGAGAAGCTGGCAGCAAGATATTTTGGTCCTTTTGAAGTGGAGGAGAAGATTGGAGAGGTGGCTTATAGATTAAGGTTTCCTCCAACAGCCAGGATACACCCCGTCTTTCATGTTTCACAGTTGAGGAGAGTGGTGGGGGAGCATGCGGTCAGCCCAGATCTGCCCATCACATTGAGTGAAGATATGGAAGTGACAGTAGAACCTTTGGCGGTAGAAGGAGTGCGCAGCAACGAGAAGGGGGAAAAGGAGGTGAAGATTAGGTGGAGCGGCCTTCCAGACTATGAGGCTACTTGGGAACCACAGGAGAGGATTGCAGAGCAGTTTCCAGCTTTCCACCTTGAGGACAAGGTGGTACTTTGGGAGGGGAGTAATGTTAAGCCGGCACTTGAACCGGCTGGACCGGTCCACCCTGGACCGGTCCGGGTGTTCACGCGACGGAAACCGTCGGGATCGGCGCGGGCGCAGGGGTTGGACGGGGAGGTTTAAGAGCTTTTTTTAAGGAAAAATTTAAATAATAAGGGTAGTTAGGACTTTTGTAAAACTCCTTTATGGATAAATAGAGGAGGAAGGGAGAGATTTAGGTTATCTTGCATTTTGAAGTTTCTTAGGTTCGTGTGGATTGCTTGTTTTGGGCTCTAGACGACGGCTAGAGATTAGGAGAGTTATTTCCTTCCTCTCGAATCGAAGGAAAGTTATCTTGCTTGTTTCTTGCATCATATAGGGGAATACAATCGTTTGCAAGTGTTTTTCCCTACGTTTCTTTCAATTTTCCCAATTTCGACGGTATTTTTGCTGTTTTTACTGTGAGGACAGCAGTTTCTCTCTTGAATCTATTGGGTTTTGGTGAGAAACACTTGGAAATCCAAGTGTTTCCTATCAGTTTACTGTTGGTTTCATCATTTGTACACTTTGATTATGCAGTTTAAGTGAAGTTGATGTGGTGTTAATGGACAGCCTAATATATGCATGATCTTGAAAACTACTTTCACACATTGAAAATAATGTTTGTACCGTTGGTGGATGTTGTTGTGCATTGCTAAGTGTTTTCGTATAACCCTTTGATAATGATCCCAAATTGTTAATTGTACTACCAGTAGTTGCATATGCTTGAGCAACATGTCCTCCCTTCACATCTATCTTACACTCCGGAACAACCGGAGCATGTGATAAATATTTCTTTTGATTCAACTCCCAAGTAGCTTGAGCTTGTAGCTGTTGCAAGAGGAAAAGAAATGGGGAAGATAATATATACTTAGCAGGCCAATTTTAGATTGATGGATGTTATACTTTAACATGAATAACTTCACCAATTGAACTAACAAATTTGAGCTATAAATATCTAACTGAACACAAAAAATAAATTCCACTAAATCATTCATCTACATACCTGCATCTGCGCTGGATGGACTGCAGCCTCTCTTCTAATCATTCGGTCCCCAACAACTTTCTTGCAAACTTTTAAGTAGTTCTCATTACTAATTTCATTATTCTACAAATAAAAAAACATCAAGTAGAAGTTCAGGATTTTTTCCATATGAAATGAAACTTTGGTCTAAGGAAATTTTATATCGAATATGGCAAAAAAAATTAGTGCATACATATAATCATTAAACTCACTTAAAGTATTAGTCAGTTATGTTATAACAAAATTAAACAAGTATATCGTTATGTTCATGGATAAGTAAAGTTAGATCACCAAGCCTAACTTAAAATACCATTTATGTCATTATTAACCACTTAACCAAACTAGAGAAAGAAAAATCAATAAATCATTGTCCTTTTAAGTTTCAATTGCCAATGATCATATAATTCACACTCACAATTTATTTCAAAGTACTATTATCTTAGCTTTGGCATTATCATGTAGATTGAGAACAGTAACTTAATTAATGATTTAGATTTCAACATAATAATAAAACTACATGTTTGAAAATAGAAATAAATATATTAAAGTATAATTACCAATAATTTAGTGTACAATGCCCGAAGCAGCGGTGAGCTGTCTTTATCAAAGAGGGGTTGGAATTGTGGAACTAACATATTCAACTTCAGGGAATTTTTCTGTATCTTCCAGTTCAAGGAATTATTTGAAAGGTCAGTATTGGGAGGTTGTTGATTATTGAAACTGCTGGACTTTCTGCTTTTGTACCTTGGAATGCGGATGTATGTCTTGGGATGAGTTATTATCAACATTTTGCCGAGAAAAATTATCTGAATGCCCTTTTTGCGATTCACAATGTGTATTTCCATGCTGTAGTAGTCTATGATCACATTGTAATTGAGAATCAATATGCTGATTTTGATAGCGAGAAGAAAAAATTTTAACTTGCTCCAACTGAGTTAGATGTTTAGCGAATTGCAAATTATTCTTCGATGTAGTGGAGCTATCATCCTGAGTCAATACTCCTGAGATAAGATAAGAAATATTATTGATATTTCTAGAAAAAAATTAACATTGCATCCAATCATATGAAGCAGGTTATCCATAAATTGATGAGCTATATGTAGATATAAAACGATGAGTTTTATGTGGATAGATATCAGGCTAGTGTAAGATATTGTAATTGCTTTATTAAATTCAACATTCAGATATTACTAATTACTAACATATACTTAAATACTGTATTCTACTATATATTAAATTAATAAACCTAAATTTAAACGCTATGTTTCAGTACGGATCTAGGAGATTTCAATCATGCACAGATGTAAATTACTGATAATGCCCAGAATCGTACAAGTCTTAATCTTAACCATCTACAAGTTCAAAATTAATTCATTGATGTAAAAAGTTTAAGAATACAAGTAACTAAAGATGCAGACCCAACCCACTACTTAACCTTGCAAAGTGTTAAAAAAACAGACAAGTAGAACATAGAAGAAGTCTCAATTGTATTCCTTACTCCAAAGTGAAGGCTAAGGGCGCCTTTATATAAATAATATAAAGTACAATCAGAGGATTAAGAAGGATGAGAAAGTTACCACCCATGTGAGAGAACCAGAAAAAAATGGTAAGCAAAAGCAAATACCACGGTCTTAATTGGTAGCCAGCAATGCCTGCCGGATCCATGTGTCGGCTGCCATTGAGTGCCTCTTTGATTGTTGTTCCCACCATTGTTTTCTTCCATATTGGCATCCTGAATTCTAGCAAACCATAATTTCTTCACATGGCATCTGTTTGCCCCCTTCATCGAACCCAAGATTTCCACACTCACCTCACACTCACCTTCAACCCGGAATAAATATTGATCACTCCTAGCTAGAAATTGAGGTTGTCGAATTGATTTTAGATAAGAACCCTATTGAGGATGTATTTTGTAGGAGTATAGATCATTTTATAATTCCTGTTCAGTTCTCTTTTATGAATTGTTGTTCAATTTCTATGTTTACACCTATCATGGTGAATAGGATCCTTAGCTATGTTGATTGTGGCTTGGTTGTTATATATCATCAACATTGGCTTTTTCAACTAGATTTAGAGATAAATCGTTCAAGCCATATTACATCACAAATTTCATGATCTATTGTGGGCTCCGAAATTCGCACCCACTCCACGACCCCTTCTTTTTCCGGTCATTAAGAAGAGTTTGAACAAGTAGGTTCCGAGACAAATTTTCAGAAAGCATATTACATTTTTTTATAAGATATTATCTAGAGATTTCACCCTCATTTTATGAGAACTTCATGATATGAGTTCATGTTTCCTATAGGTACAAGCCCCTATAATTAATTACCCCTCCCAATAATAAGAGAATTTTGATTAAGGCTAGTTGTCAAACAGATACGTAGTATCCGGTGTATAGTAGCAACAATATTTGATATTTAAAATTGAAATTTATATCACCACACTTAAAGCGAATTGTGGGGGGAATTACGATGAACAAGATTAAGATTCCGTTGTCCCGGGTTCTCTCTCTAATAAGAGAGAGAGGAAAAAAAATTGTGCGTATTTGCCTCACCCCCATCGTTGTCATCACCACTAAACATATGAAATTATAAATTAGTGAATCTTTAAAATTTCCAATATCTTAAATGTGACACATTGAATGCAACAAGTGAAATCCATGCGAGATTTTCTTGGCGCTGCGGAATAACTCGTAGGCAACGTTCGCGACACAATAAGTAAGCCCTCTATATGCTTTTCTTAGCAAGACAAGAAAAATTCAAGTATAAGTACTCGTGCATGTCTTTTTTGACGCAGTAGGAAAACATTACAAGTTAAGAGTAAGTACACGAAGACCCACACATGCCTTTCATGGCATCGTAGGATAGAAGGACCCTTAGCTATAGTGTTTTATTACATCGATCATGCAATTTTTTAAGTATGGTGGCAAGCCTAGCACTCTCAAAGACACTCTAAGTGGGAAACGAACTGGGAGGCTATCGAAATTCATGGTAAACCTGACTTGTGAAAAATATTAAAAGAGAAAAATTAAGAAAGATTATAAACTATATTAGATGCATAATTGACAAAATGAACATATGCAAATTACAAAACAATGATAAAATAAAAACTTAAAGATAAAAATTATGTGGCAACAATTGAACATTGAAATAACACTAAGAGGACTTTTAATGAACTCTAACGACTCGCCAAAAAGTGTGAACAGAACTTTCCCTTCGCTCCTAAAACTATCTTGAACACTTAGAAACTACAAGAGCGTTCTTAATTAGATGATCTAAGAATGTAAATGAACTAAAATAAGATCCTCTTTATAGCTAAAAAATAAATCCCCATGCAGCCCACCAAAGTGAAATACAAGCCAGGTACAAATAAATGGTACCATTTAAAAGATACATGAAAGATCCTGATTCTTGATACTCACAATCGGATTTGCAATACACGTGCAAGCGAATAATGTGATTACTAATCAAACCAAAATCCATAGCCATGTGCAAATTTTAAAGATAAATTATTCATTAAACTACTACATTAAACTCTCACACATCTCAAATAGTTGTGTTCACATGAATGACCTTCAAATAGACCAAAGTAGCCCAACTTCTTGCACATTATAAGTGTATGATTTTCTTAAGGAATGCACACATTAATTATTAAAAAGGAACCACAAACACATCCTATAAACAAACACTATATCTCCTGAACAAGAAGCAAGTTCTGTGAGAAGCCCATACATCCTGTGAACAAATAATACATACCCGTGAATGAAATTTTTCAAATGAGATGAAGCAATGCACTAATGTGTGTCACAGACCAAATGGGCATTTTGATAAAGTGTGCAAGATATATCTAATCACTAGAAGCAATATTGTCCATGCGTCCACTAAGGGTCTTTTTGGGAAAACTTTCTCATTGCTTTGTTTTTCATATAATATGTATAGCTTTGTTTGGCTATTTCTTTCTTGCTTCTTTCCAAAAAATTTCATGTTAAAGAAGATATTTTTTACAATTAGAATTACTAATGTTTGGTATATTATTAAAATAACTATTTGATTTTTTTTTAAAGAACATATTTATAATATACACAACAACTTTAAAAGAAATTACTTTTCCCATAATAGCTTCACAACCACCATCACAAAATACTATAACCATCCCAAAAAAACCTAAATGTATAGAGCAAATATGATGATGAACGTGCTAATGCACTATGCATGTGTATTGAAGATCGTGTAAGTATGCAAGTGCATCAAAAAAATATGCAAGTGTGTCGTGCACATGTATTAAAAAGTATATTAAGTGTAGTTTGCGAATACACCATGAAATGTGCAAACACACTTTGCACAACACATTGGACCACTGAAATCAATCTAATCACATATGCTCTGACTAATGGATTGAATTTCTAAATTCTAGATTTGATAATGCTGCTCGGGTAAAATGGAATGAATTTAAATTTGCTTTGCCACAAATGTGTGCAAATATTTTAAAATACTGTAATTATGTTCAAAAATTCAAACTCTATTTTAAAATTTAAATGAAAAAGCATCATTATATATGCACGGTCTCAACTAACACAGTCGTAAGTCCAAATTTCAAGCCTAATACACATAATTGCAAGGATAGAGGTTGAGACTTGAACCTCATGAGAAATGTTCAAACATTAAGTTTTAAATGGTGCACTATAAATTTTATCATCACTAATGAGCATATAACTATAAAACCCATGAAGATATTTAGTTTTACGTGTATAAGCCTTCAATATCATTTACAAAAAAAAAAATTACAAAAATACAAACTCTGGGGTTCACCGCTTGTATGGAAGCTCGCAAAATTGACACTTGAACTCATTCATTTGTTAACAAGTGGCCAGAGTTAACAAAATTTAAATAATAATAAAATATTCAAAAACCCTGAAGATGACTGTGTTGATGAAAAGTATCAACTGAAGGGGACTGTATGTTTTCAAAACACCCCCAAATTCTAAATATAATCGCCTAGGGTTCGAATTATGCTAAAATTTAAAAATTCAATATTTCTAAAAATCTAAAATTATTCAAGCAAAATATATCACCTTAAATTTAAAACAAAATTTATTCACCCTCGAACCATCATTTGATGGCCAAATGAGATATATTTGAGAATAATCTCAACTCATAAAAATTCAATGTCTTAGTGAGCATGTGCTATGATTCATTTTCAGATGATCTCCTACAACTAATGACATATCACAAGTCATTTAACCAGCAATCTTTACACCAAATGACACTATAATTAAATGATTATATCTGAGGCCCTATAATTGGGTAATTTTGTCAAAAAACTGATACATTTAAATTATGATTACAACTAGAACCTACAAGTTCCCCAACAGCTAAAAAACTCTTGAAAGATGAATCATATGATCCATGTCTCAAGAGCATAGAACTCTTTATTAACTAAGATCAATTTATCTCCTCTAAATAAATATCACGTAGGTTTATTCGATCCACTTGGACGAAGCAAATCCTAGCTGCCAAAAAGCCTTCTTCGATCAAATTAAGATAGATAGCTCACTGACCAAGTAGACTAGAGACTATGACAACCCGAGATAATAGAACTATACAATCATAATAGATTCATCATAATTCTTATACTATCCGCTTTAAGTTGAATGTGGTAAGCTTCTTAATTTTTCATCAAGTCATCAAGTCGCTACAACTATTTGTTACACACTTAGCATCTATACAACAACTAGCCTTAATTGAATGTTCTCTCTTCTTACTGAGAGAGATAATTAATTATTAGGCCTTGTGCTTATGGAAAACTTGAAACCTTATAATAAAATCTTTGCAAAATGAGGGAGAAATTTTTGGTAGTGGCTTATCTTCAAATTAATCTCTCTTCAAAAAATTTGACCAGAAAATCCAAAAACTCTCTATAGAGGTTAGGGCGTGAATTTTTGGAGCCTATATAGTGGTCTCAAATGCAGGAGTTACAATCAAATAAACTTCATCTTCAAGATCTCCATTTATAAGACATTTTTGACATAAGTTGTTGAAAAGGTCAATTCAGTTTAACAACAAGAGAGACAATAACTCTACTACTATAGCAACAAAAACATCATCAAGCCTTTATCCCACTATATGAGATCAATTACATAAATCTTTTTTCTTCATTGTGTCATATTAAGAGTCAAATTATCATTTAAATCTAACAAAAAGGTCATTTATAATACTTTGTAACCAAACCTTTTTAGGTCTATCTCTAACTTTCTTAACATAGGTTAGATCTAATATATCTACTCTCCTAATTGGATCATTGAAAAGCCAACATTTTATATGACCAAACCATCTAAGGTGACTTTCTCTAATCTTATTTGCTACTAGAGCTACTCTAACCTTTTTACGTATATACTTCTTTCACATTCTGTCTCTAAGAGTGATGACAATCATCAACCTAAGCATCCTCATCTGTATAACACTTAAATTAATTTTATATTTCTTTTCTAATTGCCAATATTTTATGCCATAAAGCATTGCAGGTCTCACCTCCATCTTAAAGAATATTTTCTTAAGTTTGAGGGGTACTTTTCTATCACACAACAAGCCCAATGTAACTCTCCACTTCAACCATCCAACTTGAATTCTACTAATATTATTCTCATCTATTTCACCATCATTTTGAATAATAGATTTGAGATATCTAAAATGTGTTCTCTTTTTAATTACCTGATCGTCCAAAGTCATAATCCCCATACTAGATCTATTACTATTAAAATTATACTTCATGTATTCTGTTTTAGATCCACTCAAACGAAAACCTTTAGACTCTAAGGTTGACCTCCGTAATTTAAGTTTTCATTCAACTCCCTCTCTAGTCTTATCATAAAGAAGAATATCAACAACAAAAAATATAAGCCAAGGTACATCCTCTTACAAATGTCTAGTAAGAACATCAATGACCAAAGCAAAAAGATATGTGCTTAAAGCTAGTCCTTGTCGTAATCCAATTGAAATAAGAAAATAATTGCTCAAACCACTCAAAACATGTGTTTGAACACATACAATAGCTCTTGCATACATATCCTTAATGACTTGAACATAAGCACTATTAACTCATGTCTTTTCTAGAGCTCTCCATAGCACTTTTCATGAAACTTTATAATATGCTTTCTCTGAATCAATAAATATCATATGTAGATCTTCCTTATTCTCTTTATACTTCTCCATTAAACCTCTCAATAAATATACAGCTTCCATAGTAGACCTACCCGGCATGAATCCAAATTGATTTTGAGAAACTTTAGAAAGATAATAACTCTTATCAAATTAATTTTAACAATTGGTGTAAAGATTTTTTTTTAAATGAATCTTATAAGTTTGAATTTTTTTTTTCAAATTATCTAGCCTTAGATATTGCAATACTCTCATCAGCCTTATATTTGTTGTTAAAGATCTATTTGCACTCAATAAGTTTCTTTCCCTCTAGCAGGGTCAAAAGCTTCCATGTGCCATATTTTTCTAATGTTTGTAATTCTTCATATACCACATCTTTCCATTCAAGTATTATCAATGCATCATAGATATTATTGAGAACATCCATGTTGGAAATATTTGTTGTAAAGACAAAATTGAGGAGAACATGGCATAGAAAACATACTCATTGAATGGGTATCTTGTTGTAGTCCTTGAACATTTCTGTGAGCAATAAGGATGTTAATATCATAATTAGCATTATCTTGTGAAGGATTTTGGGTCTTGGATAAGATGAGTGGTTTTCCTCTGGAAGAATGCTTGGATCAGCTTTGTTTGCTGAATTCTCCTAATGTATAATAATGAACAAACCCTTCGTATATAGCTCATTCTATGTGATCTTGTGAATTCTCAGTGTATTCAGAAGAGTGAGCTTTAGGAAGATTTAGGAGAGATATAAGCTCATAACGAGAGAAAGATATTCTCACAAAACTAATATTTATTAAAAGTGTTAGAATTCTCCTCCTAAATGCGAGTTCTGGGATAGAGTGGTTGATTTTCTAAAGATGTTATTTACATCGTATTGTAGCATTTTTTTCTTTTATGAGGACAATAACATTTATATCATTATTGGTTAGGTAACCAATAAAAATAAAATTTATGAATTTTGGGCTGAGTTATCGCTTTTTAATAGGTGGCATGTGAACAAATGCAAACTAGGGATATAAACGAGTCGACTATTTTTCTAATCGAGCTATATTTTGTTAGTTTTTACTGAACTTGAGCTCGAGCTCGACTCTTAAGAAAATTTACAGGCTCGAGCTGGGCTCAACTGCTAAAGCTTGACTCAATTATTGAGCATGATTACTTAGTTTTAAATTAAAATTTTTTAAGAATTTTTATTTTTAATATAAATTAATTTATAAATATTGAAATATATTATATAATGTTATTTTAAATTACTTTTCAAATACATTTTAAGTTCATCAAGTTGCTCAACAAGCTTTCAAGCCAAATCAGGCTCAGCTCGAGCTCAATCTCATTTAACATACGAGCACAAGTATAAGCCCAAGCTCGAAGTCGTGGCTTGATAAGCTAGACTCATGAGCTCTTTAATGAGTCGAGCTCGAGCTCGAGCTGGCTCAGCTCAGCACATTTACACCCCTAATGCAAACCACCTAAAAACTTTGCAGGCAACGGTGAAGATGAGTCTAATTATGGGCCATTTTCGATGAGGACCTAAACACGAGTTTTTAAATATAGAGTTATCGATGGCAGACCATTAATGAGGCAAAAAATAGTGAGTACAGGTTCTCAATAATATTTTAGTGAGGCAATATATTTGGCCGCAACCCTACCTCATGATATTAGTTTCTTGGATAGCTTATCCTATAGGGCAAATTATTGGGTCAGGTGACTGGACGCGGAGATAGATCCGGATATTAATAAAATATTATCTTAAATTAAGCGCAGGTAAAGCGCAAGTAAAACGCAGGTAAAACGCAAGTCAAAAAGCGCAAGTAAAGTACAGGTAAAGCACAGGTAAAGCGCAGGTGACGCGGCAAATTTTTATTGGATGTCCGAACTTATTTTTCACCTCCGGTCACCTAACCCAATAATTTGCCATCCTGGCAATAGAGGGGGCCAGTCTTTGAATGCTGGACTTCTCGATGCTTCCATACATAACAATACGAAAGCGTCAAACCCACTTTTAATCCTATAGGCGTAAAATCTGACTCTCTTCCACCTACTCGGAGAAGGCTTACCAGCATTGCGATTGGTGATGGAAGCTGCCAGATTGGTGGAATCAATCCCTTCGATATCCTTATGTAATGCCTCGGCAAATGCGCCCGCACCAACACATCCGTTCATAATTTCATCCTGTCGAAGAAACCATATCGAAATTTACATGAAAATCCAGAGATCGATCCCCAGCCAACAAAAGATCTAAGGGAATCGAGATTGAGGGAAAGAAAGAGAAATAGAGGGGATAGGAGAAAGAGAGAGACCATCTCGTCCAGTTCGAAAAGCTTGATTCTGGAGGGATCCATGCGAGCAAGAAAATCAACAACTTGCGAGCCACGGAAATGTGCGGGGACCCGAGGAATGGATTTGCCCTTTTATATAGATTTCGACGAGCGTGATGTGAGAGGTCGCGCCTGAGGGGAGATTTGCATTTAAAACAGCTGTGGAGATGTCACAGCGAACAGCGTTTAGCTATCAAATAGGATTCAAGCAATTAAAGTCATAATTGGCTAATGCCTAATATGTTAAGATGTTTTAATTGAAAAATAATTTATTATTAAGTGCTCAGAAGCATGTATTTATTGTATCAAATTTGTTTACAGATTTATTACGCATAAATAAAAGTTGTAATAAATCATAATTTTTTATGTGAAAAAATTAAAGTGATATTACAAATCAGCTCAAATTAGTATAAATAAGATTGGTATTTATGCGGAATTGTACATTTACGATAGCAGAGAGATAAAGAGCTTATGTCTTAATTTTGAACAAAGATCTATCACACCTGAACTTGAAGAAATCCTAACCAACCTCACACTCCTAATCCTCTACTCTGACTTGAAATCATATAACCATATATAATGAGCTAAAAAGCTCAACAATTCACCAAAACTTACAACTGAATTTAAAGCATGGTAAAAGAGTAATATGCATGTCAGCGATCAAATTATAGCAATAGTATTCATATGATCATTGAATCAATGCACAAATAATAAAATTCATATGCAATAATAATAAAATTTTATGTCAGATTAAATCAGTGTCTCAATCACATACTCAATAAATTATGTATATCTCGTCCTCAGTATATCACATGCTTACTATCAGTATAGAGAATCAATAGTATAATAATCACTATCTAAATTAGTAATAATAATAATCTGGTGGCAGGAGCAGCATAATAATGTAATAACAATAAATTCATATATTAACAATAAATTCATACAGTAATAAGAATAATGGCTTAAAAACGTGCATTTTAGTAGTCACACTAAACAAGTAAGAAGTTCTAGCTATCACAATGTTTTTCAATATTGTATTAGTATTAGTAAATCGTTGGCTTAATAAACAGAGTTGTCACTCTTTGTCTGTCGGCACAGTAATTATCTTCTTATAACTTTCAAATAAGTATGTCACATGAATTAGTAGAGAATTACACCAAATCATAGTAATTAAAGGAAAGCTAGTCGGCTCACAATCCTATATAAATCAATCAATTTCTAACCAATGGGTCAATTAATCTTTACTTATCTTTTATACATACATTATTATTATATATAAACTAGCGCATGAAATTCCGCCGTAAAGGACGTCGGAAACCTATGGTTCCGACGGATATTCCATATTAGCGGCAGATTTTATCCGCCGGTATTAACGGGTTCCCGTAGTGATCTTAAATACATATTCACATTCATTTTCAATGAATTGATTAAGCATAATTTTAAAAAGGGCAAAATATACTAATGGTAGACAACAAAAATTATACTGGGTAAAAATTCACATTTTTAAAAATTTAATCAAATAATTAAATATTGCATAAATAATATTCTAAAGCTTTAGTTGAATTAATTAAATCGCTATTTCTAGATATTAAACTAAATTTTGAGTAGGAAAAAAAAAGTTATATTTTCAAAATTACCTGGTAAAATTTTTTAAATAAATACTAAAAATGTTCATAATCTCAATATCTATAATATATAAAAAGTTATATGGTGGAAATTTTACCAATAAAAAATAATTCTTGTTTTTTACTAACAAAAAACATAAATTGGATTGAAAAAATATCAAAAATATAAAATCCTTGAAATCATAAATAGGGTAAAGATTCTTTACAGTGAGATGAGCAAATCTCCCAACATGCTTGATTGGCGAAATTAGCTCCATGACATCCAAATATTAATTCTCTTTTTCTCTCTCCTCACTTTTTATGTTATTTTCTCAAAACATTTATTGTAAACATATTAGGGAAAAATGGATTTAAAAGCTTTTAATAATGCTTTATGATATTTTAGATAAAAAAATAAATTATTAATATAATTATTTATTTTATTTAATTTTTAATAGAAATTTTTTATAAATCTATTTGGAACATTAAAAATTATAGAAAAAATATCCATAAAGTAATACATTTTATTTAGAGAATCTTAGTGAAATTGGTTTACAAAATGGACTCATGATGATATCAAAATCTCCACTTGTAGCGATAGGTGTCAATTTCTTAAGGATTTTCACTAACGCCCAAAAATTACGAAAAAATTCATGTAATTAAAATGTCGTAATCTTAATGATATGGCGAAGACATTTTATAATTTGGAGTTATATTGTCTCTAAAACAATTATTTATCTGAGTTAAAATACGAGTTATTACAGATGGTAAACAGACGGGTTGTGCTCCTACGGTGCTCAACAAAAGTTTATCAACGGTGATGCTTGGGTAGAGCTCTAAGTTCCTTGAAGCTTCAGAGGTCTCTCAAGTGGCTTTTGTAATAGTAGCATATATTTATTAATTATTTATAATACAATGAAGTGATAAGATAACTTTAGAAGAAATAAAACAGATGGCTAAGATTTGATGCAGAAGGAAATTCAATCTACTTTTATAATAGTAGTATAGATAGATTAGTAAAGTTGTTGTGAATGGGAATCCGAAGGTATGGGTTTGGAGTGGGAATACGAAGAGCCACTCGCTAAGAAGCACGTGAAGAGAAAGAGTTTATGGTTGTGAGTGGGATCCGAAGAGATGTTAATACATAGTTAATTCATTAATACATCAACTTTATGAATAAAGTTATAATTATTAATTAATTGTAATTATAATAATTAAAATAAAAGGTCGAGATTTGATTTGAATTATTAAAATTAATAAAAATTGATGATGAGGATTGGATGTGAAAGAAAACTCAAATTCCTTTTATAGTAGTGGTACAGATTTATAGTTTATTTTTCTGGATATCTCTTCTTGTACATATAAATGCATCTTTCTCTTCATATAAGCTATATTTTCATTTTAGAGGATTTCGAATAAGGGAAAATTAATAGTGTTGAATAATTAAACGAATATTTGTTAGGTGTGAAGTTTAGCATTTCCCAATAATTTTAATCCCAAAGTCATATGTAGATAAAGCCTTATTTTGATTTTTGTAAGATTAAGGCTTCGTTTGGGACGGCTTTTTTAATGCTTTCTAAAACGGAGTTTTAGTATAAAAATAAAAAAATTTGTACTAAAACTCCGTTTTAGAAAGCAATAAAAAAGCTGTCCCAAACGAAGCCTAAGTAGTCTATTCATATTGTTGCTCTATAAGAAGGCAAATTATTGTGTCCGGTCACCTGATATGCGGACATCCAATCCGGACACGCCACCTCATCCGGATGCAATGGGCCCCGATATTTTTAAGTGACTTGGCGCGTTTTTATTGATGTTCGGACGAATTCGGACACCGGACACAATAATCTGCCCTATAAGAAGGAGAAAAATTATTAGTTTGAATGTACCACTAAACTTTCCTCTAAATGCGGTGAGTGTAACCATGAAGGAATTGTGCTATGATTTGGTGAGAGAGAGAGAGAGGAACAGAAAGAGAGCAATACAAGTGGAATAAAAGTGAGTAGATACACTACAGAAAAAATACTCTTTTTTCGGATTTTTAGGGAGGAAAAAATGGAATTTCCTGCAGAAATATTAGTTGCCGGCAGAAAACAAATCCGATGGAAATCCATCGGAATCCCACCAAAAAATTGTTGGAACTCTACCGAAAAATTATCAGAAATATTCCGTCGAAAATCCGTAAGAAAATTCGTCGAAAATTCTGGCACATTTCTGAAGTAAAATTTTCACTATAAATTTTATCGATAATTAGCATTTTTTCTGTGGTGATATTTATATTTTACTTTTATCTATGTTTAGTGAACATTTTTGTCATTTTGCCATAATTGACTTAGGCCGGTCTTATCGAATCACAATTATGAGCTAGTTTGTTTCTCTTCAAATGCCTTGTCTATAATTGTGAACCTATAGAAGAGTTTTATATGCAATAAAAGGTGAAGATGATTTGACATTAGTGTATGATACAAATTGACATTCTGATTTTTTATTTCATTCTAATGATCTGATCTTATTCCCCTCTGATACGATTCAATTCTTATGCTGGTTTGCTTCAGTTTAGATTCAACCTATGATGCTCCGACACAGATACGGCACGATACGGACACGTTAATTATTGAAAATATAGGACACGGACACGGGTTCAACACGGTATTATAAATTTTATATTTTAAAAATAGCGTATAAAAATTTAATAAGTATAATTTAAAATAAGTTCGAAATAATAAATCATTTAACTAAAATTTGTGTTTAATATGATTAATATTAGGATGTCGAGAGTCAGGCTTCGATGTCGCTTCTCAATCATCGATAGAGGAGATGAAAATAACTACAGTGCCAAAGAGAAATGAAAATGTGAATATTCCATGAATGGGTATTAAGGGCGGGCAATTGATTTGGTGCTGTGGATAGAAAATAAAATATTTAGTTTTTATATTTTAAATAAGTAAAAATTTTAAATATAAGAAATTATATTTAAAAAAATTCATAAAATATTTAAGATTCACGTGTAAACATTTTTTTAAAAGGACACCTTTTCGACGTGTCCGACACATGCCGTGTCGGATATATGTCGGACACTGCATGCCTCTTTGAGGAGAACTGTCGGTGTATCATATGATTCAACTGTTTCTCAGTTCAATCCCTCCTGGATTTTATCTATTTCAAAATCAGCTTCTGCTGCCGTGCTTATTAACTCAACCGCATGTACTGCATAGCGGCTAGTATGAGAAGCTGTTGTAGGCTGCAATCTCTTTGCAGATTTCAGCATTTTTTTGGTTTCAGAACTGCCTCTTTATTAAGGTTAGTTTTTGTTGTATTTGAGGAGGTAGGTTCACACAACTCTTCTTGGCCTATTGGTTGAGAGCTTTGGCTTCCAACTAAGAGGTTCAGGGTTCGAGTCTATGTGTATGCGTTGTGTGTGTGAGTTTGCCTTAAATGGCCTAAATGTCCCAAAAAAAAGGAGGTGGGTTCTAGATTACATATAAAGGATATCTTAGTCAAGTAAAAATAGTTTTTTTTTGGACATTTAGGCCATTTAAGGCAAACTCACACACACAACGCATACACAAAGACTCGAACCCAAGACCTCTCAGTTGAAAGCATAAGCTCTCAACCAACAGGGCAAGATGAGCTGTGTAAAATAGTTTTTCAATAGTAATGTTTTCGAGTTCCCTGTTTCTTTTGGGTGCTTCAATGCTGGTAGGATTTTAGGTTTTTTTCGGGACAGTTTTTTTCTGTTTTTTAATGTAGTTTTTTTGACATAAAAAAATTTTAACTATAAATTTTTATACTAAAAATTCATTTTAGAAAACAGTAAAAAAACTGTCCCAAAAAAACTTTAATATTTTAGCTTGCATAAAAAGGAAGCAGGTATTTAGTTGTTGGCCTATGAACTAAGAATGTTTATGCACCTGAATCCATTCTTTTTTTTTTTTTTTTGCGTCAGAAAACTCGTTAAGGCCTCAAGACTTCCTAAATCAACGTGTCTACACCTTTGTAATTGTCCCTCCAAGAAACTCCCAATCTTGTTTTACTTTACACCTTTCTACTGCTCCATTCCGTTACACACAGGCTTCGTTTGGGACGGCTTTCTTACTGCTTCTTAAAGCATCTTTTTAGTACAAAAATCTAAATTTTTATACTAAAGAGCTGCTTTAAGAAGCAGTAAGAAAGCCGTCCCAAACGAAACCACAATTTGCATAAAATTGGCATCTTACATGACTGTTAATCTTCCATATTTGTGCTGTTCGATTGGCCTGCAAGCAAGTTTGTTTCTTCTTGAGAGAAGCCATTATGAGCTCAAATAGATCATAAAATCTCAATTTTTTTTTTTTTAAAGATAAGCATCAAAATCGTGCTGCCCATAAATCAGCTGAATCAATCCTTATCATTTTCAAAAGAATCAATTGATTTTGGTCTAATTGATTTAATCAATTGATTCTTTTAATATTTTGTTGCTTTTGAATTTAATAGTGCAAGTCCTATTCGTTTGATTGTTATTTATAACTGCTGCAGGGTTAGCTCATAATTATATTGATAATATATCAATGATATTTTTTTTTTTACAATATAAAATCTGAATGTGCGCAACACACGCCTAATTAAAAATTTTAAATAATTATAATTGCATATCTATGAATATCTTATTATCATACCTTTTTTTTTGTAGGTGGGGGACATTTAAGTCAATTAAAACAAATTCACACACACATCACATACGTAAAGCTCGAACTCAAGACCTCTTGGTTAGTAGTCAAAACTCTCAACCAACAGATCAAGTTGAACTGCGTTATTATCACACATAATTCTATCAGTCAAGTTTATGCGATGAGTGATTTTTCTTTCTAATAATTAAACAAATTCATTTAATAAGAAGGGAAATTCTCCAATTACTAATGGTTGTAGGTGTTGAACACTTCTTTAGCCCCCCAAATCTTATGTTTGAATGTCTTGATCATATAGCCCTAACCTTATCCAATCGTCTTAGTCCTAGGACTTCATTTGCTAGGACTTAGAAAGCATCCCTATCATGTCTACTTATGCTTTATTTAGGACGACTTTCTTATCGTTTTTTAAAGCAGCTTTCTGGTACAAAAATTTCTAATTTTTAAATTTTTTGTACTAGAAAACAGTAAAAAAAGTCGTCCCAAATGAGACCTTAGTAGATGGACTTAGCCCCTTTAGTGGATCAAGAAGATACCCTAACTTTGGCCCATAACCGAACCTTGGATTAGGACCTAAACATAGTTTACCCTTTAGTCAGTTGATTTCATGCTAAAAGCTTAGCATTGTAGCCTACATAGGCAACATTGGCCTTTATCAAGATTATTAGGAGCCAAGCAGTATATCTTCTTTGATTAACCATCCTTGCCTTAGACCCTTCAAAGGCTCCCTCTTTGCCTTTAGGACAACCTTACTACATAAGTGCTACAAGATGGGGGGAATGGAAGATGACAAAATAGGCAATAAGATTAAGTTAAAATTTTATTAATAAGATCAATATTATTTTTATAATTTTGATTGCTTTTTATCATAATAAGAGTATTATGCCTTTCATAATTCTATCTAATTATTAAAAGGCAAAAATAATTTTTAATGTCGATAGAATTTAGATAGACAAATCATGCATTAGATAAAAATCTACAGACTAATTCAATGATTTTGTGTAAGAGGTGACCTTCAAATTAATAAATTGTAGGTGAATAAGAGATGAAAGAAATTTAATGAATTTTATCTTAGTAATGAAAGACAAATGTGATAAATTTAATGATTATTTATTCACATGTACTACTTATACCGTTTATTATTATTTTTTAAATTAAAGAAAATCACCGGCATCTTCTACAGGGGCGGAGCCAGGATTTTTTTGAAGTGAGGGCACAAATCATTGATGTAAAAAAAAGAACCTAAACCTCTTCAGCCGGGCTTGCAACCGGCAATGGCGATTTTAATTTTTTTTTTTAAATGGTTAGTTATAAAAAGATAAAATATATGATAAAAAATGCTTATATATTATCTATAATTTCTCCCGTCAAGTCTTCATTTTTTGAAACCGTTGTACAATCAATTCATTATCAATGCTATTAAATATATCCTTCTTGCAGTTTTTAAAGTAGCTTTATAGTATAAAAATTAAATTTATGTATTAAAAAAATTATTTTAAGAAGCATTAAGAAAGACAACATGAAGGAAGCCTTAGTTTAAAAATAGAGGGTTAGATTTTTGTTATGCTCATTCTCAGCTCATTTATTTGAAAAATGATCTAAATTAAAATACTATTATTTTCAATGTATTGGCTGAATAAATAAAGCATGATTTTGAATCAAAATGCATTATATATAAATTTGAAAAAAAATATCAGTAAATAATAAATATTAAAATATCTTAGGACCGGCATCGTCGGTTTTAAATTAATTTATTTCCAACTTGTGTTTGTAGGAATTTATATCCCGAGGCTCACAATGTCCTCTTAACAAGTATTATCTTCTCACTATATATATCTATCATTTGAATGATAATCATTAAATAATAAAAAAATGATTATATAAATTGAAACTCTTTTTTATAAAAAAAAAAATAATTTTTTCTTAAGTGACAAAAATAAACACAAACTATATGAAAATTTTTCATTTAAAAATTTAAAATTATTTTTATCTCTAATAAAATTTTACTATTAATTTTTTTAATTTAGTTTAATTTTCATAAGTTAAATTAGAATCATAAAAATAAAACTGAAACATTTTTTTGAAAAAGTGATAAAAAATACTAAAAAATTTATTGGTAAACAGTTTTTAGCTTGTTGTAATTTGTAAGAATAACGGAGTGGATTTTAGCTTTTATTTGTAATACAGCTACGGAGGGAGGAGAGAGAGAGAGAGAGAGAGAGAGAAAAGATTCATGTTGTTTTTAGCCTTTTTTTTTTTTTTGCATTGACAGCTTGTGTATAAAAAGTTATCAAAAAAATTCATCCGGCCAGTGGGGCCACGTGCCCCCAGTGCCCTCACCTGCCTCCACCCCTGATCTTCTACTCTAATTTTTTGTGACCAAAGAAATAATAAAATAGGGATTTTAACATTTGTGCTGATTCATGTAACATTACAATTTTTTGTTCTTATTGAGACAGAGGTTGATTTATTTTAATTTCATGCTAAAATAGGGATTTTAACATTTGTGCTGATTCATGAACATTACAATTTTTTTTTTCTTATTGAGAGAGAGGTTGATTTATTTTAATTTCATGCTTTCTAACAAAAAATTATTGAAAATTCCTCTTAGTTTTATCTCTAGTGGTTGGTTGGTCATGCATGTTTTTTATGCTATGAGGGCTGAGATTTTTTCTTTTTAATTGTTAAACAACTTGATTTAATAAGAAGGGAAATTCTCCAATTACTAATGGTTGTAGGTGCTGAGCACTTCTTTAGCCCCCCAAATATATCAATCTAAATCATGTTTATAGATATCTTGATCAATGTAATAATTGCTATCATATAAATAAATCTACCTAAATAAACCCGATAAGAATTTCTTATTTTTCCCTATATATGTTAAATGAAATTCAAGTTAATTAATACTTATTTAAAGTACGTAAGGGTTAGCACTACAGCGTTATGCTTGAAAGAGATGTGATGCTTCCCTCTCTATTGGCATGGGGAGGAAAGTTCCTTGAGGTAAGTGTAACAATTCTCTATATGAGGGTAGTTTGATATGTTGTAGAATATTTTCTTTTGATCATTTTAATAGTATGAAAATAAATTTTAACCGGTTAGTTTTATCTATGTAAATTATTGGGCATTTTATGATGTATGTGAGGACTATGACATTGACAATAGTTCACTAAATGCTTTAATATGATGTTTTAAATATCTCCTATGACTAATTTTAAAATTAGAAAATACTGAGAATGCATGTAAAATTCATATGTGTTCTCTTCTAAAATTTCATGCATGTGGCAATTCATACATGTTCACACACACACGTGTTCCTTGAGGTCATGTGTGTGTGTGTGTGTGTGATCATATGGTGGAAGTTGCGATGTGAGGGATACTCAAATGCACTACAAGTACTGTTACAAGGGTTCTTACATGTTTCTGTTTTATTTCCTCCATCTATCTTATGCATGTGTGATATGATCAAGTATAATTATAAGAGAAATCGGGCTTGCATTGGTCTACTCCATCTGCCTTATGAAGGTGTTGGTCAACAAAGAGGTATAAATGGAAGTAGAGTAATAAACAGATATCAAGACATGTGCATCATATTTCACATATTGTATTACTAGTTCATTAAGTAATGAATATTGACACTTTTGTTAAAAATGCTATTTCTGATGTTAGCAAGAAAGTTCAAGTAATATCCAAGTTATGTTCAATTTTATGTTTCTGATACATGTCCAAGTTCAAGAAACATATATGTCTCATTTATGATAAAGTTAAAAATATATGTACAAACAAACTCAATGTTAACATTTTTATTTATATAAATACAAATATAGGCTTTGAGTTCTTTGATAGGATTTGGGATAGCTTACTGAGCAAGTAGTTTCTCACTCTATAAATTATCTTTTATTTTAGGAAAAGGAAAAAAGTGTAGCTAAGTAGAAGTTGATAAGTTTGGAGTTCATTAGGAGCTAGTTCATTAGAGGTATTATTTTGACAATCTAATTTTCATCTATGTACTTTGATGTTCTACATGTATTTTAGACTATTGTAAATGATCATTTTTTAAAAGAAAGTGAATTATGATTATATAAATCTTTGAATCCCATATAATTTTGGATATTTAGTGGCTCTAGTATATATGAAAATTTACATTGATCAATTAGGTTATGTTTAATTCTTTCATTAGACCTTGGGGTATGACAATCATATAACCCTAATCTCATCCATTCCCCTTAGTCCTAGGACTGACTTAGGTAGGATTTAGAAAGCTTCCCTGTCATCTCAGCTTAGTAAGTGGACTTAGCCCCTTTAATGGATCAAGAAGATACCCTAACTTTGGCCCAAAGTCGAGCCTTAGATTAGTTGACCTAAAACAAAATTTACATTTTAGTTAGTTTATTTCATGCCAAAAGCAAAACATTGTAGCCTACATAGGCAACCTTGACCTTTATCAAGACTATTAGGAACCTAACAGTCACTTCCTTGACTAGCCATCATTGCCTTAAACCCTTCAAAGATGGCCTAACAATCTCTCAAGTTCTCTTAGAGAAAATAAAAAAAAGTCCCAACCTCTCAGTCTAGATTAACTGGTAATTCATGTCAGGTGTTATCTCTCTCAACGCCATCTTGCCATCCTTTTGGTCCACTTTTGATGTTGCCTTTCGTCATCAACATCTAAGCACCCTTCAAGTTGGCCCCCATCACTAATTGTCAAACCCCTTGATGGCTCCCTCTTAGCCTCTGGGAAAACCTTGACATTGCCTATTATGGCTCAAGACTTTGCTTTAGCAGTTTGAGCCTTGGTGCTAGCCACCAATGTCGTCTCCTGACATTATCCTCTTAAACTTTTAGCCATCCTCCATCTTGTTATTATTGTCTTATAACAACTACCCCAATGTCTTTGACTAATTATACATTACTTGACATCGATTTCTCAATGTTGGCCTTATGGGATCCCTCATAGCTAGGTTTCCTTCATAGACATCTCTTTTGTCAGATAGTGTCCTCTTAGGGATACCTTTTGTTAATTGATTTCAAATTAGAATCCCTTGTTATATGGCATTCATATCTCAAAATTGGAACTAAGGCATTGGCTTCCTTCTAATCACCTTCAGCAAAAAACTTCCTACCAACTAGTATCCCCATAGATCCTTCCTTTTTTATTGGTTGCAACTTGCTAGTCCCAATCTTAGCCTAACTATGCATTTAAAATCTGTTTATTTGGTGGCATCTCTATTTGACAACACTCTTGTCTAATAACATCTAAGCACACTTCTTTGACTAACAACTTTTATCTATTAATTTACAATTTTAGTACTTTCTAGTTGATAAAACTTTGCCCATGCTCTCGATAAACACATTTTTTAGCCTTGCTCCCTTGAGTCCATCTGGGATTTCATTATAGATACAACGCTCTTTTATATCAATGCCTAACACCATACAAATTTTGTGTGAATATATAGGCTATTAAAATAGACTAGGATCTGCATGAATGTTGCAATATGGGAGAAAGGAAGATAACAATAATGCAAAAAGAATACGTTAGATCTTTTATTAATAAGAATAGTATTATTTTTATAATTTCCATTACTTTTTTACCATAAGAAGAGTAATATGCTTTTCATAATTTTAATTACTAAAAGACAAAAATAGTTTTTAATGTCGATAGAATTTAGATAGAAAAATCATTAGATAAAAGGTCGGGGAACCAATCCAATAATTTTGTGTATGAGAAGTCCTTCAAAGTTTAAACTACTAACTTGTAGGTTAATAAGATATGAAAATTTTAATTAATTATTTTTTAGTAATGAAAGACAAGGATAATGGATTAATTTAATGATTATTTATTAAAATGCGCCACTAATAATATTTATTATTTATTTTTAAACTAAGAAAATCATTGGCATTTTCTACTGGAATTATTGTCCTAAGAACTAACGAAAAATGATTTTAGCATTTGTGATGATTCCTACAACATTATGATTCTTTAGCTTGTTTTGTTGTCATGTTAGAGGCTGATTTTTTTTTTAATTTACATGCTTTCAAAACAAATATTATTGAAAATTAATCATAGTTTTATCTCAAATGATTGGTTGGCCATACATGATTTTATGCTATGAGGACTAATAATTTTTCTTTTTAATAATTAGACAACTTGATTTAACATGAAGAGAATTCTCCAATTATTAGTAGTTGAGGGTATTGACCAAATATATCAATCTAAATCATAATTTTGGATAGTCTCATGATAGAGTCCTAATCCAATTATTAGTATTCATAAAAATGCTCCATAGAATGCTAATGAGCCTACTTATATGACAATATCTTTAAGCATTCTAAGGCTTCGTTTGGGACGGCTTTCTTACTGCTTCTTAAAGCAACTTTCTAGTATAAAAATTAAAAATTTTACACTAGAAAGTTGCTTTAAAAAGCAGTAAGAAAACCGTCCTAAACGAAGCCTAAGTCTCTCAAGGCCAAAACATCTTATGTTTCTTTTTTTGGACTCCACATATCATCCTTCATTTATGTTGAGTGCATCCTCTTAATATTCTTAAACTCTTTCCTTTAAGAGCTTTCTATGATATTTGAAATATTAACTATGATTTTTTGATCAAGAGTTTTTTTGGAGCTCGACTTCATATGATCTTTCTTTTATGAAGAACCTGAACTCAAAACTAAATAAACCTTACATAATTCCTTACTCTAAGAAAGAGAAAAAATATACAAAAAAAAAAATCTATTATAAATTAATTTGCATGTCTTTTTCACTGTGAATTATATTATTTTTATTTTTCTAAAGAAATACTAATTACTCATTCATTACATATCTTCAGTTTTCATTGGCTCTCTTTTATGGTGAATTCTATTGTAATTCAAAGGGCAGACTAAAATTAACCAAAATTTCACATGTGTAGAGCAATTGGTGTCGATTTTAGATTATTTGAATGCCTAAAGAATTAGAGGGCCTTGGTTTCTTTCAAAGATTTTGTGTTAGGTTGGGGCTTTCAACTCATATCAAAAACTTGATTTATTGTGATGTATTGTTTAGGCATTTAATAAATCCTAAATGTACATCAAAATTCACAATTTTCTATATATATATATAGTTTGTAAAAATTACCAAAGAATATCTACAAAAATTGCTAAATTACTAAAATTTCAAAATTAACTCCCAAAATTTCTCCACACTTCTCTTATTTATCCGAGTCTAGCTAACCAAAGTCTCATGTCTGTTACTCGTCTAGTCATTCTAATTATGCAAATTTAAATTTCTTTTCTTAAAGAGAAAAACTATATAGTATAATCATATTTCATATAAATATACACACACTTGCACTCCTCTTTCTATATAATCATAGATTTGTTACTACAATATGCACAATATTTTCAATGCTAATGTATAAGCATCTTGAGATTTATTAGGAATTGTGTAATAAATATTGTATTGGGGGGTCAATTGGAAAAAAACCTATTTATACATAGTAATAATTTTTTAATGTTACTTGTGATGTGTTGGGAGCAAAGCCAATTCTTTTTTTTTTTTTTTTTTTTATGAAACTGCCAATTGCATTAAAAGCAAGAAAGAAAACAAGAACAAAAAACTAAGTGATAGCTATCCTATCACTTTCCTTCTTTAACAAAGAATAAAAAATAAGAGGAATATTATTAACTTCTAGAACATCCCAAAAGAAATCACCTTTCAAAACATAGTTAGCACACCAATGAGCTAACTTGTTATAACTTCTATTAACAAAATGAAATAGAATTACCTCAAACTCCTTAAAAAATTCCAAGTCCTCTCTCATTGATTGGTCCACCGCTCGATTGTCAAGACAAACTGAGTTCTGTAAATGCCTAATGACATTAAAATTGTCTCCTTCTACAATCAAGCCCTTAGCATCCATCATCCAATCCTTGGTAACTCTTCTCAACGAACGGAAAGCCAGTAACTCCAAGTATCCAATGTCCTAGTGCACCATCGAGAATCCAAAAGAGAGAAGCAAAGCAAATTCAGTGACAGGATAGAAGCATAAGAATCTATAGGAAAGCCTTCCCGCTTTGATGGTAGAATGAGAGAAGTTTTTTACCTTCATTTATAAGGGAGTATTTATAAAGATGATGGTGAAACTAGTTTAGCACTTTTGCTAAGATGGATGGTGGATGGAGGTGATACCACATCTTTGAGATTTGCACTAGACCAAAATGCTCTTGGGTGAAGACTATTTTGACCCTCCAACTTATCAAAGGGTTAAAGAGTGAGATACTTTATCTATGATATCCGTGATGAATTATTACGCCCCTAGAGATGGAGAGATTATTACGTGCGGAGTCCGGACGCAGAGAACCGTTCGGTTTTGTGACCGCGAACAATAAAAGTGCAGTTACTGTTCACGATCACAAAACCAAACGGTTCTCTACTTCTATGTTCGGACTCTTCACATAATAATCTCTCCTAGACATGATACACGGAAGAATAAAAGTTTTAAGCTACCATGCTAAATCCTGTAATTCAGATTGTGAAATCTCTATTCTCACCCAGCTTTTGATTCCCTCGTCACTTTAAGCATAATTCAACTCGACAACAATAGATATTTGATTTTTTGCCAAATATCATGCTTCATATCATTGACTTAGTTGTAGTGATAGAATTAAGATTTCTAATGAGAATGCGCGACAGAGTTTATCCAAAACTTAAGATGGCGAAGCTTCCATAATATACATTATTATAAGAGAATTTAATAATAAAATGTTTAAATCAAATATAACCGCGTTAGAGTTTTCAGTTTTTATTTTTGAAAACTCATTCAAAAATATATTTTTTTTCAAAAATAATTTTCTGAAAACAATAAAAAAATTTATCTTTCAAGTACACATTATTTTTTTATTAATTTTTTTAAATGAAAGTACTTAAAAATTATTCCAAACAAAATCTATCTAATTGTTATAATAGTCGTAACTGGACCCGAGTTTCCACTAAATAGTAAGTCATTCAACTTAGGCTTCGTTTGAGACGGCTTTCTTATTGTTTTTTAAAATTTTTGTATTAGAAAAATATTCTAAGAAAGAGAAAAAGTTGTCCCAAACTAAACCTTAGCCAAAGTCTCGAGAGTTTTTCATATTTTTATGTGAAAAATTGTATATCCTTTCACCTGCTTCAGTTTATTTATCTAATTAAACTTGTAAAATCTAACAAAAAAAATACAATCAATTGAGATTACTAAACAGTCTTCCAGATCAATTTCTCAACTCTAACAACACCCAACTTCTCTGATATTTCTTCTCGTTAATCAAACTAATACAATGATAAATTCACCCCCTAGCAGGGATGAAATCAGCCACTTTTTTTGACGGTGGGCGAAATAGAATTGTAAAATACATAATTTTATGTATGAAATAAAAAAGAAAATATTTTCCTAGAATTTGATCAACTCTAGTTATGGTAGATAGACAAAATAGTTAAAATTTTATTTTTCTATGAAAAAAAAAAAATTAGAATGAATAATTAGCCTCCCTGAGCTCTTCCTAGCTCCGCCTCTTCAGTGATCAATGAGCTCACAAGATCCTCCTTAAAAAATTTTGGACGTATCCAATGAGCTCTCAAGCGCCTCTGCCCTACACAGCGGGCAATTATCATGCCTGAGAAGCCACACATCAATGCAACCAACATGAAATACATGCTTGCAAGCCGGAAGCCGCCGGACTTCATCGCCGTCGACGAGTTCAGACAGGCAAACAGAGCATTCCCCGGCAAGCTGATTTTCCTCCCTTCTTTGGTATCTGCTGACCGGAATCCGGCGATTCAACTCTTCTCTTCTCCCTTTATATGTCTTAAGTCCTGCAGTAATGAGGAAGGCTTCAAGCTCATGCAGTGGAGAGGGAACAAGAATGATTATGGCTGTTGCAATGAGAAGGAAGACGGCAATAAACGCCATGCCGACGAGGAAGTTGATGCCGTTTGTAACAGATAGGTAAGCCATGGAGCTTTAGGAGAGGGATAAGAAGTCGATGTAGGTGAAAGGCCGGTAAACCTCCATTTATATAGATTTTATCAGTCCTACTCAGTCAATATAGTTTTAACAAACATTATTAAATTTCAGAGTGTACTATTCATTCATTAAATTTTTAACATCATATCAATATTGTAAAATGGATACATTTGGATGGTAGAGCATGCATTGCTCATTTTCTAGCATAAAGATGATTAGGGGTGTCAATTTCAGATAACGGGTTGGATTTGGGTTGAACTCAGAACTAATTAGGTACTATTCGGATCAACTCGAATCAGATCCGTTTTTGTAAACGGGCCGATTTTTTGGACCTGAATCCGACCAGCTTTGGGTCCGGGTCAACCAGACACGACCCTAATGACCCGGTACAGACAAAAAATTGCTAATTTCGAGTCAAAAAATGGGTTAATATCTGATTTTCGAGTAAAAATGTGCCACAATTGGTCAATCTCGGGTTTCCCGGTCAATCGGGTTACTGGGTCAATCTGAACCCGACCCGATTTTTGAAACTGATCGATTTGATGTACCCGAACCCGACCCGTTTCAGATCCGGGTTGACCCTAACTTGAAATATTCGTGTTGGATTTGATTCGAATTTTTGGGTCGTATTTGACACTCCTAAATATGATGTAATTTCGGCCTAATTTTCTTGTTGTATTAAGTTTGTCATACATGTGAAGTGGACATGCATTAAGGGCATGTAAATTGAGTTGATTAAGCTTATTTAATTAAAATATAATATTTTAGGTGTTGACTATTTTTAAACTTCATAATTGTATTTTTTTTTTTTTTTTAAAATATAAAAATTAAATTTTTATCGATTATCCAGAGTTTTAAAAAGTTCGTTTAGAGAAATTTGAGTTTATCTCTATCTTTATGCATGGTTTTTTGATGGACCAGAAATCTTAACATAAAAAAATTTGGGATATTTTAGAAGAAAAATCAGAGAGAAGATCAAAATTCTTAAAACTATTATGTTCTCATCAACTTTCATGAAAGTTATTTTTGTTCTCCTACTTTATAATTATCTTTATAAAAAATTATAATCATTGATTTTGTTTGGAGCAGTTTTTTTTTTTTTTTTTTTTTCATTCAGACTACAATCACACCTCTATTAGGCTACTATTTTCTAGGTTTTTTTTTTTTTTTTTAAATTCTATTATAAAAAGCTTAGTTTTTTTTTAGTCAGACTCAGATCTACTAATATCTATTAAACATAAGAAATTAAGCTAATATATATATATATATATAACAATTTTTAAATATTTATTTTTTCCACAATAATATCATGGTCATCTTTACAAAAAGCTCGACTTGCATAAAGAGATCTTAAGGTTTCGTTTGGGACAGCATTCTTAATACTTTTTAAAATAACTTTTTAGTACAACAAACAAAATTTGCGTACTAAAAAAATTCTTCAAGAAGCAGTATGAAAGCCGCCAAACGAAGCCTAAATTTGGATTTTTTTGGATCAACTTTCTAAGAGCTCTATTTTTTGAGAAAAGTATTATGCTTATAACTTGCCATTGCTTTAGTACTACTTTCTAAAAAATTTGGGGCTAAGAAACTGTTTTTTATGATTAGATTTGTTAATATATGATGGATGCAACCAGAATGTTATCCAATTAAAAAGAAAAAAAAATTAAATTTTTAATACCCACAAGAGCTCTAAAAAAAATTATTTTCCTCATAATAACTTCGCATCCACCTCTACAAAAAGCTACGGCCACCTCAAAGACTCGAACAAACGAGAAATTATTCTATGCGGAGACCGTACGCAGAATATCGTCCAGAGGCCAACCAGAATGCACCACGTCAGTGGTATGGAGCAGTACCAAGCCGCGATACCGAACAAAGAGGTGACATGACGCATTCTAATTAATCTTCGGAAGACGTTCGGCGTCCGCACAAAATAATTAATCCAAACAAACAGACACTTAATTCCGTAGCTTTCAGTATAATTGGGTGATGATATTCCATCTTTCTAACAGTCCATACATATTGTAACTCCACTAAAGAATGCTTTGAAACATTTTTATTTTGCCAGATTAAAAATTACAGCTCAATGAGAGCTGCGTTTGCTCTGTTAAGTGGCATTAAATTAAAGAAATCCCTCGCATTATTCTCTCCTAAGAACTAACGCAACCAGTTTTTTTTTCTATTTTCAATACATTGCTTCAGCTTTCTGAAGCATGTGGAGGCCATTCGAGCACCCAACTTTGCAGCAAATAAATATACTTAATAATTGTTTGGCTATGTTTTGTTTTTCTCATGTCGTTAAACAATAAAATTCTTCATGAAATTACTAAGTCCAGCTCTTCTTAATTAACAAATGGAGATCAGAAAGGTTAGCAGAACACAAAACAGAACAAAAGACAGCTTAGAGCTAAGAACTTGGTCATCTCATGTCATTCTCCTGCGTTTCAGCGCAATTAATTGCGCATTAAAATATTGAATTGGATATTATCACAAAGTCCTGGAATGCGTGTTACACAGACATCAATAAAATAATTATATATTTATAATTTTTATTTATTATTTTGTACTAAGCAGCAAGGTGGAAATGGTCCACACTATACAAAATTTACTGAAAACCGGCCGAACTTTCAGCGGTCATTTGATTATCGGAATTATCATCGATCTGACTGCCGCTATTTGTCGGCGACCTGACCGTTCGAAAAAAAGAGTAAACCTCCAGAAGTTTCGCTGGTAATTTTTTTCATAATGTATTTTCATGATGTAAACCGCTGGAAACGTCATTGGTAAGTGCCCTAAAACTGACCCCCCCTCCTTTTTTCTCATTTCGCCTGGCTCGTTTGGTTCATCTAAAGAACGCTCCCGCTTGCCGAAACCCGCACCCGCGCTCACCGGTTATTTTAATTTGCCTTGGCTGCCAGAAACACAGGCGGTTTGACCGCCGGTAATGACCGGCAGTTAGCCGGCGGTATTTGCGTCAGAATATTCCAGCGATTTTGGGCTAAGTAATTTCCGGCTGTAATAGCCATCGAAAAACTGCCAAAAAATATTACCGTCAGAAATCTACCTCGAGTTTAGATTTTCTACCAGGTTTATTCCGATGGTTTTAAAACCGCCAGAAAATTGACGTTTACCACCGGAAATCGCCGCTAGTAATGAATAATTTTCCTGTAGTGCCAGTATTAATTTTTGCACTTGAATAATTTCTAAATTCCTGATTATACTAATGCTTGCATTAAAAAAAAATTTATTCACAATCAAAGAATAACAAAAGGCATTACTCCTATAGATCGCACATCAATATTAGATACCATCATTTGCTTGTTATTACTATGTTACGCAATACACATCTCTCATATTTATAAGCTTAGATTAAGGCTTCGTTTGGTTATTCTCCACCTTTTATAAAAGTCAGTTTTAAAACAATTGTTTGAGAAAACGGAGTTTTCAAACGGAGAAGTAAATACCTTAAATTTTTTTAAAACAGTACAAAAATTACAGTTTCCCAAAAAGTATTTCTGCAAAAGTGTCACAAACAAACAACAACAAAATAAAATTCTCCATTTCCAAACGGAGAAGGCAAAAAAACGCCCAAACAAACAAAGCCTAATGCTTTATTTGGGACCGCTTTTTTATTGTTTTTTTTAAATAGTTTTGAAGTACAAAAATTTATAGCTCAAAAAAATTTTGTACACAATTTTTTAATTTAAAAAACAGTAAAAAATGATTTGCATAAAATATGAAAAAATTCTATTAAATATGAAAAAATCTCATTAGATGAACCTTAATTATGGCATAAAAGACTATCATGCTAGCATGTATACGCATATAAAATATCAATATTTGATTCAATATTGAGTCTACTTTTTAGAACATAAATTTGAACAATCGTATAGTGCGATACCTATCGAAAAATATGATTTGCTTGCTATTTCTAATAATTTCTACATAATCATTGGGTACTGCATTTATGAGATTCACTTGCCACCTTTTCAATTATTTAATCCTTCAACATCAAATGCTTCAAGTGTTTCTCAAGCTTTTTCTTCCAAGTGCTTTTGTAGTTCTTTTAGTTTCTTCCATAGTGAGAGATGAGGGTTCTTGCTTGTCCTTACGAAATTCAACTATGGACAATTGAAGATGACTAACCAAACAATCGTTACTGCCAAACATCAATTAGAGATCCAAAAATAATACTTTAATAGAGCATTCCCTGTGCTATCTAATGTATGTTGGCAACTCTTCTCTGCTTCCATCTAACACACACTTTGCTAGACATCATAACAGACTTGTTTATTGACTTTTTGCCCAATCCAAAAACAGTAATAATGGAAAATCTGTTTTATCTCCATAAGAACCTTCCTAGAAACATCAGCAAACGCTAGAATATCATATGCATATAGTAGATGTGTAATCTTTTTTGAATTTCCAGTGATTTTGATCCCAATTTGTTGCCCCATCTGCACAAATGCTTTAGACAATAATTCTGAACAAAGTATAAACAAATAAGGGGAAAGGGGACACCGTTGGCGAAATCCACAGCAAGTTTTAATCCAAGGTGTTCTAAGTGTCATTTCAACTATCATATGCAACTAAGTGTCAATACGACTGGGTGAGATTTTAGGCCTCATTTAGGATCTTTGATGAAATTTTGTCAAGAACTTAGTTTTTCATTGTTAGAATTGACATTTCCTTATGAGATTTAAATGAGAATTTAATTCTTAATCGGACACAATGGAGAAAAATGATTCATGTAGCCGACCCCATATAGTGGGATAAATGATTGATGTTGTATGTTGTATGTTGTAGCTTAGTTTTTCATTGTTTCTTTGATTGTAACCCCTTTTAAGATGGTAAAGAAGGGAGTTATGTTTGGTGAAGAATTTCACGACACATGTAATCAAGAAGAGTGCGACGTGAAGAAGAAGAGAAACAGAACAGAGAAGAACATTTCAGGAAAGCTAAAGAATATTATTTCATTTCTATCTAAAACTAGTACAGGCTAAATATATAGATGTAGCTTTTAACAGGACTTATAAAAGGCTACATACAGAGACACATATAAATACAAAGTACAGTAATATTTATTGCTCTAATACTCCCCCGCAAACTGAAGATATATGTTTGACAATCAGTTTGTTGCGAAGTAGATGAAACCTAGGTGTTGATAACGACTTTGTAAGAATGTCTACTATATGATCAATTGTACTGATAGGCTTAATCCGAATGTTCTGTTGGTGAATGTGGTCTCTAACAAATCTGTGATCTATTTCAATATGCTTCGTTCTGGCGTGAAAAACTGGATTGTTGGCCAGTGCTATAGCAGACGTATTATCACAAAAAATGTCTGTGGGTTTATCTTGATTTACTCCAAAATCAAGTAATAGACGACGGAGCCAAATAATATCTGCCGTGAGAGCTGCAAGCGATCGATACTCTGACTCCGTGGGGGATCGAGCTACTGTAGTTTGCTTCTTGACTGTCCAGGATATTAGTGTGTCACCTAGAAATGAACAATAGCCCGATGTTGATTTCCTTGAAACGGGATCGCCTGTCCAGTCGGCATCTGAAAAAGAAGTGAGAGATAAATTAGATTTGGAAATAGGAATACCGAAATCGATCGTACCTTTAATATAGCGTAGCAGTCGCTTTAGTAGATATGCATGCTCGGGCATCGGTTGATGCATGTGTTGGGAGAGGAGGTTGACACTATAAGCAATATCTGGTCGCGTGAGGCAAAGATACTGTAGTGAGCCAATGATCTTCTGGTACATAGTTGGCTCAGCAAGTATCGGATCGGGAGGTATGTCTTTCGGCATTTTGGTACATGTAGGATTAGCTACAGGATTGCACTTGGTTAGTTGAGCCAGGTTAAGGATAGATTTGGCGTATACAGCCTGTGAAAGGAAATACAAATCTTGTGCTTTGAATATCTGTAATCCGAGAAATGAATTAGCTTCACCAAGCTGCTTCATGGCAAACTTAGCATTGAGTGTCGTTACAACTCTGTTAATCTCAACATTATTGTTACCGTAATAAGGATATCATCCACATATACGAGTAAATATATAACAGTATTTTCTTGTTTAAATATAAGCAAAGAAGGGTCGGATTTACTATGTATGAAACCAATGGAAATAAGGAACGAAGTGAAAGTGTTATACCATTGTCTCGGGGCTTGCTTAAGCCCGTAGATAGATTTGTGAAGGCGACATACATATTCCGGGTTGGTAGCATCCTCAAACCCGTGGGGTTGCCGCATGAAGACTGTTTCCGACAGTGAGCCATGAAGAAACGCATTGGCAACGTCCAGTTGTTGAACCGACCAATTATGCTGAAGGGCAACCGCTAGAAGAATTCTGATTGTTGGTAGTTTTGCAACCGGACTAAACGTCTCCGTGTAATCGAGGCCATATTCCTGGTGATTACCTTGTGCAACTAGCCGTGCTTTGTATTTGGCTATTGATCTATCAGAATGATATTTGATACGGTATGTCCACTTGCATCCCAGTACAGATGCATTTGGTGGCCGAGGGACGAGACTCCATGTCCCTTGTAGCTGGAGAGCAAGGAATTCGTCTGTCATTGCTTTTCGCCATTCAACTTGCTTGCTGGCTTCAGTGTAGTTAGATGGAATGGATTGATCAGTGAGCTCACTTTGGGTATGAAGTAGATTCATACGGTTGATAGGCTTGAGCGACCCTGTCTTGGAGCGGGTGACCATCGAATGAGTAGTGTTTGGGATATGGGGAAGATCAGGTGAGTTGTCTGGGGCGTGAGAAACATCAGCAGCTGGAAGGTTGAGGGGTGGAGCGCTTAGTGGCGTCTGATTCTGAGTTGCAGGTGAACGAAGCAATGTATTTGTGGATGCATTATGGTGCTGAGCTACAGACGTGGGTATGAGAAAGTTGAAAGAAGATTGATCAGGAGGTTCTTGGGCAACAACAGTCTGCATTTTAGAAAATGGAAAAAAAATTTCGTCAAATTTAACATGTCTGGACAAGATTATTTTGTAAGTGGATAGATTTAAACACTTATAGCCTATAAAAGGACTTTTAACAGGACTTATAAAAGGCTACATACAGAGACACATATAAATACAAAGTACAGTAATATTTATTGCTCTAATATTTGGTTCTTCAATATGATTGACAATATAGTAGTTTCTACTTTGATAATTAGTGTGTTTAACCTGTGCATTGTATTTTAGGGTAAATAACTTCATAGTTCTTAGGTTCAGCAACAGTTTTTAATATCTTGCATCATATCAGTTATCATTTATGTCACTTACAGGAAATTAGTTCAATGTGTCACATTTTCATAACATGAGATATGTCCCCTACGGCGGCGTCTATATAATTGACTTTACAAATATGCAATTCTAAGGCTTGACTGTTGAAGTTTTCGTATGTAAGTATTTTCCATCTATTTTAGAGTTGTTCATAGACGTTTCTTAGCCACCATATGCGAAGCCAGGAGTGCAAAAATGAGTAACTTAGTTCAAACCTACTTTTCAAGGAGTAAGACTAGCTTTGGCTTCTAAGTTCTCAAAGTTTTTTTTTTTTTTTTTTGCCTTTACTTGAGAAGAACTCAACAATACAATTGCACTTAGAATTTTATTTTGCATGTATTGTTTTGGTTTGACTTAAAAGTTGTCTAGGATTTGTCTTTGTTAAGAAGTATGATATGAAAGGTTCTAATGTGTGGTGCTCCTTAGATCCTCTGTTTCCTTTTCTTCAACTTCATCCATTTAAGGCTTCATTTAAAACTGTTTTTTTTTTTCTATGTTACCTATGTTAATCTTTACTAATAAATAATTATATTTATTGATTAGTCTGCTATATTGTTTTTGCAGTACTTTTCACAAACCCGGGGGGGTGCCTTTCTCATACAAGTTCTGAGAGAAGCATGACAAAAATTATCTTTGCAAAAGAAAATTTAATCGTAGATCTTACCCAGACATGGTATGAGATGAGGAAGTTTTCTTGAATGAAGTAATGCACGCTAATGTGAAGAATAAGATGAGAAAAATCTTTACATCTTCTAACTCGAGGTGAATAAGACCTTACAAAGTTCATAAACTCCAGCCACTTGAAAAATAATAGAAGAAACATGAAAGTGCAGGAAGATCTTGTTTCTTTCTCTTTCTAGTTTCTTTTGACTTCTAACCTGTATGTGTTTTGCAGAGGGTTGGGTTCATTAGGCAAGGGAATATAGATTTTCATAAGGCAAATAAATAATTTGATTGATGCTAGATCAAGAAAGAACTTTTGCAGAGGGTTGGGTTCATTAGTCAAACAAATAAATAAACTCATTCCTTGAAACCTAACCATATAGTTATCATGTCTCATTGTCCTAACCTTTGTTGATCCAATCTGTTATTCTCAAGCTAGCAAAGAGCTTGTTTTCTGACAAGCAATGTCAAAAGAGTTTGAAGCTCTTCAAAATCAGGGCACCTAGACTTTGGTTCCTCCTTCAACGTCTCAAAATATTTTAGATAGCGAATGAATTTATAAAACAAAACATAATTTTGATTGTTCAATTGCTAGACATAAAGCTTGCCTTGTTTCTCAAGGCTTTAAGAAAGAATATAATTTAGACTATTTCAACGCATTTAGCACAGTTGTAAAATTGCCTACCATTCGCATTCTTCTCACCATGGAACTGACCCGTAAGTGGCAAATACTGCAATTGGCTCCCTCAAATGCATTCCTACATGGTACACTTCATGACACTAACTATGACTCAACAACCCAATTTTCAAGATCCACAACATTTGGATTATGTTCGTCTCCTAAAGGGATCAATTTAGGGTTTAAAACAATCTCCTCAACAACGTTTAGTTACTTTTTCCACACATTTACTCAAATTTGGCATCCAAACTAGCATGGTAGATCCTTCATTGTTACTCTACCATCAAGAACAATTTTCTACCTGTATTTTGATATATGTCCATGATATCTTATTAATGGCAATAATAACTCTTATTCAGCAACTTCTTGCTGATTTAAATCAAGCTTTTCAGCTTAAAAAATCATGGAGTTGTCCACTATTTACTCAGTATTCAAGTTTAACAAACATCTATTGGTCTTCATCTCACTCAATCAAATTATATTGTTGATTTGCTGTACAAAGCTGGAATGACAACCTGCAAGTCACTTGCTATCTAATGCCCACCAAGTTTCACACTTCAACTGATAGCAATGAAGCTTACACTTATCTTGCTCACACAGGCAAATTGTTGGTTCTTTGTAGCATTTAGCAATCACTCGGCATGACATGGCATTCATAGTCAACAAACTTTACCAATTTATGCAGCATCCGCTGAATTCTCACTTTCAGGTTCTCAAAAGATTTCTTAGGAGCCGATTCAATCAAGCACTCTTATTCTTCATGCATATTCTATTTTGGATTAGGTTGGAGATCCTATAGATCATAAATCTACAACTGGCTATTGTGCCTATCTTGAAAAATACATTAATTTTTTGGCAAGTTAAAAAGATAAAAGCCATTGCTCGATCATCTACTAAAGCTTAATATAGGGCATGAGCAACAGCTCCCATAGAGCTTATTTGGTTGCATCATATTCAGCAAGAGTTTTAAATCCCCCTTCTTCAACCAACTGATCTTTATAGTGGCAATATATCAACCTTCAACCAACTGATCTTTATAGTGGCAATATATCAACCATCGTGCTTGTCAATAATCTGATCTTTCATCATGATTGCATTAAAAATAAAACTATCCAAGTTCGACATATCAATACAATGGATCAAATTTCAGATATCTTCACCAAAGTTTTGCCAATTAATTTGTTTAAACAATTGTGGCACAAGTTAATAACTGAAAATGAGAAGACCGTTAACTTGAGGGGGGGTGATAAGCACTGATATGCACTTTTATATCGCCTATCACCAGCTCTTATCTTCAACAGCATTCTGACATTTTTATTAAGCTTGCAATCAGCACCCTTGATGGCTAAAGGTATTCATCTAATGGCTAATTTTCTGTTTCTGTTTCCTAGCTCTTTATATATATACTTACATTACTGCTGTAAATATGTACGGAATACTAATATCAAACAAAGCTGCTTCTTCCTTATTTTAGTCTTCTTGCTCTGTATTTCATCTACTGCAATACTTCAGCAGGTGTCAACATGCAAGTCTCAAATCAGCATACGCTTGCTCATGATGAAATTCAATCTCTCAATGCAAACAGTAAGATCCTTAAACTGACCACAACAATGGTACAGGAACTCGCCAAAGGATAGCAACAATGGTCACCAAAGTTTAGATTCGGCATCACTTGAAATCAGGTCTCATAATGCAAGTCCACCATGCCGAACCACATATGCATCTTCCGTAAAATAGTTGAACAGGTGAATGTGATATCTATAAGAGCATCCATGAATGAGCTGAAACCCAGTCACCTCAAATAATTGAGTGCGCAGGGAACCCTAGATCAACACCCGTCTGCAAGGGCTCGGTCACATTCAATTGGATTTTACTAAAATTTGTGAAAACCACCATACAAACATCTAGTCCTGATTCTAGAACTGTTTCAATCTACACTATTTAAAGCATCGACGGATTTCCTCAACCTCACAGTAACTTCCTTAGATCTGAACTCATGATCTAAAATCCAAAGTGATAAGAAGTTGTTACCAATAAAGTGCTCACTTGACTGAAAAACTGCTCTTTCCTTCCCAGAATTCAGCATTCAGACGATGCGGCAGAGAGTGACTCGGTGTAAGCGCGTACGTAAGAAGCTGGAGAAGAGTATAAGTCCGCGGATTCCAGAAAAGTGGACAGAGGCGACAGGTGGAAACAAAGCTCGCGAAAGACCGACAAATATAACGCGGACAAGCGAGGTGCGGCCAAAAGATAGAAAAAGAATGTCCCATACATAATTTTGATTTAAACATATTTAATTTATTTATAGTGAAATGTAAAATAAAAAATAATTAAATATTAATCCATATTTTATATTTATTTTAAACGAATTTAATAATTTTAAAGCTCGTCAGAATTAAGTAATTTGATTTTTATTCCTACCTAAAAATGTCATTGGCATACTTTTACTTGGCTTGCTGATATGTTGTGAAATATTTACTCAAATTATGATTTTGTGTTTAGAGTGGTCGTGAAATAGGAGCAATTATTACGTCCTCCGACCGAATGAGAGAAACATTCGGTTCGCAGGCAAAAATCTCGCGGTACCGAGGTGTACCGAGTTTTTCAGGTACCGAGGTGTACCGAGTTTTTTGAAAAACTCGGTACACCTCGGTACCGCGGGATTTTTGCCTGCGACCGAATGTTTCTCTCATTCGGTCGACCGAACCAAATAAAACTTCGTGAAATAGATAGGGATATTATTAGTATAATTCAAATTGAATGGTTGAAGTGGAGGAATGCATCAGGTTTGTTGTGTGATATAAAAGTCCCTCTCAAACTTAAGGAAAAATTCCAATAAGAGGGTAGTGAGACATGTAATGCTTTATGGTGCATAATGTTGACCTTTAAAAGAGAATCATAATATTATGTTAAGTGTTGCAAACATTAGGATGCTCAGGTGGATGAGTGGTTTTACTCTCAAATACATGATACGAAATGAGCATATACATGAAAAGGTTGGAGTAGCTCCAGTGGAAGATAAGATTAGAGAGAGTCGTCTTAGATTGTTTGGTCACATAAAACAATGGCCTTCCGATGACCCGATTAGGAAAGTAGATGTATTAGATTTGAATTATGTTAAAAAAGATAGAAGTAGACCAAACAACACTTGATTAAAAAAATATTAAAAATAACATTTCTTTATTAGATTTAGATTAGAAATTGGTTTTTTATAGGAGACAATGAAGAAAAATGATTCATGTAACCAACCCCACATAGTAGGATAAATGCTTGTTGTTGTTGTTGTTGTTGCTGCTGTTGTTGTATGATTTTATATTCTTAAAAAATAACAGTGATCAGCCAGTCTACACCTTTGAAGTCATTGCTCGAGCATAAGCATAATTATTTCATTTTTCTCATAAATTTATGATAATAAGATTTTGATATGCTATAAAAACATAACAAAAATTTTACAAAATTAAATAACACAAGTAATTTGGCATTATAAAATCTTATAAACATGTATAATTATTCATAAAATAATCAATGTTTGACAATTGTATGTGAGGCCACTTGATCCCTATTATATATGAAAAACAATCAATCTCAATAACTACTTATGTCATTCCCTCACTCACAATTGTCAGCTCACAATAATTCAAAATCACTGACCAATATTGCTCAATATATGTAGTTGATCAAAATTAACCAAAGACCAGCTTTCAATATCCCTTAAACTTTGACTCCTAATGTTTTGCTCCTGTTGCTAAGATTAGGCTTCGTTTGGGACGACTTTCTTACTGCTTCTTAAAATAATTTTCTAATATAAAAATTAAAATTTTTGTACTAAAAAACTACTTTAAAAACAATAAGAACGTTGTCCCAAACGAAGCCTTATTTTCCTTCACAAACATTGCTGCTCAATTTTCAACATCCCTATAGATTTCATTATACTTCATTAATGTCAACCAAGAACTGATGAAAAATATTTTCTATAAATATTTTCCAGAATTAGAAAAGATTTTCTATTTTTGTATCCATGTATTCTCCAATTATGCAAAATGATAAATCTTTTTAACTTCAAACTTTGATGGAATCTATTTCAATTGTATTAACCACATGATTTTTCCCATTCTATTTTTTCTCATAAAAATTCTTCATACCCTCTACTTGCATGTAACTATATATTTTCTTTTATGTGTGTGTGAATCTTCATAAAAACTAAGATGTGGATCATATATTGAATTTTCTAGTAATTAATGTTTTATTTATATATTATATTTTACTATATAAAAAAATAAATTTAAATTAACATAACTTTTATGTTAAATTTTAAGGATTTTCAAGAGAAATATTTAACATAAATGTTTAATACCAACCAATTTGCCATATTCAATATTTGAATTTTTGTAATGAGGGGTGAATAGATCAATCAAGCAAGGAGTTACCTTATGGCTTATGTTAATTTTTCTTTTTTTCAAATGATGAGTGATAAATTAGGTAAAAAATGTTCAAACATCGAATAATCTTGAAATATGGACCCACTAGGACCCGCATCATCCACACACTTAGTCTACTATCGTTGAGGATCAATATATGCTACCAGGTAGCAGCTGTCTTTACTCTTGTGCTTGTTTGTTCGCACCACAGGAATTTGGCTTATGACGGGGTTTTGACTGACCATTAAAATATATCTTGCGCCCTTTGGTGAAAAAACTATTTTGGGGGATTTACATATATAGTATTCAAATTAAATATTTTAAATTGCATATTTAACATTTTTTAAAATATTAACAAAAATACCACTTGGCCCATCATGATATCTAAATCACATCATGGTTTTACAAACCTTTTATTGTCACCTATCTAATCGCTACCTTCATACAATATGGCAATGCATCACTATGATGCCAACACGCAGTAACCCTGCCTCTTTTATTTCCAAAACGTTCATCAATGAAGAAGCATAAGGAAGTTGAGACAAAGCCCACTATGTCAATGCATCAATAGGATCAATGTAGAGAAAAGGAAGCCACGAGACATCAACGGGACCAAAAAAGGAAGCTGTGATGGATCTCGCTAGGGCAAGGCGAATGAGGTTAATGAAGGTGTTTAATCATGTAAATATTTAAGTTTAGATATTTAATATATAATTGAGAAAATTTGGATTGTTATGTAAGTAAATTCCCCAACTATTTTTCAAAGTTTGCAAACTTTTTTATCAATATTTCCATCAAATTTTTAATAAAAAGTGGCATTTCATTAAAAACCAGCTTGGAAGCACAAATCTCAACACACATTTAAATTAGAAAAATTTAGAATAAATTTTAGGACCTTAGAAACTTTGACTTTAGCTAACTTAAGGTCAAATTGAATATCTTAATCTAGCTCCAAATGAGCCTAAATCAAGCACTTAAAGCACAATAAAAAACTTTTAAATTTTAATTAAAGGATCAAATGTTATCCAAATCTTGTATGCTTATAGTCCAATCAAGTGCCTTAATGAGATAAATCTAATGAGCTCAAAATTATCTAATGTTGACATCATTAATTAAGATACATAAGTATTGAAAGAATATTATATGATCAAGAGAATCAATTTGGCTCATCAGATGGAGTGTTCTAGATTTTAATTATATTGAGGCATGCCACTTTAATAAAAAATATATAAATATATTCTCATTCTCTACATGAGGGAGGAGTTTATAACCCCTTGGAGCTTAGAGCCCTGAAAAGTCATGAAACTCCATCGGAATACCAATTGATCACCCTAATCAGACAACCGCTTTTGAGATGCCACCATCCAATCACCACTATTGGACTATCAACTTAAAACCACCTTAACTTGTTTATGGTTTGTCGACCATCAACTCTTGATTATAATCCTTTAACCATCATTGATTTATTATAGCCTTTTGACCACAATCAACCAACTATAACTCTCCAACCAATATTTGGATAAAAAATTTAATAATTTATAGCTATGACTTCCTTAAGATGTGTTATAGCCCAAACTTTTAACTATCAAAATATTGCCTGTTTTGGCCTACGGGTCTCAAGGTTTTGAAATTACGAGATGCGCCAAGAGGGGGGTGAATTGGATATTTAAAAAATCTTCTTTAACGAAAAGAAAAAATCTTTTTTATAACTTTATGCGAAAGCGAATTACATTCCGTAAAAAGATGTATTATCAATTTCACCTACGCAGTAAATCACAATGAAAATAAATGCGGAAAAAAATAAAGGAAAGAACACATTATATTTATAGTAGTTCGGTCAAACCTTAACCTACGTCCACTCCCCGGAGGCACCCTTCGAGTATTACACTAAACCCTAAAAAACTCAATTCAACCGTCAAAGATCATATCGTATAATAGCAAGATCGTTCAATACAATGTGCAGAAATTGACCTGTTAGTACTATACGATCACCAGTTAGTACTATACGAATATTTCAATTGCCTGTTTGTTTTGTACAATGTATTGTTAGTACTGTACAAATAGTTTGTACAAGACCAAGCATGGGATGGCCAAAATAGTCCATGTTGATCGTACAATACGATCCAGTTCGTACAGTACGATCAAAATATCAAAATTAAGATGCTTTGATTGATTAATCATATGATTAAATTAGACAATATTTTAAACATCGTACAGTACGATCATGTTCATACAGTACGATTAGAACAACTTTTCAAATTCAAAATTTTGCCTAATTTAATGGACGGCGGGCTTTCTAATTATAATATATCATTTAGTACGATGTGATGTTAATACTACACAATTAGTTATATTTTAAAAATATATTTTCAGGAAAATAAAATATTTTAATTAATTTCTGTTACACCAGATCGTACAGTACGATGTACAGAAAAATTAAAATATTTATAATCTTTTTTTGTTCCCCCTGTGTGTGTATGCGGCCACCAATCTAACATACATCTTTACAAGACTTGACTCAAGAAATAAAAATTACATACTCATTTAATATAACCAATTCTGCATAATCTTGAGTCTTGAATCTTCAAAGAACGGTGCATGATGTACCTGAAATATTAGTCAACACAAACAAATATGTGTTGCAAACACAATGAGAGATAAAAGATTAATCAATATTATTTATTCACTACAGGAAAAACACCCAATACCGGCGGCCTAACCGGCGGCCGAACCAGGGGTTTCATAAGGTAAGGCTGCCAGTAATAGCAGCGGTTATTTAACCGCCGGATACACCGCCGGTGATCAATATTATCGACGGTGTACCGGCGGCTTACACTGTCCTTGTTAAGTGAACTCATTACCGGCGGCCTGGACCGCCGGTAAAAGCCCTAAAATTAACAGTCCCGAGCCTCTCTTCTCATTTCTATTTTTCCCTTCTCTCACTTCGGACGAGCTCTGCCGTCGCCTCCGCCCGCCTCTTCGCTCGATCGAGGTCGCTGACAATCGCCGACGACTTCTCTCCGGCCGCCGACCGCCGCCGACCCCACATCGGTCGCCCTCGAATCTACTTGTCTTGCCGCCGTCGATCTCACACCGCCCGCCCTAGCATTTGAAGGTAAACTTGAATTTTTTTGTGATTTTTTTTTCTCATTAGACATTTGCGAGAGTTTATTATTTAGTGTATGGTTTAGGTTATAATCTACACATTTGCAATAGGTTATTTTGTTAGAGAAAGATAGATAGAGAGAGAGAGCAAAAGAGATAAAGAGAGAGCTTTAAAGAGGGAGAGAGATATAGAGAGAGAAAGAGAGCAAGAGAAAAGGAGAGTGAGAGAGAGAGGGGGGAGAGAAAAGAGAGAGAGAGGGGGGGAGAGAAAAGAGAGAGAGAGAGCTAGATAGAGAGAGAGAGAGAGCAAGAGAATTACGCCGCCGGTATTTACCGGTGGTTTACCGACCCGGCCCGTGCCGGCGGTTGATCGAACGCACTCCGGCCGCTGTAACCGCTGGTGAAGGAACCGCCGGTGAGCCGTCGATAAAATGTTCGGCGGCTAAACGGCCGGAATACCGCCGGTACAAAGCTGGGTAAGGACCGGCGGTATAAGCCGCCGGAAGACCGTCGGATAATAAAGCTGCTGGCAAAAACCGCTGGTAAAATGTTTCTGAAATATTTTTGGCGGTTCAGGAACCGCCGAAAAGCCGCCGGTAATGTTGAAAACCGCCGGTTTTAACATACAAGCCGCCGGAAAAAATCGCCGGTATTGGGTGATTTTCCTGTAGTAATTATCATCAAAATCATAAACTTGAAAGCTCGAGTTGCAACAGGTTTTGTCGTATTGGTGTAACTCCCAAGAGGTCACCCATCTTAGGATTTCTCCGAGATGACCACGCTTTACTATGAAGTTGTTTGAATGAAATATCAACCATTAAATAAAAAGGCATCTCGATGTTTAAGAGTTTAGCTTAGTTTACTTAGGGGATTTCACGATCTCACCCATTTAAGTAACTGACATCATCATCAGCATTTTTATCCTAAAATCATCCACCAACCAGATAGAATTCTAGAGGTGGTCCCTACAAGTTCAAATGGTGACCTTCATCACGTAACACTTTGTCCTATAGCTCTTTGTGCTTGAGGGCAACAATAATAATATTAATAACAAGAGTCAAGTACTCATAGGAGACTGGTGGGAGAACCTCTCATGAAATGAGTAAAGGAAGATATCCATCCAACTCTTATTGCGCAGAGTCCTATCATATTTGATCCTCATGATGATAACCTGTTGATTGTTGCATAACATCTAATTTTAATTATATAAACATTATAAGAAAATATATTAAATAAACAAGATGAAATGTACTTAGGGCATCCATATTTTCACTATTTTTAATAATTTCTACAATATAAATATTAAAATAATACCAAGTAAAATTCTAATAAATAAAAAGAGAACTAATAAAGCCCACAAAACAGAAACAACTTCTCAGACAACTGTATCACTAACCCACAAACAAAATTAGTAATTATAAGCAAAACCCATTATTCTAAACTCTTAAGCTTACAGATGGAGAGAAGGCATCTTCATAAGACAAATATAAGCCAATGAGAAACCTCCCTATCTCCCACTTGCCATCAGCCATATATTAACTGCTGGCCGTTCAACGAAGACTTTCCTGCTCCCACGTGTCAAGTCAACAATCTCTTGCCGCCCTCCACTCCACTACTATACTCTCCAAGAAGACTCCTTCTCCCACTCTTTCCTGTCTCCTTCAGCCGGCCCACGTCTCTCTCTTTCTCTCTCTTTCAGTTAGGTGTAATTTTAATTCTCAATTTTGTTTTACTTTATGTGATTTTCGTTAGAGCTAAATTTAGCACTTTTGTTTTTGTACAAAATCAATTTGAGTTAAAAAGTTTATTTATTTATGGATAATTTTAGCATATTTCTAAATTTTAGCTTTTGCAAAACTAATTATCTCCTATTTTTATGACAAAATTTTATTCAGTAGTTTTTTTTTTCTAATTTCCAACAATTTAGAGGCTATTTAATTCGTTGCATTCCAAGAAGTCTGGAAAATTTTTATGTTTGAACGGTTGTGTTTCAAATGCGATATATGTTGGGAATAATATTTGGAAATTACTCTCTTGATTTTTTTAGTGTATTTGGAATTCTCTCATTTTTTAAATTTCAAATATGCAGCATACGTAAACAGTAACGCTCAGTCAACTATCACCCATCCACAATTATGTTGTCATAGTCCGTCACAAGATGCCGCTACCATTTATAGATGCCATTCATTGCCATCGTACTTCGTCATCAGCCATCACATGCCATTATTTATACCCTCATCTCTCGTCTGCGAGATGTCTAATTCCAACCTACTTCACAACCTATTGAGATCTCCACTGTCATCCTCTATCACTCAATATCCTCTTTATTAGCTACATCTAATAAACTATTACTTTGAATGCACAGTTATTTTATTTTACTGTATTTTTTTCATTTTATTATGCATTAATTTTTTCAACAAATCAAATATTTTTAAATAAATATAGTACTTTCAAGGAAAAAATTGACTTAGAATATCTTAGTAAATTATTTAGATGAATAAATGTCAAAATTATTAATTTTACTTTGAGATGAATATAATATAAAATTAATTAATTATATATAAAAATATATGTACATATATTCTACTAACCATAAAATAAATTTATCTTAATCAAAATATAGTTACCTGATTTATTTCCTAATTTGAATAACAACTGCGTAAATCTTTTTAATTTTTTAATTTATATTCTATTTATGGAGTCAAATTCACACCCACACGCACCTTCTCCGCGTGCGCGTCAAAGATGCATATAAACGGGGCTCTTCAGCTTTCTTGACACAGCAATCTTTAGTTTCCTCATCAACAAGTCTCTTGGCCAAAGCCTTCCTCTGTTTCTCCTCTGCTTCAACTTCAAAAAAGCCGCCTCCTTTGATGGCCATAGATTCCGTCGAAACGGCTCAGCCGCCTCCGGCCCCAACTCCGGCGTCTTCTTCGACAAGCTCCGACGAATCCCACGTCCTCCATGTCGAGGGCTGGACCAAGCGGAAGCGCTCCAAGCGGCACCCCCGCTTCTTCGACCGCGCCCCTTCCGAAGAAGAGTACCTTGCCTTCTGCCTCCTCATGCTCTCCCGTGACGCTGCAGCCGCTGCCGCTGCCTCCCCGCTGCAGCCGCCGCAAAAGCTTGAGCACTCTTGTTCCGTCTGCGGGAAGGCCTTCCCTTCCTACCAAGCCCTCGGCGGCCACATGGCCAGTCACAGGAAACCTCCCCCCTCCGCCGTCGCAGGCGGCGGCGGTGGCGTTGATGACCGCTTGTCCTCCGGGTCGCCAGCGGCCTCCATGGTCTCCTCTAGCTCCGCCGGCGGTAAGGTCCACCAGTGCTTGATTTGCCTTAAGACGTTCCCGACAGGGCAAGCGCTTGGCGGACATAAACGGAGGCACTACGACGGGACGATTGGGAGTGCCGTAGGCGCCGGCAGCGGTGTCGGAACCAGCGGCGGAGGCGCGGCGTCGTCTTCCTCCGAGGCCGCAAGCGGCGGTCAACGGGGATTTGGGTTGGATTTGAATATGCCGCCGATGATGGAGTTCACGTTTGACATACCGCGGCAGTGTTTGGAAGCTGAGGAAGAGGATGAAGTACAGAGCCCTCTTCCATTCAAGAAGCCGCATCTTCTTCTCATGGGATAGTCTTCGATCGAAGAAGAAGAAGAAGAAGAAGACGATTGGGATTTGATTTCTGGGCCAATAGCCTCTGATTTGATTTTATTCATATTATTTTAGATATTTTAAGTTAGGTTTAAATCGTGACTGGATTTGTTTTCTTACAGTGAAGATTGAAAATTTCTATTATTTCATTTGAATTCAGATCGAATTCTGACTAAGTAGTAGCGTTACAGTATATTTGATTTATTCTTTGTAGAACAATTGTGCTTTCAAGGTCAGTTTTTTATTTTTATTTTTTAATGTACAGTGAATTTCAAAGGGGAGTGTTTTCAAAGATTAATTTTGACGAACTTTTTCATAAAAATTATCTGTACAATGGAAAATTTTGGACCAAACTTCTGTTCAAAATTTATAAAATTAGTATAAATTAATCAATAGAAAAATATATTGTAATTTTCTGAATAATGAATTTATCTCGAAAGCTAAATATTTTACTTACAGAGATTGCCGTAGTTTTCCGTGTTCATTCCCAACTTGAAGAATTCAATAGAGTTGCGCCGTTGCACGGAAAGCAGCTCGAGGTGTGGAGTTTTAAATAAAAAAAACGTGCTGTTCTTTATTATTATTTTAATTGGCTTGGATTATCCGGCGGCTAATTCCCCCAGGTTTCTTTGTCCACAAGGTAACGCCTGTTAGTGGGATTAGGAGTGGATTAACATAATGGCGATGATTAGAGGCTATAATTAAGAAAGATCAAGAAGGTTAATATAATTACAAAATAGTGCTGTAATCAACAAGAGTGAGACTTGGAATTTGTTAGGAATGGTTTCAACTTTTCATAAAGATGATAATAAAATTATTTTGGTGAAAATATTTTTTATTAATGTTTGCTTTTTATGATAGGAATTTTTTGAAAGCACCAAGAATGTAATCGTGAAACAAAATTTTGGTTGAGACTTCAAAAAATAAAGTAGTAAGAAAATTGTCTCAAATGAATGTTTTGTTGTACGTCTCCATTGTTAGTTTTGTATGGAATTTTATTGTGTTGATCACTCTGGTTGTACTATTGACTCAAATTTCAATCCGTCGATAGAGCCCAACAAGTGGGAAATTGCAGGGGGGGTTTGTCTAGGAAATTTTTTTTTCCTGTACAACCATACAATGTTATATCTGGATGGAGACAGAAAGTGGAGCACTGCGGCACTCAAAATACAGCACTATGGCACTGCTAGTCAAGCTGGAGAAAGAGAGCGAAGTGGCGAGGTGCTCCAAACCCCATCGACGTGATGCTCGTAGTCTTGTCAAGTAGTATTTTTTTTCTTATTTAACTTGACATGGTTGTCCCTTGGGGATGTTAATGTGAGTCTCTTTATCAATAATGTAAGAGAACGGTGTAAATAGAGAAGCGAGACGACAAGGAGAGAGAGTGAGGGAAAGAGAGATCTGTATAATTTCTCTCAATTTTCATAGTGATTTTTTTGTGTGATGTGGGTCCATAGTTTTTCATGGTTTCACTTTTTCACTTTAAATCCTAATGTTGTTTCTCTTCCCTTGCATTTTTTCTTTCTTGTTTGTTTTCGCCGCATGGTTTTACTTCTTCAACTTTGATATGTAAAGCATTCACAAGTTCTAATGATATTCATTGTGTTCAATAATTTGTCAAATGTTTGGATATACATGATATTATTTAAAATAAATTCTGATTCTAATCATTAAATGATTATTTAGAATCAATTTTATTTATTTGCTTTTAGTCCAATACATAAGAAAAACATAATAATTATTTTTATGGATTTAGTATTTTCAAAAATAAAAAATAAAATGTATATCACATGTCATTTATCTTATTCACTATTAAATCATTCTCCATTTGTCATTGCCATCAAACTTGTCAACAAAGAAGTCCATGAAACCAAAATAGCGCTCGGTGCCTAACCAATTGTGTGCAGGACCTTCTTTTAGCCTTTTTCATTGTAATAAGCCAATAACCCAAAAGCTCAATATCACGGAGTTGCCCATCCTGACGCCACAATACTCCCATTGTCCCACATACCATTTTTTTATATTTCAGGGAAATGAAATTTGGAGTTATTACAATCTATTAGCCTTAAATAAAATATCGACATTGATATTTCTCACTACAAACCACTAATAGACAGTACAAAATCACTTATCACTGGCCACATCAATCATCAATTAAATTATATATTCATTCATTCACACATGTATTCATATCAATCAATTAATTATGTAACACGTTATTTAATGCCATTTTAATAAGAAGTAATAAGATTTTTTCAATAATATTCAGGACAAAGAACTATGCTAATGACCCTCTCTAGTGCATCTCTCACTTCTTGTTGATTCAAATTATATACCCACGATTGTACTGTGGATGATGTCATCATTGAAGGTGTACGTAGGCTGTCTTTGGCTTCCACTCACATTCCTTCCACATGTCCCAATCACAAAACTTTGACTAAACATTTTAGATTATGCAATAATATGTTCATATGTTTGTTTAGACTGATCTGTCATGAATCTAGATCTCTCTTCAAATCCTCTTTGTGGGCAATCCATCAACGTATGTTCATACTACCCACATCAAAAATACTATCATATGATTAAGCAACACTATCATGTATACCTCCTGCCACATCTAGGGCACTCCTACACACTGTCAGCTTGTATCATAAGTCCTCTCCTAATATCAGTATACCTTCCCTTCTTCTCACTATTTTATCCTCTACTTATTTCTTCACCTATCATCTTCCTACTCATATTCTGTCTAAGCTAAGAAATCTCTAAATCATTTTTTACTAGTCTCGCTTTCTCTACTAACTCTTAAAACTCTTGAATCCTCAAAGGTATAAGTAAATGTCTCAGTTCATCCTTGAATCCTCTCAAGAGCCTATAACATTTATCCCTAGTAGTACTGACTAGTTGAGGTGCACATCTCAACAATAAGTAAATTTAGCTTCATATTGCATTACTGTCATGTTCTCCTGCTCTAATATCATGAAATCCTCATATATTTATAGTCAATCTAATGGACATATGAATCAATCTCTAAAAGTGCTAACGAATTCCACTTATATGTAATCAGTGAGTTCAACTTGTCATGAAACTTTTCTCTCGTTTGTAATGTTTACAATCTCTCAGCTTCACCTTCTAACAATAACATTGCTAGTGTTACTTTTATATTGTTTAGACACCACACACTATTAAATATCTTTTCAATTTTTAACAATCAGTGCTTTGCTACCTATGGTTCTACAACTCCCTTATATAGTGGAGGCTTCAATTTATGAATATTTGTAAATAATTATCCTTTTTAGTTTCCTTGATCCTAATATGTTAGCTCTGTATATCACTCATTGAATGTGCCATCAGACTAGCAAATCATACTATCAAAATTCACTGGAGATACTGTAATATGTTCATTTTGTACTATATATGGTTCCATTGTACTAAATATAATTCTCTTTTCTATCAATTAATATCTCAATCATACATGTGCATGTTAGGCATGTAAAAAAAATAAATCTTAGCACTACTCATGTCTATTCATCTCATTCAATTCATATAGCTCTGATTACAATCCAATTTTTCCAACAATCATTTCTTTGATACCAATTATAACACCTCAAAAATTCGAGAGCTCAAGATCGTGATGCTGCAGCACTCCCACAGGCCATTTTTTAGAATTTCAAGGAAATGAAAATTGAGGTTATTACATTCATGTCCATCACAAGCATCCCACATATCATTAAATTTACTTTATTGATTAATTTTAAGATAAATAATATTATTTTTGTGCCATGTAATACAATAAAATAATTTTTTTAACAAAATGAAAATGATTTTTAATGATAAAATTGAATTAATTCTTCTGGATGTCATAATTCGAGATATAGGCAAATATGAACGGTCCAAGGGAGTTGGTACGAGAGAGAGTTTGAATGAGGGAAACATTTTTAATATTTACTCTAGAATTATCAGATACGTCACTCGAGATCCTCACTTTGTTGTTCGTTTTAGAATTGCCGCGATCGAGCCAACTCAATTCCTAGAAATAATCCAAAATTTTCAAATTATATAATATTTTTACACATTCTAAATATTTAAAACCAATATGAATCTATAAATTATAAATAATTCTAAAGCTTTAAAGACTTTGTGGAATGTCATTCAACCATTTTTAGTGTTTTAATATCACATTGACTCTAATAAGCCTTGTTGATTTCAAATTGTCTGATTCACCTACCTATAAATAATGACTACTCAAGCCGCCTTCAAATACCCATTAAGTCTGTGTTGTCTAGTTCACCCTTCTCTAAAGAGAGGGATCAGCCTAATCACCTCTAATCATCCACCATCTCCAAATCATTGATTCTCTCTATAATTTATTGAATATTCTCTCTATAATCCACAATGTAAGGTTATATCAACAAGTTAGAAAAAGGAAAGTTAGATGCATGTGAAGTGAAGGCGGCTTGCGAGCCCGTTTAAATAAATTAAATATTAAAAAATAGGTTTTAGATGTAATAATTATTTAAAAATATTGCTTGAATTATAAAATATTTAAAAGTACTATACCAAATAACAACTTTTTAAAAGCAATTGTCCTATTACATTAATTTTATTGTACTTATTTGTCCAAAATAAAGTTGTTGTCGGCTTATTCAAAAGAAAAGAAAAAGAAAAAGCTTTAAGAGGATACCAGCTTCCTTCTTCTTCTCGGAACTCGATATCTAGTTGATCGGTAGAGAATGCTCCTGTTGTTGGCTCCGCAGCGGTCCGTGAATTTGTTTGGCAGGCGGAAATCCGACCATTGTGAATCAAGTTGAGCCGGAGTACGTATGCTCGAGCCAAGTTCGAGCTCGTTTTCTAGGCTTGACTTGAGCTCTAGCTTAAGTTCGAGTTGTTAACTTTATAACGAGTCGATCTCGAGCTTGTCATGACTCGGGCTCCACCCTACCATTTACACTCCTATGCGAAGCTCTTGATCACTTTGTGTAGCATGTGCCGTCTATGCATAAGTAGGCATGACCGACAAAATATCCAACTTACGTGTCGATATTGGGACCGATACAGTCCTCTTCAATTAATGTGAGTTGTTGGCGTGGCATGATCGCCTTAACTTTATCCCGCTTACGTGGCATCGTTTAAGTGGACGGCATCATAGTTTCGCGGTAAGAAGCTTCTCAGGCTCACCCAATTATGCAAACCGCCACGCCAAAGAAATGTGAACGAAGCTTCTCTTGACACGTGTGTTAATTATACAAAGTTTACCACGTGGACTTTGACTGCTGACAAATCGAGTTTGTTTTGTTTTTTCCCTATTGTTTGGTAGGTCAACCGCCGGCTAAGTTATCTATTGAGCTCTAGCAATTTTTTTTTATTCTGAAATGCAATTACAATAAATTGTGCACAAAAAAAAAAAAAAAAAAAGTTTGAGAAATCAGTAATCCCAGGCCAATTGGTTCATTAGCTTAATCACTTGTTTCATATATAGCAAGTCGTCTTGCGCCATAGGAAATTGATTTCAATGAAATTAATAAATTTTGTTCAGCAAGTTCATATGATTTCGGATTCATTTGGGATAACTTTTTTATTATATTCTAAAATAATTTTTTAATAAAAAATTTATGCACAAAAAATTTGTTTTAGAAAACTGTAAAAAATTATTAAATTGTTATAGGGAAAATAACTTCTTGAAGTCGACATAAAAGCATCTTTCTAGTACTAAAACTTTTTTAAAACATTAGCAAGTTTATGCTTGTTTGAATGGACAAATGTTCGATTGAGTCCGCTCAAACTTTAACTAAGATGAGTGATATTTGCTTCTAAATATGCTTGATCCACTTAAAGTGAGATTACTAGTTCTCACGCGAGGTTTAGGGTGGTTGGTGGGCGAGCCCGATTGGGATCCCCTCATCCCAGGTTCGAATCCCCTCTAGCTACTACTGCCTCGCCTCTTCAGTGGGGTAAGTGTGGGCCCGATGCAGGTGAGTGACCTCGCTAGATTCCGCCGAGGGATTAGTTACGCATCTAAGCGCTCCCTTTAGAATGACAGCGAGTAGATACTCCCGTTCCAAAAAGAAAAATAAATAGTAATGTGCACGATGACTTTATTATCACAAAAGACAGGTGTTGGAGCAACAAATGATAAGATGAATGCTTCATTTTAAACGGCTTTTTTATTACTTTTTAAAATAGTTTTTATCACATAAAAAGAGTTAGTTTAAAAAGAAGTAAGAAAGCTGTTTAAAACGAAGACGAAAATGCTGTAGAAGTTGACTTAGCCAAGTTAGTTCACAAGCAGTAGCAAACAATGGGCAATACTCCGCTTCTGCTAAAGATAAGGAAGCAGTTCGATGCTTACTTAGGATTCGTTTGGGACGGCTTTCTTATTGCTTCTTAAAGCTGCTTTCTAGTACAAAAATTTTAATTTTTGTACTAGAAAGCAACTTTATGAAGCAGTAAGAAAGCCGTCCCAAACGAAGCCTTAATTACCTTCCAAGAAATAATTGAATCCCTGAGGAAGACATAAAGCTCAGTAATCGAGCGTCGTGTGTGCTTGGGCAAGAGCCTTAGTCAGCATCAGAAATAGCTTTAAGCTGTTAGATAATGTACTGGCGAAAAATAAGCTCTGGCTGATTGTGGCTATGAGATATTTGAGGAAATCATAAGCTGCAGCAGAATGTGGAGCCTGCCGTTGAAGAGATTATATATTTTATGAGGACATTGGTATCGCTTGATATTGAGTGTGGGTACCGCACGAGTACGATATATTTTTTGGGTGACGTGACAAATTTTTTTGGTCAATGGATGACATCAGGACCCTCACAGAATAATTTTTCCTGCGATAGAGCCAAAAATTAACTCAGCTTGTGCACTAAGAAAGTAATATCTGGTCAGAATAGAGTGAGGTCCACTAGTCTACCAACAAGTCGTTTGTGTTGTTATAAGGCGTTGAGGATGAGTTCATCATCATCTACATTAAAAATTTCTTTGTGATATATGGGCATTGTCGTTGGTTTGCATTCCAGGAACTTGCTTGTACACCACCCTCTCCCTTTGTTCTGTTTTCTCTCCCATCTGTGAAGAAAAATATAAACTTTTGTTGCTAAAAAGAGGCTAAGATGAACTACATTGAACCGAGTGTGGGCAATTTAAAAAATTTACCCTCATAAAAATGTTTTTTGCCCTATCTTAAAGAGTTTTGCTCGCAACAAGTTTCGACCAAACTTATACAGGCCCAACCACTCATTATTTCTCCTATCTTTTTCTTGCTTGTTGAATTGCTTCTTAGACTCTGCCTCCTATGCAACTTACTAAAAACGCCCCTTCGACCACCTGCACGTTTTTGAACACATGCCTTCAACTTTGCTCATCCTTAAAAGTAAAGCAGGTTCCGTCCCTTCGGAATAATTGATTAAAAAAAAAACATGTTAAGATTGGTCCAATTTTAGTTATGTTGATCCACAAGACATCACATCAATGTAAATTTCTATATGACTATGCTATAGGTTATATGTGATATGTATTAGACAACTAATTTTAAGAAAGGAATAAAAGAGATTCTTGTGAGCACTCTACCTCTTCCTCTCATTTAAAAACACACCTACCTCCAAAAAACTCAACAACATAATTTTTCCTTATAAAAAATGATTTTATTTGGAGAAATTAAAAAAATAATGATTTTATTTTGGAGAAATTAAAATGAAAAAAGAGTATAAGAAGTTTTCTCCTTTAATTATAAATAAAAAATATTTAATTGGAACATAAAAATGTAATATTTAGGATACTTTCTTTGGGAAAATTAAATCTTTTGGGATTCAAGAGTGGAAGTAACCCAACAAGAAAGGCATGACTTGGCATGTTTGCATTGATTGTTAAGTTGGAAGACTTCAAGTCAATAAAGATGTCAAAAAGTTTGTTAAAACAACATTACGTTTCTTTCTTATATAACTAATTAAATTAAATATTATTTAATTGGCAATGTCTGTTTAATCTCTCGTAATCACATTAATTAAACGGATAAAGTTATGCAATCACTAGTTTGATTTTTATTTTTATTTGTTAGTTTAATAAAAATTTATTAGAAAAGCTATTGATAAAATATGATGCAAGTGTTTTTATGATAGAGTTTTGTGTACCAAAAAAATATAAAAGTCTAAATCAAATTAAAAAAATATGTCCTTGAGCCTGCTTGGGACAAGTTCAATTTTTATAAAGTTGATTATAAAATGACTGAGTAGCTATTTTAATTCTGAAAAATAGTTTTTCATCCTTTTTTAACTAATATTTTGCTTGTGTGTCTATTTATAGAGGACTTATAGGTTGTAATAAGAGTGAAAGAAATAAAGTTTTGAATTCAGCTCTCCCCCTCTCCCCTTCCCTCTCTCCCTCCTCTCTCAAGATCAAGAAGAGGAAGTGCTTCTTCCTCTCTAAAGAAATATCTCACATCTAGTATCAGAGCTAAGGGAGTAGCGATCTAGAGGTGGAGGAGAGGAGGTTTCTTGTCTAAAGAAATTGATTTAGATCAGGAAGAACACGATCGGGAGCAGGGACGGACACGACCAAGAGGGGTTGGACTTGGCGGCGTGGCAGCATGCGTTGGAGTTGGGCCGGAAGAGGTGGCGGCCGGCCGGTTAGTTTATGAGCATCCGCGTGCGGGAGTCTTGATCATGAGGAGGTGGAGCCTCTGACTTTGGGATCAGATGCAAGGCACGCGATCTTGGCGGGGAGGCTTGGTTTGACTGGAGAAACCAGAGGTGGTTTCGTTCGCAGCTTTGTGTTAAGGAGCCTGAGATTGAATCTTGGAGGTGTGATCGATGGTTGGACAAAAGCGGGCTAAGCAGAAGCAGTTGCTAGCCCTTTGGCTGGAGACTTCTTGTGATGCCCCGAGATCTAACTTGGAAAGAATGTCAATCAATTTCACAACAATTTACCAGAGTTATCTATAAACCTTCAGTAAGCAATCTATCAAACATCTATAAAATTTAAACATCAATATTCAAGTCGATTCATATCTCAAAACATCATATACAATACTCAGGAACTAAACTATCAATACAAGTAGAGAAATCTATCCTGTCCTGAGTACAAAAGAATCATCTATCGATCAAAAGAAAAAAACCTGAAGATCTGGATCAATTCCTATCTCCTGCTCCCGAGCCCTGACCTGAAAATATCAACCACATATAATGAGTTTTACAAAGCCCAGCAGGTCACCTAATACCTATAACTGAAATCAAAGCACGGCGATGCTATCAATATGCATGTCAATCTATCAATCTGAATCAGTCAATGGTCAATGAGTCTATGCAGTGGAAATCAAATCAGTAGTCGATGCAATCCGAAAATCAATAGTCAATAAAACCAGTCAATGTAGCGGCCGGCAAATCAATCATTTCAATTCAATCAATCAATATCCGTCAATCAAATCAATACGGTCAAATCAATGAAATCAGTCGAGAAAAGCAATACGGAACAATGAATCTATACGACAGTCAATACGGTACAGAAACAGTAGGCAGTAGTACGATGTCCATGTTCATGCTATCAATACAGTATCTATATCTATCAATGTCCATATCAATGCTCAGTGTCGATGCACAGCAATCAATCAGTGAAATCAATGAAATCGTACGATCTAGTAAATCTAATCAAAGTCGATAAAGCAGGAATCTATAAAACAATGAATCCATAAATCAATACAGTAAACATGCAATTCAATACTATATACTGGACAAGTACAATCAACTGGCTATGTTGCTGTTGTAGAATCCATATTGCTGTTGTAGATATCCATACATTGGTTCTATCAATAATAGTCGTCACTCTTTTCGCCCGTCGGCATTTCTATAAACTCCTTATGACTCCCAATCGTTATATCAATGATCAATAGTTTAAAGGAAAGCCCGTCGGCCCACCATCCTGTACAGGTCAATATCAATCTTCAACCAATGTTCAACCAGGTTATACGTGTGTCCCAGTATCAATAATCGATCAATAATCAATTCAATAATCAATATTAAAGCAATCTATAGCAATTATATCAATAATCATAAGCATATCAATCTAATCTATCAATTTCGGGAAAATCAGAAATCGTACGAAAATCGGGCAGAGTAACGACAGTCGATCAAATTTACACAAAAATCTTGCAAAAAGACACAAATTCCAAATCTTTCCAAATTACAGACGAAGATCCACGGCATCAATACAAGACTATTATTCAATAGAATCCAAATTAAATCAAGTCCTGATAATTTTCTATTCGATTAAAATCGCGTAGAATCAATTCCGACCGATAAAATCATCGTAGAAAATAGTCAAATCGTGTACAATATTCATATCTATAACATACTAAAAGTTGTGCGGTGAAAGTTGTGTCAATATCAAATCAGGTCAAAAGTTCGACTACAAAAACACAAAACAGTGCACAACTCGATCAAAATACAAAATCTTCGAAAACAGAAATAGGGTTCGGAGTCCTTACAGCGAGACAAACAATTCTTCTAACAGCGTCGTCGGACGAAAAGCGCTCCGTGGCCTCCAAAACCAAGCTTCCTTCTTCTCTTCCTTCTCTTTCTCTCTCTCCTGCCTTTTCTCTCTCTCCAAAATGAATCCAAAATATCTAAAATCCGATATTTATTAACACTGATCGTCCTGGACGATCCAAATTTCGTCCTGGTACGATGGGTTATCTGGACAAATTTCGTACAGACGAAATCCAAATTCGTCCCGGGCGACTAGCTCTCTGGACAGATTTCGTACAGACGGATCGTCCCGACTGCTCCAGGTTCGTACAGACGAAAATGACAGATTTCTTCACAAATTTCTTCAGTTCGTCCAGTACTAAATCCAGTTCGTACAGACGAACTGCACTAAAAAAAATCAGCTTTTTGAAGGATTTTACAATCTACCCACCTAAAAAAAAATGTCGTCCTCGACATTTCCCTTAAGGGATTGAATGCAAAATCGATACAAAGCAAATCCGTCCAATTAAATTTCAAATCCAAATCAAATCAAATCAAAATCAAAATCAAAACTTGTCGGAATCCATACAAAACAAACAATGCAATCAATCACATGTCAATATGCAATGTTCATATGTCAATATCAATCGGTTAGTCAAATCTATCTTACCAGTAGAACCTTCTGGTCGTTGCTGATCCTCACGATGCTGTAAACTCTGTAGACTGTAGATGCGTGGCACCACTGGAGGAAGTGTAGGAGGTCGTGGCGCAACTGTCTCCCTCTGATCCCTGACAGCTCTATCATCCATCATGTTTGCTGATCTCTCACTGTAGGCCCTCGAGCCAACAGTCCTCTGCTGTCCTGTACCCGTGCCAGAATCAGTCCTTCCACCCAATCCTTTCTGAGGACAATCTGCTGCTCTGTGCCCCTGCTGTCCACAGTGAAAGCACTGTCCCGTCAACAGGTAGCACCGACCTGCATGTCGTCTACCACAGTGAATGCACGCTCCAGAACTACCAGACGATACTACCGATGCAGATCGCGATGCAGATCCTGATGCAGATCCCTTCGAACCCTCATACCTGCTTCTCTTCTCTCTATCTCTGTCTCTATAAGAATCATCTCGTCGTACCTCATCTCTCCTCCTTCTGGTATCCTCGTACCTCGGTACTGGTGTCGCCAAATCAATCTCTATCAATCGAGCTCGCTCCACTAGCTCAGAAAACTCATGGATCCGGAAAGGTACTAGTGGATGGATGCCTCAGCTCTCTGTTCAATCCGTGCAGGAATCTATAACATTTTTCCTCGGCCGTAGGAATCAGATGAGCAGCGTACCTCGCAAGAGCAGTAAACTCGGCCTCGTACTCCATCACTGACTTGCGGCCTTGCTCCAATCTCATGAAAGCTTCCTGCATCTGTTGCTGAGCTGACGGTGGTACAAACCACATCCTGAACACTGTAGTGAACTCATCCCAGGTGATCTCAGCATTGGTCTTCCCCTGGAATTTCTCTCTCTGCTGTCCAATCCACCATCTCTCCGCTTCTCCTTCAAATAGGAACACAGCTAATGGTACCTTTCTATTTCCCGGACACTGCATGCTGTCAAAAATCTTTTCTACTCTCAGGATCCAATCCTCAGCAGCCTGTGGTCCCACAGCTCCTTTAAACAACGGAGGCTTCAGCTTGTGGAACATCTGCAAATGTCTGTCTACCTCTTCTTCTTCCTTGCTTCCACTCATCTTGCTCTGGGCATCCCCCATAACATGTGCAATCGCAGTAGCCAACTGCATCATACTCTCTGAAGGCACTGGAGCTGCGCTGTGTTGCTCATTTGGTACACTGGATTCTGCTGGAGGATCCATATCTTTTCACCTGCACAATTCAAAACTAATGATACACACATGCAATGATGTATGCCAATGAAGCTCTTAAAGCTACCCAATCTACCCAACTCTCAATCCAAACCTACAACTCTGGTAACAATCCATTCTTCCAATAACACTGCTCTGATACCAACTGTGATGCCCCGAGATCTAACTTGGAAAGAATGTCAATCAATTTCACAACAATTTACCAGAGTTATCTATAAACCTTCAGTAAGCAATCTATCAAACATCTATAAAATTTAAACATCAATATTCAAGTCGATTCATATCTCAAAACATCATATATACAATACTCAGGAACTAAACTATCAATACAAGTAGAGAAATCTATCCTGTCCTGAGTACAAAAGAATCATCTATCGATCAAAAGACAAAAACCTGAAGATCTGGATCAATTCCTATCTCCTGCTCCCGAGCCCTGACCTGAAAATATCAACCACATATAATGAGCTTTACAAAGCCCAGCAGGTCACCTAATACCTATAACTGAAATCAAAGCACGGCGATGCTATCAATATGCATGTCAATCTATCAATCTGAATCAGTCAATGGTCAATGAGTCTATGCAGTGGAAATCAAATCAGTAGTCGATGCAATCCGAAAATCAATAGTCAATAAAACCAGTCAATGCAGCGGCCGGCAAATCAATCATTTCAAATTCAATCAATCAATATCCGTCAATCAAATCAATACGGTCAAATCAATGAAATCAGTCGAGAAAAGCAATACGGAACAATGAATCTATACGACAGTCAATACGGTACAGAAATAGTAGGCAGTAGTACGATGTCCATGTTCATGCTATCAATACAGTATCTATATCTATCAATGTCCATATCAATGCTCAGTGTCGATGCACAGCAATCAATCGTGAAATCAATGAAATCGTACGATCTAGTAAAATCCAATCAAAGTCGATAAAGCAGGAATCTATAAAACAATGAATCCATAAATCAATACAGTAAACATGCAATTCAATACTATATACTGGACAAGTACAATCAACTGGCTATGTTGCTGTTGTAGAATCCATATTGCTGTTGTAGATATCCATACATTGGTTCTATCAATAATAGTCGTCACTCTTTTCGCCCGTCGGCATTTCTATAAACTCCTTATGACTCCCAATCGTTATATCAATGATCAATAGTTTAAAGGAAAGCCCGTCGGCCCACCATCCTGTACAGGTCAATATCAATCTTCAACCAATGTTCAACCAGGTTATACGTGTGTCCCAGTATCAATAATCGATCAATAATCAATTCAATAATCAATATTAAAGCAATCTATAGCAATTATATCAATAATCATAAGCATATCAATCTAATCTATCAATTTTGGGAAAATCAGAAATCGTACGAAAATCGGGCAGAGTAACGACAGTCGATCAAATTTACACAAAAATCCTGCAAAAAGACACAAATTCCAAATCTTTCCAAATTACAGACGAAGATCCACGGCATCAATACAAGACTATTATTCAATAGAATCCAAATCAAATCAAGTCCTGATAATTTTCTATTCGATTAAAATCGCGTAGAATCAATTCCGACCGATAAAATCATCGTAGAAAATAGTCAAATCGTGTACAATATTCATATCTATAACATACTAAAAGTTGTGCGGTGAAAGTTGTGTCAATATCAAATCAGGTCAAAAGTTCGACTACAAAAACACAAAACAGTGCACAACTCGATCAAAATACAAAATCTTCGAAAACAGAAATAGGGTTCGGAGTCCTTACAGCGAGACAAACAATTCTTCTAACAGCGTCGTCGGACGAAAAGCGCTCCGTGGCCTCCAAAACCAAGCTTCCTTCTTCTCTTCCTTCTCTTTCTCTCTCCTGCCTTTTCTCTCTCTCCAAAATGAATCCAAAATATCTAAAATCCGATATTTATTAACACTGATCGTCCTGGACGATCCAAATTTCGTCCTGGTACGATGGGTTATCTGGACAAATTTCGTACAGACGAAATCCAAATTCGTCCCGGGCGACTAGCTCTCTGGACAGATTTCGTACAGACGGATCGTCCCGACTGCTCCAGGTTCGTACAGACGAAAATGGCAGATTTCTTCACAAATTTCTTCAGTTCGTCCAGTACTAAATCCAGTTCGTACAGACGAACTGCACTAAAAAAAATCAGCTTTTTGAAGGATTTTACACTTCTGCTACCATCAAGATCCAGAAATTCTTCAGACGTAAGAGGGCTGTTGAATTGGAATGATCAAGGATACATGAGCAGTTCAACCATACGTTCGGTGATCACTGTCAAAAGGCAGATCCAACTTGCTTGGGATGAAATCAAGATAGTAGACGATGGGGAGCCAAGAAGGTTCCGCGAGCTTGAGCAAGGCTTCGGCCGGCTATGGTGCGGATGGATCTTCCTAATCAAGGGAAGCCAGAGAGCGGCAAAGGAGCTGCATGTGCTTCTTGGTGGAGGTGGTGCCAGGAGAAGCCAGTTCAGGCGCTGGGTGCGGAGACATACATGCTGGAGGCGGAAGTACGGGCCGAAGTCGAGTTCGGACGTTGAACTTACGCGGTTTCGTTGCAAGACGGGCTTGGATCGAGCATCAAAATCTGAATCCGAGAAGTCGGCTGGACTGATTTGGCCGGGGATTGCAGGCTGCATTGATAGGGTAGCGAACCGACTGGAAGCATGCCTTTCATTTCTTGATTAAAGTTCGATCAAGATTTGAGGTAGAGTTTTTGGACTTCGGGTGGAGTCCGAGGGATAGAAGTGGAGTCGGCCTGTTCTTGAGGAGCAGTGCCGGGAGTGCGGGACGCTTGGAGGTGCGAGGTCGTGCGGCGCACGAGGAGGTCGCATATGAGCGCAGGGCACTAGTGAAAGACATGCAGAGCACTGGTCGGATGCGGCAGTGCAGGGCGTGGGATTGTGACGAGCAGAGCGTGGGTGAAGGCGCAGGGCTTGGTGCAGGGGTGGATACGTGCAGGATGTGGTTGGAGTCAGACCGCATGAGTGCAAGGCGCGGGCGCGAGTTAGAGGCGTAGGACGCGAGCTGGAGGCGCATGTCGCGGGCATGAGGCACAGGGTGCAGGTGGGTGCATAGGACGCGGAAAAATAAGAAACATATGGTGCGTGATGTTGACCGTCCGATGGACGCTATTGGCGGGGAAGACCGAAAAGGCTGTTCTTTGCGAATAGTAGTTATCTTTTCTTTTGTGTGTAAATTTATGATTAATGTGGAGAATTGTTAAATATTGGTCCTAGATTTGGGTTGTTTTTATGGCTTGTATGATCAATAGAGTAGCTAGTTGTGTAGCTTGTTATGTTGCTTTTGTGCCTATTTATAGGGATTAGGGGCCTTATAGGTTGTAATAAGAGTGAAAGAAATAAACTAATAAAGTTTTGAATTCAGCTCTACCCCTCTCCCCCTCTCCCCTTCCCTCTCTCCCTCCTCTCTCAAGATCAAGATGAGGAAGTGTTTCTTCCTCTCTAAAGCAAGATCTCACACTACCAATCTAACGATAATATTGAGGCTTCCATAAAAATAGGCTTCAAAAGGATATGCCAAACTTGTCGCCACCCCTAACATAACATTTTTTTTAATTAAAGATTATTTATTTGGATAAATTTAAGATATATATTTTTTTGAATATATAAAATGACCAAAATATATGCATTTCAAAATTACAAAAATTATAAATACAAAACTAAAAAAAAGAAACTTTTTTGCTTGTTATGATGCATTCAAATGTAGAATAAAGAATCTCTCTTTTTTCTTTATAGCAGGTCAAAATGATGGAGCACATTCAGAATGATAGTTTTATAGCAGGTCACAAGAGGCGTGTTGTAGTGAATGTGAGGATAGTGGCATGAGAGAAGAGTACGGTTATAAACAAGTTGAGCTACGCTATAAACATATCGAATTCGAATTTGACTTGTCTAATTGGGTAAGCACGAACTCAAGCTCGAGCTCAAAAAAATTGAATCCGAGCTTGACTCATCTAAGAAAGCACGAACTCAAGCTCGAGCTCAAGTCAAGCTTGTTTTTTGAGCTCTACCTGTCAAAATAATTTTTAAATTTTAAGCTTGAACTCGACTCGATAACTTGTTAGCAAAGTATCGCGACATGAGCTTGATGGATAAGCACCAACGAAGTAATGGCTCATTGGAGAAGGTATCGATGACATGGCTTGTCAAAGAAGGCATTGCAACGGTAGCTCGCTATATAAGGTGTCAAAGGCAATGTTATGATGGTTCCAACGGTGAAAAACTTTGAAATTGTGGTGGTGAAGGAGAAGAAGGCAGTGGCAATGTGAGGCAAACATGGCAAGAGAGGTGCAATTGCCAAAAACAACAACCTAGGTTATATTCAAAACGCCAAATCATAAACTAGAGAATTGTAATTTATGAAGGCCCCTAGTTCGCAATTCTACCCTGCTAGAGCAGCCCGATGAGCTAACAAGTGGAGTTTATTTTGACTCAAATTCGAGCTCGTTTCATTAACGAGCAATGAAATCGACTTGAGCTAAAATTCGAAGCTCGATATACTTGACTTATGAGCTCATTTACGAGATGAGCTCGAGCTTGCTCACAAGTTGGCCAGAAGCACAGCCTGGGCGCAAGGGGTTGCAGGATTTTAAAATTCTATTAATTCAAACGAATTTCTATTTCACTATGTTTTTGCTGGCTTGAGTATTTCAAAAATTGCAAAACTTTATTTCATTTTTTTTTTATTTTGTTTCTAACCAAACTTCAAAAATAATAAAATACATGCAAACAAAATACATGTATAGTTCACTCAGCATAATCAACTCATAGAATATTTAATTCCCCATTACTATGATGCATCCCCATCCCCATCTTATATATATATATATATATATATATATATAAACATATACCATTAACAATTCAATATAATTTTTCATAATGTCCACATGTGCTGACAAACTAAAGACGTACTAAGAGAATAATTAATTAATTAGATCTTCACATAATCTCATTAATGCATTGTGGACCTCCGAAGGAGCACCGCTCGCGGGGGTTCGAACGCAGAGGGTACGGCCGCACTATCCCTGTGGGACAAAACGATCGTAGGCCTCTACACTCGACACGAACGGGTCGATGGGAGGGCAGATTGGATCGCGCATACAACTGACCATTGGGGATAGATGCTGTCGCCAGCACACCCCGATGGGTAGCAATATACACGACCTAGTCACGGGTTTCCCCCACCCGATACGAGAGATCGAGTGGGGTAAAGTAGATTGCGGGGCCAAGTTTCCCACGGGCGCAAGCCCCCGTGGTTAATTACATCCCGGGCCGGAGCCCGAGAAAACTCTCGATTAAGGATCATACATTATCTTTTCCAAATTGGGATTAGCACAAGGGTATAGACTAGGAAATCCTACTCTAAGGAAAGAAAGGTCTCAAAAAGGCTCAGTCAACATGCGTGGCTCATACCAGCATTCGGAGGCTCTAGGGTACTAGAGAGAAACTGGAGAAAGAAAGACAAGCAATCAATCACATGCGTGAGAGAAAGATGGAGGTGGCGTCATCCTGTGACGCGGATAAGTAGGATTTATGGTCCCTGAAAAAGAAGGGACCTACCTACTATTTAAGGCATACTACGAGACCGAGTGTAGTAGCCTCGGACCCTTAAATCTAGATTGGACTTAGTGTTCGACACACACTAAGACCAGTGTCCTAGCTAATGCTATGCAAAACCTGGACTTACCCCGGCCTGGATTGGGGGAGCCAGCTAACTACCTAATCGATTTAAAACCATGCTGTCAAGCCAGTTATGAAAGATGGGTGGGTGGTACAGTTCTTTGGAAATAGGACCGACATCTAGAGAATTTCCTAAGTAGTCCTAGACTTATGTGGGTCAGATGCTCCTAGCTAATGCAATTAAATTTTAATTAAATTGATTTCTAATGCAATGCATGCTAGTTGAAATGTCAGCTCATGAATGCTATAAAACTTTAAAAACAGGCTTATAGAAAATAATTTTTTTGAAAAGACTGGGTCTCCCTAGGTCCGGCACTTCATCCTCATAGGCCAGATTATCCGGACTCAACCCGCAGGCAGGGAGATGTCTTATAAGAAGGAGAGAAGAATGCAGTAATATGCATGCGACCCCGGACGATTCCGGCAATTCCCTAGGTTCGTTAAATTTCTATATTATTTAAAATCCTAAAATTTTAAATATTAATTACGAGTAGAAAAATTTTATAATCCTTAATGAGCCTAATACGATCCAGGCGAAAATAAAAGCGGCATGCAAGAAACAAACCTAGAAAAAGCAGGCAATTTCTACTGCGCAATCAGGTAAACACATCAATATAAATCAAACTAATCAAGTAAATGTCCATAGGCCAACTGCCCTTTAATTACAACCCAGGGTATGCAGAAAAGTAAAGTGGCCGGGCACCACTGCCAACAACCCGGATTTCTAAACCTATGACAGACGCCAACAACTTTGAGTGGGATATTGGGTCTTCAATCTTTAGCTTTCTGGATGTCTTCTCCTTGGACTCCTTGGAACTCTCCTCCTTGGACTCCTTGGGTCTCCTCCTTGGACTTCTTGGAAATCTCCTCCTTGGACTCCTTGGATCCGTCGTGGCTTGAATATCCAAACGAAGAGACAATTCCCCCTTGATAGGGAGCATTGCCTTTTCTCTTTTGGATACCTAAAGCCATCCAACTCAGTCTTCCAAATGGAAGAAGACTCTCCCCTTTAGGGATGTCTTCTTCTTTTGGAATCCAAGTTGGATAAGAATATCCCAACTCAAGATTGTTTTCACAACTCTTAACAATTATTACAGAATTTTACATTAATTGAAAAGCAGAAAAATTCTAAAGTCCCTGCAAGGTTATCCTAATAATCATCCCAAGCAGTTTATATGAAAATAAAAGTGCTAACACCATTGACCCTGTGCCAAGCCATGCTCTTAATTTTGAGGGCTAAGCAGCTCCACCTGTGCAATTATAATTATTAATTTAGCCCTCATTTATTTAGGGGGGCTGAGCAAGCACCTGCACAAGATAATATTAGAAAAATAAATGGTGCCCCCCCCCCTTTTATTAGCATTGAGCATGGCCACCTGCACGGAAGAACAGTGTATATATGGCGCTCCTAACCTATGGGTAAGTCTAGCGTTCACATCCAGAGTGCAGAAAAAGTAAGCAAACATACCAATCAATTTTCCAAACAGCATGCAGTGAAAACTACGAAAAGCTCCGGCACACAGCAGAAAAATAAAACCCAGCGGCCTAACCTAGGTCTAGAAGTAGTGCCCTAGCAAACAATTCTATGTGTGTGTGTAAGGCTGGTGTGGTTTGGATAGACCCTAAATGGGATAATTAATTAAAGTTATCTAGAGTTCAGGTTTTGTTGGGGGTCTGAAAAGGATGTTTTAGTTGGAATTCGAGTATTAGTGAATTAGAGTTTATTTTAATTATTTCAGTTTGTTGATCAATTTTAGAAGCTTAGAGTACTGATATTTAAAGTTTAAGTGATATTAGTCAATTTTAGAAAGTTCTAGGGTCCTCCTAGGAACTAAGCTAAGGGTCCAAAAAGTCACTATGGGAAAAAGGCTAAGTCTGAGATTTCTAACATCTTAGGAAAATACTAGACCTTAATACGAGTAGTTAGACAGGTAGTAGGCTGAAATCGGAGTTTTCTAGGCCAAGTTATGAATTTCCTAAGTTTCGGGCCCTAAATGAACTACGGTTGACCAAAAAGTTGACTTTCTAATCTAAGCCATTTTCTGGAAACCTAAAATTTTTTAATAAATACTAGGCCCTAATTGGAGTCTAATGCAAGTGAGTTTACCTAATTTGGAGTTTTCTACAATTAGTTATGGATTTCTAAAGGTAGGGGTATTTATTGGAATTTTCTAAATTTCCTACTAAATAGCCTTTTTTATTGTTTTGCTCCAAATCAGCTCCAAACTGATTGGAATCACTCCCAAAGGTCAGGGATGACCAGAAAAAGTGTTCCCAAGTATTTGGAGAAGATTTGGGATTTTTATTAATTTTTAATGATTTATTAGGGGCAAAACGGTAATTTCCACCTATGGTCAAATTAGGGGTCAACCTGAGGTCAAACTAGGGAACCCTATTTATCTAAGGTCAGGGATCAGATTCTGGTCAGTTTGAGGTATCATGGGTAATTTTCTGACCTAAGGTGTATTTATTGTAATTTTCGGAAGGTCTCGGGGGGCTTAATTAGCGGGTTGATTAGGGTTAGTTAGCTAAGGGCTCTAAAAGCTCCTAAAAATTCCTAGAAAATTCAGTGATGTTTTAGATGTCACTAAGTTTAAGTGTTGTAGTTTTCATGTCGTTCTGGGGTCTATCCTAGTTCCTAGAAAACTTCTAAGTTCGCTAGACGAGTCCTTAATTATTGTCCTTAGGGTGTCACTACGTTATATGGGTTTGAATCGAAGTTTTAGCTAACCCTCAAGGTAATAAATGCATGGGAGTACAAAAATGAAATAAACACACCATGTCCTTAGATCTAGGAGAGCCTAGGCTAAGTGCTCGTGGTGCAATCCTATACATGCATTCTACTAAAAAAAAATAAAAAAAAGACAGACATCTAAAGAAAGGATTAGTGAATGATTGGGACTCAACCATTCACTAACCCACTCCCCCATGATTGCTCTTCACACATAAGATCCATGTCTAAAATTTCATGAAGTAGCGGGTCTCCCAGAATTAGAATTTAGTTATAAGTAATTTTAAAATAGTTTTAAAATACTCATAAATATAAATATACAATTTTGAAAAATAAAATAATTAAAAATAATTCAATTCCTAATACATAAGTATAAGGAGACCCACTGATCACCCAATCGAGGTTTCAAACGGTTTGAAAATAGGTTTGTATCCTGAAAATAATTATTATATATTAATTAATTAAATAATAATTTAATAATCAAATATTGCTCCAAGATAGAAAACTATCAAAACAGCCAAAATCCGGGGCTGGAAACAGTTTCAAAACATAAAGCTCGCTCTTCTGAAAAGAACGAGGGGTTATACGCAAAAAATCGGATTTAAAACGGCGAAGATAAGAATTTCCGAAGTTTAAATACAAATAAAATAATATTTTTTAAATAGTGTAGTTTTGCTGTTTTTGAAATAACAGGAGATACAGAAAAAATTTTCATATGGAAATAGTTTTAAAATATGCAGAATTCAGAGTACATACAAAACCAGGTGCTGTGCGTCGACAGCGGACTTAAAACGACAAAGTTATGTAATTTCGAAGTTCAAATACGCTAATTAAATATCTTTAAACATTGCTATTTTACTGTTTTGAAAATAATTGCACACAGACCCAAAATTTTTCAAATAAAACCAATTCCAGAATATGCAGAATCAAAAATACACTCAAAACGAGGTGTGCTGTGCGTCGACAGCGGATTTAAAACAAGAAAGATACGATTTTTGTAAGATTAACTATAATAAATAGGTTTAAAAAATCATTTAAAATAAGTAATATTTAAAAAATAATAATAATAATAATATTAATTATTAATAAAAATAATAGTATAAAATAATAATTTTTAATATTTCTGAAACTAAAGGTGATTTGAAAATGTATAATATTAGTAATATTTTAGATAATTTAACTAATTAAAATAATTAAAATAATATTTTATTATTGAAAATATATTTTTGTATTTAAAATAAATATAATAATAATAATAATAATAATAAATAGGTACAAAACAGTAAGAAATAGTTTAATCATAATATAATTATTATTATTATTATAATAAAAAAAAATTTAATAATAATTTATAATATAATAATAATAAAAAAAATAATTAAAATAATGTTTTCTTAAATAATACTTTTTACTGTTTTTTAAAATAATTTAAAAATCTATAGGTCATTTTTATAAAAAAAAAATTTTATTTGGTAGAGGACGACAATACGATCAATTCGAGGTATTGTGCGTCAAAAACGGACGAAAAATGAATTTTTTACGAATTTTTTTAAAGTTTTCTGATTTAAAAATATATTAAAAATTAATTTTTAATTTTAAAATAACAGCGGCGGGACCCGCGGACACGTGGCGGCAGCGGGTAGGCTCTCCGCGTCACGGGCAATCATTTCCAATGATTGCGCCGCGCGGGATTCCGTGCCGGAATCTTAAGCCACGTCGGACGGCGCCCATGGCCGTCCGATCCGCGCGGCTGGAGATGGGCGCCCCAGATGGCGCCACGTGGCGCACCAGACCGCGGGACCGCGGCTGAAGGCCAGCGGTCAGGCCTGACCGCGCGAAAACCGCGCGATCTGGACCGTTGATCGGCGGGATCAACGGTCCAGGGCGTCCCTAGGGCTTGCTCACGCCGGACCGAAACCCTAAACAATATTTTTGAGATTTCTCTCGATTCACTCGATGGTTTTCAACGAAATTTTAACCATGGATAATAGACATGAAGAGCATCATTGGGGGGAAATTTTTCGGGACTTAATATGCGATGTGTTGAAAGTTATTTAGATCTAAGTGCTCTAGCTAGGGTTTGCGATATACCTCAATCCACACGGTGGATTCGGGAGATCTTGGGCTTGTTGGACTCGTGGACTCGTCTAGAACAAGTTCCTAGTTGACCTCGAGCCTTGATTCGCCTTGGATCGATCACGAAACGCCTTGGAACGAAAATAGCCTTGGTTCGCCGGATTTCTCGCCGCCGCCGGCAAGCCTTGACCGTCGGGATTCAACGTGGGAAAGGTGGAAAAGTATGAAGAGAGCTCTCACGCCAAGTTTCTCAGAACGAGGAGGGCTAGGGCAAGAGCAATCAGAAAAAGATCCTAAATTGGACTTAATTTTTAGGTATTTAAAGCATGAGGGGCTCAAGATCTGCGGCCAAGATCAAAACCCTAAGTCATTAGGAGGGAAATCCACTTGATTTGGCCGTGGTTTTGAATTCAAAACGAAGGGGAGCTTTAATCGCATTTATTTGCCATTAATCTCCTTAAAATAGGCCAATTTGATCTATTTAAGACTTGATTTGACCAAGTCAAGGTTTGACTTGGTCAAATCAGTCAAATAAGTCACAAAGGGATGAGGTTCAAGCCATGATATGGATCCGATTTGATTTCAAATGGATTTGGGCTCTTAATGGGCCTAATGGGTCAAAATTGACCCATTAGGACTTGGGTTGACCAAGTCAAAGGTTGACTTGGTCAACTCAGTCCATCATGCCCAAGTCTGGGCAAAATCGAGGTCAACATGCATCATGTTAGCATCACTATTATGTTAAACAAATGATTATCAGTGCGTTAATCTTCTTAAATTTTCTGCAAATCGAAGGTATCCTATGTTGATTTCATGTGTGTGGCCTCTTCGACATGTAAAAACAGTTGGAATTCCAACTGATCTTGTCCCCTTCACTTTTCCATTCAAGAATTTTAATAATAATAATAATATTATTATTATTATTTTATGAAATTTATGCTCTTTCTTGTTTCATTTATTTCCTTTAAAAAAATTATTTCCTATTTTAAATAGTATTATTTATGAGATGAGGTGAGAAGCCTTCAATGCCTTATGATGCATAATATTAGTTATAATTAAAAGAGAATCATAAAATTAAGTTAGGAGTTACAGAGATGAAGATGCTCAGGTGGATGAGTGGCTTGAGTCTTATGAGCATAATGTGAAACATGTATATAAGTGAAAAGGTTGGAGTAACTCTTGTGACAGATAAACTTTGAGAGAGTTCTCTTAGATAGTTTGGTCAGCCTTCTGATGACCTAGTTAGAAGAGTAGATGTATTAGATTTAGCCTTCATTAAATGAATCAGGACCGTTGAATGCGATGAGATTAATTTGAAATGATAAAAACCACTGAGTGGTGGTCATCATTTAAAAAAAAAATTATATTTAAATGTATACTAAAATGATTTAAATTTTTTTCTTAAAATAGTTTTTTAGTAAATATATATATATATATATATTAGAAAGCTGATTTAAGAAGAAATAAAAAAGCAGTCTCAAATAAAGCCTTAGGCTTCGTTTGGGATGGCTTTCTTTCTGCTTTCTAAAGCGGCTTTTTAGTATAAAAAATTAAAATTTTGTACTAAAAAATCGTTTTAAGAAGCAGTAAGAAAGTTGTCCCAAACGAAGCCTTAGTCACCACTTTTAGAACCCGTTTGGAATGACTTCAACTTTTAAAAAAGGTGATTATAATTTGTTTAATGTTGCTATATATTTAAATGAAAATTTGACGTTTAATCAGACACAATGACGAAAAAGGATTCATGTAGCTAACCCCATATAGTGGGATAAGGACTTGATGTTATGGTTGTTGTTGTTGTTATTGTTGTTGTTGTTGCTGCTATAGAAAACACTTCCTAGTACATGACTAAGGTTTAGTTTGGGACGGCTTTCTTACTGGTTCTTAAAATAATTTTTTAGTTCAAAAATTAAAACTTTTGTACTAGAAAGCTGCTTTAAGAAGCAGTAAGAACGCCGTCTCAAACGAAGCCTAAATTTGACCATAAGAATGATATGATTAAAAGTGATGCTTTTAGCTAGGCACGATTTTAAAAAAACAAACGGAGAACCTAATAATTTGTTATATTTTAATAAATAAAATTTATTGTATGCTAAATAATAATAATAATTATAAATCGTAATTTTCAAAGAAATATGCAAAAAATATAAGCTCTAATTTGGGTACTGTCATTGCAGGCGAAGGGAAAATGGACAAGAAAGTCATGTGGTTGAATCTTGGAGTACTCTTCCCTCTAGCATTTAGCAATCAGAGAAAGAAAATAATATTCTTAAGAATATTTAGTTTTAAGAGTCCTTAGATTTATGTTGAGATTAGTAGTTTTATATATAGTTTTAAGAGTCCTTAGATATATATATATATATATATATATATATATATATATAATGTAAATTAGTTAAGATTTCTTTACATAATTTTTTCATTATAGAAATATAAGTGTAGTGACCACCACCACCTCATTCATTTATATTGAAGATGAGTAACATTATAAAAAAATATTTATTCATATATTTTCTATTTTTTTATGATTTGCGATTATTTTTTTTAAATGTTCATATTAGCTCGTCTTATAACTTGATCAACAATTAATTTCATACTTGTTTATTAATTTATATTTTGAATTTGATGTTTTTTCTTATAAAAATAATATTATTATAACATTTTCAATAATATTATTGACATGCTAAATGCCCTAATTGGGGTAAAATTATTCTGTGTTGACAGCAGACGGCGTCCGAAGATCAATTAGAACACGTCATGTCACTTTTTTGCTCGGTATCGATGTTTGGTACCGCTCCATACGTACCAGATAATGTGATGCATTCTAATTGGTCTCCGGACCATCCGGTGTCCGCACAGAATAATTTCTCCTAATTGGGCTTCCCAATGACTTTGCAATCCTCTTGATCTGCATCGAGATTAGTGAAAACAAGATCCTGATGCCAAAACTTTAATAATTTGAGAACCTTTAGATCATAATTTCAACTTGCAACTACTTCTAATTATATGAAGAAAAAAAATTCTGATCATAATTTCATCTGTTACTAGTAAAGCAAGTAAAATATATCTAACTAAATGTTAAGAGAAGATAAAGACATATATATATTTGTTGAGTTTCCCAAAGTCAAATGATTTTGTCATGTAAATATGAAGCATCTAGACTTAGGTTTCGTTTAGGACTACATTTTACCACTACCGTTTTATCACTTTCAAAAAAATTTTATACTGAAAATCTACTATAAAAAATAGTAAGAAAGCTATCTCAGACGAAATTTTATTCTATATAGGTTCGCAAAATTTACTCAATCTAAATTGTTCAAATTATTTTGGCTTTTGTTTGGTATGACTTTTTTTAAAGCGCATTTTTAGTACAAAAATTTTAATTTTTATACTAACAAATTTCTTTAAGAAACAGTAAAAACTTCCCCAAACAAATGCCTATATTTACTCATACAAAGTCACAAACATATGACATCAACCTAAAATTGATATTTACTCAACATACGATGACGACTGGCAATGCTGATTTATTTTGGTTAAAAAAATATTGTTATTTCACATAAAACAAATATATACAAATATGGCCAATTATTTCTGCTAAATTAATTTTGCTGTCATCTTTATGTTTTAAATTAGTTCTTTTATGTTGATTTTATTTTAGAAGAATTATCTTATCTATTTTAAAAAATAATAATATTTATGTGTGTTTTTTTAAATAATGAATTAATGTATCTAAGTTTGTCATGATTAAATTGGTGGAAATTTGATAGGAAGGAAAATTAAGAATTTATTTATTTTCTTATGAATTATAATGTTTGGATGAGAATTGAAAAATGAATTTAAGAAATTGTTAGTTTTATAAATAATAAATTTATGATGATAGGAATGCAATTACCAAAATGCCAAATTTTATAAAGAAGCATGATAATAATCAAAATTAATAAAAGGAGCATCAATTAATAAATATTTAAATAGGAGAAAATACGTTATATTCAATGGCACGTTCTAAAATGGGGAATAAAAAAATGCCATTTAATCTAGCGTATTATACTCGTGCGTATAGAGAGAGGGGGAGAGAGATGTGAGAGAGGGAGAGATATGACCAAGGTTTTCAGAACCGGACCGGACAACGAACCGGTGGAAGGAGAGGTTCACGGTTCGACCGGTCGAACCGGGGTCGAACCGGATGACATAATAAATCATAATATTATTTAAAAAATAAAATAAAAATCAAATTTTCCTGTAATTCATTCATTCAACATTCTATTTTCATAGCTCCTAATTAAAATAACATAAACATGACATCAATTAAGTTTATGAAACATAAACAAATAGCATATACTATAAGTGTCTCTTCAAATAAGTCAATAAAACATAAACAAATGCATAACTTTTGTCATCACATAAAATGTTCATAATTTCATATGAAGTAAGCTTCAAAATTCAAACATAAATATCAAAATAAATCTAGAAGTCGTCTCCTAGATTTGAAGCATCAAAAGTTATATCCATAAATCTTTGTTCATCAAAACATTCCCCTCCAAAAGCATCAATATCTTCATTGCCAATTATTTCATTGTCATTTCGAACATCCTCTAGGACATCAACATCTGCATTTTAGGAATATAAAATATTATATATATATTAAACATCTTTTTCAAATGATATAACTTAAACTAATTATGAACTTACTTTGAGGTTCTTTAGTATAACTATTATTAAGTTCTTCAGCAACAGGAATAACATCTTCTGCATATATTTCATTCTCTAAATTCTCCAGAATAAGCTCTGAAACCGGTTCTTAATCAAGCACCCAAAAATCCACCATCTCTATGCTTGTATAATCCAAAGGATCGTAGTTTCTTTTTTTTGTTTGTAATCTAAATATAATTAAATGATCATTAAGCTATACAATCATACAAAAATGATCAAATGACATATAAATATAATTAAAAGTTATATATTCATACCTATGCCTTAAATTGAGGTTGTACCGAACAAATACTAGATCATTTAGTCTTTGATGCTCTAAATGATTTCTTCTCTTGGTATGAATTTGTTCAAATACACTTCAATTTCTTTCACATCCAGAGGATGAAGAAGTTTGGCTAAGAATTCTAACAACCAATTTCTGCAAATTTGGTGCACTTGAGCCAAACATCTTCCACCATTCATCTAAAAAAAGATTAACATTAGTTAATTAATATTTGATATACAAGAAAGAGTTAATGCATTCTAACAATTTTATTTCACTTATCAGGCTGCATTTCTTTGGCCATCGTTAGAGCAATTGGTTTGCCAAAGCTTTCTAAATTATCACGAAAAAGCCTAACTTCATTCATTGTTGCTGTTGATTTAGGGCATATATCTTTATTTCCAATCATTTCAACTAAACCTTGCATCACTTCAGATTTCATGCAAAAATTCTCTTTATCATATTGAAAATGTGGATTTAGAAAGTAAGCTGCACAATGTATCCAAAATATTAACTTGATTGCTTTCCTTGCTCTGTACATTCCATCATAAAGAAATCCCATAGATGGTTTTTCATCAGAATCCACAATTCTCAATAATCGAATTAAAGGCCCAGTCAATTTGGAACTTACCAAACAGTCATTCCAAAATTTTGTATTCAAAATGATCGATGAGACTTCTTGCCCTTTAACTGTTTTGGAGAGCTTTGAATCAAAGAAAGCTTTGCTTGTTATGAAAGCCTGCAAATCAAGCTTGTGTTCATATAAGCTTTTTCAAAGTTATGAAAGTTGTAGCAAATCTAGTAGCTCCGGGCCTTATAATTTCTTTCCAACCTTCTCTTTTTTTTTAGCCAAGCTAGAATAAAGACATGATTGTAGACAAAAACTGTAACTTTTGAAGCTCTTTTCGCAAGATCTTGAATATGAGTCATGTTCCCAAAATCTCTAAGAATAAGATTTAAACAATGAGCAGAACATGGAGACCAACAAATGTTACCAAACCTTTCATGCAGTAATTCCCCTGCCTTTTTATAATTTGCAGCATTATATGTTACAAGTTGTACAATATTTTCTGGCCCAACCCATTCAACAACTTCGCAAAATAATGAACATAATGTTTTGGCATCCTTAGTAATATCAGAAGCATCCACAGATTTCAAGAATGCAATGCCTGTCACGACCCGACCCGACGGGGACGGATCCCGACCGTCCTGGACGATCGCACTTCATCCCGGACGAACCTGGAGCAGAACTGATATTACAATGCCCCTTGGACAATAAACAAGAAAATTAATCAAAGTTCTATTCCTGTTATCTGTCCATCCATCTGCCATGAGTGTGCAACCAATTTCTTTCCAAGATCTTCTATATGAATCTATCAACAGCTTGCACTCCTCTTTATAATCTTGCAGAATATTAACCCTCAACTTATGATAGGATGACAACTTATAACCAGGGCCAATTGCAGCTATCACATCAATAGCCTTCTGTGCAAAAGCAGAATTTATGGCATTAAATGGAATGCAACTGTCGTAAAACCATCTCCCAACTGCCAAATCAGCACGGTGTATGGCTTCTTTGGATGCCATTACACTTTTCAATGATGGTTGAGATCCAGGTTTAGTTCTTGGTGCAAAAAAGTTATCTATGTCATCTTTCTTTCTCTTCCCTTTATGAAGTCCTTCATGATGTGCATCAGAGGCTTGTGACTTGGGAAGTGATGAAGAGCCCATTTCCTCATCTATATGTTCATCAACAAAAACTGTTGTGTTTTGCTCTAACTCCTCCTGGGTTTGTTGTTTTTTCTTGCCTATTTCTCTTAGATTCTCTTGCATCTGATGACGAATGTCATGTGGAACTTTTTTTGCACGAAGCTATATTACCTCTTATCCCTGCTAGATGATGTTTTATCCTATTAATTTCTCCACCTTTGTATATAATCCCACAATGTAGACATCTATATTGTTTTTTCCCATCTGTATCTTTACTTTCACTACAATGACCCCAAGCAATATCGATCTTTTCACGCACATTATGAGATGAAACATTTGGTTGATCCATTCTGAATTTACAACAAAATATTTAAGACTGCAACAAGCAATATATAGAATTGGCATATTTCTATGAGACGAAACAGTTGGTTGCGAAGAATATTTAGAATAAGAATCAAAATACTCCTTCTGAAATTTATAAATATAACTCAGCTTCTAAGTTCTAACTCAATTGGCATATTTCTCTCTACAATGAAAGAGCACTTGTTTCATACTTTCATCTTTAAATCCAACTATCCTAACACCGCAATAGCTACTTCAAACATTGACAATATCACTCATCATGCAAAGAACAGAAAATATTAAAGACTGCAACAAGTCAAACCCTAAACCCTAAATCAAATATTCTGAACAAATTCACAAAATCTGAACAAATCCACAAATATTAATGACTGCAACAAATCAAGCCAAGCATTTCTTCTCCAAAATACACAGCATAAATTAAATATCATAAAATCACAAAATCTGAACAAATCAAACCAAGCATAAATGGAGAAGAAATGCAAGCATATACGATTTGGACTTTGGAGAATAAATGCAAGCTTAAATGCATAAAAAATGTCCAAAAAAAAAAAAAAAATTTAAGAACCTGCGGTCTGCGGCTGCGGGGCTGAGCTCGACTGCTCGGGTAGGAGGCCAAAAGCGAGTCTCGTTCGCGGCAGAAGCTCCGTCGGGATCGTCCGAGGCGGCTGGGAGGTCGGAAGCGGAATCTCCGTCGGGATCGTCTGAGGCAGGCGTCTCGTTCCGTGACTTCTCCCTTCCCGACTTCCTTCGTTCGCGTATGCTAGGGTATACAGGAGACGAGTTGAGTAGCGACACTTATACGAAGTACCGATACCGAAAAATTTTAAGCCGTTGGATTGCAGATCAAGGGATCAAATTTCATCATTAATGAACCGGCCGGTTATTTCATAACCCCCCGGTTCGACGGTTCAGCGGTTCAACCGGGATTTAAACCGGTTTTTGGCTGGTTCTTGAATCAGCCGGTTACTCCTTCTCCCCGGATCGCCCGCCGGACCGGTTCGCGGTTGAACCGGTCGAACCGGCCGGTCCGGTCCGGTTCTGATAACCTTGGATATGACAGTTGACAGCGAAGAGAGAGAGAGAGAGAGGAGGAAACAACTCTCCAAATCTCTGCTCTCTCTCTCCCCCCTCTCTCTCTCTACGCATTAGTATAATACGTCAAATTAAATGGCGTATTCTCTCAGCGCCAAATAATTTATTATTTTAAAATACGTCATTTAATTTAGCGTATTTATTCCTATTTAAATTTTTATTAATCGATAGTCCTTTTACTAATTTTGATTATTATCATGCTTCGCACTATAAAAAAGGCTTTTACATCGCTTTTTCTATCCTACCACAACGGTTTAAACACCTGTAAAATTTTTTGCAGCGGTTTAAAAATCGCTACACATACACTGTATTTGCATTCGCTAGAAAGATTTTAGCGGCGGTTTAATAATCGCTATTGTAGGACACTTAGCAGAGATTTTAGCGGTTATAGGACTAAATAAAAATAAATAAAATGATGCCAAAAACATATATTTTTAGTAGTGTTCCTTAAAAAATTTGGCCTTACCAAAATTTATTCCGTTAATGGCGACGCCTTGTGGCTCAATTTAAAGTTAGGCAGAGGGCTTACACTGAATCTGATAAATACGAGCGCGCGAGAGTGAATATACACTGAGTTTGTTTGGGAGTGAGAGTGAGAGTGAGAGTGAGAGTGGAGGGAGCAGGAGAGAGAGAGAAAGAGAGAGAGATGCATATGCCGGCATGAACGAGGGGACCAAGGTGACGGATTTGCTCTGTTTTTTTTTTTTTGGAAATTACTGATTTGCTCTGTTATTCCTTCCAGTGTGATTCTTATAGGACACCTGAAATTCGGTAATGTTATTTCGTTTAATTCGACATCATATTGTATCTCTTCATCTCTCTCTAGATTACGCAACCTGCCTTCCCTTTTTTTGTAGCTGATTTTATTCTTACTCCTTCAGCTTGAGTGAGATTTTCATGGCTATCTGTCTGGTTACATGTGATAAATTTCCTTCTTTTTTGTGTTTTTGCTTGAAATCACTTAAAGCTGAAAAAAAAACTGAGTTTGCAGTGTCAGTTTCCCGACATTCTCTTAGTTCTTTCTGTTTTTCGCGAGGATTTGAGAGGTCTCCCACTTTTTCTCCCTTTGATCATCAGAGGCCTTTTCCTTAACCAAAGGTTGGATTTTTCATCTGATTGGGTTTAAACTGCATTAGTTCTAAGCTTGTGCCCCCTTTTGTAGTTATAATGGCGTTTTCTCCTTCTGGATTTTTGCATTCACAAGGGCCTTTTCTATGTCTTTCAAGTGCTTTCGTTACCTCCGAGTTTGGATCTAGGTTTCCCTCCACTTGCCAAGATTCTTTCTGCAGTAGTTGTTTTTTGTCCCCCTGATCTCTTATGCTTCAGTTACAAAGATGCCTCTTTTTTGCAGTTTAAGCTTCTCATTTCCTCACTCCAAGATGCTATTGTCTCTTTGCTTTGCAGATGATTTGATTACAGAGTTGGAGGAATTTGGTTCTGCTTTCCGCCATTATAGCTGACAAAACAAAAGAGGAGTAAAATAGGTACAAAAGAATTTGAACGAGGAGGAAAGAGGGGAGATTGAAAAAAAAAAAAGATAAGAAATTCCAAGTTGACGGTGCTGTTAGCTCAATGCTTGTAGTTGTTTCTGCTCTTCTTACTAGTTTACGAATGTAGAGAAGTTGCTGTCCCTTTTGTCTCCGGACTCTGTGGGCTTTGTCTCTGGGCGGGGAAACATCACTTGCTAATACCAAGGAAATAGTTGAATTCAATGCCCGTTTAAACCCTAAAAATCAAACCTTTCTTACTCGTGCGAAAATATTGTAATTCTATCTCTTTCTCCTTTCTTCAGCCTATGTATAGTCTAAAGATTCCATCTTTTTAATCAGTCAGGGCTCCATTGTCTTGTCAAAATCCAATTGATAGCGTTATCATTTTTCTTATGGTTGCTTCCAGTTTGTTTTTTTGTTATGGTATGAGCCGTGAGGAGGTGGTGAAGGCTTAAGGTCACAAAATTTTCTTCAAATATGAAATACATGAAGCTTGGAACCAAGCCTGATGCCTTTCAGTCCGATGGGAAAAATATCAGGTATGACTCTACAACCTTTTTAAAAGAGTTTCTGTGTTTTTTTCTTTGGTGGTTAATGTAGTTCTGTTCTTTGTGTTACATCATCTTTTTCTAGCTATTGCTAACTGTTTTCCTGTTTGTGCTCCATTTCATTACACGGGAGTTGTCACCTTGGATGGAGAAATTATTAGGTGAAGGCACCGGAGGGAGAGAACAGTCCGGTT